>CM028133.1:88924166-89612500 GCA_016271365.2 Neoceratodus forsteri | reverse complement strand
GGTAGAGACAGAGACAGAGACAAAGAGACAGAAACAGAGAGTCAGAGAGACAGAGACAGAGACAAAGAGACCAAGAGACAGAGACCAAGAGACAGAGACAGAGAGACAGAGAGAGAGAGACAGACAGAGACAGAGAGACAGAGACTGAGATACAAAGACAGAGAGACAGAGAAACAGAGACAGAGACTGAGGGACGGAGAGACAGGGACAGAGACAGAGACAGAGAAAGAGACATAGAGACAGAGCGACAGAGAGGCAGAGAGACAGAGACAGAGGGACAGAGACAGAGACACAGAGACGGAGACAGAGGCAGAGACAGAGAGACAGAACCAGAGACAAAGAGACAGAGAGACAGAGATAGAGAGACAGAAAGACAGAGACAGACAGAGAGACAGAGACAGAGAGACAGAGACAGAGAGATAGAGATAGAGAAAGAGAGAGAGACAGAGGGACAGAGACAGAGACAGAGACGGAGACAGAGGCAGAGACAGAGAGACAGAACCAGAGACAAAGAGACAGAGAGGCAGAGAGACAGTGAGACAGAGAGACCGAGACAGAGAGACACAGAGACAGAGACAGAGAGACACAGAGACAGAGACAGAGGCAGAGACAAAGACAGAGACAGAGAGACGGAGCGAGAGAGACAGAGGCAGAGACAGAGAGACAGAGAGGCAGAGAGACAGAGAGACAGAGAGAGAGGTAGAGAGACAGAGACAGAGAGGCAGAGACAGAGAGATAGAGACAGAGAAAGAGACAGAGAGACAGAGGGACAGAGTGACAGAGACAGAGAATGAGAGAGTGAGACAGAGACAGAGAGACAGAGACAGAGAGAAAGAGACAGAGAAAGAGAGCTCCTTGCTCAACCAGATTGGTTTCTTAGCCCTAGCCTTCTTGGTCTGGGCTTTGCAGCAGGTTTTGGTTGCCTCCACTATCCCCAGCTTTATGAGCTCCCACCTCCAGTTAGTGTCCATACTACACTGAATTCTGGCCAGGTACCCTTTTACCACTTCCCCCATCCTCCCAAAGTCGGCCCTCCTGAAGTCCAGCACTATTGTGCCAGATTACACTCCTTCCTTGCCCATATCCAATGTGAGCCATACTGAGTGGTGGTCACTCCCTGACAGCGGTTCCTCCACTGTAAGTTCTCTCACAAAGTCCCCATTTGCCAGCACAAGGTCAAGGGTATTTCCTAACCTGGTTGGTTCACTGACCATTTGCAGCAGGAAGCTGTCCTGGAAGGCATCCAGCAGTACCTGCTCCCTTCTGTTCCTGGTTGTTGGGGTGCTCCAGTCCACTCCTGGCATGTTGAAGTCCCCCACAATTACCACACTACCCTTCTCAGGTCCTCCTGATCTGTCCCGCTAGTTCCTGTCTAACTCCTCCATCTGAGATGGTGGCCTGTACACCACTCCCATTCTAAGAATCCTATTCTTGGAATCCTGGATTTACATCCAAAGTGACTCCATACTACCCTCCTCCCTTCCTCCCTTACACACTTCAGTCCTTCCTTCATATAGTGCCACCCCTCTTCCCAATCACTCTGTCCCTATGAAATAATCTGTACCCTGGTACAGACAGGTCCCAGTCATTGTATTGTGGCCCTGCTCGTGATGACTGCAATGTCCACCTCTCCCTCTGCCATGAGAACCTGTAACTCTGCAGTTTTCTCCCAGGCTCCTAGCATTAAGGGTAACCACCTTCCACCCTTTCCCCCCCTCCCATCCTGCCCTCCTTTCCTAGCATCACCAACAGTATGTGCCATTTGTCCTTTGTCACTGTTATGGGGGGTAAGCTCATATGGTTTCCCAACCTGTGGTCTCTGCATATCTCTTCCCCAACTGCCACCCCCCACTCCTAGTTTAAATTCCCAACTTCCTCTATGTACTCCTCCATCCTCTGTTTCAACACTTTCTTTCCCTCCTCACTCAAGTGTAGTCTGTCCTTGGCATACAGACTACTGTCCTCCCAGGTCCCTCCCACCCCCCCAACAGCCCATACCCTTTAGCACAACACCAGGTTCTTAGCCATCCGTTAAATTCCTCTATTCTCAGCTTTCTTGTTGTGCTTACCTTTGGCACAGGAAGTATCTCTGAAAAAGTTACTGATCTTCCTGCCCCCTCACATAATTGTGCTAGTTCCTCAAACCTCCTCTGGACTGTATCTACTGTCTTGTCAGCCAGGTCATTTGTCCCAAGATGTATAATTAAATGAGGCTTATCTCTACCCTTCTAGCATGTTTCAGAACAGACTGTCCCACCCTTTCCGCTGTCATTCCTGGCATGGCCTCACCCAAATGCGACTACCTGCCTCCCTTGCTACCTACCTAACTCCTCTTAGTATTGAGTCCCCAGCACTAAGATTCCACCTCTTACTTCCCTGCTTGCTTCCATTCATCTCCCTCTCTCATTTCCAGCTCCTCTTTTTCCTCCTGCACATTATTTCCCCCTTTTATCCCTGTTGCAATTCTCCCAGCAGAACTTCCCCCCCGCTCCAGTTTGGTCCAGGCATTTAATCAATTACTCCTCTAATTTCATTATTTCCCTCCTCCACCTTCTACCTCTCTAGCAGTGCACAACTATTTTCTGAAGGCCCTTCACAAATGCCCGCTCCCTCTCTCTTCATAGTAGCCTGTTCTCTCCTTTCCACTCCATGACTTTTGCCACTTCTTCACCTCCCTCACAAGTCCCTATCTCCTCCTTCCATTTGTCTTTGTCTCTGACCTGGTTTCCGGCACTGTTCTTCCTGGCCTGGGCCCTTGTCTCTGCTTCCTTCTTCTGATCCTCTCCTCACCACTGTTGGCTTAAATCGCCCTCCCTCATCTATCCTTCTTCCTCCCTCCAGTATTGGGCTAAACCCACCCCCAATCTACCTTGCCTGTCTTAGTTCCTCCTGCAGACCCTCAATCTCCTTTATAAGTTTTTCTATGTGGTTGCACACTAAACATCCTCCCACACTCCAGGAAATTTTTAGAAAGATTGGTGCACCGCAGTTGTTGCAGCCTACCACCCTACCCATTGCTGTCGCTGCCCACCAGTGACCTCCCACCCTTCCAGATGCAGGATACCAAACACTCCCCCAAGTCTCTCCTCTCCCTCCTCTATCAGTGCAAAACATTTTCTTTATTTCCCTTACCTCCTTTGTTGCACACGTTTAGATGTATTGAGCAACTTCCTATCCACACTCAAAAACAGACTTTAACATTCATACACATCTCTAGTAGAACCAGAAGAAACAGCAGAGAGAGAAAAAATTAGTGCATTAGCTTGGATTTGAACCCAGGCTACCCAGAATTCTGTTCAACTAATAAATGAGTAATATTCAAATGTTGTGACAAGGATATAGTCATGCTTTTAACAGCCAGCAGCCCCTTCCTTTGCTATATGCATGCATTACAACATTAAATACTCTTAAAGATGAGGCCAGCAATTTTGCATAACTCCTCAGCTGGTACACTGCATGTGCCTTGGCTTTACAAGCAAATAGGCAGAGGTTTGAACCTAGATGAGGGCACTGATATACTGCCTTATTAAGGACACTCAGAGATTATGCAGTCCCTGTTATCATGGTTTCACCATGCCCTTCCTGTTTTTACTTCCTTTACTGTTCATACTTAAACCACTACGATTACTTAAAAAAAATAATAATAATATTGGCTTTGTGGTAAGGTCTGCAATGTAGTGCAGAGGTTAGAGCATTGAGTTATAAACCAAAAAAACTCATAATCCTAGGTTTGAATCCCACAAATACCAGATGTACAATGCACCTGAACCAGCCACTGCAGAAGTCAGTGCATATGATTTTGCCTCATAGTCATCATGCAAGCCTCACCTCTATTTTCACCCTATATAAGCCCCACTTCCAATATCACCCCATATAAGCCCTGCCTCCAATATCACCACATGTAAGCCCTGGCTCCAATATCACCCCATGTAAGTCCCACCTCCAATATCACCCCATGTAAGCCCCACCTCCAATATCACCCCATATAAGCCCTGCCTCTAATGTCACCCCATATAAGCCCCACCTCCAATATTACCCCATGTAAGCCCTGCCTCCAATATCACCCCATATAAACCCTACCTCCAATATCACCCCATGTAAGCCCTGCCTCCAATATCACCCCATATAAACCCTACCTTCAATATCACCCCATGTAAGCCCCACCTCCATTATAACCTCATATAAGCCCCGCCTCCAACAATGTCACTGTCATCTCGATACTAGGTCCAGAAAGGTGAGTTTGCTATTGCTGCTCCTAATCACCTTTTCGGACCTAAAATCAGCTTTTGGTACTGATTAGTAAAACAGCGGTCCCAGTCTTCATGAGTGTAGGATGCAAAGGCCAATTTTGAAAATGTGGTTTAAAATACACCAATATGGCCATCTTACAAGCGTGCATTGTGCAGTTTCTACGTAGGCTCGTAACTTCACCAATTTTTTATATTTTCACTCCTGATTTTCAGAGTTGCCATTTTTTCACACCTCTTCATGAACAGTACAAATGTTGTTTCTCACATCTTGCTAGAAATGTGTTTTCACACCTCTGCCACATAATGGTGTGTCGTAGTGCAAAATTATCTTTCAGGATGGATTAACAAACTCACAGTGCCTGCTTTGATGAGGGGATTTCCCAGAAAGCTCATGTTGAACATTTGATTAAAAAATTCTGAAAAATGTTCTTATTACGAGTGTGCGTTGTGCAGTTTCTATGCATGCTTGTAATCGTCAACTTTTCATATTTTCCCTCCTGATTTTCAACATTACCCTTTTCCACATCTCTTCATTAATAGCATACAGCCATCATTTTTCATTGCCTGCCCAAAACTTGATCTTGCACCTCTGGTGCAGAATGATGCCTTTGCTGTGCGAACTCAACTTTCAGGACAGAGTAATGAAATGGCAGTGACATTTTTCTTGAGGTTTTGTCCCTGAATTGCCATGTTGTAAAGTGGGTGGAAAAAATCCTAAAAATGCCTGAGTTACGTACGTCTGTTGAACTGTGGCACCCGTGGCACCTGTAACTTGAAAACAATGTGAGATACAGATTTCGTTGACCTTGTCCCCTTCGAAGGTCTCACTGTCATGATTGCAATGACATTGGAATTGTTTTCATAGCTGCTATGGTTGCTGAGATATTTTGCAAATTATTGTTACAAGTGTTGCTTGCCCTGTAGGGCTGCTGTGTAGTGCCATAGTTGTGTTCAAGTGGCAGGGCAGAGCCTAGAGGGCCTGCACTCCCACACATGCATATCGTTATTCAAAAATGGGCAGCTTTGTCGGAGTGTGGGGCCCACCAATATTTGGTGGGCAACCACCTATATGCTAGTTATATTACACTTTTTCAAAAAGTGAGGCAATTCATTGCAAAAAAACTTTGTTAATGCATCGGTTAGGGTTAAACTGATGAAAGTCGGGAAATGAGATGTTAGGGTAGAGCCCATAACCCCCAACCACCCCACCTCCCCATCCTCCACAGACTGACGGACGGTGAGGTTTGCCATGGGGTCATGAGGCAAAACTCTCAACCCATGCTCCATTACTGTTGCATGTCAACCTGTTTATACTTGGAATGGGGTAAGAGTTGGGCCTCGCTACCCAATGGCACACTCTGGTGTCTCTCGCTGTGTGGAGGATGGATGTGGTGGTGGGTTAGGGGCTCTTTCTTGACATCTCATTTCCCCACTTTTGTCAGTTTAACCCTAACTGATGCATTAACAAAAGTTTTTGCAGAGCATATCAATTATATATAGAAGGTGAAGATGGGGCAACCTCAAGTGTGTGGTGCCAACACACCGCAGATGGGAAAGTGGCTAATAAAAAAAAGAATGCAAATGAGGTGACTCTGATAACATTAATGCACATCTATAGTGGAACCAGGACAAACAGAAGAGAGAAAAAAAATTAGTGCGTTAGCTAGGATTTGAACCCAGGCTTCCTAGAATTCTGTTAAACTAGTAAATGAGCAATATTCAAATGTTGTGATGTGGATATACTCATGCTTTTCACAGCCAGCAGCCCCTTCCTTTGCCCTAGGCATGTACTACAAAGCTATATTCTCCTAAAGACAAGACCAGCGATTTCATCAAGCTTCTCACGTGGTACACTGGATGTGTCTTGGCTTTACAAGCAAAAAGTCAGTGGGTTGAATGTAGATTAAGGCATTAGTAAACTGCCTTCTCAATGACACTCAGGAATTATTCAGTCCCTGTTATCATGGTTTCACCATGCCCTTCCTGTTTTTACTACCTTTACTGCTCATACTTAAACCACCATGATTACTTAAAAAAAAGAATAATAATAATATTGGGGGCATGTTGAGGTCTGCAAAGTAGTGCAGAGGTTAGAACATTGAGTTATAAGCAAAAAGACATCATATTCCTAGGTTTGAATCCCACAAATACCAGATGTACAAGGCACTTGAACCAGCCACTGCACAAGTCATAGCATCTCATTTTGCCTCATAGTCAGCATGCAAGCCCCACCTCCAATCTCACCACATATTGGCCCCACTTCCAATATTACCCCATGCAAGCCCCACCTCTAATTTCACCCCATATAAGCCCCGGCTCCAATATCACCCCATAAAAGCTCTGCCTCCAGTGCCACCCCATGTAAGCCCTGGCTCCAATATCACCCCATAAAAGCCCCACCTCCAATATTACCCCATATAAGCCCACCTCCAATATTACCCCATGTGAGCAGCACCTCCAATATCACCCCGTATAACCCCATCTCCAATATCACCCCATGTAAGCCTCACCTCCATTATAATATCAAATAAGCCCCACCTCTAACAATGTCACTGTCATATCGTTACTTGGTACAGAAAGGTGAGTTCACTATCGCTGCTGATAATCACCTTTTCGGACATAAAATCAGCTTTCAGGACTGATTAATAAAACAGCAGTCCCAGTCTTCATGAGTGCAGGACGCAAAAGCCAATTTTGAAAATGTGGTGCAAAATACCCCCAATATGGCCAACTTACAAGTGTGAGACGCACAGTTTCTACACAGGCTCAGAACTTTGGCAATTTTTAATATTTTCACTCCAGATTTTCATTGTTGCCATTTTTTCACACCTCCTCATGAACAGTACAACTGTCATTTCTCACATCCTGCCAGAAATGAGTTTTCACATCTCTGCCACAGAATGGCACATCGCAGTGTGAAATCAACTTTCAGGATGAATTAACAAACTCACAGTGCCAGCTTTGATGAGGGGATTTCCCAGAAAGCTCATGTTGAACATTTGATTAAAAAATTCTGAAAAATGTGCTCATTGCAAGCGTGCGTTGTGCAGTTTCTATGCACGCTCATAACTGCCAATTTTTCATATTTTCCCTCCTGATTTTCAACATTACCCTTTTCCACATCTCCTCATGAACAGTATACAGCCATCATTTTTTACAGCCTGCTCAAAACTTGATTTTGCACTTCTGGTGCAGAATGGCGCATTCACTGTGCAAACTCAACTTTTGGACAGAGTAATGAATTGCCATTTTGTAAAGTGGGTGGAAAAATCCTAAAAATGCCTGAGTTACCTGTGTCCGTTGAACTGTGCACCTGTAACTTGATAACGATGTGAGATAAAGATTTTGTCGACCTAGTCCCCAGAGAAGGTCTCACTGTCATAGAAACATAGAATTTGATGGCAAATAAAGACCACTTGGCCTGCCCAGTCTGCTCATTTCCTTACCTAATGGATAAGTTGCAGATCTTAGTTAACCAGCAGCCTACTTTTTCCTCCCCCAACCCCTAGAATTGCCTTATGACTGTCCCATGCATGCTTGAATTCTACCACTGTTTTTGACTCCACAACCTCCTCAGGAAGGCCGTTCCATGTATCCACAACCCTCTCTGTGAAAAAATACTTCCTTACATTATCTCTGAGCTGCCCCCCATCTTCAAATTGTGCCTCCTTGTTCTTGCACACCTCTTTTTCTGAAAGATGCTACCCTCTTGGACTTTGTTGATTCCTTTGAGGTATTTGAAAGTTTCTATCATGTCCCCTCTCTCCCTCCTTTCCTTGAGGCTATACATATTAAGTCTCTCTTCATATGTCTTCTGGTGCAGACCCTGCACCATTTTTGTTGCCCTCCTCTGGACAGCTTCCATCCTGTCTATGTCTTTGCGGAGATTGGGTCTCCAGAACTGCACACAGTACTCCAGATGGGGTCTCACCAGCTGTCTGTAACAAATTCCTGTTTTCTGATGGTGATGCCTCTCCCTATGCTTCCCAGTATCCCCCCAGCCCTCCTTACTGCCCTCTCACATTGCTTGCCCACCTTTAGGTCATCTGATATGACTACCCCCAGGTCCCTTTCCATTTTTGTTGTTGTTTACCCCCATTGTGTACGCTTCCCCTGGGTTTTTGTTTCCCAGGTGCATTACCTTGCACTTCTTAGCATTGATTCTAAGCTGTCATACATTTGACCATTCCTCTAACCTTGCCAAGTCCCTTCTCATCCTTTCCACCCCACCTTGTGCATCAACTCTGTTGCAGATCTTTGTGTCATCTGCAAAGAGACATACTTTTCCTTCCAGTCCCTCTGCAATGTTGCTTGTAAAGTCGTTGAAGAGGACCGCCCTAATATTGAACCTCATGCTACCCACGAGTAACCCTCCTTTTTCAGAGTGACTCCATTTACTATTACAATCTGTGTCCTATTCTCCAGCCAATTCTTTACCCAGGCTATCATCTTGGGACCCACTCCCCCCAGGCTGGCTAACTTGTATAGTAATCTTTTGTGTGGGACTGTGTCAAGTGCCTTGCTAAAGTCTAGGTAGGCCATGTCCACAGCCCCTCCCTGATCTATTACTTTGGTCACCCAGTCAAGGAAATCTATTAGATATGTCTGGCATGACCTTCCCACTGTGACTCCATGCTGCCTTGGGTCATGTGCCTCTAGGTACTCAACAATTCTTTCCTTCAGAAGTGATTCCATCATTTTCCCTATCACTGAGGTTAAACTAACAGGTCTGTAGTTTCCTGCATCTGCCCTGCTCCTACTGTTGTGAAGTGGAATCACATCTGTCCTCCTCCAGTCCACAGGTACCACCCCATCCCATTTGTTAAAGGGGGTAGTCAGTGGTGTCACTAGTTCTACCCTTAGTTCTTTTAGAATTCTCAGATGAATCCCATCAAGCCTCATTGCTTTGTTCACCTTCAGTTTTAAGAGTTCTTTCAGAACCCTTTTTTCTGTAAATGGGCTGGTATCAACTTCTGTATCCAGAGTGTTTGTATTGTTTGGTTTAGGTACCTCCCCCTCTTCATTTGTAAATACTGAGCAAAAATATTTGTTTATTATCTCTGCCTTTTCACTGTCACCCTCTGCCCACCCCCTTCCCTTTATTAAGCCTCACTATCCCTCCCTTAGTCTTCCTACATTAGTCTTCCTGATGTACCTATAAAAGGTTTTATCCCCCTTCCTAACTGCGTTGGCTATCTTTTCCTTGATTTGGGCCTTTGCTGTTCTGACTGCCTTCCTAGCTTCCTTTTGCTTTAACTGATAAAATTCTCTGTCCTGCTCCTTCTGTGATTCCTTGTACTTCCTGTATGCTTTCTTTTTCTCTTGAACCTTCACTGTCACCTCTTTTGAGAACCATAGTGGTTTCTTACATCGTTTTGTTTTGTTTATTTGCTTCACACAAAGGCTTGTTACCTCTGCGATGGCAGTTTTTATTATTCCCCATTGTTCTTCCACCACTCCTTCCTGCCTATTTGCTAGTGCATTCATTAGGCACTCACCCATTTTGACAAAGTCAGCCCTCCTAAGTCCAATACATTTGCCTTTGTATGGCTTGACTCTACAGCTTGTTTATTGTGAACCATACTGTTTGATGATCGCTAGTTCCCAGATGGCTACCCACTTCTACATCTGTGATCCTCTCTCCATCTCCATTTGAGAGAACCAGGTCTAAGATTGCTCCCTCTCGAGTGGGTTCCAATACTAGTTGTCTAAGGCATGCCCCACTGTAGGGCATCTAGAATAATCCCACTCTTAGAAGTGGCTGCTGCAATTGCACTTCAGTTATCATCTGGCATATTCAGATCACCCATCAGCAATATCTCCACTTTTTCTGCCATTCTAATATACTTTCTATCATTTCCTTGTCTGGTGCACCACCTGAGGAGCTTGATGAAATTGCTGGTCTCGTCTTTAAGAGCATGTAGCTTTGTAATACATGCCTATAGCAAAGGAAGTGGCTGCTGGCTGTTAAAAGCATGAGTATATCCACATCACAGCATTTTAATATTGCTCATTTATTAGTTGAACAGAATTCTGGGTAGCCTGGGTTCAAATTCTAGCTAATGCACTACTTTTTTTCTCTCTTCTGTTTCTCCTGGTGCCACTAGAGATGCGTATTAATGTTATCAGAGTCACCTTAATTGCCTGCATTCTTTGTTTTATCAGTCCGCTTTCCCATCTGAAGTTTGTCGGCACCACACACTTGAGGGTGCCCCATCCTCACCTTCTATATATAATTAATATGCACTGCAAATACCTTTGTTAATGCATCAGTTGAGGTTAAGCTGACAAAAGTGGAGAAATGAGACATCAAGAAAGAGCCAATAACCCACCACCACCACCTCCATCCTCCGCACAGCGAGAGACTCTGGAGAGTGCCATTGGGTAGTGAGGCCCAACTCTTACTCCATTCCAAGTATAAACAGGTTTACATGCTACAGTAAAGGAAAATGGGCTGAGAGTTTGACCTCATGACCCCATGGCACACCTCAGCATCCGTCGGTCTGTGGAGGATGGGGATGTGGGGTGGTTGGGGATTAGGTGCTCTACCCTAATGTCTCATTTCCTGCTTTTGTCAGTTTAACCCTAACTGATGCATTAACAAAGTTTTTTTGCAATGAATTGCCTCACTTTTTGAAAAAGCGTAATATAACTAGCAAATAGCATGTGTTGGTGGGCCCCACACTCCCACCAAGCTGCCAATTCCTGAGTAGTGATATGCATGTGTGGTAGTGCAGGCCCTCTGGGCTCTGCCCTCCCACTTCAATATAACTACGGCACTACACAGCAGCCCTACAGGGCAAGCAACACTTGTAACACTAATTTGCCAATATCTCAGCAACCGTAGCAGCTATGAAAACAATTCAAATGTCATTGCAATCATGGCAGTGAACCCTTCTTGGGGACAAGGTCAAAGAAATCTGTATCTCACATAATTTTCAAGTTACAGGTGCTGCAGGTGCCACAGTTCTAATGGATGCACATAACTCAGGCATTTTTAGGATTTTTTTCCACCCACTTTACAACATTACAATTTAGGGACCAAACCTCATGAACAATGTCACTGTCATGTCATTACTCTGTCCTGAAAGTTGAGTTCACACAGCGAATGCACCATTCTGGGTCAGAGGTGCAAAATCAAGTTTTAGGCAGGCTGTGAAAAATGATGGCTGTATACTGTTTATAAGGAGATGTGGAAAAGGGTAATGTTGAAAATCAGGAGGGAAAATATGAAAAATTAGCGGTTATGAGTGTGCGTGGAAACTGCACAATGCACGCTCGTAATGAGCACAATTTTCAGAATTTTTTTAATTAAATGTTCTACATAAGCTATCTTGGAAATCCCCTCATCAAAGCTGGCACTGTGAGTTTGTTAATCCATCCTGAAAGTTAATTTCACACTGTGATGCACCATATTTGAGGTTGTGGTAGAGGTGTGAAAACACGTTTCCGACAGGATGTGAGAAATGACAGTTGTACTGTTCATGAGGAGGTGTGAAAAAATGGCAACGCTGAAAATCTGGAGTGAAATTATTAAAAACTGGTGAAGTTACAACCCTGCATAGAAACTGTGCAACTCACCCTTGTAAGACTGCCATTTTGGGGGTATTTTGCACCACATTTTCAAAATTGGCTTTTGCGTCCTGCGCTCATAAAGACTGGGACCACTGTTTTATTAATCAGTCTGAAAACCTGATTTACATTCGAAAAGGTGATTATGAGCAGCGATAGCGAAGTCACCTTTCTAGACCAAGTAATGAGATGACAATGGCATTGTTGGAGGTGGGATTTATTTGAGGTTATAATGGAGGTGGGGCTTACATGGGGTGATGTTGGAGGCAGGGTTTATATGGGGTGATATTTGAGGTTGGGCTTATCTTATATGTGGTGATATTGGAGGCAGGACTGATATGGGTGAGATTAGAGTTGGGCTTGCATGCTGACTACGTGGCAAAATGACATGCTTTGACTTGTGCAGTGTCTGGTTCAGGTGCATTGTACATCTGGTATTTGTGGGATTCAAACCTAGGACTAAGAGGTCTTTTGGCTTACAACTCAATGTTCTAAACTCTGTGCTACATTGCAGACCTTAACACGCAGACAATATTATTATTTTTTTTAAGTATTCGTAGGGGTTTGAGTATGAACAGTAAAGGAAGTAAAAACAGAAAGAGCATGGTGAAACCATGATAACAGGGACTGCATAATTGTTGCATGTCCTTGATAAGGCAGTATACCAGTGCCCTCATCTATGTTCAAACCTCTGACTTTTTGCTTGTAAAGTCAAGACACATCCAGTGTACCACCTGAGGAGCTTGGTAAAATTGCTGGTCTCATCTTTAAGAGTATGTAGCTTTGTAATACATCCCATAGCAAAGGAAGTGGCTGCTGGCTGTTAAAAGCATGAGTATATCCATTTCACAACATTTGAATACTGCTCTTTTATTAGTTGAACAGAATTCTGGGTAGCCTGGGTTCAAATGCTAGCTAATGCACTCATTTTTTTCTCTCTTCTGTTTCTCCTGGTTCCACTAGAGATGCGTATTAATTTTATCGGAGTCACCTTAATTGCCTGCATTCTTTTTTTTTTTATCAGCCCGCTTTCCCATCTGCATTTTGTCGGCACCACACACTTGAGGATGCCCCATCTTCACCTTCTATATATAATTGATATGCACTGCAAAAACATTGTTAATGCATCAGTTAGGGTTAAATTGACAAAAGAGGGGAAATGAGACATCAAGAAAGAGCCCCTAACCCCCTGCCACCTCCATCCTCCACACAGCGAGAGACATTGGAGTGTGCCATTGGGTAGCAAGATCCAACTCTCACCCCATTCCAAGTCTAAACAGGTTTACATGCTACAGTAAAGGAGAATGGGAGAATATATTATTGTCACCACACCATAACAGAGATAATTTCACACAGGTAATCACAACAGTGTTACAGAGAGCATATAGAACCATTCTGCAGCAGAGAAAATTTAACCCATGTTTGAGAAAATTTAACACCTTAATTCAGCACCACACTATCGCTGAGATATTTTAACACATAGTTTAGCACCACACTGTCACAGAGATACATTAACACATAGTTAATTAATTTAATAGTTATAATGTTATAAAACCACACCATTGTATGATATCATATCATTTCGTATTATATCGTATTGTTCCGTATCATATCCTATCATATTATATTACATAACATCACATCACATCTTATCATATCATATGATATATTATATTATATTATGTTATGTTATGTTATATTATATTATATTATATTATATTATATTATATTATATTAATCACCACTCTGTAATGGATCATTTCACAGAGTTAGGCACAACATTGTAACAAAGATCATTTAAATCATTGTTTAGAACCACACTACAAGAGAGACAATTTAACCCATGTTTGAGAAAATTTAACTCCTTAATTAGTGCCAAACTGTCACAGAGATAATATAACAGATTTAAGCAGCACACTGTTACAGAAATAATTTAACACATAGTTCAGGCACCACAGTGTTGCAGAGATATTTTAACACATAGTTTAGCACCCCGCTGTCACAGAGATACATTAACACATAGTTAATTATTTTAATAGTTACAATATCATATCATATCATATCATATCATATCATATCATATCATATCATATCGTATCATAACATATTGTATTATAATATATAATATCATATTATACTATATCATACTATAATATATCATATCATATTATATCATATCATATCATATCATATCATATCATATCATATCATATCATATTATATTATATTATATTATATTATATTATATTATATTATATTATATTAATCACCACTACATCATGAATAATTTCACACAGTTAAGCACAACACTTTAACAGACAGCATTTAACTAATTGTTTAGAACCACACAAGAGAGACACTTTAACCCATATTTGAGATAATTGAACCCATAGGGCCAGATATTCAGAGTTCAGTGCCAGGCACAAAGCCATTGCACTGGACTAGTGCTGACCTTGTGCCCGACTGCAATATTGAAATGCACCTTTAGAGCCCATGCTAGGTGTTAGCACTGATGATAAACCAAAATGAATGCAGGGGGTGGGACAGAGGGGAGGGTCCCTGAATGTCAGAGCACTGGCATATTCAAAAGCATAGTGCCACGCTATAGGCATTAGCAGGACCTGTAGCGCAGCACTAGTTACTGCTGAAGAAAAGCTGCTCTTAAGACAGTGCTAATAGCGGAGGTACCCTCCCAGTACCTATCCTGACCCCTATTCCCCACAGCAAACGTCATTACCCTGGTAGTCTAGTGGCCCCCGAGCATGTTTCCTGACCCCAATCCCTGTAATTCCACATATATCCCTGGTAGTCTAGCGGCTCTCCCAGCAGCGCCGCCCTCACACATACCACTCATCAGCCATGAATGGAGTCGGTGTCCTGCTCAGCCCTCCTCACACCACCATGGCTGGCCACCAACTGAGGAATGAACAAGCTGTACTGAACAGTACAGCTTGTTCATTCTTCAGTCAGTGGCTGCCCGTGGTGGTATAAGGAGGGCTGAGCCAGTCGCTGGCTCCATTCATGGGTGATGGGTGAGATGTGTGAGGCTGGCACTGCTGGGGGGGCTGCTAGACTACCAGGGATCTATGTGGAATTATGGGAATCGGGGTCGGGAAACATGCTGGGGTGATCCACTAGACTGCCAGGGATAGATGTGAAATTATGGGGATTGGGGTCAGGAAACATGCTGGGGTGGGTGCTAGACTACCAGGGATATATGTGAAATTACGGGGATCAGGGTAGGGAAACATGCTGGGGGCACCACTAGACTACCAGGGTGTGCAACAGGCACTCATGGCAACAGGGAGTGGGTCCATGATGACAGGGTGGACAGCCTTGCCCAGCCAGTCTGCCCAGGTCCCTACTGTAAGGATATGTTGCACACCCTAGTATTCTACAGCATATGTCCATCCATCCCCCACCAGGCATGCCTTATGCTTGTCCCATGCATTTGTGAGTCCCCCACTGTGTTATACCAACTCCTGCAGTAGGGTGCCTATGTTGTTGGGGGGACATCTACAAAGGCACATATGGCCAGTGGACATGTGTGTGACTATCTCCCCCTCTCTCTCTAAATATATTTATATATCTATATATCTATATCTAGCTATATATATATATATATATATATATATGCATGTGTGTGTGTATATCAGTTGTATATCTAGCTATGTGTCACATAGGTATCACTCTCTCCGTGTCTCTCTCTCCCTATATTCATACCTTGTGTTGTACAGCTTGCAGTGCTGCATGGGCAGGATGTCTACTCTGTTTGTGCCTGCCAGCACACTGTTCCTGCTGCATCCAGCATGTACAACCATTCCAACCAATAGGTTGCGCTGTGTGCTCCACGCAGTAGCACCAGGCAAACTGCATGGTACTGACTGCTAAGCAACAGATAATGAGATGCAAATGTACCTGTTTGCCCACAGATTACCTAAGTAGGCTCATTTGCATGGGAGCTTTGAATATGGCTTGCATTTGCCCCGGGCTATTCCGCTTGCACTGGGCTAATGCATTAACGTTAAGGCGTTAATGGGCTAGCATGGACAAACCTCACATCAGCAAAGCACAGTTCTGCAGTGTGTGGCTTACATTGTTGTTTGCAGTGGATGTGAGACATCTCTATGCAGTCGCACACAATGCTCTCCACCTGCAACACTAGCTTTCTTAAGTGTCTAATGGGCTGCAGTGGCAAAGTGCACTTCCTGGTTGCTATATTCAGTGCTATCTTATTCCTCAGCTATTTTTGACCTGCACTCCAGGCCTATTTTCCCGACTTCCTTTGTTTGCTATATTCAGCAGATTTTACTCTGGGCTAGTCCTTTTGAATATAGCTTGCATTTTGCTCCAGGCTATGTTTGCCTGCTGGACAGTGCTACTTTAGCCCTGGAGCACAGTTTTGAATATCTGGCAAATAGTTCAGAACCACACCATTGCAGAGATATTTTAACACATTGTTTTGCACCACATTGTCACAGAGGTAAATTAACACATACTTAATGTAATAGTTATAATATTATAACACCACAACATTATATTATATTATATTAATTACATTATATTAGATTACATTCATTATATTATGTTATACTACACTATACTATATTAATCACCACACTGTAACAGAGATAATTTCAAACAGATAATCACAACACTGTAACAGTGAACATGTAACTCATTGTATAGAACCACACTGCAACAGAAACAATTTAACCCATGGTTCAGAAAATTTAACACATTAATTAGTGCCACAATGTCACAGAGATACTGTAACACTTTTAAACACCACACTGTCACAGAGATAAATTAACACATAATTAACTAATTTAATAATTATATTATAACACCACACCATTACATTATATTATGTTATGTTATGTCACGTCATGTCAAGTCACGTCACATCACATCACATCTTATCATATCACACCATATCATATTATATTATATTATATTATATTACATATAGTACATTAATTGCCACTCCATAACAGATGATTTCTCACAGTTAAGCACAAAATTATAACAGAGAAAATGTAACATTGTTTAGAATCACCCTACAAGAGATTCAGTTTAACCAATGTTTGAGAAATGTTAACACATTAATTAGCGCCACACTGTCACAGAGATAATGTAACACAATATAACACCACACTGTTACAGAGATAATTTAGCACATGATTCAGCACCACAGAATCACACATATATTTTAATACATAATTTAGGACCACACCGTCACACAGATACAGTAACACAAAGTTTATTAATTTAATAGTTATAATATTATAACACCACAGCATTATATTATGTTATATTGCATCTTATCATATCATTTCATATCATATATCATATTATAGGATATCATAGCACATCACAGCACATCACATCTTATCATATATTATATTACATTATATTATATTATATTATATTATATTATATTATATTATATTATATTATATTATATTAATCACCACTTTGTAACAGGGATAATTTCACACAGTTAAGCACAACACTGTAACAGAAAGCATTGAACTCATCGTTTTGAACCACACTCCAACAGAGAAAATGTATCCCATGTTTGGGATAATTTAACACATAAATTAGCACCACACTGTCACAGAGACAAATTAACAAATAGTTAATTAATTTAATAGTTATAACATTATGTTGTTATGTTATGTTATATTATATCATAACATATCATATCATAATATTTTGTATTGTATTGTATTTTATTATATTATACATGTTATGTTATATTGTATCATACTATATTATATTATATTATACTATACTGTACTATACTATACTATATTATATTATATTATATTATATTATATTATATTATATTATATTAATCACCACTCCTTTACAGGGAAAATTTCACACAGTTAAACACAACACTATAACAGAGATAATGTAACACACTTACACTGTTACATAGATAATTGAACACATAGTTCAGCATCACACTATTGCAGAGATAACAGAGAGAACAGTTAGTTTAACACCTCACTGTCACAGAGGAAAAACTAACACATAGTTAATTAATTTAATAGTTGTAATATTATAACACCACATCATTATATTATATCATATCATATCACTTCACATGACATAATGTAACATGACAGCGCATCACATCATATAATATACTGTATTATTATTATATTACATTATATTATATTAATCACCACACTGTAACAGAGATCATTTTGCACAGGTAAGCACAACACTGCAAGAAAGAGCAATAAACTCATTGTTCAGAATAATGCAGCAACCGAGACAATTTAACTCATAATTTAAATGATTAAACACATAGGTTTGCACCACTCTGTCACTGAGATACATTAACACCTAGTTAATTAATTTAATAGTTATAATATCATAACACCACACCACACCATTACATTATGTTATGTTATGTTACGTTACGTTACGTTATGTTGTGTTATGTTATGTTATACTAAATTATATTATATTAATCACAACACTGTAACAGATAAAATTTCACACAGGAGAGCACAACACTGTAAGAGAGAGCATTTACAGTAACTCATTGTTTATAATCATGCTGGAACAGAGACAATTTAACCAGTGTTTGAGATGATTTCGCACATATTTTTGCATATCTTACAATTTCTGTTACAATGTTGTGCTTAACTGTGTGAAATTACTCATTACAGAGTGGTGAGTAATATAATACAATAATATATGATATGATAAGATGTGATGTGATGTAATGTAATATGATATAATACGTTATGATATGAAATTATATGATATGATATAACATAATATAATTTAATTTAGTGGTGTGGTGCTATAATATTAAAACTATTAAATTAATTAACTATGTGTTAATGTATCTCTGCTGCAGCATGGTTCTAAACAATCAGTTGTATGCTCTCTGTTACAGTGTTGTCATTACCTGTGTTAAATTATCTCTGTTACAGTGTGGTGATTACTATAATATAATATATGATATGATATGATATGATATGATATGATATGATATGATATGATGTGATGTGATGAGATGTGATATTATACAATAATATGTTTTATTATAATATGTTTATTACATTCATTAAATGTGTTAATTTATCTCTGTGACAGAGTGGTGTTAAACTATGCATTAAAATATCTTTGCGACAGTGTGTGCCGAACTATGTGCTACATTTTCTCCATAACAGTTTGGTGATTAAATGTGTTACATTATCTCTTTAACAGTGTGGTCCTAATCTCTATGATAAATTATCTCAAAAAATTGTTTAATTGTCTCTCTTGTAGTTTGGCTCTAAACAATGAGTTAAATGCTCTTTCTTAGAATGTTGTGCTTAACTGTATGAAATTATCCATTACAGAATGGTGATTAATATGATATAATATAATATAATATAATATAATATAATATAATATTACATAATATGATATACTATGATATTACATAATATGATATACTATGATATAGCATGATATGATATGATATGATATGATATGATATGATATGATATGATGTGATGTGATCTGATCTGATGTGATGTGATATAATATGATATCATATTATATGATATGATAATATATTAATTTTTGTGGTATTATAAAATAACTATTCAATTAATTAACTGCGTTAATTTATCTCTGTGACATAGTAGTGTGTTAAAATATCTCTGTGATAGTATGCTGCTGAACTTTGTGTTACGTGTTCTCCCTAACAGTGTGGTGCTTAAATGTGTGTTAAATTATCTAAAAAAAATGTTAAATTGTCTCTCTTGTAGTGTGGCTCTAAGCAATGATTTTTTTTACGATGTTGTGCTTAACTGTCTGAAATTACCCATTACGGAGTAGTGATTAATGTGATTAATGTGATATAATATGATATAGTGTGATATATATATATATATATATATATATATATATATATAGTATGTATGATATAGTATAGTATGATATGATATGTTGTGATAAGATATGTTATAATACATGATATGATATGATAGTATTATATAATATTGTTATAATATTATAACTATTAAATTAATTAACTATGCGTTAATGTAACTCTATAACAGTGTGGTGCTAAACTGTGTGTTAAAATATCTGTGCAATACTGTGGTGCTGAACTGTGTGTTAAATTATCTCTGTAACAGTGTGCTGCTTAACTGTGTTACATTATCTTTGTGACAGTGTGGCACTAATTAAGGAGTTACATTTTCTCAAACATGGGTTAAATTGTCTCTCTTGTAGTGTGGTTCTAAACAATGATTTAAATTATCTGTTACAATGTTGTGATTAACTCTGAAATGATCCGTTACAAAGTGGTGATTAATATAATATAATATAATATAATATGTAATATGATATGATATAGTAAGATATGATATGACATAATATAATGGTGTGCTGTAATAATATAAGTATTAAATTAATTATCTGTATAGTAATCTATCTCCGTGACACTGTAGTGCTTAACTATGTGTTAAAATATCTATGTGACAGTGTGGTGCTAATTTGTTTGTTAAATTATCTCAAATATGGGTTAAATTGTCTTTGTTGCAGTATGTTTCTAGTTCTTTGCTCTCTCTTACACTGTTGTGCTTAACTGTGTGAAATTGCCCATGTTACAGAATGGTGATTGATATGATATGATGATATGATATGATATGATATGATATGATATAATACAATGATTTGGAGTTATAATATAACTATTAAATTAATTAACTATGTGTTAATTTATCTCTGTTACAGTGTGGTGCTAAACTATGTGTAAAAATATCTCTGCTGAACTTTGTGTTAAATTATCTCTGTAACAGTGTAGTGCTTGATGGTTACAAAGTATCACTGTGAGAGTGCGATGATAAACTGTCTTAAATTGTTTGTTTTACTGTGTGGTGCTAAACTTTGTGTTAAATTAACTCTGGGAGTGTGGTGCTGAACTATGTGTTTAATTATCTCTGTGACAGTGCAGCACTAAAACTATGTGTTAAATTATCACTGTGAGAGTGCGATTAAAACTGTCTTAAATTGTGTCTTTTACAGTGTGGTGCTAAACTGTGTGTTAAATTAACTCTTGTGAGTGTGGTACTAAACTGTTTCTAATTAGCTATGCGACTGCAGTTCTAAAACTGTGTAAAATTATCTCTGCGACAGTGTGTTGCTAATTTATGTGTTAAATGATCTCAGTCATGGGTTAAACAGTTAAATAGTCTTTGTTGCAGTATTAAAGAGTTAAATGCTCTCTGTTTCAGTCTTGTGCTTATCTGTGTGAAATTATCTTATTTATTTATTTATGAGTTTAACCAGGAAGGCATACAGAGCAGTGTTGCTTGATTGCAGATGCGATCTTTGTTACATTATGGTGATAAATGTAACGTAACGTAACGTAATGTAACGTAACGTAACATAACATAACATAACATAACATAATGTAATATAATGTTGTGGTGTTATAATATTATAACTATTAAATTAATTAACTATGTTTTAACTTATTTCAGTCAAAGTGTGGTGCTAAACTATTTTCTTGGTGACAATGCTACATTATCTCTGCCACATTGCAGTGCTAAGCTATGTTTTATGTTATCACTGCTAAACTGTTTTAAATTGTTTCTTTTACACTGTGGTGCTAAACAGTGTGTAGAAATATCTCTGTGACATCTATGGGTTACTTTAACTGACAGACAGTGTGGTGGTAAACTATTTGTTGATTATCTATATCACAGTGTTGCTCTAAATTATGTGGCAAATTATCTTTGTAACTGTGTGGTGCTAATTTATGTGATAAATTACATCAAACATGGGTTAAATTGTCTCTGTTGCAGTGTTGATCTAAACAATGAGTTACTCTCTTTTTCAGTGTTGTGTGTAACTGTGTGAAATATATCATGTTACAGTGTAGTGATTAATATAATTTAACATATAACATAATGTGTCATCAAATAACATAACATTACATAGCATAACATAATATAACAGTTTAGTGTTAGAATATTATAACTATTAAATTAACTATGTGTTGTCTTAGCTCAGTCAAAGTGTGGTGCTGAACTATGTGTTAAATTATCTCTGGGACAGTGTAGTGCTAAACTATGTGTTAAATTATCACTGTGAGAGTGCAATGCTAAGCTGTCTTAATTGTTTCTTTTAGTGTGGTGCTAAACTGGTTCTAAACAATGAGTTAAATGGTCTCTATTTAAGTGTTGTGGATAACTGTGTGACATTATGTCTGTTATGGTGTGGTGATTAACATAACATAACATAACATAACATAACATAACATAACATAACATAACATAACAGTGTGGAGTTATAATATTATATCTATTAAATTAATTAACTATGTGTTAATTTTTCTCAGTCAAACTGTGGTGCTAACCTATGTGTTAAATTATCATGGTGAGAGTGTGATGCTAAACTGTCTTAATTGTTTCTTTTACAGTGTAGTGCAAAACTGTGTGTAGAAATAGCTCTGTGACATGAAGGTCCTAAACTATATGTCAAAGTAGCTGTGTAACATCTATGAGTTACTTTACCTCATAGAGAGTGTGATGATAAACAATTTGTTAAATTATGTCTGTGACAGTGTGGTGCTAAATTATATGTTAAAATACATCTGTGATAGTGTGGTGCTGAACTATAGTTTAAATTATCTATGTCACAGCACGGCTCTAAATTATGTGGTAAACTATCTCTGTAACAGGGTAGTTCTAATTTATGTGTTAATTTACATGGGATAAATTGTCTCTTTTGCAAGTAACCCATAGATGTCACACATATAATTTCACACACAGTTTAGCACCATACTGTAAAAGAAACATTTAAGACAGTTTAGCATTGCACTCTCACAGTGGTAATTTAACACACAGTTTAGCACTACAATGTGGCAGAAATAATGTAACACAGTTTAGCACTACAATGTCACACAGTTAATTTAACACATAGTTTCAGACCACAATGTAAAAGAGACAATTTAAGACAGTTTATCATCACACTTTCACAATGATGACTGAGTTTGACTGAGATAAATTAACACATAGTTAAGTAATTTTATAACATATGTTATAACATCACACCATTATGTTATGTTATATGTTATGTTATGTTATGTAACATTATATTTATAACTATTAAATTAATTAACTATGTTTTAACTTATTTCAAAGTGTGGTGCTGAACTATTTTCTTGGTGACAAGGCTACATTATGATGTATCATGGATAATTTCACAGATAAGCACAAGACTGAAACAAGAGAGCATTTAACTCATTGATGATACCCACACTGCAACAGAGACTATTTAATCCATGATTGAGATAATTTAACACATGAATTAGCACCACACTGTCACAGGGATAATGTAACACATACTTTAGAAGTACTCTGTTATAGAGATCATTTTAACCAATTTATGACAGTTTATCATCGCACTCTCACAGTGATAATTTAACACATAGTTCAGCACCACACTATTGCAGAGATATGTTTCCATGTAGTAGCACCACACTGTCACGTAGTTAAAGTAAGACATAGTTAATTAATTTAACAGTTATATTATAACCCCATACCATTGTATTATATTATGTTATATTAAAGTATATTATATTATTTTACATTATATTATATTGTAGCATACTGTATTCTATTCTATCAATCACTGTAACACACCATCTGTAACATGGATAATTTTACACAGTTTAGCACAACACTGTAACAGAGATCATTTAACTCATTGTTTAGAATCACACTGCAACAAAGACAATTTAACCCATGGTTGCGATAATATAACACATAAATTAGCACCATGCTGTCACAGAAATAATTAAACAGATTTAACACTATTACAGAGACAATTTAACACACAGTACAGCACCACAATATTGCAGTGATAATTTAAAACATAGTTTAGCACCACACTGTCACAGAGATAAATCAACACATCATTAATTTAATAGCTATAATATTATAACACCACACCATTATATTACATTATATTATATTACATTGTATTATGTTGTATTGTACTGTTTTGTATTGTATTGAATTCTATTGTATTCTATTATATTATATCAGATCATATCATGTCATATCATATCGTATCATTTGAATCAGCACTCCGTAGCAGATTTAATTTCACAAGTTTAAGCACAACACTGTAACAGAGTGCATTTAGCTCATTCTTTAGAACAACACTGTGACTGAGACAATTTAACCATTGTTTGAGATACTCTATCACATGCATTAGCAGAACACTGTCACAGAGATAATGTAAACATTTAAGCGCCACGGTGTTACATAGATAATTCAACACATATTTCAGCACCCAACTGTTACAGAGCTAAATTAACATACAGTTAATTTATTTAAGTGATAATATTGTAACATCACACCATTATATTATATTATATATTATATTATACTATCTTATATATTATTATACTGTATTTAATTGTATTCTATTGGAGTGTATTGCATTGTATTCTATTATGTTGTGTTATGTTACATTATTTTAAGTTATATCTTATCTTATATCATATAAAAATATTTTATATTATATCATATCATACTATGTCATATCATATCACATTATATTATATTATATCTTATTACATTGTATTATATGAAATCACCACTCCGTAAAGGATTATTTCACTCAGTAAAGCAAAACATTGCAAAAAGGGCATTTTACTCTATGTTTAGAACTACACTACAAGAGAGACAATTTAACCCTTGTTTCAGAGAATTTAGCACAGAGATTAACAACACACCGTCACTGAGATAATGTAACACATTTAATCACCAAACTGTTTCAGAGACAATTTAATACATAGTTTAGCAACACAGTATCACACAGATATTTTAACACATAGATACATAGATACATAGACAGTGTCGGCAGATAAGGGCCTATGGCCCACCTAGTCTGCTCATTTGAGCTTGTAAGTTCAGTTTGTTTTCCTAGAAGTCTATTTCCCCTTACCCCTGACCTCTAGAGTTCCTTTATGTCTATCCCATGCATTCTTAAATCCCGTGATTGTTTCAGCCACCACCACTTCCTCTGGCAGGGTGTTCCACTTGTCCACCACCCGTTCTGTGAAGAAATTCTTTCTCATGTTTCCTCTGAATCGTCTCCTCCTCAACTTCATCCCATGCCCTCTAGTCCTGAAACATCTTTTCGCTTAAAAATAGTGTTTTCCTGCACCTTGTTCCTCCTGTAAGATACTTGTATGTCTCTATCATATCCTCTCTCCCTCCTCTCCTCCAGGGAGTACATGTTCAGTTCCTTCAACCTGTCTTCATAGGACTTGTGATGCAACCCATGCACCATCTTTGTTGCCCTCCTCTGAACCTTCTCTACCCTGTCTATGTCCTTACGTGGTATGGTCTCAGAACTGTACCTGTACTCCAGGTGGGGCCTCACTAAGTGTCTTGTATAGCGGAATTATGACCTCCTTTTCTGCTGGTGATGCCTCTGCCTATACATCCCAGCATCCTATTTGCTTTACCTGATGCCTTGTCACACTGTTTCTACTTGAGGTCATCAGAGATGACAACCCCAAGATCCCTTTCCTGCTTGGTGCATGCTATATCCTCACCCCCAACTGATATATTGTGCCAGGGTTTTGTGCCCCATATGCATTATCTTGCACTTCTTTGCATTGAATTTCAACTGCCAAACCCTTGACCATTCTTCAAGTTTCTGCAGGTCCCTTCTCATTCTGTCTACACCCTCTGGTGTGTCTACTCTGTTACAGAGCTTTGTGTCATCAGCGAACAGTGAAATTCTGCCTTCTATATCCTGAGCAATGTCACTGATGAAGATGTTGAATAGGACCGGTCCCAGCACTGATCCCTGTGGTACCCCACTGGTCACTCTTCCCTCTGTGGAGTTACAGCCATTTACCACCACCCTCTGTGTCCTGCCACCCAGCCATTTACCTACCCACCACACTACTGTTCTGCCCACACCCATATTCCCCAGTTTGTGTAATAGTCTTCTATGTGGCACAGTGTCAAAGGCCTTGCTGAAGTCCAGATAGGCCATGTCCACTGCCCTCCCTGATCCACCTCCCTAGTCACCCAGTCAAAAATTCAATGAGGTTGGTCTGACATGACCTCCCCTGGTGAAACCATGCTGCCTTGGGTCCTGTAGTCCATTGACAACCAGATGTTCCACCAATCTCCTTCAGTAGTGCTTCCATGATCTTTCCCACTACCGAGGTGAGGCTGACTGGTCTGTAGTTCCCTGCTTCCTCTTGTTCCCACTTTTGTATAAGGGGACTACATCTGCTGTCCTCCAGTCTTTGGGTACCTCCCTGTTTCCAGTGATTGGCTGAACAGGATAGCCAGAGGTTCAGCCACCACCTCTCTTAGTTCTTTAAGGACCCTGGGGTGCACCCCATCTGGCCCCATTGCTTTATCAGCTCTTATTACTTCCAGTTCCTTCAGGACCCTTTTCGTGTGAAGGACTTGTGTCCATTTCTGCACCATTCCACCCTTGTACTCCTTCAGACCCATTACCCCCTCTTCCTTAGTAAAGACTGAGCAGAAATACCTGTTCAATATGTCAGCTTTACTGTTGTCATCCTCCATGCAGCTCCCATCCTCCCCTTCAGTCTCACTATCCCTCCTTTGTCCTTCTTTTTTCACTTATGTACCTGTAAAAGGTTTTGTCCCTTTAACCACTGATTTTGCAATGTGTTCTTCTGTCTGAGCTTGGCTTCCTTACTGACTTCCCTGCCTCCCTTTGTTTCTCCTGGTACTTCTCCCTATCCCTTCTGCCTGTGTCTTTTTGTATTGCCTGAATGCAATCTTTTTGGCTTTCACTTTCTTTGCTACCTCTTTGGAAACCATAATGGTCTCCTCTTTCTTTTCCTCTTGCTAACCTGCTTAATGCATAATTCTGTTGTTCTTATAATCCCATTTTAAATACTGCCCACTGTTCCTCAATCCCTGATTCCTGTCCCATTCCCTTAATGCCTCTTTCAAGCATCTCCCATTTTCCCAAAGTCTGCCCCCTAAAATCCAGGATACGTGTTTTGTGTGGTTTGGTTCTGCTCTTTCTGTGATTTCAAACCACAATGACTGGTGGTCACTGTTACCCAGGTGCTCCCCACTGTTACCCCCATCACACTGTCCCTGTTTGTGAGCACAAGGTCCAGTATTGCCTTCTGCCGAGTTGGTTCCATGACCAGTTGCTTGAGGAAGGCACCCTGAAGGAGTCCAGGATAAATCTGCTCCTAGTTGATGCTGCTGCTGGGATGCTCCAGTCCACGTCTGGTATATTGAAGTCTCCAACCAGTACTACCTCACCCTTGTCTGCCATCCTTTGGATGGCTAGCATCAACTCTATCTGTTTCTTCCTCCTGGGCTGGTGGTCTATAGACCACACTATGTGAGATGGCTGGCCCCATTTTCCTTTCCAGCTTAACCCACAGTATCTCTCCCCATTTTGTTCCTCCTGGATCTGTGTGGCCCTTATGTCATTTTTCACATACAGTGCCACCTCCTCCCTTCCTGCCTGCTCTGTCTCTTCTGAATATGTTGTAGCCAGGTATGGCCATCTCCCAGTCATGGTTATCATTACACCAGGTTTCAGTGATGGCCACAATGTCCAGGTCTGACTGTACCATGACAGCCTCCAGATCTTCCATCTTGTTGCTAAGGCTCCTGGCATTTGCACACATGGCTTTCCATGATTTGACCTCCTAGTCTGCTTCACTGTTCTACTCCAGCCCCTTCCTTGGTTGTCATTTATCCCTGGTTCTCCTTGCTGTCTGCCCTTCTGCTGAATTTTGCCCCTTTCTGCTTATCCACCTTTTGGACACTAATCTCCATCTTTTGACACTGCTTTGCAGAGATAGCCACTCCTCTGGTTCACTGGTTCCATTACTAGCTGTGGGAGGTGAGCAAGTAGGTATCCCCCTTGCTGGCCTGCCACCCCTTTGCTAGTTTAAATGCTTGTCAATGTAGCATTTAAACTTATCATTGAGTGCTTGGATTCCCTCAGGATGGATGCAGGCCGTCAGGTTGAACAAACCTCCATCCTCCAGATGGGTCCCCAGTCACCAATGAATCCAAACTCCTTCCTCACAGCACCAGTTCTTCAACCATGAGTTAAAGTTCCGTGCATGCACTCTATGCTCTCCCTTGCCTCTCACAGGTAGTACTTCTGAGAAAGTGACAGAAGTAGCTACTTTGCTTGAGACCCTCCCAGTTTCCTAAACTCTTCCTGAACTTCCTTGGCTCCCCCATTTGCCAAGTCATTAGTACCTAGGTGGATAATGACATCCAGCTCACCCTCCTGTCTTGCCTTCCCAGTGATCCCCAGTATCTTCCTTCCATCCCTCCATGCCGTGGCACCTGGTAGGCACCTCACCTCCCTGTCCTCCCCTCCTGTGTTCCTAGCTGGATCCCTCTTATGATGGAGTCCCCCACCAGGATTCGCTTCCTCCTCCTCTGGGGTCCACTGCTTTCCCCACTGAGGTCACCTCCTTGCCTAACCTCCACATCCTTTCCTTCCACTTCCTGGGTACCTCTATTTGGTTGTCCTCATTTGCCAGTGTGGCATATGAGTTCTTGAGAGGAATAGGATCTGGGATGTGCCTCTGCCTGACTGCTCTAACCTCCCTGAGCCCACTGTCATCCAAGTGCTCCTCGTTCTCGGCATCCTTTGAGGCAGCTGCATTGGACTGGGTGGTTCCTGGACAGGGGTGATAGTACTCCTGACCCAGTTTACTTCCGCTCTGAGTCTGGCTACCTCATCCGCAGTCCCAGAGATGTATGCAGATAGGGCACCTCAGTGTCCAGAAGGTCTGCCTGAATATGGCTGCTCCCACAGCCACTGCATTGCACCACTCCCACATTATACTGCAATTCCACTACTTATCTGCTACTGAAGCTCTCTTAGTTCTCTTTTATTTATTTACAGTACTAAAAATCCTGTAACTGATCCTCAGATATATATTTTTTTAAGGAAAAAGAAACCAATAAATAAATAAATGAGTCAAAACACTTGTCGTGCTGAGGGTGGTCTTCTTCCCCCTTATGCCCCTCCTACTTCACACCTCTTACTATACCCTGTGTTTAGCTCCTTTCAATCAGATTTATCATGGCATATAATTAAGAGTTGGGGGAAGGGGTGGGGAAAATTTGCAGCAATTAAAGACAGCACAGAATTACACCACCACTATTTTTTAAATTTTCAACAGCCCAAAAACAATTATAAGTAAAGACAACACAGAAAGAAAGTATAGTGTCACTACAAGCCTACAATCTAAGTTTAAAAGAAAAGTACCAGTTACCAGTTACTCTGAAGCACTGAATTGAATATGTTTCCTTCCTTCACCTTCTGGCTTCTTCACATAGTTTAGCACCAGTCTCTCCTAGAGATACATTAACACATAGTTAATTAATTTAAGAGTTATATTATACCACCACACCATTATATTATATTATATTATATTATATTATATTATATTATATTATATCATATTATATTATATTATATTAATTTCCACTCTGTAATGGATATCTTCACACAGTTAAGCACAACACTGTAACAGAGAGCATTTAAATCATTGGTTAGATGCTTACTACAAGAGATACAATTTAACCCATGTCTGAAATAATTTAACACATGGTTCAGCACCACACTATTGCAAAGATTTTTTTTACACATAGTTTAGCACCACACTGTCACAGAGATAAATTAACACATAGTTAATTAATTTCATAGTTATAGTATTATAACACCACACCATTGTCCTGTCGTGTCTTGTATTATATATTATATTATATTATATTATATTATATTATATTATATTATATTATATTATATTATATTATATTATATTATATTATACTATATTATATTATTTTATATTATATTACATTATATTAAATTAAATTTTATTATATCATATTGTATTATACGTTATTATGATATGCAATATATTATATCATATATTAGTTATATCACATCACATTTCATCACATCTTATCATATATCATGTGATAGCATATATTATTTCATATTATATTATATTATATTATATTATATTATATTATATTATATTATATTATATTATATTATATTAAGCACCACTCCGTAACAAGGATAGTTTCACACAGTTAAGCACAACACTGTAACAGAGCATTGAACTTGTTGTTTTGAAAAACATTGCAACAGAGACAATTTTACTCATGCATGAGATAATGTTGCACATAAAATGGTACCACACTGTCACAGAGGCAAACACATAGTTAATTAATTTAAAAGTTATAATATTATAACACGACACCATTATATTATATACTATATTATATTATATCACATTTCATCATATCATATATCATATACTATATCATATCATATCACCTGACATAACATTACAGCACATTACATCACATCATATTATATATTATTATATAATATTATATTAAGACATATTTCATTTCATATCATATCATATATCATATCATATATTATATCATATCACATCACATCACATATTATATATCATAAAATATTATATCATATTATATTACATTATATTATACTTATCTTAACTCATAGTTCATATCATATATCATACTATATTATATTATTTTATATTATTCTATACTATACTATACTATCATATTACATTACAATATATTATATTATATTGTATTGTATTGCATTGTATTATATTATATTATATTATATTATATTATATTATATTATATTATATTATATTATATTATATTAATCTCCACTCCATAATGTATAAGTTCACACAGTAAAGCACAACATAGAACATAGAACATAGCATAACAGAGAACATTTAACTCATTGTCTGGAACCACATTATAAGAGAGACAATTTAACCCATGTTTGAGATAATTTAAAAAAGAGATTAGCACCACCCTGTCACAGACATAATGTAACACATTTAATCATCACACTGTTACAGAGACAATTTAACACATCGTTCAGCACCACTCTACTGCAGAGACATTTTAACACATAGTTCAACACCACTCTGTCACAGAGAAAAATTAAAGCAGTTAATTAATTTAAGTTATATTATAATACCATTATTATATGGTACCATATCACAGTACATCACATATCAAATGATATCATATCCTATCCTATCATATCATATCATAGCATAGCATATCATATATTATCATATCATATTAATCACCATACTGTAACATAGAACATTTCACACAGGTAAGCACAACACTGTGACAGACAGCATTTAAATCATTGTTTAGAGAAATGCTGCAACAGAGAAAATTTAACTCATGTTTGAGAAAATTTTACAGATTAATTACCACCACACTGGCACAGAGATAATGTAACACATTTATGCTCCACACTGTTACACAGAGCATTTAACATGTAGTTCAGCACCACAATATACCACCAATATTTTACACATAGTTTAGCACCACACTGTCACAGAGATACATTAACACATAGATAATTTAATAGTTATATTATAACAGCACACCAGTCTATTATATTATACTATATTATATTATAATAATCCTATCATATCATTTCATGTCATGTCATATCATATATATTACATCACATCTTACATCATATCATAACATATCGTATCGTATCATAGCATATCACGTGATATCATATCATATAATATAATATTACATAACAGGGATGATTTCACACAGTTAAGCACAACACTGCAACAGAGAGCCTTTAACTCATTGTTTAGACTCGCACTAAAAGAGATACAATTTAACCTGTGTTTGAAATAATTTAACACATAGTTCAGCACCACACTATCGCAGAGATATTTTAACACATAGCTTAGCACTACACTGTCACAGAGATATAGTAACACATAGCTAATAAATGTAATAGTCATAATATTACAGCACCACACCATTATATTATATTATATTATATTATATTATATTATATTATATTATATTATATTATATTATATTATATTATATTATATTATATTTTATATTGTTTTATATTATATCATATTATGATATGTTATATTATATCATATTATATTACATTACTTATATCATAACATATATATTATATCACATCACATCGCATCTTATCATATATCATATGATAACATATAATATTATATCATATTATATTAAATTATTTTAAATTATATTATGTTATGATATACTGTATTATATTATATTAAATTATATATTAATCACCACTCCATAACAACAATAATTTTGCACAGTTAAACACAACAGTGAAACAGAGAGCATTGAACTCATTGTTTTGAAAAACGCTGCAACAGGGACAATTTTACCCATGCTTGAGATAATGTTGCACATAAACTAGCACCACACTGTCTCAGAGATAAATTAACACATAGTTAATTAATTTTGAAGTTATAATATTTTAACACAATGCCATTGTATCATATTATATTATACTACATTATTTTATATTATGTTATATCACATAACTTCATATCATATATCAAATCATATATCACCTGAGATAACATGACAGCACATTACATTGCATCAAATTATATTATATTATATATTATTACATTAACACATAGTTCTTTTCGTATCATGTCATATCATATTATATCATATATCACATCACATCACATCTTATCATATATCATATGATATTATGTCATATTATATTATACTAACACATAGTTCATATAAAGTCATATCACATCACATCACATCACATCACATCACATCACATCATATCATATCATATTATTTTATATTATATTGTATATCATATCGTATTACTCTCCACTCTGGCATGGCTAATTGCACACAGTCAAGTACAACATTTTAACAGAGAGGATTGAACTCATTGTCTGTAACCACACTACAAAAGCAACAAATTTACCCACGTTTGGGAAAATTTAACACTTTAATTAGCACCACACTGTCACAGAGATACATTACCACATTTAAGCACCACACTGTTACACAGATAATTTAACACACAGTTCAGCACCACAGTATCACACAGATATTTTGACTAGTAGTTTAGCACCACCCTGTCACAGAGATACTTTAACACATAGTTAATTAAATAGTTATACTATAACACTACACCATTCTATACTGTAGCATAATATATTATATTATATTTCATATCAAGTAATATCATATCACATCACTTCACAACACAACACATCATATCATATCATATAACATTACTTCACACCACCTCTTATCACATCATCTCATATATTATTATTATATTAATCACCACCCAATAACAGGGATAATCTCTCACAGTTAAGCACAACACTGTAAGAGAGAGCATATAACTCACTGTTTAGATGCTCACTATAAGAGATACAAACTAACTCGAGTTAGAGATAATTGAACCCATAATTCAGCACCAGACTATTGCAGAAATATTTTAACACTTAGTTTACCACCTGACTGTCACATAGATAAATTAACACATAGTTAATTAATTTAATAGTTTTAATATTATAATACCACACCATTATATGATATTATATTATATTATGTTATGTTAGGTTACGGTAAATTACTTTATGTTACATTGTTACATTACATTATATTAAATTACATTATATATATATATATCACCATTTTGTAACAGGTATAATTTCACACAGTTAAGCATAACAGTGTAACAGAGAGCAGTTAACTCATTGTTAAGAACCACACTACAACAGAGACAATTTAACCCATGCTTGAGATGATTTCACACATAGATTAGAACCACACTCTCACAGAAATAAATTAACACATTGTTAATTCATTTAATATTTACAATATTATAACACCACACCCCAATATATTATATTATATTATATTATATTATATTATATTATATTATATTATATTATATTATATTATATCATATTATATTTTAATATATTATATCACATCATATCATATCATTTCATATCATATCGTATCGTATTTGAATGGTTCCAGTCACATATCTAGAATGTGTAGTATGGTATGGGCTGCACGCCCATTGTCTCACACTGTGGACCAATGGGTGTACAGTGCTACAGATGGTGTCAGGCAGGGTGTCAGGCAGGTGGGGTTCTGCCACCCCACTGCTGACCGGGGGGAAGCAGGGCAGTGGGGATCAGTGGGAGGGTGGGGAAGGGGTCCACTTAACCACCAGGGATAGAGGTTAGATTCATATTTATTTACTTAACCTGTGATCAGGTGGGCTGACAGGTCCACTAGACCACCAGGGATAGGGGATAGATTCATATTTATTTACTTAGCCCACGATCATATACTTTCATATCATATATCATATCATATGACATGACATGACATAACATGACAGCACATCACATCACATCATACAGTCCTACCGATGGTGTCAGTCAGTGGATGGTGGGCAGCAGGCTGGTGGGGTGCTGCCACCCAATGCTGACCAGGGAGTGGAGTGCTGGGGATCAGTGGGTGGGGGGAGGGGTCCACTGGACCACCAAGGATAGAGGTTAGATTCATATTTATTTATTTAGCCCACGATCGAGCAGGTTGACAGGTCCACTGGACCACCAGGGATTGAGATTAGATTAGTCTTTATTTTGGGAGTCTTGTGATGTGCTCCAACCCATCAAGTTTAAATTTATAAATAAATCTCCCCCTTTCAGCATGATAACCCAGTGCGGCTCCATTGTTAGATTTTTGGACAGCTGAACAGACCAAGGAACTGTGTGGAAAGCCCAAATCTTGGAGGCAGAAATGAAAAAAGTGGGCCCCCAGCATACACCCCCATAACACCAGAGAAGGCCCCAAAGAAGCAGAGAGCTCTCACTGCACTATCCTCTGCTCAGCAACCCCTTGCCAAAGCAGAGCAAGAGCCTCTTACCCTGGCGGATTTCCTGGCAGAATTTCATCCATTCCAGGATGAGTTGAGGAGTATGGCTGCTGAAATAAAGGCACTGTCTGCTGCCCTGGAGGAAACAGGGAGGAGAATCTCAGATAATGAGGTGGTCTCGCTAGATCGGCAATCAGAGAAAAGGGATACTGAGGTCCTCAGACTGTGCCAAAAGCTTGCCAAGGTGGAGTTGAAGCTGGAAGATTTAGAGGGTCACAGCCGGCGAAATAATATTGTAATCTTAGGGCTCCCGAAGCAAGAAGAGGGCCCTGATGCAGTATTGCTCTCCCAAAAGCTGGTGTGCAAAGTGGCGGGTCCCTCACCTTATGGCCCCAATTATATTATCGAGAGGGCACAGAGAGCCCTGTGTCCTATGCCTCGACTGGGATCCCACCAGACAGCTGATATTACACTTTCTGAACTATTTAGGCAGCATTTTTTTGGCCGAGGTCAGAGAGATACAAGGTCTGCAGTGGGAAGGGAAGAGGTTTTGGGTGACACAGGATCTGCCTTGAACCACCCGACAGTGCAGGCAAGTGTTTCACACTCTGGTTTCCAAGATTATTGCTGCAGGTATTCATTTTCGTATGAGTACCCAGCGAAATTACAAGTCATGGTTGCAATTTCCTAGATGTCTTTTGAGGATGCTGATGTGGCCAAAGATGAACTCAAAGCTGTCCTGCCAGACCTGTTTTGAGGCACTTGATGCAACTGACCTTGGAACTGATTTCTCGAGAGGAATGCAGATCCATAGAAGGTTTTCAGTTGCTTGCCTCACAAGTATAGTTACTTTTAATAGGGGAGCAGATTTATCCTTGCTATCAGTGAAGTACCTCATGTTAAGGACCTGATCTGAGTTTGTGCTCCCTGCTTCAGTGGGGAAAGTTAGTCATTTTTATTTGGAGCCTTGTCTGGTTAAGGGTTCCCCTTTACATACAGACAATTTGTTCAGACTCTTGGTCTTTTACTTGAAGGATCTGTAATGTTGCTCTATTTGAGGGGGTGCCATGGGCGTATTGATTACATTTTGGTCTCTATGTGGGGACATGGAAGGAGATGTTTGTTTTATCTGGTTACTTATCTTGTGTTACATATCCCTCATTTTGCCCACTGGAGGGAATAGTGCTTTGAGTATTACGGGGAGATATTCCTTACCTTCTGTTGCAGCATCTATTTCAATTTTTTGGAGTTGTGATATGGGGCAAATAACAGATTCTAGTTAGGTTTGGATAAGGAGGGGGAGTGACCCCTGCCTTTTCCTGACTCTGTGGTACAGATTGTGCTCTCCACACAAGTGGGCATAAAGTTATTGGATTTAAGGGGAATTTGTCATTTCAATAGGGTTGGAGGGGAAAGGAGGGATTTAAGGTAGCAGCAGAATGTTTATCTGGTCAAGTTATGGGGAGGGTGGGGTTTAAGGGGATGGAGGGGTGTAGGGGAGATGGGTGCTTATATGGGTTAATGTGGGGGTGGGTTGGGTATGGTACAGTGGTCTTCAAGGGGCTATGGAACTGGATACCTATTGTATCAATAAATGGAGGATATACATATGTTTCTTTATCACTAATTTAGATGGCTAGCAATCTTAATTTTGCAACTTGGAATGTGAAAGGGATAAGGAAAAAATCTAAACAATATCAAATGTTGAAACACCTGAACCTGTTGCGATCTCAGGTCATGTTTTTGCAAGAATCCCATTTATTAGATTCTGAAGCTCTGCAGCTTAGGAGGCAACAGGTGGGGCAAGTTTTCACCGCCCAAGGGTCTACCAATAGTTGTGGGGTCATGCTAATTCTCAATAGTAGTATTCCTTTTATGTCTACTCACATTTTTAGGGATCCAGGTGGTAGATACATTTTAGTGCAAGGCACTCTGTGGTCTATGCCACTCTTATTATGTAGCATTTATGGGCTTAACATGGATAGCCCCAGCTTCTTTATAAAGCTTATTACCCTTATACTTCCTTTGCTCCCTATCACGATAATAATGGGAGAGGATTTTATTCTCATATTAGATCCTAACATGGATAGGTCAGGATTGACACTGAGGGGACTTTCTCCTGGGCAAAGATCATTTTGGGAGCTATTGGATCAATGTGGGTTATGTGATATATGGCGCGTGTTGCACCCCAATAGTAGGGAGTATACTTTTGTTTCACCAGTGCATGAGACACATTTGCGCATTGACTATTTACTAATATCTCAATCTTTCTTGTTGGGGGACATGTCCACCTCAATTCAACCAGGGCCTACATCTGACCATTCCTTGGTGATATGTGGTTTGGCCTTCCTTAATATCCCTAAAAAAGAGACCCGGTGGAAATTGAACAAGCAACTATTGAAGGATGCACAACTCTCTAAGCAAGTCAAGGAGAAGATAGAGTTGTTCTTTTCAGTTAATTCAACAGAGGGTATGGCACCAGATATTCTATGGGGTGCTTTTAAGGCCTACATGAGGGGGATCTTGATTAGTTTGGCAACAAAGAGGAAAAAGTCCTGGGAGGCTGAATTATCAGCATTATCTCAGGTTAGGTCCCTAGAGGCCAGTCTATCCCCTAGCTCATTGGAAGAACATAAGCAGAGACTACTAGTAGCTAAAGATAGGTACTTAGGCTTGTTAAGGGAAAAGGCTGAACTGGATATCATTTGTACCAGAGCTAGTTACACTGACCAGGGAGAAAAAGCTGTTTGCTTGTTAGCCTTAAGGTTAAAACAGCAGGAATCAGCAAGATTTATCCCACCTGTGAGGGCCCAAGTGGATGGATCCCTGAAATCATCCCCTTCAGAGATTGTGCAGGAATTTGTGGGGTACTATGAGTAGCTATACAAGGATATGGAGAATCCTCCCCCGACGGAGACATTAGATGCCTATCTTCGGGAGTCTCATCTCCCTTCCCTTTCTGATTCACAGAGGAAATTTCTGTCCTCCCCCATATCTTTAGAGGAAATAGCTAAGGTTATCAGGGCCTTGCCTTTGGATAGAGTATGAGGGCCGGATGGATTCTCCTCTCTATTTTATAAGGTATTCCTAGAACAATTAGCACTGGGTGTTCCTCTGGTGTTATCCTTTCCGGTGTGGTGGTGGACTCTCATATGTTTGAAGCTTTGATAGTTCTCCTCCCTAAGCCAGACAAGAATCCTAAGTTAGTACAGAGGTATAGGCCCATATCTCTTTTGAATCAAGATATCAAAATTTTATCAAAGATATTGGCTGATAGGATTACTTCAGTTCTCCTGGACTCGGTTGGCATGTCTCAGGTGGGATTTATGAAGGGGCAATCAACATTGGACCATCTACACACTCTTTCACATGTCTTCTCGGAGTCCAGGGATGCCAATTTTCCAGCTGTTTTGGTGTCTCTGGATGCTGAGAAGGCATTTGACCATGTGAATTGGAATTTTTTTATTTCAAACACTCAAGGCATGTGCTTTTCCCCCATATTCATAGACTGGATACGGGCTCTTTATCAGACTCCCTCAGCAAGGATTTTGGGCAATGGGGCAGTCGCAAAGCCTTTCCGTTTATATTCAGGGACAAGGCAGGGTTGTCCCCTTCCCCCTTGTTATTTAGTATATATCTGGAACCACTAATTCAAAATATTTTAGATAACCCAGAAATACAAGGGATACTGATATGTAACAGTGTGGTAAAGATTACGGCATATGCTTATGACCTTCTTCTTCATTTGTCCCACCCTGTTACATCTATTCTGGCCACGCTAACGGAGATTGTAAAATTTAGTTCCTTTTTGAATTGCAAACTGAACTCTAATAAATTGTCCATTTTTCCCCTTAACCATAAAGTTTTTAAACATGATCTTATCCCTTTTGGGTTGTCTTGGTCACCTGGATTCCTTAAATACTTGGGTATTAGACTTACCAAGAATTCAAAGAAAACCTGGAACCCCTTTTCCAGGTGATCACTCAAGACCTTGATAGATGGTCAAATCTCCCTATTTCATTGTGGGACTGGATCAATATAAATAAAATGAACGTATTTCCTTGTCTCTTTTATCCTTTATCTCACTTAAATTTGTTCATTCCACTATCCTGGTTTCAGAAAATGCACAGACTTTTCTCTAAGTTTATCTGGTCCAACAAATGCTTCAGATTGGCATACCATAAGTTGCTGGCCCCAGAATTGGATGGGGGTTGTGTATTTCTCATCTGGCTATTTACTGTTGGGCTAGCCATCTATCAAAATGCCTTAAGTGGGTGCACCCAGGGCTAGATAACTTGAGGCCGGTCTGGCTTAATATAGAGCTAGATTTTATCCAGTCTATGAATGTGGACCCTCTTACTCTGTTTTACTTCAAGTCCTCCTCTTTGCAAGAAATCCACAAATGTTTGGCCCTTATGATCTCCTTAAAAGTACAGGCACAATTGTGTTCCTTTTTGCATTACAATTCACATCTAGATATGTCCCATATGGAACTCTCCATCTTACTATAAATAAGCAGTGGATCCCTCCCATGTGGTTGCCTCAATTAGGGGAAGGAATAGTATCTACCTTCATTGACGATGAGGGTACGTGGCTCCAGGTAACTAACATTATCCAGAAATTTAATATCCCAGTGGTCCATCACTTCAAGGTCCTACAATTAAGACATCTCCTTATAACCTCATTGGGTAGTACACCTCCAGTATTTTCTTTTATAACTGAGCATTCCTCCCTATTAAGACCCTCCAAGGTAGTTTCAAAGATATATCAAACCCTGTTTCAGTAGCGGTATTGTGGTACATCCGGTACAACGAACTTTTGGGCTTCTAACTTTCCATAGCATACCTTGGATTGGTCTGCATTATGGCGATATTGTTGCAAGTATGCGTTGCAAGATAGGTTACATCTCATGCAATATCACATCTTGCATAACCTGTATTACACTCCAGTTAAGTTAGTGAAATGAGGCTCTCTTGAATCTGAGTGGTGTACCAGATGTTCTCAGGAAGAAGGAACACTTCTACATATATTTTGGTCACGTCCCAAAATAATCCCATTATGGAATTCAATTAAAGCTAAATGACAGTGTAGTGATAAACTTTGTTACATTATATCTGCCACACTGCAGTGGTAAACTGTGGCCCAGATATTCAAACTGCACCAGGCTGTGGCGCAAGCCTGGGTGCAGTGCAACTTGGCTGCGCAGGGGCGTGGACTGGGTGATATTCAATGGAGCTGCACCATGGCCAACCCTTATTAAGTTTGCAAGATAGCTTCACTCCTGAAATGTGCCTGTTGGGAGATTTGTCCACTATAGATACTAAAGTTTGAAGGTTTCACATGACTATGATAACATTATCTGTTAAAAAAGTTATACTTAAGCATTGGAAGGATGATATCATTCCATCATATCAAGAATGGGTTCTTGAGGTCCTCGCTAATCTCCCTACTGAAAAAGCCATAGTGCATCTCTTTAACAGGCAACGGGGTTACAAGCATATCTGGGATCCCTTTCACACTCTAACTACTGTTGGTATAAATAAGAATGATGCAGATAATTGTGTGTCTTAGACCAAGCATAGCACATGTAATAAGGCACTATATTATAATACTTCAGGATGCTGCTGTACTGGAGGGGTGAGAGAGGGCAGAAGAGATTGTGTATGCTTTCTTTGATGTGAATTTTTTTCCATGTCTGCCTCCTGTATTGTGTAAAATTTGTTAATAAAGTTTGAACTGAAAAAAAAGATTTGTCTTTATTTTACTTAGCCCACGATTGGGTGGACAGCGGTCCAATGGACCACCAGGGATATTGGATATGTCTTTATTTTACTTAGCCAGTGATTGAGTGGGCAGCGGTCCACTGGACCTCCAGGGATATTGGATATGCCTTTATTTTACTTAGCCCATGATTGGGCAGGCAGCGGAACACTGGACCACCAGGGATTTATGATTTTTCTTTTTAAACTGTAGTCCATGATTGGGCTGTAGTGCACATTGCCATGCTGCAGGGTGCATCGGTAACCAATGGCTGCTGCCTGGCAGGGTACCAGGTGCAAGTCATCAGGGATCGGTGCACCTGCATGCAAATGGGGCCATAATGATGTGCAAATGGCCCCATGTGCACCTTGCATACATTATGGCCCCCTTTGCATGTCTACTTTTGAATATCACAGCTGCTGCACCTCGCGCAATGGAACTTGCACTAGCTCATCCCCACGCTCCACTCTGGCCACTGGTGCTGGTGCAGTGCCACTGCATCATGTGCACTGTGGGTGGCCAGGGTGCGGTATTCAACAATACTGAGCCATGGCGCAGCACCATTGAATATCACCCAGTCCACACCCCTGCGCAGCCAAGTTGCACTGCACCCAGGCATGCACCACAGCCTGGCACAGTTTGAATATCTGGGCCACAGTTTACCACTGCAGTGTGGCAGATATAATGTAACAAAGTTTATCACTATACTGTCACTGAGATAATTTATCACATAGTTTAGCACCACCACACTTTCAGAGTTAATTCAAGACATAGTTTAGCACCACAGTTTGACTGAGATGAGTTAATACATAGTTTATTTAATAGTTATAATATTATAACACCATACCACTATATTATAAAATATATATATTATATTATATTATGTTATGTTATGTTACTTTATGTTATGTTATATTACATTATATCTTATCATATCTCATCATAATATATCATATCATATCATATTTTATCATGTAATTTAATATTACATTTTATTATATTATATTATATCATCATATCATTTAGTATCATATCATATCACATCTTATCATATATCATATCATATCATATTATATTATATTATATTATATTATATTACATGATATTATATTAATCATCTCTCTGTAATAGGATAATTTCACAAAGTTAATCACAACACTGTAACAGAGAGCATTGAACTCAATGTTTAGATCCACACTGCAACAGAAACAGTTTATCCCATGTTTGAGAGAATATAACACAAAAATTAGCACCACACCAGAGCACCAGAGAAAAAGTAACACATTTAATCACCACACTGTTACAGGGATAATTTAACACAAAGTTCAGCACCACACTGTTGCCGAAATATTTTAACAGTTAGTTTAACACCACACTGTCACAGAAATAAATTAGCACACAGTTAAATAATGTAATAGTTATTATAACACCACACCATTATATTATATTATATTATATTATATTATATTATATTATATTATATTATATTATATTATACAGTATCATATCATATCATATCATATCATACCATACCATATCATCACATCACATCACATCACATCACATCACATCACATCATATCATATTATATTATATTATATTATATTATATTATATTATATTAATCACCACTCCGTAACAGGGATAAGTTCACACCTAAGCACAACACCGTAACAGAGAATATTTAACTCATTGTTTAAACCCTCACTACAAGACTTACAATTTAAAAAATATTTGAGATAATTTAACAACACAATATCGCAGAGATATTTTAACACATAGATTAGCACCACACTGTCACAGAGATAAATTAACACATAGTTAATTAAGTTAATATTTATATTATACCACACAGTTATATTGTATCATATCATATGATATCATATGCTATATTATCGCCACATCCCATCACATCATATTATATGATATCATAACGAAAGCATATCATTAGTGGTGTAGCCAGGGATTTCAGATCTGCACACCAAGTGGACTCACTACTACCCCCTTGTTGGGGTGAGCTCCCCCCAGCCCGTGTAGCCAGACAATATACAAATGTATACCAGGACCATGTTTGTTCCATAATTTGGCACAATAAATACAACTTTTGTATCTAATGACAGTAGTTGTTGCCATGCATATGTAAATACAAATGCCATACATTGTTCCCGAAGACACCCACATACCAGCCCAGATCCTGTAATTTTTTTTTTGTCTTTGGGATGCAAAGACAGTATTAGTGACCAGTCCATCTAGTTTCAACTCCTATTAATAAAATCTAATAAAGGTTCAGTATTTTCTTTTAGTTTTCATGGAAAAATAAGCAGTTCAGAGCCTGTTTGCTACCCCCACTATAACAGGATTAATGAAACACATTTAATCATCATACTGTTACAGAGATAATTTAAAAAATAGTTCAGAGATTGATATCTCTATTTTAACAATTAGTTAACACCTCACTGTCACAGAGATAAATGAACACATACTTAATTAATAGTTATAATATTATAGCACCACACAATTATATAATATAATATCATATCATATCTTATCATATCATGTCATGTCATTGCATGTCATATCATATCACATCACATCATATCATAGCTTATCATCACATCAAATTATATTATATTATATTATATTACAATAATAACCACTCTTTAAGAGGGATAATTTCACATGGTTAAGCAAAACACTGCAACAGAGAGCATTTAACTCATTGTTTTGACCCTCACTACAAGCGATACAATTTAACCCATGTTTGAGCTAATTTAACACATAGTTCAGCACTGCACTTTCACAGAGATATTTTAAAACATAGTTTAGCACCACACTGTGATAGCGACACATTTACACATTATATTATATTATACTATCTGTTGGTCAGCTTTAGAAAATGCTTTCTTCTCCTCTTGCTCTGCTTGGGCAACATTGAGCTTAACCCTGGTCCTAGCATTGGCTCACTGGCAGACCTCCCTAACCTGAAAGGTCTTAGCTTTATACATATTAATGCTTGAAGCCTGTTAAAAGAATCTTGCTTATGCAGGCCTGGACGAGGCATGCTTCCACAGATATTTTGGTATTTTCTGAATCCTGGCTCTTCCCATCAAACAGGAATCATTCTGTTCACCTCCCTTCCTACTCACTACTCTGAACTGACAGACTGTCTAGGGTGAGAGGTGGCTATTTATGTCAAGGACAAGTAATGCGTCTCCATCATGGACTCAGCCTCAGTCCCAAATGAATTCAGATCTCTATCCCTCCAAGTAGTGATTGCTGCTGGAGTCTAGGTTAATGTTATTGGCTGTTATAGGCCTCCTTCAGCAGTATTGCAGCTTCTAAACCACTTAAGCAACCTCCTGTGGCATAACTCTTTAGAAACAATAATACTTTGGGACCTAAATTTAGACTGGCATTCTAATGCCTCATCTCCCCTCAAATCCCTTTGTGACTCCTTGGGGCTGTTCCAGTTCATCACTGAAACTACATGCCCAAACAAGAGTAACCCTGCCAAAAGTATATTGTTGGACCTCATCATAGTTAGTAAGCCTCACCTGTATTACCTCTCTGGAGTCTTCATTGCCGACATCAGTGACCACAGTTTTGTCACTTGTGTTAGGTCTTGTCATACCTCTAACCTTCCACCCAAATTCACCACAAAAAGAAGCAGGCACAGTTTTGATCCTTGATTCATTGTTGAACTAGGTCAATCTCCCAGTGGCAGGACTTCTTCCTAGCAGAATCCAAGGCTCCTGCCTATGACAATTTTCAAGACATTGTGGTAAGTGCTTTGAATAAGCAAACCCCACTAGTTACATTCTGAGTTGGAAGCAAGCAAGTATAATTTCACACAGCTAAGCACAACACTGTAACAGAGAGATTTAAACTCATTATTTAGAACCACACCACATATATGTTAAATTATCTCAATCATGGGTTAAATTGTCTCCGTTGCAGTGTGGCTCAAAACAATGAGTTAAATGCTGTCTGTTACAATGTTTTGCTTACCTGTGTGACATTTTCTTTGTTACGATGTGGTGATTAATGTAATATGGTATGATATGATATGATATGATATGATATGATATGATATGTTGTTATGTGATATGATGTGGTGTGATGTGATGTGATGTGATATGATATGATACAATATAATAGTGTGGTATTATAATATAACTAATAAAAAGATAGTTTATCTCTATGACTGAGTGGTGTTAAAATATCTCTCCGATAATGTGGTGATGAACAATGTTTTAAATTATCTCTTTAACAGTGTGATGATTAAATGTATTACATTATCTCTGTGACAGTGTGGTGCTCATATCTTTGTTCAATTAATTTAAACATGGATTAAATTGTCTCTCTCGGAATGTGGTTCCAGACAATCAATGAAATGCTCTCTCTTAAAATGCTGTGCTTAACTGTGTGAAATTATCCATTATGGAGTGGAGTATAATATAATATAATACTATACATTATAATATAATATAATATAATATAATATAATATAATATAATATAATATAATATGATATGTGATATGATGTGATCGATATGATATGATAAATAATATACTACAATATAATATCATGATATATGATAAGATGTGATGTGATGTGGTATGATATACTATGTAATATGATATGATATGATATGATATGATATAATGTAATATAATATAATATAATATAATATAATATAATATAATATAATGGTGCAGAGTTATAATATTATAACTCTTAAAATACTTAACTATGTGTTAATGTATCTCTATGACAGTGTGGTACTAAACTATGTGTGAAAATATATGTGCGATACTGTGGTGCTGAACTATATGTTAAATTATCTCTGTAACTGTGTGTTGATTAAATGTTTTACATTATCTCTTTTGACAGTGTGGTGCTAATCCCTGTGTTAAATTCTCTCAAACAAGGGCTAAATTGTCTCTCTTGTAGTGTGGGTCTAAGCAATGAGTTAAATGCTGTCTGTTACAATGTTGTAGCTTAACTGTGTGAAATGATCCATTATGGAGCGGTGATTAATATAACATAATATAATATTATTTTATATATATATATATATATATATCATTATATATATATATATATATATCATTATATGATATGTGATATGATATATAAAATAACATAACATAACATAATATGATATGATATAATATAGTGGAGTGGTGTTATGATATTATAACTATTAAATTAATTAACTATGTCTAAACTTATCTCAGTCAAATTTTCGTGCTATACTATGTTTTAAATTAACTCTGATATCATTGTGACAGTGTAGTGATAAACTGTGTTACTTATATCTGCCATACTGCAGTGGTAATCTATGTGTTAAATTATCAGTGTGAAATTATAATGCTAAACTGTCTTAAATTGTTTACTTCACAGTGTGGTGCTAAACTCTGTGTTAAAATATCTCTGTGACACGGTGGTTCTAAACTATGTGCTGCATTATCTCTCTGACATCTATAGGTTACCTTATCTTGCAAGATATTGTGTTGATAAACTATGTATTCATTCGTGGGTTAAATTGTCTGTTTTTTAGTATGTTACTAAACAATGAGGTAAATGCTCTCCGTTAGAGTGTTGTACTTAACTGTGTAAAATTATACCTGTTACAGAGTGGTGATTAATATACCATAATATAATAATGTAAAATAATACTGATAATACAATATGATGTCATGTGCTGTCATGTTATGTCATGATATGATATGAAATTATATGAAAGTATATGATATGAGACAGTATAATGGTGTGGTGTTATAATATTATGACTATTAAATTAATTATGTCTTTATTTCTGTGACAGTGTGGTTTCAAACACATTGTTAAATTAAGTCTTCGATAGTGTGGTGCTGAACTATGAGTAAAATTATCTCTGAAACAGTTGGGTGATTAGATGTGTTTCATTATCTCTATTACAGTGTTGTGCCTAACTGTGTGAAAATATCCATGTAACAGAGTGTTGTTTAATATAATAAAATATAATATAATATAATACAATACAATACCATACCATACCATACAACACAACACAACACAACACAACACAACACAACATAACATAACATAACATAATATAATATAATATAATATAATATAATATAATGTAATGTAATAGTGTGGTGTTATAATATTATAACTGTTTAATTAGCTATGTGTTAATTTATTTTTATGAAAGTGTGGTGTTAAACAACTGTTAAAATATCTCTGCAATAGTGCTGAACTATATGTCAATTTATCTCTGTAACATTGTGGTGATTAAATATGTTACATTATCTCTATGTCAGTGTGATGCTAATCTATGTGTTATATTATCTCAAACAATGAGTTAAATGCACTCTTTTACAGTGTTGTGCTTTACTGTGTGAAATTACCCTATTACAGAGTGGTGGTTAACATAACATAATATAATATAATATAATATAATATAATATAATATAATATAATATAATATAATATAATATAATATAATATAATTTATCATATCATAATACAACATAATACGATATCATATGATATATGATTAGATGTGATGTGATATAATATATGATATTATATGAAATGATATAATATGATACATGTATAATAAATATAATATAATGTAATGATGTTGTGTTATAATATTATAACCATTAAATTAATTAACTATTTGTTAATTTGTCTCTGTGACAGTGTGTTGCTAATTTATGTGCTAAATTATCTCAAGCATGGGATAAATTGACTCTCTTACAGTGTGGTTAAAAACAATGAGTTCAATGCTTTTTGGTACAGTGTTGTGCTTAACTATGTTAAATTTTCCTTGTTATGGAGTGGTGATTAGTATAATATAATATAATATAATATAATATAATATAATATAATATAATATAATATAATATAATACAATACTATACAACATAATACAATAATATAATATATGATGTAATATACAATATCACAAGATGTGATGTGATGTGATGTTATATCAATAACACATGATATGATATGTCATGACATGACATAAAATAATATAACATGATAATATTAATATAATATAGTATAGTGGTGCAGTATTATAATATTATTACTCTGAAATTAATTAACTATGTGTTAAAGTTATCTGTATGACAGTGTGGTGCTAAAGTATGTATGAAAATATCTGTGTCATACTGTGGTGCTGAACTATGTGTTAAATTATCACTGTAACAGTGTGTTGATTAAATGTGTTACATTATGTTTTTGACAGTGTGGTGCTAATCACTGTGTTAGATTGTCTCAAACAAGGGTTAAACTGTCTCTCTTGTAGTGTGGGTCTAAAAAATTAGTTAAATGCTCTCTCTTACAATGTTGTGCTTAACTCTCTGAAATTATCCATTATGGAGTGGTGATTAATATAATATAATATAATATTTTATTATACGAAATGATAAGATATAATATAACATAACATAACAGAATATAATGTAATATAATATAATAATATAGTGGCATGTGTTATAATATTAGAATTATTTAATTAACTGATAGTGTGGTGCTAAACTATGTGATAAATTTTCTCTGTGACAGTATAGTTATAAACTTTGTTACATTAAATCTGCTACACTGCAATGCTAAACTATATGTTATATTATCACTGTGAGATTACAATGCTAAACTGTTTTAAATTGTTTACTTTACAGTGTGGTGCTAAACTCTGTGTTAAAATGTCACTGTGACATGGTGGTGACTATGTGACTATGTGCTCCATTATCTCTCTGACATCTATGGGTTACCTCATCTCACAAGATAGTGTGGTGCTGAACTATGTGTTCAATCATCTCAAACAAGGGTTAAATTGTCCCTGTTGTAGTATGTATCTAAACAATGAGAACCACACTGTTAAAGAGATAATTTAAGACATAGTTCAGCATGACAGTATAGCACAGATATTTTCACACATAGTTCAGCACCACACTGTCAGACTGCCATATCACACATTCCTTCTTTGCCATTTAAATATGAGTGCTAACATTGCATGTGCTCTCTGGTAGCTTCACAGATTTTATTTTTAAGTTTACAGTATGGTGCTGGTAGGAGTAACCTGTAAATTAGAAACTGCAAGCAGCTGATACAGAAGCACATCACAGTTCGAAAGAATGGGTGCAAGAGCTGTACATCTGCTACGGACAAAAAACTGTTACCGAGAAAATAACTACAGGTTGAAAAACATCATTTACTTTTGTTCTTGGCCGGCGAGGGGGTGGGCTGGCAGCATGTATTTACTAAGTAATCAATTGAATTATATTACATTTAGGGACTACTTTATCACTCTTACTATAAAAACATTTCTTACATTTTTTCAATTTCAGCAGCTTTTTCCTTTACTTTTGAATTTCAGCTTGTGGTTGGGAGCCCATTTTATAAGCGCAATAACACAATCACAAGCACCTTGTGGTCTGTCACAGACATAATGTAACATATTTAATAACCACACTGTCACAGAAAAAATATAACACAGAGTTCAGCACCACAGTATGGCAGAGATATTTTAACAGTTTGTTTAACTTCACACTGTCACAGAAATAAATTAACACATAGTTAATTAATTTAACAGTAATAATATTATAACACCAAACCATTATATTATAATACTATATTAAGTAACATCCAGGTATAATTTCAAACTGTTAAGCACAACACAGTAACTGAGATACTGTAACACATTTAATCACCGTATTGTTACAGAGACACTTTAACACATAGTTTAGCACCACACTATCTCAGAGTTATTTTATCAGTTTGACTCCACAATGTCACAGAGATAAACTAACACACAGTTAATTAACTTAGCGGTCGTATTATAAAACCACACCATTATACTATCTCATATCATATCATCATATCATATCATATCATATCACAAGACATGACATGACAGCACATCACATCATGTTATATATTGTGCTATATTATATCATATCATGTCATATCGTATTGCATTGTATTATATTATATTATATTATATTATATTAATCAAAACTCTGTAACAGGTATAATTTCACTGTTAAGCACAGCACTGCAAAATATAGCATTTATCTCATTGTTTAGAAACATAATACAACAGAAACAATTTAACCCATGTTTGAGATGATTGAATACATCGTTTAGCACTGCACTATCTTGCCAGATAAGGTAACCCATAGATGTCAGAGAGATAACAGAATACACAGTTTAGCACCACCATGTCACAGAGATATTTTAACACAGAATTTAGCACCACACTGTAAAGTAAACAATTTAAGACATGTTAGCATTGTAATCTCACAGTGATAATTTAACACATAGTTTAGCATTGCAGTGTGGCAGATATAATGTAACACAGCTTATCACAATACTGTCACATAGATAGTTTATCACAGAATTTAGCACCACACTATCATAGTTAATTTAAAACATAGTTTAGCACCAAAATCTGACTGAGATAAGTTTATACATAATTTAATTGTTATCATGTTATATCATATCATAATTATATTAAATAATATGTTATGTCATGTTTTTCATATTATATTATATTATATTATATTATATTATATTATATTATATTATATTATATTATATTATATTATATTATATTATATTATATTAATCTGCACTCCGTAACAGATAACATTTCACATAATTAAGAACAACACTGTAGCAGAGAGCATTTAACTCCTTGTTCACAACCACACCACAACAAAGACAATTAAAACCATGTCTGAGATGATTTTACACATAGTTTAACATCACACTGTCACAGAGATAAATTAACACATAATTAATTTATTAGTTATAATAAAATATTATAACACTACACCCATATATTTTACTATAGTATATTATATTAATCACCACTATGTAATAGGGTAATTTCACACAGTTAAACACAACACTGTAACAGAGAGCATTGAACTCATTGTTTAGAACCAAACTGCAACAAAGACAATTTAACTAATGTTTGAGATAATTTAACACATAGAATAGCACCACACTGTCACAGAGATAATGTAACACATTTATTCACCACACTATTAGAGAGATAAATTAACACATCATTCAGCACCACACTATCGCAGATATATTTTAAGTCACTTTAACACCACACTGTCACAGAGATAATTGTACACATAGTTAATTAATTTAATAGTCATAATATTTTAACACCACACCATTATATTATATTGTATCATTCCATATCATATCATATCAAATGACATAACATGATAGAACATCATCACATGTTATGTTATGTAATGTTATGTTATGTTATATCATGTCATGTCATGTCATATCATACCATATCATATCATATCATTTTATGTTATGTTACGTTACGTTACGTTACGTTACATTACATTATATTATATTATATTATATTATATTATATTATATTATATTATATTATATTATATTATATCACCACTCTGTAACAAGGAAAATTCACACAGTTAAGCACAACACTGTACCAGACAGCATTGCACTCATTGTTTTGAACCACACTGCAAGAGAGACAATTTAACAAATGCTTGAGATAATGTTGCACATAAACTTGCACCACACTGCCACAGAGACAAATTAACACAGAATCAATTAATTTAATGGTTATAATATTATATAAAACGACATCATTATATTATATTATATTATATTATATTATATTATATTATATTATATTATGTCATATCATTTCATATGACATGACAGCACATCACATCACATCATAAAATATTATGTTATCTTACATTATATTACATTACCACATAGTTCATATCATATCATGATTTGTCATTATATTATATCATATTATGTTATATTATATTATATTATATTATACTCCACTCTGTAATGGATAATTTCACATAGCTAAGCACAACATTGTAAGAGAGAGCATTTAACTGATTGTCTGGAACCACATTACAAGAGGGACAATTTAACTCTTGTTTAATATAATTTAACAAAGAGATTAGCACCACACTGTCACAGAGATAATGTAATACATTTAATTATCACACCTTTAAAGATATAATTTAAAATGTAGTTCAGCACCACACTATTGGAAAGACATTTTAACACATTGTTCAAGACCACTCTGTCACAGAGATAAATTAATTTATTAGTTATATTATAATGCCACACCATTATATCATATCATATCATATCATATCATATCATATCATATCACATCACATCACATCACACCACATCACATAACATCAAATCATATCATATCATATCATATCATATCATATCACATTAATCACCACATCATACCAGAGAGAATTTCACACAGGTAAGCACAACACTGTAACAGACAGCATTTATCTCATTGTTTTGAACCACACTGCAACACAGACAATTTAACCCATGCTTGAGATAATTTAACAGACATCTGGTTCGGTTCTAAACAATGAGCTAAAATCTCTCTGCTACAGTTTTGTGATTAGCTGTCAGAAATTATTCTTGCTACTTCTAACTTGGGAAGTAACTAGTGGGGTTTGCTTATTCAGAGCACTTAACACAATGTCCTCAAAATTGTCATAGGCAGGAGCCTCGGATTCTGCTAGGTAGAAGTCCTGCCACCAGGGAGAGTGACTTAGATCAGCAATGAATGACCAAGGATCAAAACTGTGCCTGCTTCTTTTTTTGATGAATTTGGGTGGGAGGTAGCAGGACCTAACACAATCGACAAAACTGTGGTAAATGATGTCGGCAAAGAAGACTCCAGAGTGGGAATACAGGTGAGGCTTACTAACTATGATGATTATATAATATAACATGATATAACATAACGTAACATAACATAACATAACATAACATAACATAACATAACATAACATAACATAACATAACATAACATAACATAACATAACATAACATAACATAACATAACATAACATAACACAACATAACATAATACAATATAATGGTGTGGTGTTATAATATTATAACTATTACATTAATTAACTGCATGTTAATTTATTTCTGTGAAAGTGTGGTGTTAAACTAACTGTTAAAATATTTCTGCAATAGTCTGGTGATGAACTTTGTGTTACATTTTCTCTGTGACAGTGTGGTGCTAATCTTTGTATTAAATTATCTCAAAAATGGGTTAAATTGTCTCTGTTGCAGTGTGGTTCTAAACATTGAATTCAAAGCTCTCTGTCACAGTGTTGTGATTAACTTTGTGAAATTACCTTATTACAGAGTGGTAATAAGGTATATAATATAATATAATATAATATAATATAATATAATATAATATAATATAATATAATATAATATAGTGGTGTGGCATTAAAATGATTGAACTAATTAACTGTGTTAATTTATTTCTGTGAAAGTGTGGTGCTAAACTAAGTATTGAATCATCTCAAACTTCAGTTAAATTGTCTCTAGAGTGTTTTTAAAAAATGAGTTAAATGCTCTCTGTTACAGTGTTGTGCTTAATTGAATGAAATTATACATTTAACAGAGCGGTGATTAATATGATATAATATAACATAATATAATATAATATTATGATATAATATGATATGACATGATACTAAGATATGATATGATATAATATATCATGATATGATAAGAAATAATGTAATATAATATAATAAAATTTAATATAATGTAAAGTAATATAATATAATAGATTATAATATAATATAAAATGTAATATAATGTAAAGTAATATAATATATTATAATATAACATAATATAATATAATATAGTGATGTGGTGTTATAACTATTAAATTAACTATGCGTTAATTCATCCCTGTGTCTGTGTGATGCTAAACTATGTGTTAAATCATCTCAAACTTGGTTAAATTGTTTTTATTATTGTGTGGTTCTAACCAATGAATTAAATGATCTCTGTGTTTTGCTTACCTGTATGATATTCTACCTGTTACGTAGTGGTCATTATTAAAATAATATAATATAATGTAATGTAATGCAATATAATGTAATAGCATATAATATAAAATGATATGACATGACATGACATAACATAACATAATATAACATAATATAATACAATACAATATAATATATTATGATGTGATGATGTGCTATCATGTTATGTCATTTGATATGATATGGAATGATACAATATAATATAATGGTGTGGTTTTATAATATTATAACTATTAAATTAATGAACTATGTGTTAGTTTATCTCAGTGGCAGTGTTGAGCTAAACTATCAATTAAAAAAATCTCTGTGATAGTTTGATGATACACTCTGTTAAATTATCTCAAACATTTGTTAACCTGTATCTCTTCTAGTGAGGGTCCAAACAATGAGTCAAATGCTTTCTGTTACAGTGTTATGCTTAACTGTGTGAAATTATCCCTGTTATGGAGTGGTGAGTAATATGATATGATATGATATGATATGATATATATTATAATATAATAATATAATATAATGTAATGGTGTGGTGTTATAATATTATAACTATTATTAACTATTAAGTTAATTAACTATGTGTTAATGTATCTATGTGACAGTTTGTTGATAATGTATGTGGTAAATTATCTCAAACATGCGTTAAATTCTCTTTGTTCTCTGCGTTTCAAAACAATGAGTTCAATGCTCTCTGTTACAGTGTTGTGCTGAACTGTATGAAATTATCCCTGTTACAGAGTGGTGATTAATATAATATGATATAATGTAATATACAATATAACAAATAGATTATCACAACACTGTCTTGAGAGATTAAGTAACCCATCGATGTTTACTCACCACACTGTAAAAGAGACAATTTCAGAATTTTATCATCACACTCTAACAATGATATTTTAACACATAGTTTAGCTCAGTTTGACTGAGAAAAATTAATACATAGTTAAATAATTTAATAATTATAATATTATAGCACCACATAATTATGTTATGTTATGATATGTTATATTATTTAATAATATATTAAACACTCACTGTAACATAATATATATTTCACACAGTTAAGCACAACACTGTATCAGAGAGCACTTAACTCATTGTTTAGAACCACACTGCAACAGAAACAATTTTACCCTTGTTTGAGATAATTTAACACATAAATTAACACCACACTGTCACAAAGATAATGTAACACATACTGTAATAGATATAATTTAAACCATAATACAGCACCACTCTATCACATAGGTAATTTAACAAATTGTTTATCACCACACTGTCTATGAGATAAAGTAATCCATAGATGTCACAAAGATAATTTAACACATAGTTTAGCACCTTCATGTGACAGAGACATTTATACACTCAGTTTAGCAACACACTGTAAAAGAAACAATGAAGACCATTTAGCATTGCACTCTCACAGTGATAATTGAACACATGGTTTAGCACCACAGTTTGACTGAAAAAATTAACACATAGTTAATTAATTTAATAGTTATAATAGTATAACACCAAACTATTATATATAAAGTTATGTTAAGTTATGTGATTTTATGTCATGTTATGATATATTATGTTATATTATATTAATCACCACAGTGTAACAGAGACAATTTTACCCATGTTTGAGATAATTTAACACATATATTAGAATCACACTGATACAGAGATAATTTAACACATATTTTAAAACAACATTGTGATAGATATAGTTTTAACCATAGTTCAGCACCAAACTATCACAGAGATATTTTAACACATAGTTCAGCACCATTATAAATATTCTATTCTATTCTATTCTATTCTATTCTATTCTATTCTATTCTATTCTATTATTCCCCTCTCTGTAGCATGGATAATTTCACAAAGTTTAGCTCAACACTGTAACACACTGTAACAGAGTTCATTTAACTCATTGTTTAGAACCACGCTGCAACAGAGACAATTTAACCCATGGTTGTGATAATTCACTCTTAAGTGAGCATTGTATTGTATTATGTTGTATTCTATCATATCATATCATATCATATCATATCATAGCATAGCATATCATATCATATCAATCACCACATCTTAACAGAGATAATTTCACACAGGTAAGCACAACTCATTCCTTAGAACAACACTGAAACAGAGAGAATTTAACTCATGTTTGAGATACTTTAACACATACATTAACACAATACTGTCACAGGGATAATGTAACACATCTAAGTACCATGCTGTTACCGAGATAATTCAACACATAGTTCAGCACCACACTGTCACAGGGTTACATTAACATATGTTAATTAATGTAATAGTGATAATATTATAACACCACACCATTATATTATATTAATCACCTCACTGGAACAGAGATAATGTCACACAGTTTAACACAACACTGTAACAGAGAGCATGTAACTCATTGTTTAGAACCATACTGCAACAGAGACAATTTAACCCATGGTTTTGATAATTTAACACATAAATTAGCATTATACTATCACAGAGATAATGTAACACATTTAAGCATCACACTATTACAGAGATAATTTAACACATAGCACAGCACCACACTGTCACAGAGATAAATCCACACATATGTCATTTATTTAATAGCTATAATATTATAACAGTTCACCATCATATTATATTGCATTATATTATATTGTGTTGTACTGTATCATATGATATGATATAGCATATCATATCACATCATATCATATCATATTATATCACATCATATCATTTAATATTAATCGGCACTCCGTAAAAGGGATATTTTCACACAGTTAAGCACAACAGTGTAAGAGAGAGCATATAACTAGTAACATTCTGCAACAGAGAAAAGTAACCCATATTCGAGAAAATTTAACAAATAAATTAGCACAACACTGTCAAAGAGATATTTTGAAACAGTTAAGCACCACACAGTCACAAAGATAAATTAACACATAGATAATTTAATAATTACTTACAGCACACCATTATATTATGTCATATCATATCTCATCATATTATATTATGTTATATTATATTTTATTACACTATATTAATCATCACTCTGTAACAGATCATTTCACAGAGTTAAGCACAACATTGTAACAGTGCTCATTTAAATCATAATTTAGAACCACACTAAAAGAGAGAAAATTTAAGCCATTTATGAGAAAATTTAACCTCTTAATTAGTGCCATGCTGTCACAGAGATTAAGCAGCACACTGTTACAGAAATAATTTAACACATAGTACACCACCACAGTATCGCACAGATATTTTAACACATAGTTTAGCAACACACTGTCACGGAGCTACATTAACATATAGTTAATTAATGTAATATTTATAATATTGTAACACTGTATTATATTATATTATATTACATTACATTATATTATATAATATTGTATTATATAATATTATAATATATCATAGCACATCATATCCTATCATATATCATATCATACCATATCATATCACATGACATAACATGAGAGCACATCACATCATATTATATTAACACATAGTTCATTTGATATCATTTGATATCATTTGATATCATGTCATATCATACTATATCATATTATATTATATTATATTATATTATATTATATTATATTATATTATATTATATTATATTATATTAATTTCCACTCTGTTACAGGTACAATTTCACATAGTTAAGCACAACACTGTAACAGACAGCATTTAACTAATTGTTTAGAACCACACTACAACAAAGACAATTTAACCCATGATTGAGGTGATTTTACACAGAGTTTAGCACTACACTGTCACAGAAATAAATTAACACTTAGTAAATTAATTTAATAGTTATAATATTATAACACTACACCCCATATTATATTATATTTTATTATATTATATTACTTTACATAATATTAATTATCACTCTGTAATAGTGTAATTTCACACAGTTAAGCACAACACTGTAACAGAGAGCATTCTAGTCATTGTTTAGAATCACACTGCAACAGAGACAATTTAACCCATGTTTGAAATAATTTAACACAATAGATTGTCACAGAGATAATGTAACATATTTAATCACCACACTGTAACAGAGATAATTTAACACAAACAACACTCCATTACAGGGGTAAATTCACACAGTTAAGCACAACAGTGTAGCAGTCATACTGTAAAAAATGTATTCACCCCACTTTAAGACAGACAATTTAACACAGAGTTCAGCACCACACTGTCACAGAGATATTTTAACAGTCAGTTTAACACCACACTGTCACAGAGATAAATTAACACATAGATAATTAATTTAATATCCATAATAGTATAAAACCACACCATTATACTTTCTCATATCATATAATTTCATATGATTTAATTTCATATATCATATCATATCACATGAGATAACATGAGAGCACATCACATCATATCATATATCATATCATATCATATATATCATTATGTTATATTATGATATATTATAGTATATTATATTATATTAGAAAATTGGCTTTTTATTTCCTGGCATCTGATTGGCTAGTACCCATGCCAGGTGGCACATTAACTTTCAATAGATGCCCAGGAAATAAAAAGTGCCAGTGCAAACTGAACTGATGCCCAACCTGATATCAGTGTGCACAGCCTGCTTTGTCATTGGCTAAAGCAGTGGGCAACAATTTCAAACTGCCACTATTTTTTTAAATAGCTTAGCGAGACAGAGACCAAAGACAATTTTACCCAAGTTTGAGATGATTTAACACATAGTTTAGCACCACACTGTCACAGAGATATATTAACACATATTTAATTAATTTAATAGTTATAATATTATAACACTACACCCCTATATTATATTATATTACATTTTGCTGATCACCAGTCTGTAATAGTGTATTTTCATACAGTTAAGCACAACACTGTGACAGAGAGCGTTGAACTTATTGTTTAGAATCACACTGCTGCAACAGAGCCAATTTAACCAATTATTGAGATAATTTAACACATATATTAGCACCACACTGTCACAGAGATAATTTAACACATAGTTCAGCACCACACTATTGCGGAGATATTTTAACAGTTAGTTTAACACCACACTGTCGCAGAAATAAACTAACACATAGTTCATTAATTTAACAGTTATATTATAACACCACATCATTATATTATATATTGTATTGTATTATATTATATTATATTATATTATATTATATTATATTATATTAAAACAACACTACATTACAGGGATAATTTCACACATTTAAGCACAACACTGTAGCAGAGATAATGTGACACATTTAATCACCCAACTGTTAGAGAAACAGTTTAACACATAGTTAGGCACCACACTATCGCAGAGATATTTTAACAGTCACTTTGACACTGCACTGTAACAAGTAAATTAACTCATAGTAAATTAAATAGTCATAATGTTATAACACCACACCATTATATCATATCATATCATATCATATCATATCATATCATATCATATCATATATCATATCATATCAATCACTTGAGATAACAAGACAGCACATTACATCATATCATATCATATCTTTTCAAATAATATCATATTATATTATATTATATTATATTATATTATATTATATTATATTATATTATATTATATATATTTATCACCACTCAGTAACAGGTATCATTTCACACAGTTAAGCACAACACTGTAACAGACAGCATTTATCTCATTGTTTAGAAACAAACTACAACAGAGACAATTTAACACATGTTTGGGATGATTGGTTTAGCACCACACTGTCTTCTGAGATAAGGTAACCCATAGATGTTAGAGATATAACAGAACACATAGTTTAAAAGCACCACCATATCATATCATATCATATCGTATCGTATCATATCATATTATATTATATTATTATATTAATCAACACTCTGTAACAGGTATAATTTCACTGTTAAGCACAGCACTGTAAAAGAGAGCATTTATCTCATTGTTCAGAAACATACTACAACAGAAACACTTTAACCCACTTTTGTGATGATTGAATACATCGTTTAGCACTGCACTATCTTGCGAGATAAGGTAACCCATAGATGTCAGAGAGATAATAGAACACACAGTTTAGCACCACCATGTCACAGAGATATTTCAACACAGAATTTAGCACCACACGGTAAAGTGAACAATTTAAGACAGTTTAGCATTGTAATCTCACAGTGATAATTTAACACATAGTTTAGCAGTGCATTGTGGAAGATATCATGTAATACCATTTATCACTACACTGTCACATAGATAATTTATCACATAGTTTAGCACCAGACTATCAGAATTAACTTAAGAGATAGTTTGCAGTTTGATTCTAAACCTTGAGTTCAATGCTCTCTGTTACAGTGTTGTGTTTAACTGTATGAAATTACCCTATTACAGAGTGGTGATTGGTATAATATAATATACTATCATATCATAACTTACATTTAAGTAATAAGGCATGACAAAGTGTGTGTTATCATTTAATAATGTCACTCCTGGGGTGGGTTGAAGCACCAGGCGAAGCTGAGTACTTCCACCACCCCAGGAGTGACGCTAATACATGATAACACACACCTTAGAGTGCCTTGGAGAGCCATACAATGGCTCAATGTTATACAAAACAAAAATAGAAATAAAAATATTTTTAGTAGATTTTTAGTAAGGCAGTATAATTTTGTTTCTGAAAAAAGAGCTCCATATCCTCCAAAAAATCAACACAGTGATGTTATTGTGTAATATCATCACTGTCTCAGGCACACACTGACCAATCAGAGTCCAGGAAATGTTCTTGCCATAGTATAATATGATATGATATGCAATGACATGGCATAACATATAATGTGATGTGATGTTCTGTGAGGCGATATGATATGAAATGATATGCTATGCTATGGTATGGTTTGCTATAACATAATATAATACATGATATAATACAATATAATATAATATCATATAATGGTGTGATGTTATAATATTATACCTAATAAATTAACTATGTGTTAAATTATCTCTGTAAGAATGTAGTGATAAAGTGTGTTAATTTATCTCTGTGACAGTGTGGCATTAAATAATTAGTTACATTTTCTCAAACATGGGTTACATTGTCTCTGTTGCAGTGTGGTTCTAAACAATGAGTTAAATGCTCTCTGTTACAGTGTTGTGCTTAACTGTGTGAAATGGTACCTGTTACTGAGTGGTGATTAATATAATATAATATAATATAATATAATATAATATAATATAATATAATATAATATAATATAATATAATATTGTAACATAATGTAATATGATATGATATAATATGATTTGATAAGATATCATTTGATAAGATATGATATGATGTAATGTCATATGACATGATATATGTGATATGTGATATGAAATTATATGAAATTATATGATATGAGATAGCATAATGGTTTGGTGTTATAACATTATGACTATTAAATTAATTTACTATGAGTTAATTTATCTCTGTGACAGTGTGGTGTCAAAGTACTGTTAAAATATCTCTGTGATAGTGTGGTGCCTAACTATGTATTAAATTGTTTCTCTATCAGTGGAGTGATTAAATATGTTACGTTATCTCTGTGATAGTGTATAGCTAATCTATGTGTTAAATTATCTCAATCATGGGTTAAATTGTCTCTGTTGCAGAAGTGTGATTCTAATGAGTTCAAAGCTCTCTCATACAGTGTTGTGCTTAACTGTGTGAAAATATCCTATTACAGAGTGGTGATTTACATAGCCTTTGAATATTCAAAGGGTTGCGCCATGCGCAACAAGTTAGCAGCGTCGCAACTCAAAAATCGCCATTCTGCGATATTGAGAAGGGGCCAGTTGCGCCACCGAAAACACGCTGAGCCACAGCACAATGGAAATGAAGGCATGCGCAACCGAAGGGGGCGGGTCCATGCATAAAGTGCGCAATGCGATATTTGAACACTTGCGCAATGCGCAAGAGTGGCCCAGCCGGAGGATGCGCTGTACCGGATGTGAGCCAAAATAAAAAGGCTCAAGGGAGCGGCGCAAGAACTCTAGCAGGCCGCAAACCGGGGGAGAGAGACAGAGAGACAGAGAGACGAGAGACAGAGAGAGAGACAGAGACAGGAGCAGGAAGGGCAGAGAGGGACAGTGGGTCCTGGAGGACAGAGAGAGGCCAGTGGGGGTGCCGGTGCAGTGGAAGCAGCAGTGGGGTAACACAGGAACAGCAGCTGGGGAGGGCAGAAGCCAGGGAGATGGACAGTGTCAGCTTCCACATGGAAGCTGTAATGAAGAGGTGAGACAGCATGCTGCAGGGGACGTGGCCGTGGAGGGGCCCGTTGGTGAATGCCCGACAGGTGGTATCATGCCGCATCAGCTCACGAGCTGTACAGCGATGTCGAGATCGTGGCCTGCACCGCCTGAACAGGGCAATACTGAGACAGCTCAGTGAGCTGTGCAGTGATGTGATGCAGGCACCCTCACGACGGAGTCATGCTCTGTCCGTGGAGACCAAGGTGACAGCCTGCATGTGCCTGCTCACCACGGGCACCTTCCAGAGGCCGACAGGGGACACCACAGGCATTACGCAGTCGGCCACATCACGCATCCTCACCCAATTCCTCAGTGCACTGCTGCCTCATGCTGTGGAGTACATCCATTTCCCCAGCACTGTGGCAGAGCGTACAGCAAACATGCAGGAGTTCCACAGGGTAGCACAAATGCCTGGCGTGCTAGGTGCCATAGACTGCACCCATGTGGCCATTCGCACGCCACCTGGCCCCGACGGGCAAGCATATCGGAACCGAAAGGGCTTCTCGAGTGTCAACTGCCAGGTGGTGTGTGATGCCACTGGGCGCATCATCAATGTCTGTGCCACACACCCTGGCAGAGCACATGATGCCTTCATATGGCACCAATCTGCACTGTGCCATCGATTCGAGAGTGGGAACATCCCATGGGTCATCTAGTGGGTGAGTACACATGTATGGAATGCAAACTCTGTGCAAGGGTGGAATGACACAGGTGCCATGGTAGTGGCACACAAGGATATGGGCAACATGGACCTGACCTAACACTGATCTCCACTATCTCCACACAGGTGACTGTGGATACCCTCCGTCCCTGGCTGCTCACACCATACGGCGCCCATGACCCCAGCAGCACGTTTCAATGAGGCACATGCCGCACCACGGAACATCATAGAGCGGGTGTTTGGGATACTCAAGGCACGCTTCCGATGCCTGGACACCTCCGTAGGAGCCTACAGTACAGCCCCAAAAGGCCTGTGGGATATTCCTGGCCTGTTGCATCCTGCACAACATGGCCAAGACCATGGGATAGCCGTCACAGCTCCAAGAGGGACAGCGATGGCGGCGCCAGTGGCGCCGGTGATATGGGTGATGAGCCGCCCCTAGGACGGAGGGACCGCGACTGACACGGCAGGCCCAGCTGCACCAGGACACCATTGCAGAAGAGCACTATGCCCAACACAGGTAAGTCAAGGGGACATGTGCAGGCAACACTGTCTATGTGCAAACCACAGGCACACAGGGGAACACACCGTGCATGAAGGTCAGGGGAGTTGAAGGGTCTAGGCATACCAACACATCATCAGAGAGGGGTGAGCACTCAAATGAACACACACACACACACCAGGCAGCATACAAGGGCAGCAGCACAGCACTGCGGAAATTACACGCTATCACACAGCACCACCAACCACCCTCACCACCTGGACTGTCCACGTACATGTGTCACAACCTGGGCAACCTTGCACCTTGGTGTACAGTGCAATGCAGGCATCATCATCCACACGCACCTGTGGACAGCAGTTGGGAGAGTGTGCAGGTGGTCCGTGTGTCAGTTTGGTGAGCAGAGCACCCAGCAGTGCACTGCCCACCCATACACACATTGCACAGGGCAGCACCAGACAGGGCCTGCATTGGGAGACAGCTCAGTCAGGAGCACTGTCCCACGCCACACGGGATGCGTGGGCGGCCCGCCGTAGCCCAGCAGCACTGCAGGCTGCGCAGGGGCCACATCGGGTGGCGCTAGTGCACCACCAGGGGTCCCAGTGCAGACCGCGACCTTGCCCGCACAGGGGTCTGCATCCCGCCAAACAAACTTGCACCAGGGGTGCTCAGGATGCCCACAGCAGAACCCGGCATCGACAGGCCTGGTGTCGCACGACGCCGGGAATGGGAGTGGAGTGCGCACTGTGTGCGGTGCGTGGTACAGGGTCACCAGACAGTGTGGTCAATGCGGTCACCACAGAGACCACTGCCTGGGTCAGCCTGTCGATGGCAGCGGTCACATCCGTCCGCATATGGACCATCTCGGCCCGGTCCCGAGCACACTCCCTGCTATGCAGCTCCACGGACACAGTCAGTGCCTCCATGGACCTTGCAACCCGCCCCTGCAGCTGTACCGACTCCTGCAGCAGGCGGGTGTGCGCGTCCAAAGGGTACTGTGCCCCAATGGCATCGTGACCCCCAGGGTGTGGATGGTCCTGGTGCACAGCACCCCTTGAGGGTGGCCGCTGTTTGCCAGGACCAGGTATGGGCTGATCTGAGGCGGTGGACAAGTGCCACTGCCTGGCGCTGTCCCCCAGGCCTGGTGTGCAACTGCTGCTGCCGCCCTCCAACTGCTGAGCCCCAGGTCCACCTGTTCCACCCTGTGCTGTCAACAGTGCAGACACCTGCTCAGCCACCGATGCTGCCCCACGGTGCTGACAGGCCCAGCCTGTGACTGTGCCAGGATGCTGGTACACAGGTGTGGAGCTGGACAGCCCAGGGGCATGTGCTGGCCTGCCATGTGTCCCTCGTGGGACACACACCTCTCACTGGCCATTGCAGGCCTGCCATCATCAATAGTGCCAGTGCGTGCCACTGCCATAGGCACAGCATGCTGGCACACCTGCATGCCAGACTGCTGTGACACAGGCTGTGCACCCCCTGCACCCGTATCACTGCCGGCGGAGTTGTCGGCCCAGCCGGCCTGCTGCTGCAGTGCGTGCAGGCTGCTGGCGGAGGTGGAAGGTCCCTCCTCCTGGTCCAGCAGGTCTGCCTCACTGTCAGCACCCACCACCACCGTCTCCTGCAGACGAACAGGATCTGAAACAGAAAGAGAGTACATGTGAGTGCATGTGAACAACAGCCGCCCCCCACAACATCACCATGACATACCGTGCAGTGATGGGCTTCCACCTGTCTGGAATCCTCCGCCAGGAACACCCGCAATGGCACTCGGCTGCATGGCCGTGACCAGTGTCTCCTCGGTCGGGGTCAGCTGCAACACCACTGGTGGTCCCCCACCAGTGGCAGCACGTGCCACCCTGAAGGCTGCCACCTTCTCCTTCAGCCTCCTGCGGTCAGTCCCCATTTTCTTGTGGCACTCCTGCACGGAGCGCTGGTGGCTTCCGTGCAGGTTGACGGCCAGAGCTACCCCCTCCCATGCAGCTGCACGCTGCTGAGGGGTGCCCGTCCGCCCACTCAAAAGCGGCTCATCCTCCAGGTAGGCCTGGAAGAGGGCCTCGGTCTCTGCTGTGGTGAAGTTCGGCCTCCTCCTACGCCCGCCGTCCACACCCTCAGCCTGGTTCTCGTCAGTCATGCTGATCTGTATGGGTGGAAGTGGACACCTGTCACTGTGCAGTCCACAGCATTTCCCCATGAGCATAGCTGCAGGCCGGGGCAGAAGCCCCCCCCTTTCCTCGCCGCATGGCAGATACTGATGGAAAGGGTGCCCTCTGCCCCTTTCTAAGTGCCCTCATCATGCTCAGCCCCCTCAACCTGTGACATCCTCCAGCACCCCTGCCCATGAGCATTGTCCTGAGCATCACACAGCATGTAACTCACCTCTCAGCTGCAACAACCAAATCTGGCCACCACAACCCAGTGTCGCATTTTTATAGCGCAACACATGCAAATGAGGTGTGGCGCAACTTTAATGACATGCTAATCGCGCCACTGCGCCTTTGCATGGCTGATCGACTGATTTGCATATGTCAGCTGAATATCGCGTATTTGCACTTAGCGCAATAGGGAAGGTCCAGCTGAGCCGATGGCGCATGTTTGTGGCTGTAGGCTACACTGCATTGCGCATGCCCAGACAGGTTACGCAGGCGTCAATCGTGCTGCAGACCTGCTGAGCGCGATAGGCGATTCTGGCCATGGGCACCATTGTGCCAGTGGCGCTACAGCACTGGGCACTATATGGCGCTGTGGCACTTCTGCACGATAGTCCACTGTGGCACTGGTGCTCTGCTTAGCAGTCACACAGGATGCCTATACATCCCAAGGCGCTGTGCATAGCCTTGAGTCATTGCCGTGACCTTGTGTATGCCCTCTGACCCCTGGCGCTGTGGGCATGCCATGTGTACATTCCTATTGCGCTGTCTGGTTACAGCGCCATGTAAAATGATGGCGTCTGCGAACAGCGCGATTGAACCTTGTGCTGGTCTATTCGTTAACAACTCCATGGGGTCACAGCGCAGTGGGCGCCATATTGCCTGCTGTAAAGTTGGGGCCATGGCTCGGAGGAGGCGGTGTCCTGGGCGCAGTTGAAGTGGCCAACCTGGTGGCCCTAGTGGAGCCCCACATGAGACTATATGGTGAGCCCCTCACGGACCTAGGACCCTTATTAGCCAGCAGCAAGTGGCCACTGACCTGGTGGGGTCACTGGCCGGGCGGTCTGCAGAGCAGTGCCGGCACCGGTGCAGTGATCTCTGCTGGAGGGAGCCGGAACTGTTAACGGGTGGCTCGTTCCCGTGCCAGGCGGGCCTGGTGCCTGGCCACGTGAGTGTACCATCTATTCACCTATATCCTCTGTAAGGGGTGTGTGTGTGCCTGGGTGGCTGTGCATCGGTGTGTCAGTGTGTGCAGCTGTGCGATGGATGGTTATGGCTGTGTGGGCAGGCAGTCTTACTGGGGCAGGGGGCACTCTGCTTTTGCGTCACACTGATGTTTGTCTCACCATATGTCTCCCACAGGCCGGATGGTGAGGGCGCCGGACAAGGCTGATGTGGGCCATGCCAGGGCCCCAGTGCCACAGCAGCAGCAGCATCAGCAGCAGCAACAGCAGCAGCAGCATCAGCAGCAGCAACAGCAGCAGCAGCAGCAGCGGCAGACAGAGCTGCTGGAGGAGTGTGAGTATCATTACGTCATGGATGCTATTGCATGCTGGGGGGCAGGACCACCAACCATGATGGACACAACCAAATGGGAGGTCGTAGTTCCACTAGATGAAACACTAGTGACTCCCCACACTGGAGTACAGTGTACAGTTCCGGAAAACATACCTGCGTATGGACTGGGACTGGGTGGAGAGCGTTCACAGGAGGCGACATGGATGGTGCATGGATTATCACAAGTCCTATGCAGACAGGTTGACAGAACTGAACATGTACTCCCTGGAGGGAGGAGGTGTGGGGATATGATGGGGACATACAAGTATTGTACAGGGAAACAGAGTGCAGGAAACAATATTTGTCAGCGTAAAGGATGTTCCAGGACTAGAGGGCATGGGATGCAGTTGGAGGGGCTCGTTTAAGAGGAACATCGAAAGTGTTTCTTCACATAATGGGTGGTGGACAAGTGGAACACCCTGCAAGAGGATGTGGTGGGGGCTGACTTGGTCACGGATATCTGTATGTGTGGGTTCGCCATGAGGGACTTCTGGAGGTCAGGGGTGAGGGGGAACGGACTTATAGGACAAGAGAGTGATTGTACAAGGCCAAATGGCCAGACTGGGTGTCCCATAGGCCCTTATCTGCCAACACTGTCTATGTATCCATGTATGTAGGCGTGACACAGGTGACCTGCATCACAGTGCAGCATCATGACACGCTCTGTATGCATCACAGGTGGTCCAGGCATGCACTGGGCACATAGCTGTGTAACTGGCATCGCACCACATTGCAACATCACATGACAGCCTAGTTTGTACTGTGATTGATGTGGGCAGTGTGTGTGGCGGTGGTGCGCGATGGCTGGTGCCGCCTGTTTGTGATGGCCTTGTGCATGTTCACTGTGGGTGGGTGCATGCCATCACATGTGCAGCACATTGGGTTAGATGGGTTGCAGGTTGGTGGTGTTCAGGGTTGTGGTCAGTCTCAGCCATTGACTGTGTTCCCATTTTCCTAGGCCTCGGTGTGCTTGGCATAGTGATGTGTGGGCGCCTGGACCCAGGTTGTGGTCGAGAACCAGGAGGTCCTGCAAGCCCTACAGCACCAGGGGGATGGCAGCCCGACATAGGGAGGAGACGACGGCAAGGGAGGAGCAGGGAGCCTACTGGGCCATAGCCCACCTTTCAGTTGCCCTTCACCCATCCCTTTCACCCTGCCTTCCCTCTCCAAGTTTTTTCCTCCCCTTGAACACCCCTGCCTTTTCCCGTCCCCCCCCAAATTGTACATAGTTTTACTGTATTGTTCACTTTTTGTTTCAATATAGATTTCTATTTTGGTACAACTGCTGTGTTGGTGTCTGCTTTGCAACTGGCTCTGGGTGCTCCGTTGCAGGGGTGTACATGCCATCTGGGCTACTATGGTCCTGGGTATATGTGTGTGTGTGTGTGTGTGTGTGTCCATGGGGAGGTATCACCAGCATAGCATTGCCTTTCTGTTGCTCTCGCCATCTGCTGCCACCCACTGCTGGGTGCACAGGGTGGAGTCTGGGTGGTCTGCTTCTCTGCAGCATGGGGTTGACGTAGGCACGGGGGTGCATGGTGTTTCCTGCAGTGCCTGTCACTGCATAAGCGGTGTCTTGGGGGCACGGTGCACGCTGTGCTGTGCGTACAGGGGACTGATGTGCACTGTGGTTGTCAACCCCTGGGTGTGGCACTCTCTGCCTGCCAGTGGTTGTGCTGGGGTGTCATGGCTCTGCTGTGCTTTAGTTGGCTTGTCCCCATGGGCACGTGGATCATCCGTCCCACCCCAGTGATGCTGTGCTTGGGGTGTGCCAGTGTGGTGTGGGTTCTGCAGTGAGTTCCGGTGCCCATGTGGCATGGCTGGTGGTGGGCCCCAGCCTGCCTCCCTGGATATGCAGTTCCATTGCTCTGGAGGCTGTGCTTGCTATGGCAGCCCTGCACTGCTCAGCTGAGCTTCCATGGTTGCGCCATAGCGCAGCACGTTGCTCAGCCTCTCCTACCTGGTTGCACCATGGCGCAGTATGTGCGATATTGAGACGTTGGTTGCTTGCGTAATTTGTTCTGCTCCATGTTTGAATATCGCACCTGTTGTGCATTTGCAACGGGTTTGTGCTTGCTCCTGCTGTTGCGCTACTTTTGAGCACAGTTTGAATATCTGGGCCAATGTATTTACTGTGTTTAATATAATATAATATAATATAGGGGTGTAGTGTTATAATATTATAACTATTAAATTAATTATGTGTTACTCTATCTCTGTGACAGTGTGGTGCTAAACTATGTGTTAAATCATCTCAAACTTGGGTTAAATTGTCTTTGTTGTAGTGTGTTTCTAAACAATGAGTTAAATGTTCTTTGTTACACTGTTGTGCTTAGCTGTGTGATAATATAATGTAATGTAATATAGTATAGTATAGTATAGTAAAGTATAGTATAACATGATATGGTATGATATGATATATGATATGATATGATGTGATGTGATATGATATGATGTAATATGATATGATATGGTATGATATGATATGATGTGATGTGCTGTCATGTTATTTCATGATATTATATGAAATTATATTATATGAGGCAGTATAATGGTGTGGTGCTATAATATTATGAATATTAAACGAATTAACTATGTGTTAATTTATCTCTGTGACAGTGAGGTGTATGACTGATAAAATATCTCTGCGATAGTGTGGTGCTGAACTCTGTGTTAAATGGGGTGAATGGTTAAATGTCTTCTACACTGTTGTGCTTAACTGTGTGAAAATATCCCTGTAATGGAGTGTTGCTTAATATAATATAATATAATATAATATAATATAATATAATGATGTGGAGTTATAATATTATAACTGTTAAATTAATTAACTATGCATTAATTTATTTCTGTGACAGTGTGGAGTTAAACTAACAGTTAAAACATCTCTGTGAGAGTGTGATGCTGAACTACGTGTTGAATTATCTCTGTAACAGCATGGTACTTAGATGTGTTACATTATCTCTGTGACAGTATGTGTTAAAGTACCTCAAACATGAGTTAAATTCTCTCTGTTACAGTGTTGTTCTAAGATGTGGTGATTAATATGATATGATATGATATGATAGCATACAATACAATGCTAATGTATGTGTTAAATTATCGCAACCATGGGTTAAATTGTCTCTGTTGCAGTATAGTTCTAAACAATGAGTTAAATGATCTCTGTTACTGTGTTGAGCTAAACTTTGTGAAATTATCCATGCCACAGAGAGGGGATTATTAGAATAGAATAGAATAGAATAGAATAGAATAGAATTCAATGGTGTGGGGTTATAATAGTTATGATGGTGCTGAACTATGTGTTAAAATATCTGTGTGGTAGTTTGGTGCTGAACTGTGGTTAAAACTATCTCTATCACATTGTTGTTTTAAAATATGTGTTAAATTATCTCTATATCAGTGTGGTGCTAATATATGTGTTAAATTATCTCAAACATGTGTAAAATTGTCTCTGTTACACTGTGGTGATTACTATAATATAATACAATATAACATAATATATCATAACATAACATAACATAAAATCACATAACATAATATGTAATGGTATGGTCTTATACCATTATAACTATTAAATTAATTAACCATATCTTAATTTATTTCAGTCAAACTGTGGTGCTAAACCATGTCTTCAATTATCACTGTGAGAGTGCAAACTAAACTGTCTTAATTGTTTCTTTTACAGTGTGTTGCTAAACTGTGTGTATAAATGTCTCTGTGACATGAAGGTGCTAAACTATGTATTACATTATCTTTGTGTCTTCTGTGGGTTACTTTATCTTGTAGGCAGTGTGGTGATAAATTGTTAAATTACCTCTGTGATAGTGTGGTGCTGTACTATGGTTTAAATTATCTCTATTACAGTGTGGTTCTAAAGTATGTATTAAATTGTCTCTGTGACAGTGTGGTGTTAACGTATCTGTTAAAAAACAAGGTTTCAATTGTTTCTGTTGCAGTGTGGTTCTAAACAATGAGTTAAATGCTCTCTGTTTCAGTGTTGTGCTCAGCTGTGTGAAATATATATTATACAATGGCATAAAAAACTTGGGCTCTGATTGGTCAGTCTGAGACTGGACCCGTGATGTTATCCCAGTACAACGTCACAGCTCTAGTCCCAGCACAGGAACGACCAAATGAAATGTAAAAAATTAAAATGAAAGAAATCTTTCCATGGCCGCAATTACTTGACTATCCAACTCCCGCTCAGCACCCAGCCTGCAGGCCAGGCATGATGTTATCCCAGCACAACACACACCGTGTCATGCATTATTGCCTAATTATATTACAGTGCGGTGATTAATATATTATAAAATAATATAACAGATCATAATAGAATATAACATAGCATAATGGTGTGGTGTTATAATATTATAACTATTAACTTACTTACCTTTGTGTTAATTTATCTCAGTCAAACTGTGGTGCTAAACTATGTGTTAAAATATTCTTAGAGTGTGATGATAAACTGTCTTAAATTGTCACTTGTACAGTGTGGTGCTAAACTGTGTGTAGAAATATCTCTGTGACATGAGTTGCTAAACTATATGTCACATTATCTCTGTGACATCTTAGGGTTATTTTATCTCATAGACAGTGTGGTGATAAATTGTTAAATTATGTATGTGACAGTGTGGCTCTAAAGTATGTGGCAAATTATCTCTTTAACAGTGCGGTGCTAATTTTTGTGATAAATTACATCAAACATGGGTTAAATTGTCTGTTGCAGTGTAGTTCTAAACAAGGAGTAAAATGTTTCAGTGTTGTGCTTAACTGTGCAAAATTATCTCTGTTACAGTGAGGTGGATAACATAAAATAACATTATGGTGTGGAGTTATAATATCATAATTATTAAATTAACTATGTGTTAACTTATCTCAGTCAAAGTGTGGTGCTGAATGATGTGTTAAATTATCTCATGTGACAGTGTAGTGCTAAACTATGTGTTAAGTTATATTATAACACCACACCATAATATTATTTTATGTTGTTATGTTATATGTTATATCATATTATATATAAAAAATAGTTTAGTACCATGCTGTCAGAGTTAATTTAACACATAGTTTAGCAAAACACTGTAAAAGATACAATTTATGACAGTTTAGAATTGCACTCTTACAGTAATAATTTAACACATAGTTTAGCACTGCATTGTGGCGGAGATAATGTAACACAGTTTAGCACTACTCTGTCACAGATATAATTTAACACAAAGTTTTAGTGCTGCACCATCATAGAGATATTTAAACAGATAGTTGAGCACAATACTCACAGAGTTAATTTAAAACAGTTTAGCACCACACTGTAAAAGAGACAATTTAAGACAGCCTATTATCACACTCTCACATTGAAAATGTAACACATTTAAGCACCACATTGTTACAGAGACAATGTTACACATAGTTCAGCACCACACTATCGCAGAGATATTTTAACACATAGATTAACACCACTCTGTCACAGAGATAAATTAACGCAATTAATTAATTTAATAGTTATTTTATAATACTACATAATTACATTATATCTTATCATATCATATCACATTGCATCATATGATTTCATATGCTAGCATATGATATGATATGATATGATATATTCATATTATATCATATCTTATATCATATCATATCGTAATATTTGTCACACTGTCACAGAGAAAAATGAACACATAATTATTTAATTTAATAATTATAATATTATAACACAACACCATCATATCATATCATATCATATCATATCATATCATATCATATCATATCATATCACATGCCACAAAATGACAGCACATCACATTACATTACATCATATTATAAAAAGGGTCTGAGAAATGGAGCTTTTTGTTAACATTCATGTAGAGTTTTAACACTGTTTAGAAACATTTTTTATTATAATAGCAAAAAGGCACTCCCAGGGATATTGTTAATGGTCAGTTAATCACCCTCTAGGGGCATGGTGGTACTCAGCTACACTTTGTGCCACAGTACACCCCTGAAGGTGATTAACAGACCATTAACGTAACCCTTGGTCATGCCTTATTGGTTAATTACATTATATTATTCTATATTCTATTCTATTATAAAAATCACCCCCATGTAACAGGTATAATTGCACACAGTTAAGCACAATACTGTAACAGGGAGCATTCTAAACTCATTGTTTAGAAACACACTACAACAGAGACAATTTAACCCATGTTTGACATGACTGAATACAAAGTTTAGCTTCACACCTTCACAGAGATCAATTAACACATCATTTATTAAATTAATAGCTATATTATAACACCCAACCATAATATTATATTGAATGATATTTATTATATTATATTATATTATATTATATTATATTATATTATATTATATTATATTATATTATATTATATTATACTATATTATATTATTCACCACACAGTAACAGGGATAATTTCACACAGTTATTTAACTCATTGTTTGGAACCACACTGCAACAGAAACAATTTAAGCCATGTTTGAGAAAATGTAACTTCTTAATTAGCACCACACTGTCACAGAGATAATGTAACAAATTTAAGCAGCAGACTGTTACATAGATAATTTAAGACATAATTCAGCACCACAGTATCGCACAGATATTTTAACACATAGTTAATTAATGTAATAGTTCATTATATGCAAGCAATAATATCCTCCAGGGTGGGTAGTATTGGGCAATATCTGACTGCCTCGGGGTGTAATGAGGCCCAACGCCACAGGCGGAGGGCCTTATAGCCTCTGGAAGGTATGGTATTTCACATACTGCCCACCCTGGAGGGTACTATTGCACTTAGAAAATAGGCTAACATTCATATTTTCATTTAAGAAATAAAAAGTGCAAAGAGAACAGTGAATTATTTGTATTAATGATAGTAAAGTTGTTTTTAATGTAAAACTTCCCTCCACATGCACATTTGGGAATAAAAGGCACTGCAGTCTATTGCTTCTCCACTGAGAAGTTCCTCTCTGCCCTCAGTCCACAGACTGAATTATTTCACTTTGTAAACTAATCTGCACCCCCCCCATGAGCCTGTGGTCATTTTTTTGTTTGTTTGTGTTTGCTGACTTGCATCCCTATGTTATTGCATTAATGCTGGACTGATTATATGTTCAACTATAAGATGGAAAGCACTGGCAGGGGTCGCAGGAAAAACATTTACTTTGAGAGGTAGCTATTCTTAAGATGGGACAAGTTACAGCTTCGTTGTATCTCATTGAGTTGAGTTCTGTATTTTGTTGAGTTTTTATTTTTGCTGACAGCACTACGTTAGCCGGAATCAGGAAAGGGCAGTGCTATGTGAAATCAGGCAAAAAATGAGAGAACAGGTAAATTTTTTATAAAATCTTTAAACAACTTTGTTTTCTTTTTATCAGGAGGGGAAAGACAAGATGATAGTGAAGTATGAGCTGCTTGGTAGGGAGAGCAGGTGGGTGGCATTTGATCTAGAGACTCAAGCACAAGGAGCAGGGATGGGAGAGTGATACTGTTAAGTGCATTTGTGCGCTGTGTCACTAACTGCTAAGAAACTACTGGAGTTTTTTTATGTTCTTTTGTTGCCTAAATATGGTCAGTATTACATTTGTTATGTTACTTTCAGAAGACCGTGTTACCAAAGTTATAGAGTGGCATTAAAACAGCACTCATTATCAGATCCACAACCGATTTTTATTTCCAAATATTTTTTCTTCATTTATTAAATCAGGTGACTGGCATGTGTAGTGACGGCTATTTAATGGTGTTGGGGGAAGAGACCTATTCACTCGCTGTTTAAAAACAATGGTAGCAGTTTGAACTGTGTGCCCATTGCTTCAACCAATAAGGAAGCATGCTGGGCACAATGTTACTTGGCTGGGCATGATGCAGGTTTGGTCAGGCACTTTTTATGTGCTGGGCTTCTATTGAAAGTTAATCTCTGTCAGGAGTACTAGCCAATGAGAGCCCAGAAAATAAAAAGCCTATATTATATTTTATTATATTATATTATATTATATTATATTATATTATATTATATTATATTATATATTATATTATATTATATATTATATTATATTATACTACACTTCACTATACTATATTATATTATATTATATTATATTATATTATATTATATTATATTATATTATGTCATGTCATATGAGTAGATCAGATCATATCATATCATATCATATCATAATGTATTGTATTGTATTATTTTGTATTATATTATATTATATTATATTATATTATATTATATTATATATTATATTATAACTCACCACTACGTACCAATTATAATATCACACTGTTAAGCAAAATACTGTAACAGAGATAATTTAGTTCATTGGTTAGAACTACACAACAAAAGACACAATTTAACCAAGTTTGAACTGATTTAACACATAGTTTAGCATCACACAGACACAGGGATAAATTAACGCATAGTAAAGTAATTTAATAGTTATACTATCATAACACCTCACCACTATATTATATTATATTATATTATATTATATTATATTATATTATATTACTTTACATTATATTCAATTTTATTATATTATATTACATCATTTCTTATCATATCATGATATATCATATCATATAGTATCATATCATTTCATTTCATATCATATATCATATCATTATATTATATTTTATTATATTGTATTATATTATTTTATATTAATCACCACTCCATTAAAGGTACAATTTCACACAGTTAAGCACAACACTGTAACAGAGAGCATTTAACTCATTGTTTAAAAACACTCTACAATAGAGACAATTTAATTTATGTTTGAGATGACTGAATACAAAGTTTAGCACCACACTTTCAAAGAGATAAAGTTACACAGTTAATTAGTTTAATTGTTGTAATATTATAACACCACACCACTATATTATATTATATTATATTATATTATATTATATTATATTATATTATATTATATTAATCTCCATTCCATTACCAGGATAATTTCACACAGTTTAGCACAACACTGTAATAGACAGCATTGGACTTTTTGTTGTGAAACACACTGCAACAAAGAGAATTTAACCCATGTTTGAGATAATTTTACACATACATTAGCATCACACTGTCACAGAGGTTAATTAACACTTACTTAATTAGTTATACTATTATAACACAAACTATAATATTATATTATGTTATGTTATTATATTATTAAATTGTCTCTGTTGCAAAGTTGTTCAGATCATTGAGTTCAATGATCTCTGTTACAGTGATGTGTTTAACTGTGTGACATTATCAATGTTATGGATTTGTGATTACTATAATATGATATAATATAATGTATTTATAATATTATAACTATTAAATTAATTAATTGCATGTAAATGTATCTCTGTGACAGGGTGGTGGTAAACTATGTGTTAAAATATCTCTAAAATAGTGTGCTGAATTATGTGTTAAATTATCTCAAACATTGGAGAAAGTGTCTCTCTTGTGTGATTCTAACAATGAGTTAAATGTTGTCTGTTACAGTGTTGTGCTTAACTGTATGAAATAATATAATATAATATCATGTAATATATTATGATATAATATAACAAGTCATAATATAATACAATACAATGTTGTAGTTATAATATTATATTAATTAAGTACGTGTAAATTTATCTCTGTGACAGTGTGGTGGTAAACTATGTGTAAAATATCTCTGCAATAGTGTGGTGCTGAACTATGTGTTACAAAGTGTCTCTCTTGTGTGGTTCTAACAAGGAGTGATAATATAATATAATATAATATAATATAATATAATATAATATAATATAACATAATATAATGTAATGTAATATAATATACTATATTATAATGTAATATGGTATAGTATAATATAACATAATATAATATTAGAAGACATGATATGATGTGATGTGCTGTGCTGTGATGTCACGTGATGTGATCTCATGTGACATGATATGATATAATATACTATAATGTAATGTAATTTAATATAACATTATATAACGGCATGGTGTTTTAATATTATACCTATTTCATTAACTATGTTTAATTATTTCTGTGACAGTGTGGCTCTAATTAATGTTTAAATTTTCCCAAACATAGGTTAGATTGTCTCTGTTGCAGTGTGGTTCTAAATAATGAGATAAATGCTCACTGTTACAGTGTTGTGCTTACCTTAATGAAATTATCTCTATAATTAATGGTCTTCCCTTTTTCCCATAGGGGAATGTGGCGTACTTTGCCTTTATAAAGGGGCATTTATAATGGCAAACAAGCACATGGTTTTCCCCACACTGCGCATGCTCAAACTCCTCGCTTGTTCTATCCTTCCTGAACAGGAATCTACAAACCCATGGTAGAGAGGAATTGCTACGGACACGAGGCAGTAAGTAATTTTTACAATTAGTTGAAATGTTCCACACAGCTACCGGATTGATCACCATAAAAATATTTTAAATAAAGTCAAAGCAGACCTTATTCACTGAGGTAATCTGACTGCACCAGCACAGCACTCTTTTTTTATTTTACATAATTGCTGAGGTGAAAAAGAAGCCCAATAATTAGGATAAAATATGGGTCTCAGTGTGTAAACTTAATTACCTCCCTCCGGTTTGATGCGCTGCATAAACCCCTCAAGCTTCACTCTCAGGGTTTATGTACCATCAAACCCCTCGGGTGTATGTAAATTCTTGTTACACACCGAGACCCATACTTTATCCTATATGTTACAGTGTGGTTAGTCATATAAGATATTTTGGTTGCATCTTTTGGACCCTTTCTAGCAGTGTAATGTCCCTTTTTATATGTGGTCTCCAAAACTGCACACAGTACTCGAGGTGTGGACTAACCAAGCAGTTGTACAATGGGAAGGATCACCTCTGCCTTTTTGGATGTACTCCCCCTGGCATCCCAGCATCATAATAGAATAGAATAGAACATGATATAATGGGATGTTATAATTTTAAAATTATGAAATTAATTAACTATGTGTTACTTTATGTTTGTGACAGTGTGTTAAAATATCTCTTTATTAGAGTGTTGCTGAACTATGTGTTAAATTATCTCTGCAACAGTGTGGTGATTAAATGGGTCACATTGTCTCTGTGACAGTGTGGTGCTGCCCTCTGTGTTCAATTATCTGAAAAATGTGTTAAAGTTTCTGTCTTGTGTGGTTCCAAACAATGAGTTAAATGCTCTCTGTTACAGTGTTGTGTTTAACTGTGTGAAATTATCTCTGTTATTGTGTGGGAATATAATATAATATAATATAATATAATATAATATAATATAATATAATATAATATAATATAATATAATATGATATAATATAATATAACATAGTATAATCTAATGTATTGTAATGTAATGTAATATAATGTAATGTTATAGATTAGAATAGAATATACTAGAAGATACTATAATATAATATAATATAATATAATATAATATAATATAATATAATATAATATAATATATAATATAATGGTGCGGTGTTATTACATTAAAACTATTTAATTAACAATGTCTGAATTTATCTCTGTGACAGTGTGGTGCTAAACTATGTGTTACATTATCTATATGACAGTGTGGTCCGGTCCTAACTTATGTTTTATTATCTAAAACATAGGTTAAATTGTTTCTATTGCATTGTGTTTCTAAACAACGAGTTCAGTGCTCTCTGTTACAGTGTTGTGCTAAACAGTGTGTGAAATTATTCCTGTTATGTAGTGGTGATTAGTATAATATAATATCATCTTATATCATAACATATAATATAATATAGTATTTCAGCTTTACACAGTTTTAGTACTGCACAGTCACATAGAACATTTAAAAACATAGTTTTGTACCACACTCTAAGATTTAATTTAACACACAGTTTAGCACCACACTGTAAAAGAAACAATTTAAGATAGTTTATCATCGCACTCTCACAGTAATAATTAAGACATTTAAGCACCACACTATTGCAGAGCTATTTTCACACATAGTTTAGCACCACACTGTCACAGAGAAATATTTACACATAGTTCATTAATTTAATAGTTAAATTATAACCCTTCACCATTGTAATATATGATATTCAATTCTATTCTATTAAACACCACTCTGTAACATGGATAATTTTACACAGTAAAGCACAATACTGTAACAGAGATAATTTAACTCATTGTTTAGAACCACACAAGAGAGACACTTTAACCCATGTTTGAGATAATTTAAAATATAGTTCAGCACCACACTATCAGAGAGATATTTTAACACATGGTTTAAAACCACACTGTCACAGCGATAAATTACCACATAGTTAATTACTTTAATAATTGTAACATTTTAACACTAGACTATTATATTATATTATATCATATTATATTACTCTATATTATACTGCATTATATTGTACAGTATGATATAATATAAATATAATATAATATAATATGATATAATATAATATAATGGTGTAGTATTGTAATATTATAACTCAGATTAATTATGCGTTAATGTATATCTATGACAGTGTGGTACTAAACTATGTGTGAAAATATCTGTGCTATACTGTCGTGCTGAACTATGTCTTTAAATTATCTATTTAACAGTGTGGTGCTCATTGTTTAGAAACATACTACAACAGGGACAATTTAACCCTTGTTTGAGATGATTGAATACATAGTTTAGAACCACACTATCTTGTGAGGTAAGGTAACCTATAGATATCAGAGAGATATTGGAGCACATAGCACCACCATGTCACAGTGACATTTTAACACAGAGTTTAGCACCACACTGTAAAGTAAACAATTTAAAACAGTTTAGCATTGTAATCTCACTGTGAGACTATAACACACAGTTTAGCACTGCAGTGTGGCAGATATAATGTAACAACGTTTATCACTACACTGTCACACAGATAATTTATCACATAGTTTAGCACCACACTATCAGAGTTAATTTAAAACATAGTATAGCACCAAAATTTGACTGAGGTAGTTTATACATAGCTAATTAATTTAATAAGTATAATATTATAACACCACACCACTATATTATTGTATTATATTATATTCTGTTATGTTACGTTATATTATTTTATATGATATCTTATCATTTCATAATATATTATATTAATCACCACTCCATAATAGATAATTTCAGACAGTTAAGCACAACCCTTGTTTGTGAGAATTTAACACAGTGATTAGCACCACACTGTCAAAAACATAATGTAACACATTTAATCAACACACTGTCACAGCGATAATTTAACATATAGTTCAGCACCACATTATGGCACAGATATTTTCACACATAGTCTAGCACCACACTGTCGTAGAGACACCTTAACACATAATTAATTAATTTAAGAGTTATAATATAACTCCACACTATTATATTATATTACATTATATTATGTTATATCATATCATATCATATCATATCATGTCATGTCATGTCACATCATGTCATGTATTATATCACATCACATCTCATCTTATCACATATCATATGATATCATATGATGTTATATTATATTATTTTATATTATATTATGTTATTTTATGGTGTGTTGTATTGTATTGTATTATACATTATAATATATTATATTACATTATATTATACTTGTATCATATTATATCATTTCATATCATATCATTTCATATCATATCATATGTTATATCACATCACATCACATCTAATCATATATCATATGATATTGTATTATATTATATTATATTATATTATATTATATTATATTATATCATATTATATTATATCAATCACCACTCTGTAATAGGGTAATTTCACACAGTTAAGCACAACACTGTAACAGAGAATATTGAACTCAATGTTTAGAACCACACTGTCACAGAGATAATGTAATATATTTAATCACCACAGAGATAATTTGACACATAGTTCAGCACTATCACAGATATATTTTAACAGTTTGTTTAACACCACACTGTCATAGAAATAAATTAACACATAGTTAAATCATTTAACTGTTATAATATTATAACACCACGCCATTATATTACATTATATAGTATTGTATTATATTATATTATACAACACCCGGTACAGGGATAATTTCACACAGTTAAGCACAACACTGTAATAGAGATAATGAAACACATTTAATCACCCCACTGTTACAGAGATAATTTTACTCATAGTTCAGCACCATACTATCGCAGAGTTAATTTAACAATGAGTTTGAAACCACACTGTCACAGAGATAAATTAACACATATTTAATTATTTCAATAGTCATAATATTATAACACCACACCATTACACTCTCTCATATCATATACTTTCATATCATTTCATACCATATATCATATTATATCACATGACATAACATGACAGCACATCACATCACATTACATCATATCATATCATATCATATCATATCATATCATATCATATCATGTCATATGTTATATTATTTTACATTATTATATTATGTTATATTAATCACCCCTCCGTAATAGGTATAATTTTACACAGTTAAGTACAACACTCTAACGAAGAGCATTTACCTCATTGTTTAGAAACATAGTAAAAAAGAGACAATTTAACCCATGTTTGAGATGAATGACTACATAGTTTATCAACGCCATATCGTGATAGATAAGGTAACCCATAAATGTCAGAGAGATATTGTAACACATAGTTTAGAAGCAAAATGTCACAGAGATATTTTTACACAGAGTTTAGCACCACACTGTAAAGTAAACAATTTAAGACAGTTTAGCATTGTAATCTCACATTGATAATTTAACACAAGGATTACCACTGCAGTATGGCAGATATAATGTAAAACAGTTTAACACTACACTGTCACAGAGATAATTATCACATAGTTTAGACCCACACTATCAGAGTTAATTTAAAACATAATTTAGCATGAAAATTTGACTAAGATAAGTTTAGACATAGTTCATTTAATAGTTATAATATCATAACGCCACTCCACTATATTATATCATATCATATTATGTTATGTTGTATTACTTTATTTTATATCATATCATATATCATACCATAATATATTCTATTACATTATATTATATTATGTTATATTAATCACCTCTCTGTAATGGATAATTTCACACAGTTAAGCTACTATACTGTAACAGAGAGCATTTAACTCATTGCTTAGACCCACACTACAAGATAGACAATTTACCTCTTGTTTGAGATAATTTAGCACAGGGATTAGCACCACACTGTCAAAGAGATAATGTAAAACATTTAATCAACACACTGGTACAGAGATAATTTAAAACATAGTTCAGCACCACAGTATCACACATATATTTTCCCACATAGTTTAGCACCACACTGTCATAGAGATACATTAACACATAATTATTTTAAGAGTTATAATATTATAAATCTGCACCATTATTTATACTATATCATATCATATCATATCATATCATATCATATCATATCATATCATATCATATCATATCATATCATATCATATCATATCATATCATATCATATATCACCACTCTGTAACAAGGAAAATTTCACACAGTTAAGCACAACACTGTACCAGAGAGCATTGCACTCATTGTTTAGAACCACACTGCAAAAGAGACAATTTAACCCATGCTTGAGACACATTAGCACATAAACTTGCACCACACTGTCACAGAGACAAATTAACATAGTTCATTAATATAATGGTTATACTATTACAACACATCATTATATTTTATATCATATCATATCATTTCATATCACATGACAGCATATCACATCACATCATATAATATTATATTATATTATAATCACATAGTTCATATCATATCATATCGTATCATATCATATCATATCATATATATATATCATATTATGCTATAGCATTATATTGTATTATATTATATTATATTATATTATATTATATTATATTATTACATAGTTCATATCATTTCATATCATGTCATGTCATATCATGCTATATCATTATATTATATTATATTATATTATATTATATTATATTATATTATATTATATTATATTATATTATATTATATTATATTATATTATATTCCACTCCGTAATGGATAATTTCACACAGTTAAGCACACAATTTTAAGAGAGAGCATTTAACTGATTGTCTGGAACCACATTACAAGAGAGACAATTTAACCCATGTTTAATATAATTTAACAAAGAGATTAGCACCACACTGTCACAGAGATAATGTAATACATTTAATCATCACACTGTTATAGAGATAATTTAAAACATAGTTCAGCATCACACTATCGGAGAGATATTTTAAGGCATAGTTCAACACCACTCAGTCACTGAGATAAATTAATGCAGTTAATTAATTTATTAGTTATATTATAATACCACACCATTATATGGTATCATATCACATCACATCACATCACATCACATCAAAACATAACATAGCATATCATATCATATCTTATCATATTACATTAATCACCATATCATAACAGAGAAAATTTCACACAGGTAAGCACAACACTGTAATAGACAGCATTTAACTCATTGTTTTGAACCACACTGCAACAGAGACAATTTAACACATGCTTCAGATAATTTAACAGATATGTTGTGTGGTTCTAAACAATGAGTTAAGATCTCTCGGTTACAGTGTTGTGCTTAACTGTGTGAAATTATACTTGCTTGCTTCTAACTCGGGATGTAACTAGTGGGGTTTGCTTATTCAGAGCACTTACCACAAAGTCTTGAAAATTGTCATAGGCAGGAGCCTCGGATTCTGCTAGGAAGAAGTTCTGCCACTGGGGACTGACTTAGCTCAACAAGGATCAAAACTGTGCCTGCTTCTTTTTGTGGTGAATTTGGGTAGGAGGTTAGAGGTATGACAAGACCTAACACAATTGACAAAACTGTGGTCACTGATGTTGGTGAAGAAGACTCCAGAGTGGGAATACAGGTGAGGCTTACTAACTATGATGAGGTCCAACAATATACTTTTGGCAGGGTTACTCTTGTTTGGGTGTGTAGCTTCAGTGATGAGCTGGAACAGCCCCAAGGAGTCACAAAGGGACTTGAGGGGAGAGGAGGCATTAGAATGCCAGTCTAAATTTAGGTCCCAAAGTATTATTGCTTCTGAAGAGTTATGCCACAGGAGGTTGCTTAAGTGGTTTAAAGTGGCAATACTGCTGAAGGAGGCCTATAACAGCCACTAACACTAACCTAGACTCCAGCAGCAATCACCATTAGTAGGGATAGAGATCCAGATTCATTTGGGACTGAGGTTGAGTCCATGATGGACACAAATTACTTGTCCTTGACTTAAATAGCCACCTCCCAACCCTAAACAGTCTGTCAGTTCAGAATAGTGAGTAGGAAGAGAGGTGAATAGAATGATTACAGGTTGATGGGTGGCACCAGGATTCAGAAAATACCAGAATATCAGGGGAAGTATGCCTTGTCCAGGCCTGGATAAGTGAGATTATTTTAATAGGCTACAAGCATTAATATGAATAAAGCTAAGACCTTTCAGGCTAGGGAGATCTGCTGGTGAGCCAATGCTAGGACCAGAGTTAAGCTCAGTGTTGCCCAGGCAGAGCTAGAGGAGAAGCAAGAGTTTTCTAGAGCTAACCAACATAATGTAATATATTGTGTAAATTTATCTCTGTCACAGTGCTGTGCTAAACTATGTTTTAAAATATCTGTGAAAGTGTGCTGCTGAACTATGTATTAAATTATCTCAAACATGGGTTAAAATGTATCTCTTGTAGTGAGGGTCAAAACAATGAGTTAAATGCTCTCTGTTACAGTGTTTTGCTTAACTGTGTGAAATTATCCCTCTTAGGGAGTGGTCATTAATATAATATAATATAATATAATATAATACAATATAATATAATATAATATAATATAATATAATATGATGATAAGCTATGGTATGATATGATATGATATGATAGAATTGTGTGGTGTTATAATATCATAATAATTAATTAACTGTGTTTTCATTTATCTCTGTGACAGTGAGGTGTTAAACTAATTGTTAAAATATCGCTGCAATAGTGTGGTGCTGAACTATTTTTAAAGTGTCTCTGTAACACTGTGGTGATTAAATGTGTTTTATTATCTCTGTTAGCAAATAGGCTCTGAACTGATTCTTTTTCCATGAAAACTAAAAGAAAATACTGAACCTTTATTTAATTTTATTAATAGGAGTCAAAACTAGACAAACTGGCCACTAATACTCTTTTTGCATCCCAAGCACAATAAAACTTTACAGGATCTGGACTGGTATGTGGGTGTCTTAGGGAACAATGTATGGCATTTGTATTTACATATGCATGGCAACAACTACTGTCATTAGATACAAAAGTTGTATTTATTGTGCCAAATGAGGCAACAAACACAGTCCTGATGTACATTTGTATATATGATTGATATGATATGATATGGTATGGTATGGTATGGTATGGTATGGTATGGTATGGTATGATGTGATATAATATGATATGATATCATATGATACTATATAATATATTATGATATGACATTATATAATATAATATAATATAATATAATATAATATAATATAATATAATATAATATAATATAATATAATATAATATAATATAATATAATGGTGTGGTATAATATAACTATTAAATTAATGAACTATGTGTTAATTTATCTCTGTGACAGTGTCATGCTAATGTATGTGTTAAAGTATCTCAAGCATGGGTTTTCTCTTTGTTGCAGTGTATTTCAAAACAGGGAGTTCAATGCTGTCTGTTACAGTGTTTTATTTAACTGTGTTAAATTATCCCTGTTATGGAGTGGTGATTATTATGATATGATATGATATGATATGATATGATATGATATGATATGATATGATATGACTTACAAGCTCAAATGGGCAGACTGGGTGGGCCATAGGCCCTTATCTGCTGACACTGTCTATGTATCTATGATATGATATGTCATGGTATGGTATGGTATGGTATGGTATAGTATAGTATGATATAATATAATATGGTATGATATGATATGGTATGTTATGATATGATGTGATGTGGTGTGGTGTTACAATATTACTATTTAACTATGTGTTAATGTATCTCTGTGAGAGTTTGGTGCTATACTATGTGTAAAACATCTGTGCGATACTGTGGTGCTGAACTATGTTTAAAATTATCTGTATAACAGTGTGGTGCTTAAATGTGTTACATTATCTCTGTGACAGTGTGGCACTAATTTATCTGTTACATTTTCTCAAACATGAGTTAAATTGTCCATATTTCAGTGTGGCTCTAAACAATTAGTTAAATGCTGACTGTCTGTTATTGTTTCGTGCTTACTTGTGTGAAATTTTCTCTGTTACGGTGTGGTGATTAATATGTTTTGATATGATGATATGATATGATATGTGATGTGATATGATATTATATGATACCACATAATGGTGTGGTATTATAATATAACTATTAAATTAATTAACTGCATTCATTTTTCTCTGTGACAGAATGGTGTTGAACTATGTGTTAAAATGTCTCTGCGATAGTGTGGTGCTGAACGATGTGTTAAATTTTCTCTGTAACAATGTGATGATTAGATGTGTTACATTATCTCTGTTACAGTGTGGTGCTAATCTCTTTGTTAAATTATTTCAAACAAGGGTTAATTTGTCTTTCTTGTAATGTGGTTTCAGACAATGAGTTAAATGCACTCTGTTATAATGTTGTGCTTAACTGTGTGAAATTATCCATTCTCCCGGATTCCCCCTTTTTCCCTCACAAAAAGACAAAGACCATTGTTTGTTGTTGTGCTCAGATCGGCAATTAATTTATCTATATAATGCCATGCTCCATTTTTATCATCTTTTATTCTTACATCTCTCACAATTTCATTTTTCATCCATATAACAATCTCTGATCATCCCTCTTTCTTCCTTTTTTTTGCTCCCCCAGATGAAAATGTGGGTGCCCTTTTCTTCTCCTTTCTGTAAGGTAATGGTGAAAACTGAGACCACTTTCTCCTTCTGCTTCTTCCTCTTTCCATCTTATTCCTTTTTCTTTCCCCCTCCCCTCCTCCCCCTCTTTTCCCCTTTCTCTGCCATCCACCTTTCTTCTTCTCCTTTCTGTAAGGTAATGGTGAAAACCGAGACTGCTTTCTCCTTCCATTTCTTCCTCTTTCTGTCTTATTCCTTTTTATTTCCCCCCCTCCTCCCCTCCTTTTTCCCCACTAGCCAGTCTCCAGCTTGCATTGGATGACCGACTTTCCCCTCCATTTAAGGTACCATTCCCTCATACCTCAGGGAAGCCATTTTCCACTCCTTCTCTTCTCCCCCATCTCTCTGTTTACTTTTTTTTTATTTTTTTTGCATGGCTCCTCCATGCTTCTATAAAACCCAACATTTCTGTATTAAACATATCTATGGCAAGATCTAACAGGTGCATGCAATATGACCTATAGAAATCTTCTACCCACTCTTCAAAACCCTGCAATATTACTTGTCCTCCCATTTTCCTCACCAGTGTCCCTACACTTCTGTTCATCTTTCTCCTGGCCCTATCCACAGCTCTATGTCTGTGGTCCTGTCTCCAAACCCTCCTTGGTATCATATCCTACCAGGCAAGGCATACCTTAGGCCACCACTGCTGTATTGTCTCTAAGTCTCTTTTTATCTGTATGTATGTGTCTACCCATGGCTTGCCCCCAAGGTCATTACCTCCTAGATGTATAATGATTAAGTCTGGAATGGGTCACTGCTCCTTTAGCTCTTTCAAGGTGGGGAGCAGTTGTGCCCATCTCATCCCTTGAATGCCATGCCATACCAATTAACATTGTTTCACCTCTTGGTAAAGTTGCTTTCCCCCAGCCTTTTTCTCAGCTCTCCTTTCTACCCAATAAATATAGGAGTGGCCACATATTCAGACTTCCAAGGTCCTCCCTCTTACTAGGGTTTAAACAGAATAAATATCTTATATATGGTCTTATTCTTTCACCATAATATCCCTCTCCCCTGCCCCCCATGGCTACATATCTGTAACAAAACATAGGTGCTACATTAGTCTTCACACTGTAGTGTTCAAATATATCTTTTATAACTGGCTGACTGCCAGCGCCCCTTCTCCAAAATATTATTCACCATCTCACCTGCCACTGCCCGCTGCGAGGCAGCCCCTATCCATAAGGAGTGGGAAGAATAATTAGTCAGATCCTCCCCCAGGAATTGCATACCCTTCTTGAGTAATGCTGTGACTTGGTAACTTGTGACTCTGCTTCCGTCACCATGCAGGAATAATCTCTGTGTCCTATTCCCACACTCTGCGGTGAAAGCCCACAAAGCCTACACTGGCAAACTGCACCCTCTATATGCTTCTTTAGTGTTACCATGCATCCCTGTCCCCTTTGATCCATCTTTGACCATCTAATCATGACTTGTATCTCCTTCATCCCACAGCTTATATCTTCCCATTCCTTCTCCTTCCTCCTTCCCTGTCTTGCCTGCCATGGCCTACCACCTCACTCACTCTCATGGCCCCAGTGAACATTACCACATAAACTGTGTGAAATAACTGGGCCTCAGCCTTTGATCTGCATATTGCCGGAAACACCCTCCTCAGTTTCACCAGCCACTGTTCCCCTATTGGTTTTCTATTATCCACCATCCCATGCTTTAATCTACCCCATCCTTGCATCATTCTTCTAATGAACATTGATTTCATTGGGTCCTTCCATCCTTTTAAACTGCAGATCACACTAATCCCTGTCAAGTAGACCCCCATTGTGGCATAGGCTGTTCCCTTCTGCCTTTGCTCCACAGTGAACTTCCCCAACTGCTCCTCTGTGAGTGGCCTACTTACCTCCATGTGGTGAGTTGCCCTGAATGTTTGAAACACTCACCAGGCCCATCATAGGCCCTCAGAGTCCATGGTGCCCATGAGCTATGGAACAACATTTCTGCTCCTTCCTACCAACGTCCCATATGTTCGTTGGTATGGGCATTTTTTGCTCTTCCGCTGTTGAAGCCAGCTTCTGGAAATGATCCAGCTGCAGATGGGAAAGGCTGTCAGCCAGGGTATTGTGTACCCCTTCTATGTGTTTTGCTCTGAATGACATGTTCAACTGCAATGCTCTTAGCACCAGAAGTTGCAAAACGTGCATGACTGTTTCTGACCTGGCTCCCCTGTTGTTCAGGACCTCCACCATTGCTCTGTTGTCACACCAAAATGTCACTTTTTGATCCCACAATTCTTCCCCCAAACCAGGTAGCATGCCCAAATTGGCATGATCTCTAACAATGTTATGTCTTTTACCTTACCATCCTTTACCCAGTCTGATGGACATGGTTCTGGAAATCATCTACCCCTCAGATAGCCCCCCCATGCCAAGGCCTCCAGCTGCATCTGTGCAAAGATCGAGGTCTGTGTTATACACACATTCCTCTTGCTAGAATGAGCTGCCATTATACTCCATAAGGAATTCCTCCAATACTTTCAAATCCTACTTGACTCCTTTTGTCATGTCTACCCAATGGTGTGGTCTGGTCACTCTGGCTGTGACTCTTGCTAACCTTTTTGTGAAAGCCCTCCCTGGCCCAATAGCCCTGCACTCAAAGTTCAGATATCCCAATACTTGTTGTACCTGTTTTAGTTGTACTCTTCTTCTACTGGTACGCATGTGAATCAGTTCCTTCAATTTTTTCACCTTTTTGTCTGGCAGCTGAAATACTTCCCCCTGAGCATCTATCTCAATGCCCAGAAACTCTAACACCTTACTGGGCCCTTGTGTTTTCTCAGGTGACAATGGGACCCCTAGCTCCTTACACAGCTCTTGGAAGTTGGCTAACCTTTTTTTCATTTATCTTCTCCCACTGCCTGTAAGAAGGAAAAATCATCCAAATAGTGAATCACTGTCTGATAACCAGTTCATTCTTGAAATATCCACTGCAAACATGAGCTGAAAGCTTCGAATGTCACACATGCTATAGAACAACCCTTGTGCATAGCTTTGTCAAAGTAGTACTGTCCCCCAATTTTAAACCCCAACAAGTCCCAATCCTCTTTTCTAACTGGAAGTAATCTGAAAGCTGACTCTATGTCTATCTTGGCCATTCATGCATCTGCAGTTGCCTGGATAATCCAGACTGCATCTTCCAGGGTAGAATACATCACTGTACTATATTCCTCGCTGATAAAATCATTCACTGAATCACCTTCTGGAAAGGATAGGTTTTGAATCACCCTGTATTCCCCTTCTTGCTTTTTGGGGACCAAACCCAATGGAGAAATCCTCATGTTCTGCAATGGGGATATCATATGGTCCCTCTATTCTCCCTGCTGCCTTTTCCTTCTCTATCTTTTGCTTTAACATTTCTTCCTTCCCTCTCACTGAACCCAGATTGTTCACCTCTCTGGCTTGTCTTGGGTGATCACATTGCAATGAAAAATCTGTGTGAAAACCTTTCTTAGTCATTTCTGCTGTTTTCCTATCTGGGTATCTGTCTAACCATTCTCTCCATGCCTCTATCCTAATGGGGGTTCTAGCTTCTTTAAATTGTTCCCTTGTCCTCTTTTCTTTTTCCTCACCAAGGACTCCCCCTCTGGTTGATGCCCGGCCTTGCTGGTCAATGATTCTGACTCCCTCCATTTGCATGTCCCCTGCCCCTCCCCCCTCTATTTCATGCCTGTCCTTTATATCCCTGCCCTCCCCAAAAAAACTGCTGACCTGGCCCTTGCCTCTCTGCTCCTTGGGATCCTTGGGCCCATGTCATCCTGCATCTGCTCACTGGATGCAATCCCCCACACTTTGAACAGGTGTGCCAGAAACGGCATTGTGGCCATGAGCAAAAGGCCCTATTGTAGGCCCAACATCTTTGTGGCATGGTACCTTTTTTCCCAAACTCACCTTCCGATGTGGACTGATCAGTTACATAGTCTGTTCACAAGTCAAGTTGCTTCATATCCCATCTTACATCCCCATATGTCACCATTCTTTGCCTAAAAAATTCACCCCACACCCCCTTTTGCTTTTGCTCTCCTTATTATCAAAGAGTATGTGATGAGTAGGATACCCAATTCCAGCCTCTTCCCCAATACTATGGCTGAGAATGTGGCAAAACCTATAAACCACCCTTCCCAAGTCTTCCCTTTGATGAATTTGTCTTCCTCTTTCTTGCCTAATAAAACTACCGCTGCTGCCATTTCACTCTTTCCTATATTCTCTGTCTCCTCATATTTTGCAGCCACTTCTCAGCTTACTAAAGCAAAAATATCCACATATTCACCCTTCCATATTTTTTCTTTTGTGGTCAATGGAACGTGTTCTCCCACTCTCATCCCAGGAGTTCCTATCTCCCTTGTTCTTTTTCCCCTCTTTTTCTATTCCTCCTTCCTTCTCTTTTGGCACCTCTTTCTCTACCCTAATCTTGGCCAATGCTGACTCCATCTGGGCCAAATCCCCAGAGCCAAGTGCTGAAACAATTTGGCCTATGTACTCCTTGATACTGTTACCAACAGAACCGGGTGCATTACCTGTAGCCTTATCCACTCCTTGCTGCCTGCTGTCATCCTGGTGCCCCAATATGTTTTTCTCTGGTTGAAGAGTTGGTTGCCCTATTAGTGGCTGTGGAGGCACCACTATACACTGGGGATCCAGCCAGGTCTCCCCTTGGGGAACCACAACCTGGTCCTGGGGAGGTACTGATGGGACCTGGTCTACTGGTCACAGAGGTACTGGACTAGCCTCCTTGGTAGGTCCCACTCTCAGAGGTTGTACCCTGGTTGAGATATGTGGCATCTCAGCTGTCCACTTCCCTCTGCTCTCTTTACCCTTCCCTGCTTTCCTCTTCTCCCCAGACCTCCCTGGTTCCTCCCCTTCCACCAACTCCCACATTCTATTAGCCTTCTCAGCCAATTCCATTATAACCCTGTAGGTGTCTTCCTTTGAGGGCTTGCTCTTCTTGGGTGCCAAGTTCCCTGCTTCTGACCAACTGTGAAGATACTGAGAAAGAGAAAAGAAAATTCCATTACAAAACTCTGCCAGGGCCATTATCCCATGTGGCCAGGCCTGCTTCCCTTCAGAGGTGACCCCTTAATGATGACAAATGTGCCCCCCTTTTTTTTGCCCCTTATACTCTTGGGTGGCCATGAATTATTGTCCCCAATCTTGTCACTTGGTGCTAGCTGTGACCCACCCCTCACCCCCCTGGAGCACAATCTTTACCATGGCCAGAACCTCCCTCTTGGCTTTTGTTTTGTTTCTTTTTTTTTGTTGCCCCATCCTCTGTTCCTGGGTCCCCTTCTGTTGCCGGACCCCAGTGGTGTGTCATGTCAGGTTACATGGCCTGGACCCTTTGGACCAGTCCTCCAGCCTTCTCCCACTCCTCATTGCTTCCTGGCTTCCCCAGTGCTCCCTTTTCTTTCTATCCTCCTTCCATGCCCCAGCAGAGTGGCAGCTGCTCACATTTGGCCTGTTCCTTTGGCGTGTGACATCACACCATGTGGCCGCTTGTCATCTCCTTTGCTAGACCCCTTGGTAGACCTTTCCTTCTCTGTCCACTTCCATTGTTCCTTCGACTGGACTGCTAGGCCTAGCGCCATTCCTGCTGGGCCAAATCAGCCATTTTCTCACTCTTGGTCTGTTCCTCCTGGCATGTGACATCATGCCACATGACCACTCACCTTTTCGATCTGCTTGGCCTCTCTAGGCCTCTCCTTGTCCCCTTAGTTGCCCAATTATGTGAGCGCCCCCTCCCTGAAGCGCTAGTTCCTTTGTGCTTTCTGCCAGGCTGAGTCGACAAGTGGGTTCCCCTTCATGTGTGATGTCATGCCTGTTGGCTGCTCCTAGGCCTTTGCCTCTTATCCTTTGCCTTCTGGCTTTCTGGCATGTGCATATCCCCTGAATCCTCTCCTGACTTGGCCTGCCTATCCCTATGCCCCTCCGCCTCACCAACAAAAGGCTTAGGCCTTTGCAGTTGCTTCCCCCTTTTCTCCATTGCACCACATGGTGCCATAGACAGTGAGACTGATGCCATCCCTGCTATCAGTCTCTTTCTCCTAGGCATGCGCTATGCCCATGAGGATGCGAGTAGGGGGGTGGGGTTTGTTTTAAAGCCATGTGGTCAACTGGCATGTGGTAAAAAATGCAGAGCAGAGCAGCTCAAGGCATCCCCTGACTCCCTGCAGGGAAAATGACCCCAAAAAGGACTTGGGCAGGGGTGAGTAATCCCTCGCTGTCCCGTGACTCCATTGCAAACTACTCTTGGCACACATCCATTGCAGCTCTCCCCCACATTCCAGTTGAGCCTAACTCACCCTGCAAGGCCTCAGACCAACTGTATCCCCTCTAGTCATGAGACTCACTTCAATCAGCAATGCAACAGTCTTATCATGAGCTTTTCTTGATTTGTATATTTGTTTTTTTTAAAAAGGAAACTACAACCCTGTAATCAGCATCAGACCTTCAACTCTGGAATCTATAAGCTCTGCTTGTTACTGGCTACTGGAGGCCCCAGTCTCACCAGCTTCTGCATTCACAGGCCTTCTCTCAGCAAACCCCCTCATCTTTTAACTGAAAGGACCCTTCCCTTAGCTGCCACACTTTTCCGGCTACACGAGTGTCTGTGTGTCCATTTGACCCCATTATTCAAACCCCAGGCATATGAGACTCATTGCAGCTGTTAAGCTCCATCCAACTACCAAACTCAGTATGCTTGAACCAGGCATGCTAGCCTTGCCTCAACAACACCTAATAAGCCAGTCACCTACAATGAGATGTACAACTCAGTACCATTGCAAAACCTTTCCCAACACTCAAAAAATGCATTCACTCACACCAGAAATTATAAAAACTTCCTTCCAAGAAAACAATGAACTAGCCACATGCTATTCACCCTAATAAATGATTTCTTTATCACAAATATTTTTTTTTGAGTAAAGGAGTATAACTACCATATACATTATTATTCCCTCAGCTTATTTTTTACTATTATAATTTTTTTTAAACTTATTCATGGAAGCTCTCTTACCTGTTGTATCCTAGTGCACACACCTCTCTAGTTGTTCAGCCAATCTGATGTGCTGCAGTTTCAATCAAATCAAAACTCCAGCAAATGTGGATGAACCACTTCTGTGATGCCCCTATGTACCTCCACTTGCCCCTCCCCTTCCTGTTGTTTGGAAATTGTTCTATTCCCCTGACCCTCCCCTTCCTTTCTCCTCCCCTTCTGATCACATCTTCTTGCTGGAAAGGAAAGCGGTGCACCAGGACAACCTGGTCTGCCCCTTAACAGTGCACACTCCATTACAGAGTGGAGATTAATATAATATGATATGATATGATATGATATGATATGATATGATATGGTATGGTATGGTATGGTATGGTATAGTATAGTATAGTATAGTATAGTATAATATAATATAATATAATATAATATAATATAATATAATATATGATAAGATGTGATGTGATGTGATATATAATATATGATATGATATAATATAATATGGTATGATGGTATAATGGTATGATATGATACGATATGCTATGGTATGATATGATATGATATGATATATTATAATATAATATAATATAATATAATATAATATAATATAATATAATATAATATAATATAATATAATATAATATAATGGTGTGGTGTTATAATATTAAAACTCTTAAATTAATTAACTATGTGTTACTGTATCTCTAAGCTGTCTGGTGCTAAACTATGTTAAAATATCTGTGGGATACTGTGGTGCTGAACTATGTGTTACATTATGTCTGTAACAGTTTGGTGATTACTTGGGTTACATTATCTCTGACAGTGTGGTGCTAATCTCTATTAAATTCTCTCAGACAAGGGTTGGGTTGTCTCCCTTGTAGTGTGGCTCTAAACAATGAGTAAAATGCTCTCTATTACAATGTTTTGCTTTACTGTGTGAAATTATCCATTACGGAGAGGAGATTAATATGATATAATAAAATACAATACATTATAATATAATATAATATAATATAATATGATATGATATGATATGATGTGATATGATATGATATGATATTATATGATATAGTATGATATATATTTTTATATGACACACTAAGATATAACATAATAGAATACAATACACTACAATACAATACAGTACAATACAATACAATATAATATAGTGGTGTGGTATTATAAAATTATAAGTATTAAATTAATTAACTATGTGTTAATTTTTCTCTGTGCCAGTGTGGTGCTAAGCTATGAATTCAATCATCACAAACATGGGTTAAATTGTCTCTGTTGTAGTATGTTTCTAAACAATGACATAAATTCTCTCTGCTACAGTGTTGTGCTTAACTGTGTGAAATCTTACCTGTTACAGAGTGGTGATTAATTTAATATAATATAATATGATATGATATTATGTGATGTGATGTACTGTCATATTATGTCATGATTATATGATTATATGATATGATATATTATAATGGTGTGGTGTTACAATATGGTGAATATTAAATTAATTAACTATGTCTTTATGTATGTCTGTGATAGTGTGGTGCTAAACTATGTGTAAAAATATTTCTGCGATAGTGTGGTGCTGAACTATGTGTTAAATTATTACAAACATGGGATAAATTGTATCTCTTGTAGTGATCATCTAAACTGTGAGTTAAATGCTCTCTGTTACAGTGTTGTGATTAACTGTGTGAAATTATCCCTGTTATAGATTCATGATTAATATATGCTATATATATGTATATATATATATATATATATATATATATATATGCTATGATATGATATGACATAATATGGTATGATATAAGATGTGATGTCATGTGATATGATGTCATGTGATATGACATGACATGAAATGATATGATATGATTAATATAATATATTATATAATGTAGTATATAATAGAATTGTGTGGTGTTATAACTATTTAATTAACTATGTGTTAATGTATCTCTGTGAAAGTGTGCTGCTAAACTATGTGTAAAATATCTGTGCAATACTGTGGTGCTGAACTATGTGTTAAATCATCTGTGTAACACTGTAGTGATTAAATGTGTTACATTATCTCTGTGACAGTGTGGTGCTAATTAATCTGTTAAATTTTCTCAAACATGAGTTAAATTGTCTCTGTTGCAGTGTGGCTCTAAACAATGAATTAACTGCTGTCTGTTACAGTTTTGTGCTTACCTGTGTGAAATTTCCTCTGTTACAGTGTGGTGATTGATATGATATGATATATGATATGAAATGATACTATATGATATGATATGTGATGTGATATGATATGATATTATACCATATATTGATGTGGTATTATAATATAACTATTAAATTAATTAACTGCATTAATTTTCTCTATGACAGAATGGTGTTGAACTATGTGTTAAAATGTCTCTGTGATAGTGTGGTGCTGAACTATGTGTTAAATTGTCTCTGTAACAGTGTGATGTTTGAATGTGTTACACTATCTCTGTTATAGTGTGGTGCTGATCTCTTTGTTAAATTATCTCAAACAAGGGTTAAATTTACTCTCTTGTTATGTGGTTTCAGACCATGAGTTAATTGCCCTCTGTTACAATGTTGTGCTTAACTGTGTGAAAGTATGCATTACGAAGTGGAGATTAATATAATATTATATAATATAATATAATATAATATAATATAATATAATATAATATAATATAATATAATATAATATGATATAGTATGATATATAAGATGTAATGTGATGTGATATAATATATGATATGATATGAAATTATATGATATGATATAATAAGATATAATATAATATAATGTTGTGGTGTTATAATAGTATAACTCATAAATTAATTAACTATGTATTAATGCATCTCTATGAGAGTCTGGGGCTAAACTATGTGTTAAAATATCTATGCGATACTGTGGTGCTAAACTATGTGATAAATTATCTCTGTAACAGTTTGGGGATTAAATGTGTTACATTATCTCTGAGAAAATGTGGTGCTAATCTCTGTGTTAAATTCTCTCAAACAAGGGTTACATTGTCTCTCTTGTATTTTAGTTTTAAACAATGAGCAAAATGCTCTCTATTACACTGTTGTCTTTAACTGTGTGAAATTATCTGTTACGGAGTGAGAGTAATATGATATCATATACTACAATATAATATATGATATGATATAGTATGATATGATATAATATAATATAATATAATATAATATAACATATAAACATAATATAATATATTATGACATGATATAAGATAAGATATAAGATTACATAACATAACATAATATATTTATAATATAATATAATATAATATAATATAATATAATATATAATATATAATATATAATATATAATATGATGGTGTGATGTTATAATAGTATCACTTTAATTAACTATATGTTAATTTATCTCTGTGACAGTGGGGTGCTGAAATATGTGTTTAATTATCTATGTAACACCGTGGTGCTTAAATGTTTTACATTATCTCTGTGACAGTGTTCTGCTAATGCATGTGATAGAGTATCTCAAACAATGGTTAAATTGTCTCAGTCGCAGTGTTGTTCTAAAGAATTAGTTAAATGCTCTCTGTTACAGTGTTGTGCTTAAACTGTGTGAAATTATGTCTGCTACGGACTGCTGATTCAAATCATAAGATATGATATGATATGAAATGATATGATATGATATAATATGATAGAATACAATAGAATACAATATTCAATACAATATAGTACAATATAACATAATATAATATAATGTAATGGTGTGGTGTTATAATAGTATAGCTAATAAATTAATGATGTGTTGATTTATCTTTGTGACAGTGTGGTGCTAAACTATGTGTTAAATTATCACTGAGATATTGTGGTGCTGTACTGTGTGTTAAATTGTCTCTGTAATAGTGTGGTGTTTAAATCTGTTACATTATCTCTGACAGCATGGTATTAATTTATGTGTTAAATTATCGCAACCATGGGTTAAATTGTCTTTGTTGCAGTGTGATTCTAAACAATGAGTTAAATGGTCTCTTTTACAGTGTTGTGCTAAAATGTGTGAAATGATCCATGTTACAGAGTGTGATTAATAGAATAGAATACAATACAATACAATACGATAAATATAATATAATGTAAAATAATATAATATAATTTAATATAATACAATACAATGGTGTGGGGTTATAATATAATTGCTAAATTAATTAACTATGTGTTAATTAAGCTCTGTGACAGTGTGGTGCTACACTATGTGGAAAAATTTATCTGCGATAGTGTGGTGCTGTACTATGTGTTAAATTGTGTCTGTAACAGTGTTGTGCTTAAATGTGTTAAATTATCACTGTGAGAGTGCGATGATAAACTCTTAAATTGTGTCTTTTACAGTGTGGTGCTAAACTGTGTGTTAAATTAACTATGAGAGTGTGGTGCTAAACTATTGTTTCAATTATCTCTGTGAGATTGCAGCACTAAAACTTTGTATTAAATTACATCTGTGACAGTTGTAGTGCTAAATTGTGTTACATTATTATTGTGAGAGTGCAATGCTAAACTGTCATAAATTGGTTAAAATGATCTCTATAACAGACTGGTTTTAAAGTATGTGTTACATTATCCCTGTGACAGTGTGGTGCTAATTGTTGTGTTAAATTATCTCAATCATCGGTTAAATAGTCTCTGTTGCAGTGTGGTTCTCATCAATGAGTTAAATGCTCTCTTGTTTCAGTCTTGTGCTTATCTCTGAAATTATCCCTGATAGGTTATGGTGATAAATATAATGTTACATAACATAACATAACATAACATAACATAACATAACATAACATAACATAACATAACATAACATAACATAACATAATGGCATGGTGTCATAATATTTTAACTATAAAATTACTTAACTACATGTTAATTTATCTCAGTCAAACTCAGTCATCATTGTGAAAGTGTGATGATATACTGTTTTAAATTGTCTCTTACAGTGTGGTTCGAAATTATGTGTTAAATTAACTCTGTGACAGTGTAGTGCTAAACTGTGTTACATTATTTCTGCCACATTGTAGTGCTAAATTATGTGTTAAATTACCACTGTGAGTGTGCAATGCTAAACTGCCTTGTTTCTTTAACAGTATGGTGCTAAACTGTGTGTGAAATTATCTGTGTGACATCTGTGGGTTACTTGCAAAAGAGACAATTTAGCCCATGTAAATTAACACATAAATTAGAACTACACTGTTACAGAGATAATTTACCACATAATTTAGAGCCATGCTGTGATATAGATAATTTAAACTATGGTTCAGCACCACACTATCACATACATATTTTAACACATAGTTTAGCACCACACTGTCACAGATATAATTTAACAAATTGTTTATCATCACACTCTCTATGAGATAAAGTAACCCATAGATGTCACAGAGCTAATTTGACATATAGTTTATGACCTCCATGTCAAAGACATATTTCTACGCACAGTTTTGCACCACGCTGTAAAAGAAACAATTAAGACAGTTTAGTATAGCACTCTCACAGTGATAATTTAACACATAGTTTAGCATCACAGTTTGACTGAGAAAAATTAACACATAGTTAATTTAATATATATAATATTATAACACCACACCATTATGTTATGTTATGTTATGCTATGTTATGTTACGTTATGTTATGTTATGTTATGTTAATCACCACACCATAACAGACATAATGTCACACAGTTATCCACAACACTGAAATAGAGACCATTTAACTCATTGTTTAGACCCACACTGCAACAGAGGCAATTTAACCCATGTTTGAGATAATGCAACACATACATTAGGACCACACTGTCACAGAGATTATGTAACACATTTAAGCACCACACTGTTACTGAGATAATTTAACACACACTTTAGCACCACACTGTGATAGAGATAATTTAAACCATAGTTTAGCACCACATTGTTACAGAGCTATTTTAACACATAGTTCAGCACCACCATGTCACAGAGATATTTTAATACACAGTTTAGCACCACACAAAAAGAAACAATTAAGACAGTTTAGCATCGCACTCTCACAGTGATAATTTAACACATAGTTTAGCACCACACTTTGACTGAGATAAATTAACACATAGTTAAATAATTAAATAGTTATATTATAACACCACATTATTTTATTTTGTCTGTTCTTTTCAGTTATGTTATGCTAATCACCACACCATAACAGACATAATTTCACACAGTTATCCACAACACTGAAACAGAGAGCATTTAACTCACTGTTTAGACCCACACTGCAACAGAGACAATTTAACCCATGCTTGAGATAATGCAACACATAAATTAGGACCACACTGTCACAGAGATTTTGTAACACATTTAAGCACCACACTGTTACCGAGGTAATTTAACACACACTTTAGAACCACACTGTCCCAGAGATAATTTAACAAATAGTTTATCACTGCATGATTGTAAGATAAAGTAACCAATAGATGTCAGAGAGATAATGTAACACAAAGTTTAGCACCACACTGTCAAATAAACAATTTAAGACATTTTAGCATCGCACTCTCACAGTGATAACTTAACACATAGTTTAGCACTACACTGTCACAGAGATAATTTAACACATAGTTCATCACCACACTTTGACTAAAATATGATAACACATAGTTAATTAATTTAATAGTTATAATATTCTAACATCGAACTGTTATATTATGTTATGTTGTGTTATTTGATGATGTTATGTTATATGTAATATTGTATTAATCACCACACTGTAACATGACATATTTCACACAGTTAAGCACAACCCTGAAAAAGAGAGCATTTAACTCATTGTTTAGACTGACACTGCAACAGAGACAATTTACCCCATGTTTGATGTAATTTATCACATAAATTAGCACCACACTGTTGCAAAGATAATTAACCACATAATTTAGAGCAACACTAGGATATAGATAATTAACAAATAGTTTACTGCCACACTGTCTGTGAGATAAAGTAACCCATAGATGTCATAAAGATAATTTCACATACAGTGTAGCAACTCCACATCACAGAGATATTTCTACACACAGTTTAGCACCACACTGTAAAAGAGACAATTTAAGACAGTTTATCATTGCACTCTCACAGTGATAATTTAACACATACTTTAGCACTGCAGTGTGGCAGAGATAATGTAACAGAGTTTAGCACTACACAGTCACAGAGATAATTTTACACATAGTTAAGGACCACACTGTAAAAGAGACTATTTAAGACAGCTTATCATCACACTCTCACAATGATATTTTAACACATAGTTTAGCACCACAGTTTGACTGAGATAATTTAACACATATATTAGAGATAATTTAACAAAAAGTTTATCACCACACTGTCTTGTGAGTTAAAAACCTGTAGATGTCAGGGAAATAGTTTAACACATTAATTAGCACCACACTGTTACAGAGCTGATCTACCACATACTTTAGAGCCACACTGTGATATAGATAGTTTAAACCATAGTTCAGCACCACACTATCACAGAGGTATTTTAACACACAGTTTAGCACCACAGTATGAAAGAAACAATTTAAAACAGTTTAGCAGTGTACTCTCACAGTGATAACATAACACATAGTTTAGCACTGCAATGTGGCAGAGATAATATAGCACAGTTTAGCAGTACACTGTCACCAAGATAATAGTTCAGCACCACACTTTGACTGAGACAAGTTAACACATAGTTAATTAATTTAATAGTTATAATATTATAGCACCACAACATTATATTACATTATGTTATGTTATGTTATGTTATGTTATGTTATGTTATGTTATGTTATGTTATGTTATGTTATGTTATGTTATGTTATGTTAAGTTATGTTATGTTACATTACATTTATCACCATAATGTAACACAGATCGCATCTGGAATCGAGCAACACTGCTCAGTATGCCTTCCTGGTTAAATTCATAAATAAATAAATAAGATAATTTCACACAGATAAGCACAAGACTGAAACAGAGAGCATTTAACTCATTGATGAGAACCACACTGCAACAGAGACTATTTAACCATTTAATCCATGACTGAGATAATTTAACACATAAATTAGCACACACTGTCAGAGAGATAATTTTATACAGTTTTAGAACTGCACTGTCACATAGCTAATTAAAAACAGTTTAGTACTACACTCACAACAGTTAATTTAACACACAGTTTAGCACCACACTGTAAAAGAGACAATTTATGACAGTTTTATTCACACTCTCACAGTGATAATTTAACACATAGTTTTAGTGCTGCACTGTCACAGAGATATTTAAACACATAGCTCAGCAGCACAGTCCCAGAGTTAATTTAACACAAGGTTTAGCACCACATAGTAAAACAAACAATTTAAGACCAGTTTATCATCACACTCTCACAGTGATACTTTATAACATTCAAGCACCACACTATTACAGAGATAATTTAACACAAAGTTCAGCAGAGATATTTTTACACAGTTTAGCACCACACTTTCACAGAAATAAAGTAACACATAGTTAATTAATTTAATAGTTATATTATAACCCCAAATCATTATATTATATTATATTATATTATATTATATTATATTATATTATATTATATTATATTATATTATATTATATTATATTCTTTTCTATTAATCACCATTCTGTAACATGGACAATTTCACACAGTTAAGCACAACAGTGTAAGAAAGAGCATGTAACTAGAAACATATTGCAACAGAGACAATTTAACCCATATTCGAGATAATTTAACAAACAAATTAGCGCCACACTCTCACATAGATATTTAAACACATAGTTAAGCACCACACTGTCACAGAGATACATTAATACATAGATAATTAATTTAATACTTATATTACTACAGCACACCATTATATTATGTCATATCATACTGTAGTATCTTACCATATCATATCATATCATATTATACATTATATTATATTGTATTAATCACCACTTTATAACGGATCATTTCACAGAGTTAAGCACAACACTGTAACATAGATCATTTAAATTATTGTTTAGAGCCACACTACAAGAGAGACAATTTAACCCATGTTTGAGAAAATGTAACTCCTTAATTAGCGCCACACTGTCACAGAGATAATGTAACACATTTAAGCACACTGTTACAGAGATGATTTAACACATAGTTCAGCACCACAGTATTGCACATATATTTTAACACACAGTTTAGCACCACACTGTCATAGAGTTACATTAACACATCGTTAATTTAATAGTTATAATATTATAATAATAGTATATTATCATATCATATAATATCATATCAATCATATCATACTATATCATATTATATCACATTAATCACTACTCCGTAATGAATAATTTCAGACAGTTAAGCACAGCATTGTAAAAAATAACATATAAATCATTGCTTAGAGCCACACTACAAGAGAGACAATTTAACAATTTTTTGAGATAATTTAACACAAAGATTAGCACCACACTGTCAAAAAGATAATGCAACACATTTAATCACCACACTGTTAGGGAGAACATGTAACACAAAGTTCAGCAGCACACAATCACATAGATATTTTAACACATAGTTTAATACTACTATGCCATAGAGATAAATTAACACAGTTAATTAATTTAAGTTATTTTATAATACCACAAAATTATATTTTATCATATCATATAATATGATATCACATCACATCACATCACATCACATCTCGTCATGTCATGTCATATCATATTGTATTATATTATATTACAGTAATCATCACACTGTAACAGAGATAATTTAACACAGGTAATTACAATACTGTAACAGAGAGCATATAACTGATTGTTTAGAACCATGCTGCAGCAGAGATACATTAACACATAGTTCATTAATTTAATAGTTATAATATTATAACACCACACCATTATATTATATTATATTATATTATATTATATTATATTATATTATATTATATCATGTCACATCATTTCATATTGTATCGTATCATATCATATCATATCATCATATTTCATCACATCACATCACAACTTATCATATGATATAACATATGATATATTATATTATATTGTGTTATATCATATCATATCACATCATATCACATCTTATATCACATCATATGATATTATATTATATTATACTATATTATATCATATTACATTATATTAAACGCCACTTTATAATGGATAATTTCACACAGTTAAGCACAACATTGTAACAGAGAACATTTAACTGATTGTTTAGAACCACCCTACAAGAGAGAATATTTTACCAATGTTTGAGAAAATTTAACACATTAATTACTGCCACACTGTCACAGATATAAAGTAACACATTTATGCACCACACTGTTACAGAGATAATTTAACACATAGATCAGCACCACAGTATCACAGATAGTTTAACACATAATTTAGCACCACACTGTCACAGAGATACATTAACACATCATTAATTAATTTAATAGTTATAATATTGTAACACCACACCATTATATTTTATTATATTACATCATATCATATAATTTTGTATCATATCATATGATATCATATCACATCACATCACATCATATATTAATCACCACTCTGTAACAGGGATAATTTCACAGAGTTAAGCACAACACTGTAACAGAGAGCATTGAACTCATTGTTTTGAACCACACTGCAACAGAGAAAGTTTATCCCATGTGTGAGATAATTTAGCATATAAATTGGCACCACACTGTCACGAGACAAATTAACACATAGTTAATTAATTTAATAGTTATAATATTATAAAACCACACTCCTATATGATATTATATTATATTATATTATATTATGTTATGTTATGTTATGTTATGTTATGTTATGTTATGCTATATTACTTTATAGTATATCATGTTATATTTACCTATTATAAAAAGCTTAATCTGGTTCAAAGTCAATTGTTTTTCGTCTGTATCCCTCTCCCCTGGGTTGTGGCTGAAAATTGGCAGGATTTGCCTAGTGCACTTACCCGGTCAACAAAAACTAAATAAAATAAAATATTATATCATATCATATCATATCATATCATATCATATCATATCATATCATATCATATCATATCATATCATATTGTATTATATTAATCACCACACTATAACAGAAATAATTTGACACAGCTAAGCACAACACTGTAACAGAGAGCATTTAACTCATTGTTTAGAACCTCACTGCAACAGAGACAATTTAGCCCATGTCTAAGAAAATGTAACACATTAATTAGAGCCAGACTGTTACAGAGATAAAGTAACACATTTAAGCACCACACTGTTACAGAGATAATTATCCCATAGTTCTGCACAACACTATCGCAGAGATTTTTTACAGTTGGTTTAACACCTCTCTGTCAAAGAGCTACATTAACACATAGTTAATTAATTTAATAGCTTTGTAAGCAATAATACCTGACAGGGTGGGCATTATTGGGAAATACTGGACCGTCTGGGGCATAGCCCCTTGAAGGTCCAGTATTTCCCAATAATGCCCACCCTGGAGGGTATTATTGGGATTAGAAAAAGGCTTCACTGTATTTTAAAAAATAGTCAGACAAAGAAATGATTGCTTTTAAAATGTTAACTTTTATTTTGTGTCAATAAATACTGTGAGAGGAAAAGTAGTGCACAAGAAAATTGATTTCATTTAACAATGGAACTATTTAAAACTGTTTTTTTCAAACTTTTTAATAATAAAACTTTTTAAACTTTATAAACATTTAAACTTTTAGAAAGAATTGCAGCTCTTTTTGGATATTTATTTTGTATTTTCAATAAAATTTACTGGACATGAGAAGGTGCAGTTCATTAGAGTTAAGGAGCTCTGTATTGTTGTCATTCCAGTAGATGGCGTTGCTTCCTTTGCTTCTTGTTTGCTGGTGCTGTCTTCATTGCTTGTAGTGCTGGTTGGAGGTTTTCCAGAGTGGAGGGCCATTAAGATTTGAGGCTTTGCTCACACCTGTGACCAGTGATGGTTATACTTTCATGTGACTGTAGACCTGCGTTTGAGAGGATTTGGATGGCAGAGCTACGATGTGGCTCAGATTTGCTGCTTTACTTATTTTTTTCATCATCTCACCAAGGTAGTTTTTCCCTAGTGGTTCCTGCATGTACCACATTGTGTGTGTGTTCAGAAACTCTTGTGGAGCTCATCGCAGGTGGAGGTACAGTGTTTTGGGGTTGGGAGGGAGTTTGCTAATGTATTTTTTAAATGCTGCAACTGGGCATTTGGGGTCCTCAGGATCTGCGTACACACAGCCTCTCTGGAATTCTTTGTTGGTTTCTAGGGGGTCTTTGTGGTTCTTGCAGTCGGGGTTGTAAGCCAGGGTAAGGAACTCTTGGTTATGCTGGTCTTTCTGCAGTTGAAAGGTGGAGGGTGTAAGCTCTCGCAGTCCTTCTCTACCCTGCCAGGTTAGGTGTAATTGAATTTTGAACCAAACGCAGTTCAGCAAGCCTGGCGCAGTGTCTACGAAGAGTGCTGTTGATTTCCTGAGTTTTGCCAGGTCCGTATCGGAGATCAGTGGGTGGTGTGCTGCTTGATCTTTTTTTTCTTTTCTGTACTGTTTCAGGATGCTTTTAAAGACATTGTTGCTCATTTTGAATTGAGAGTCTGTCACGAGGTTTATGTTTCAGCATATTGATGGGCTGTTTAGGTGCCTGTTGAGCCCTGCTCATAGAGCGCAATACCCAGCAGCTGAGTACTGCTCACCAGTTGCTTTTCTGACTTCCGCATAGAATTTACGGAAGGTCTCGTTCAGGGTAGTGGGGCTATCTGTTTCCCAATTTATGTTAATGCCAGTTTCTTTCGCCCAGTCATGAATCACTGACACTGCCCAGGTTGTGGTTTTGTGAGTATTGATTTCTTCCCGGTTTGCTTTGATTTCTGTCAGCTGAGTGGTAGTCACTGAGATGTGACGTTTTGTGGTGCTGACTGACATTTCTGTTTTTTCCACAGGTTTTTATCATTTACCGACTCATCTCTCTCAGATGCTGCATAGAATAACTCCTCAAGATCTTCATCTGCCATCATATTGAAGTTCATAGGAAGTATGCTGTCAGTAGGGGCTGTCATTTGCGTTGCTAAGTGTGGTCTTGTGAGGCGAGTTGGAAAATCAGCGCTTCATGCTGATTACAGTGTGTGACTGAAAGAATGTTTTCTTTGTGTCATTGATTTGATTGAGTGATGTGGTACCTCTGTTGTCATGCTGTGGGACTTGATTTTTACTGGGCATTATGTAAAAATAATTGCCCAGGTTTGGTGCCACATCAACCAATCAGATTGATGGATTTTTTAAGCCATTTTCTAAAATATTATAACACCACACCTTTATATCATATCATATCATATCATATCATATCATATCATATCATATCATATCATATCATATCATACCATACCATATCACATGACATAACATGACAGTACATCACATAAGTCATATATTATATTATATTGTATTGTATTGTATTGTATTGTATTGTATTATATTGTATTGTATTGTATTGTATGATATTATATTAATCACCACACTGTAACAGATATAATTCCACAGAGGTAAGCACAACACTGTAAGAGAGAGCATTTAACTCATTGTTTAGAATCATGCTGCAAGAGAGACAATTTAACCCATGTTTGAGATGATTTAACACATGGTTTAGCACCACACTGTCTCAGAGATAAAGTAACACATTTAAGCACCACACTGTTGCAGAGATAATTATCCCATCGTTCTGCACCACACTATTGCAGCGATAGTTTTAAAGTTAGTTTAAAACCTATCACAGAGATACATTAACACCTAGTTAATTAATTTAAATTGTATAATATTGTAACACCACACCATTATATTAAATTATATTATGTTATATCATATAATATCATTTTGTATCATATCAGATCATATTACTGTAACCCCCCTTGTTACCTGAAGTTACTAGAATCCCAGTAAGACCTAGTGGTAGACAGGGAAGGCAGCTTGTGAAACTCCAGTTAAATGGGTTTCACTCTGTCTCACTCTGTTCTCAGTCTCCGCTGAGACTGAGGGATGACATCACCATAAAACTACCACAGCTGCATGAGCCACATTAGAATCTGCAGAAGGGAGTTAGATTAGAATGTTGAGAGTTTTGAACAGTGTGAGTCAGGCAGTAGTTGGAGATTGTTGTGAGAGGAGCACAGCAGTTCAGTGCACAGGTTCTGGGAGCCTCAGCTCTGAAATAGAGCTACATTTAGGGAAAGGTGTGTGTTTCCACCTAAAGATGGACACAGTAAGCTGTTCTTTAAAGTGGTGGAGACCACTGATATGGGTCTCTGTGCCCCATCCCTCAGGGGATGGGGCAGGAAGGTTTGCCTGCTATTCCAGGGTCAACCACCTGACTACTGCTAGAGAAGAAGCTGCCTTATTTTCCCAAGTGTGTGGGGTACAAGAAGATTTCAAGATTCGCCTGTGGGGCACCTGCAACCAAAGGGTGAGTTCTGCTCTTTCTAAAGGGCCCATGTTTCATCCTGAACTGTGTTAAAGTGGGGACTGGACTACTGAAGTAGTGGGAGGCCTAGAGTAATAGGCTTGGCCAAAAGTAAAAGTATGTTCAGTCCAGCACAAAGGGAAAGTCAAGACATGTAGAGGAGATGTGACATACATCTACCCAGTAATCTACATTGCCAAGCTTTCAAAAGAGTTGTTTAGTATCCAGAGAAATGGCCAGGTATGGATTGTGGGAGCTGGAGGTGGGAGATCCCCCTATCTTTAGTAACCAGGTCCACTTCTACGGATTTGCTCTGTGGATTTCTACTTTGCCTCATGCACTTGGCCAGTGATGAGGGAAGTACCCAGGCATGGGATTGGAAGGAAAATTTCCCTTAAGGAGTTGAAGGCTCTAAGGTGGTTTGGGGAGCCACCAACAGGAAAACTGGTTCATTCCCATATGGACCATGATCAAGTGGCTGGTGGGGGAGCCAGTCCAGGGGAAAAACCCAAGTAGTGTACAAGTCGGGCTGTGTACCCAAAGCTGCATGCAAGTCTGGGCTGTGTGCCTGGTAGGTTCAGAGCCTGAGGGATGGAATAGTGAAGAAGTGTTCAGTTTCTCTAATCTGCATTACCAGGAATGTAGCCTTGTGGGGTTCTTCTGTGCTTTGTTTGTTCAGTTTGGATGTGAATAAAAGCCACACTTTAGAATCCCATTCCTGGTTTTGGACATTACAGTTATTGCTTCCTGTGTTTGGATTTACTTGGGTGCCCCTGTGCAGAGTAGCCAAACCTAGGCCCCCCTGTGCAAAGTAACCTAGTCCTCCCAGAACCCAGTCCCCACCAGGTACTGCTGTCAGCTTCAACAGCATGCCACCTGTCATTTTTCCAAAAGGCAGGGGTGAGGGCCTTACATCACATCACATCACATCACATCACATCACATCACATCACATCACATCACATCACATCACATCACATCACATCACATCACATCTTATATTATATTATATTAATCACCACTCTGTAATGAATCATTTCACACAGTTAAGCACAACATTGTAACAAAAATTGTAAGATATGCAAAAATATGTGTGAAATCATCTCAAACATGGGTTAAATTGTCTCTGTTCCAGCATCATTATAAACAATGAGTTAAATGCTCTCTCTTACAGTGTTGTGCTCACATGTGTGAAATTTTATGTGTTACAGTGTTGTGATTAATATAATATAATATAATATAATATAATATAATATAATATAATATAATATAATGTACGGTGTTATAATATTATAACTATTAAATTAATTAACTAGGTGTTAATGTATCTCTGTGACAGTGTGGTGCTAAACTATGTGTTTAGTCATCTAAAATAATGGTTAAATTGTCTCTGTTGCACATGATTCTGAACAATGAGTTTATTGCTCTTTCTTACAGTGTTGTGCTTACCTTTTGAAATTATCTCTGTTACAGTGTGGTGATTAATATAATGTAATATAATATAATATAATATAATATAATATAATATAATATAATATAACATATGACGTGATGTGATGTGCTGTCATGTTATGTTATGTGATGTGATATGATATGATATGATATGATATGATATGATATGATATGATATGATGGTGTGGTGTTATAATATTATAACTATTAAATTAATAAACTATGGGCCAGATATTCAAAACTTTGCCCAGGGGCTAAATTAGCACTGCCCGGCGGGCAAACTTAGCCTGGAGCACAGAGAAAGCTATATTGAAATGGAAATAATCCAGTGCTAATCCTGCTAAATATTGCAGTCTAAGGAAGCCAGGCAAACTGGTCTGGGAATGCAGGGCAAAAATAGCCCGGGAATAAGAGCACTGAATAAAGCAACCAGGAAGCGCAACCCACAACAACAACACAGTGCACCGCAACATGAGGGCAGGTACAGATGAACTACATGGCCAATGTGTGTGCCAGCAAATGCATGGACTCAGTACAGCTGCAGGAAGCAGCAGATGCATAAGAACAGTGATCAAAACTGTATATTATTCTCCGTACCGTTAGCACCGCGCTAACACATTAGCGCGGCATTAGCACAGAGCTAAGTAGTCAGCCCGGTGCAAACACGTTTGCCCGGAGCTAAAATGTGCCATATTCAAAAGAGCCATGCAAGTGAGCATACTTAGGTAGTCTCTGGGCAAACAACTGGATTAGTATCTCATTATACCCTGATTTGCATGCAGTTTTCCCAGTGTTACTGCAGGGTCCCACTGAGCCACCTGTAGGTCAGTCTGGAAGTACAGGGGCTGACCAGGTCCAACCGCAGCTCCACCTGTAGGTCAGTCTGGAAGTGCATGATGATAGCTGCATGCTACATGTAAACAGTACAGCATAGCATAGCATATTGTACCACAGGGGACAAGACAGCATGGGGTGGTGGTGCTGCATGCAATCGTCACACTGTAGGGCATGTTACAGTGCACAGCAGACACTACAGTAGCAAGAGGGCCAGTAGTGTGAGGGACACAGCACTGCCTATGGTGTGTAGGGCAGTGATGATGACTGCACTATACACTGTGACAGGCCCAACCTGCAGGTGTTTACTGACAGTGGACATTACTGTTACACTGTTGTGTGACCCACAGATGCTGTACCTGTAGCATGGGATGCTCACTGTGACATGTACATTTTTGGCTTTGTGTGCTGTGGCAGTTGTTCAGCTGTGCGGTATGTGGCGGGGGCATATATTATCTGAAAGGCACACTAGTGTTGGGGTATTCCCAATACTGGCCCATGTGCACTGCATGATGTGTCCCAGCCTTGTGGCCACACCTGGTCTGTGGCACAGCCTCGCCACCCATACAAGCTCCCCTCAACATCCTCCATGCCCACAGTGCTGCATGTGTGTGCTGGCATCTGTTCATGTCCACAGATGTGTGGTCCACAGGTGTGTGCTGTATGGCCACACTGCCATGCTGTCCACTGGCAGCAGGGTCACCACTTACTGCCTGGCATGGCTGGGACTAGTGGCAGATGATGGCATCGTTGTGATGCCATCAGTTAGCAGCATGCTTCCTCTATGTTTGGCTTTATCTATGTGTCATATTTCTTTGTTAGGGTCGTGCAAATCCCGCGCTAAACCCATGCAAACACCGCGCACAGCCAAAGTGTTGCACAAAGCTGATTGCCCATGGTTAAGACAAGCTTTTCGTGGCAGTAGTCACTGAATATAGCATTGCACCTGTATTCATGTCAGTTTGCCCCTTGCATACATTATAGTTTTGCCTGGAGCTATTGCAGTTTGCATGTGCTACTTGGCCTTTTGAACATTGCATACCCACTCTAATCCGGCACTAAACCTGCACAAACAGTTTTTGCCCGGCACAAAGTTTTAAATATCTGGCCCTATGTGTTAGTTTATCTCTGTAACAGTGAGGTGTTAAACTAAATGTTAAAATATCTCTGCAATAGTGTGATGCTGAACTATGAGTTCAATTATCTGTGTAACAGTGTGTTGATTAAATGTGTTACATTATTTCTTTTATAGTGTGCTTAACTGTGTGAAATTTTCCCTGTAAAGGAGTGGTGATTAATATAATATAATATAATATAATATAATATAATATAATATAATATAATATAATATAATATAATATAACCGCCCAGATAGTCAAAAGGGTTGCACATGGCTCAACAGTGTTGCACCATGCACAACCCACTGATGCGCCCCGGCACGATATTTAAAAGGGAAAAGTGTGCGGCACAAATCCCGATACACAGAGTGCATCAGTAATGTACACAGGCACAGGTAGGGGGCGTGCCCATGCATAACCTGTACAGCCCAATATTCAGCCCAGGATGTGCAGACCCATGCATGTGCATCCCCTACCTGTGCCAGCACAAAGTTACACCAAAAAAAAGGAACAACTGATGGCCACCCACAGGTGAGCTTCCGCAATGCAGGGCACAACACGGCAGCTGCCACCTGTTCCAGCTGCATCTGGCAGTGCCCCCATGCCCAATCATGGGCATTTGTACAAAAAAGAATAATCTGTCCTATATCCCTAGTGGTCCAGTGGACCTCTATCTGCCCGATGAATCATTCACATATCTGGAATGTGTAGTATGGTAGGGGCTGCACACCCATTGTCTCATGCTGTGAACCAATGGGCATGCAGCCCTACCGAGGTGTCAGTTGGTGGGAGGTGGGTCGGCAGGTGGGTGGGGTGCTGTCGCCCGCTGGCTGACCTGGGAGAGCAGGGCGGTGGGGCTCAATGGGTAGGTGGGGGTACCACTAGACCACCAGGGATATTGGAATTATCTTTGGTTTACAAATGCCCATGATCAGGCAGATAGAGGTCCACTGGACCACCAGGGATATTGGATCATTTTATGTGTGTATACATATGCCCATGCTTGGGCAGATAGCAGTCCTCTGGACCACCAGGGATATTGGATTGTTTTATGTGTGTATACATATGCCCGTGATCAGGCAGATAGAGGTCCACTGGACCACCAGGGATATTGGATCATTTTATTTGTGTATACATATGCCCAAGATTGGGCAGATAGCGGACCAGGGATATTGGAATGTTTTATTTGTGTATACATATGCCCGGGATATTGGATTATTTTATGTGTGTATACATATGTCTGCGATCAGGCAGATAGCAGTCCACTGGACCACCAGGGATATTGGAATGTTTTATTTGTTTACACAGATGCCTACGGTCGGGCAGACAGCGGTCAACTGGACCACCAGGGATATTGGCCAGAATAGTTACTTTTATACATACAAATGCTGGTGATCGGGCTGCAGGGGGAGTCGGTCCTTGACGGCTGCTGCCTGGCAGGTGCCAGGCACAAGTCATCAGGGATCAGTGCACCTGCATGCAAATGGGGCCGTAATGACATGCAAATGGCCCCATGTGTGCCTTGCATACATTATGGCCCCATTTACATGTTAAGTTTTGAATATCGCGGTTGCTGTGCATGGTGCAATGGAACTTGTGCTAGCACATCCCCATGCTCCACTCTGGCCACTTACGCTGGTGCAGTGCTACTGCACCATGCACACTGGGGCTAGCCAGGGTGCAATATTCAAAGCTGCTGAGCCATGGTGCAGCTCCATTGAATATCGCCCAGTCACTACCCCGTGCAGCCAAGTTGCGCTGCGCCCAAGCTTGCACCACAGCCGGGTGCAGTTTGAATATCTGGGCCCTCATATATAATATAATATAATATAATATAATATAATACAATACAATACAATACAATACAATACAATACAATACAGTACCAAATATAGAACTTGCGCTAGCGCATCCCCATGCTCCACTCTGGCCACTTACGCTGGTGCAGTGCCACTGCACCATGCACTCTGGGGCTGGCCAGGGTGCGATATGATATGATATGTTATGATATAATATAACATAATATAACATAACATAATGGTGTGGTTTTATAATTTTAGAACTGTTAAATTAATTATTTGTTAAATTGTCTCTTTGACAATGTGGTGCTAATTTATGTGCTAAACTATCTCAAACATGGGATACATTTTCACTGTTATAGTGTGGTTCAAAACGATGAGTTCAATGCTTTCTGTTACAGTGTTGTGCTTAACTGTAAGAAATTATCCTTGTTACAAAGTGGTGATTAATATAATATAATACAATATAATCTAATATATGATAAGATGTGATGTGTTGTGATGTGATGTAATGATATGATATGATATATGATATGAAATGATATGACAAGATGTAATGGGCCAGATATTCAAAACTTTGCCCAGGGGCTAAATTAGCACTGCCCAGCAGGCAAACTTAGCCTGGAGCACAGAGCAAGCTATATTGAAATGGAAATAGCCTGGTGCTAATCCTGCTGAATATTGCAGTTTAAGTAAGCCGGGCAAACTAGTCTGGGAGTGCAGGGCAAAAACAGCCCGGGAATAAGACAGCACTGAATAAAGCAACCAGGAAGTGCAACCCACAACAACTACACAGTGCACAGAAACGTGAGGGCAGGTACAGATGAACTACATGGCCAATGTATGTGCCAGCAAATGCATGGACTCAGTACAGCTGCAGGAAACAGCAGATGTGAAAGAACAGTGATCAAAACTGTATATTATTCCTCATACCGTTAGTGCCGTGCTAACACATTAGTGCGGCATTAGCACAGAGCTAAGCAGTTAGCCTGGTGCAAACACATTTGCCTGGAGCTAAAATGTGGCATATTCAAAAGTGCCATGCAAATGTGCCTACTTGGGTAGTCTCTGGGCAAACAACCAGATTAGTATCTCATTATACCCTGATTTGCATGCAGTTTTCCCAGCGTTACTGCAGGGTCCCACAATGCCACCTGTAGGTCAGTCTGGAAGTACAGGGGCTGACCAGCTCCAACCGCAGCTCCACCTATAGGTCAGCCTGGCAGTGCATGATGATAGCTGCAGGCTACATGGAAACAGTACAGCATAGCCATGGGCCTGATTTTTCTGTGGCACTTTGGAGCAAAGTTCTGTGGCAGGATTCCCATTTGCCACAGAACTCTGTGTAAGTACTACAGACACCTATTTCTCATGCAATTCTGCACACTTTTTAATCTTAATTTTTGACATTTTTTTTTTCACTGTAATATTTATATTTTTTATATTTTTTCTATTCATCCAATAACTATGTAGCCTGACCATGGAGATTATTTTCTTTTTAGTTATTTAAAAAAAAATCTTTACCCAGCAACTGGATACAGCCTCAGACAGTCAGTGAGGTTTGTGTCTGTCAATGTTTATATATATATATATATATATATATATAAAAGGAATTATTCAACATCTTCATTAGTGACCTCGCAGATGGACTAGAGGTTAAGGCTTGTCTGCTTGCAGATGACACCAAGATCTGCAACAGAGTAGATGATCCAGATGGGGTGGGCAGAATGAGAAGAGATCTGGATAAACTAGCAGAATGGTCAGAAGAGTAGCAACTGGGATTTAATGCAAAGAAGTGCAAAATCATGCACATAGGGAAGAGAAACCCTGAAGCCACTTATAGGCTGGGAGGGGAGTTGCTAGCAGTCACAAAGGAAGAAAGAGACTTGGGCATCATCATCACTGATGATCTGAAATCATCCAAGCAGACCTCTAAAGCAGTAGGTAAGGCTAGGGGGTGTTAGGGTGTATTAGTAGGGGTATCACAAGTCGTAAGAGGGAGGTAATCCCTCTTATGCGATACATTGGTTAGGGCCCCATCTGAGTACTGTGTGCAGTATTGGAGGCCACACCTTCAAAAGGATATTAACCAAATTGAGGCAGTCCAGAAAGGGCAACAAAATGGTGCAGGGACTGCATCAGAAGACATATGAGGACAGATTAATGGAGCTCAATATGTATACCCTTGAGCAAAGGAGGGAGAGGTGATATGATCGAGGCATTCAAACACCTTAAGGGCATAAACAAGGTGAAAGAGTCTAACATGTTTAAATATAAGAAAAATAGCAGGACAAGAGGACACAGCATGAGATTAGAGGAGAGGCCGATTAAGAGGGAATGTGAGGAAATTCTTTTTCACAGAAAGGGTGGTAGATGCATGGAATGGCTTACCACAAGAAGTGGTGGCTATGAATACAGTGCAGGGCTTCAAACAGGCATGGGATAGGCATAAGGGAGCAATACAAATGACTATGAATAGATAGGTCACTGACAAAGGCCAATGGCACATTTATAAGGTAGAAAAAGAAATGGGCAGACTGGATGGGCCTTGTGGTCCTTATCTGCCGTCAACTTCTATGTTTCTATGTTTCTATGAATGCTTTGCCATCCTGTGCAGCTGCTGGACTACTCTGAACTGAATGCCAGACATGCGATTCAATGCCTGGAGCACAGTATTGATGTATTTATTTATTTACTGTATGGGGCTCTGACTGCTACATGGGATCAGGCACACATCAAGAATTAATATGGTGATCATATTTAGATCACTTTGCGGCTATACCTTTATACTCTTAAAAATCAACTGCAAAGCTGTCAATGTTTCTATTACTTTTCTTTTCACAGGTACTGTCAGTGTAATAAAACTAACTAATAAAAACCACATATCCGTGTGTTTTACTTGTAAATCATGGTATTTTATACCTCAGTGGGTTTTAAAACTGGATCTCACTGTGCCACTCAGTTTTTATCTTTTCTCCATAACCCAGGGTTCTGACAGTACATGACGTCATTCATGGAGTGACATCTGAGCTGCTAAGCATGAGCATGTATCAGATTTGAAGCTTCTGCTGCTCTAAGCTTTCAGTTTGATCCCCTTCTCCCAAGTTGGATATTGCAACAAAAAACATGCACATCCACCATGGCCAGTTGCCACTGAGGGCTCCATGTACAGTCCCAGTTTATTGGGCTGAGTGGCTGCTATGACCACCTTTTCACCACACAAGAGAATAACCAATCAATGTGATGTTGTACATTGAAGTTTTTTGTGATTGTACTGCACACTGTGGACTTGTAAAAAAATCAATAATGTTAAACCCCATTTAACAAAGAAAAAAAAAACACAGAACTGCTGGTCAGTCCAGTGCTGTGTTCAAAAAAATGACAGTTTTCCTTACTAACATACTAAGATGCCAGCAGAGTAGGCCAAAAAGTCTATCGAGTCTGCTTGAAAATCAGAACCAGAAGACACTGTTGCTGTCCCCCCTTGCCTCCCCTGTAAATCCCCGACCCCCTCAGAATTCCTTCTTTGTGGTATTTTGTTTCTGTGAGCATGAGAGGGCAGTGGCTTTCACTTTGTCCAACACTCACGCCATTAACAATCATCCAGTTATTAAGGCATTAGAAAGTGGTGTCAGTCCAGTCAATAAATTGGCTCATCAGTAATTATAGTTCTATTCTGCATCTTGCTGTGATATACACAATGGGGGCACAAGGCTTTCCCTGCACTTGCGCAACTTCAACACTACTGGAAAAGGGACTGGCATGCAAATGATGTGCTGTGCTATGCATGCGGAGATGCACGCCAGCCAATGGGCGCATGCCACAGCACTTTTCTGGGTGAAGAACATCTGCAAGGAGTTCTAAGAAGAAGTCCAGACATCCAATAGGGGTTGGTAGTCATCTGAAGTCAGAGACTGATAAGGGACCACTGTAATAACTTCAGTACACAGGGAACTGCGCAGGAGGGGAGGGGAAGGGAGCCCCCTGCCGGTATATATTTAAGTAAGAGAACTGCTAGGATCCAAAGGTATCCCAATCAAGTGATCCCCAAAAACTGAAGGAGTCACAGCCCACAAGCAGGCCTAAAGGCATGGTATGGGTGAGAGAACACCTGAAGTTGCAGCACCACATACCACCTTCTCTGGGCATGGCAGCCTGCCATGCATGTGGTGTTATTCTATGCCCAGACGTCCATGGTGGTTGCAGTTTAGAAGTTTGTGGCTAAAAACATTTCAACCCACAAACATCTAGAGACCATCATTTGCACTGCTAACATGTCCACTTAAGTGTGGGCTGCTTAGCCTCTGTAATGGCACTGTATGGCACTTTTCTGTGGTGGCATACTGGGTTGCTGCCTCTTCGCACCCTGCAACTACGTCAACACCGACTGCAACTGTATACAGGGTTCCAGAACCTTTTGGCTAAAGTATAAATTGTTACACCAAATCTTTAAAAAAAAATCTGATCTGCAGCCTAAGCCACAGTAACAATATGGCTACCTGGACATTTTAATTTGTAGCTAAATACAGAAAGGCTCAACAAAACGACAATACTCTGAGTTGGTGGCAGGTGCAGCTTATACACAAACACTTCTAGGGCAGTGATCGGCAAGAGAGTTCTAATGTGGAAGAATCACCGCACTGCGGTGCAAAATTCTCACGGCTGGACATATCGGAGACCACCGACCCTTCTGAATGACCTTCTACAGATGAACACATGAGCTTCACAGTAAATCCATTGCTCAGTCTCCTACTTTTCTGCCACGTACAGGGTCCCGCTTCTAAGATCCTTGCCTCCCACAATGGCTGCGGTGTCGGGCTGCTGCTGCCGGATCCCTTCCGTTGGAGGGGCGAAACTTGTCAAGAGAACCATGACTTTCGGTCACAGATGCAGAATGAAAAAAAAAAAAGAAAAAAAATTGAAAACTGAGCAAAACCCATCTTCCAGAGAAATGTGCGAACTCCGGCCTGTCAGCACAACTTACTGGCTGGCTTCACAAAAGAAACGGGAGTACGAAGTCTTCCACCGCACACTAGTTTATTGCGACTCTCAGGAAGTGAAGAGCTATGGGGAGGATGAACCAAGGAGTGACTGCAGTTTTAAAGATGTGTATTCCCTGTTAAATGGACAGCTCCTGTGGTACACTCTATCTAAGACGCCATGTTGCTCGCCGTAACTAAAGCCAGCCCCCTGCGCCAAAACCCTTTCTTCGATCTGGCAGGGAGAGACAATTTGATGGGGAGTTCGGTGGTCAGCTGTAACTTCTGCGGTGATCAGGCACTAATTCCGTGATCTGCCTCGAATTCCGCAGGTGACAGCAATTTCCACGGGTAGCCGCAAATTCCGCGGCTAATTCTGTGGTCAGCCGCGGCTGCAGAATCATGGAAAAGTCAGGGGCTTGAGCATAGCATAGCATATTGTACCCCAGGGGACAAGACAGCATAGGCACAGGTGGCGGTGGTGCTGCATGCAACTGTCACACTGTAGGGCATGCTACAGTGCACAGCAGACACTACAGTAACAAGAGGGCCAGTAGTGTGAGGGACACAGCACTGCCTATGGTGTGTAGGGCAGTGATGATGACTGCACTGTACACAGTGACAGGCCCAACCTGCAGGTGTTTACTGACAGTGGACACTCTGTTTCACTGTTGTGTGACCCACAGATGCTGTATCTGTGCATTAGGATGCTCACAGTGACATGTACATTTCTGGCTTTGTGTGCTGTGGCAGTTGTACAGCTGTGCGGTATGTGGCTGGGGGGGCATATATCATTCGAAAGACACACTAGTTTTGGGGTATTCCCAATACTGGCCCATGTGCACCACATGATGTGTCCCAGCCTTGTGGCCACACCTGGTCTGTGGCACAGCCTCACCCATACATGCTGCCCTCAACATCCTACATGCCCACAGTGCTACAGATGTGTGCTGGCATCTGTTCATGTCCACAGATGTGTGGTCCACAGGTGTGTGCTGTATGGCCACACTGCCATGCTGTCCACTGGCGGCAGGGTCACCACTTACTGCCTGGCATGGCTGGGACTGGTGGTAGATGATGGCATCATTGTGATGTCATCGGTTAGCAGCATGCTTCCTCTATGTTTGGCTTTATCTATGTGTCATATTTATTTGTTAGGGTCACGTAAAACCCAAGCTAAACCCGCGAAAAGCCAAAGTGTCGTGCAAAGCTGATTGCCCAGGGTTAAGACAAGCTTTTCCTGGCCGGTAATTTGCACCATGCTAAGTGTCGCGTTAAGTCACACAAAACCACTTAGTGCGGTGCTAGTCGCTGAATATAGCATTGCACCTGTATTCATGTCAGTTTGCCCCTTGCATACATTATAGTTTTGCTCAGTGCTAATGCAGTTTGCCCGTGCTATTTGACCTTTTGAATATAGCAGACCCACGCTAATCCTGTGCTAAACCTGTGCAAATGGTTTTTGCACAGTGTAAAGTTTTGAATATCTGGCCCAATATATCATGATATAATGCTGTGGTGTTATAATATTATAACTATTAAATTAATAAACTTTGTGTTACTGTATCTCTGTGATGGTGTGGTCCTAAATTATGCATTAAAATACCTGTGCAATTCTGTGGTGCTGCACCATGTGCTAAATTAGCTCTGTAACGGTGTGGTGTTTAATTGTGTTACATTATCTTTGTGACAGTGTGGCACTAATTAATGTGTTAACATTTCTCAAACATTGGTTAAACAGAATCTCTTGTAGGGTGATTCTAAACAATGCTCAATGTTCTCTGTTATAATGTTGTGCTTAACTGTGTGAAATCATCCGTTTTGGAGTGGTGATTAATATAATTTATGTAATACAATATATTATATTATAAAAGAATATGATATGGTGTGATATGATAAGATGTGATGTGATGTGATATAATATAATATAATATAATATAATATAATATAATATAATATAATATAATATAATATAATATAATATAATATAATGGTGTGGTGTTATAATATAATTATTAAATTAGTTAACTATGTGTTAATTTATCTCTGTGACAGTGTGGTGCTAAACTATGTGTTAAAATATCTGTGCAATAGTGTGGTGCTGAACTATCTGTTAAATTATCTCTGTAACTGTGTGGTGTTTAAAAGTGTTACATTATTTCTGTGACAGTGTGGCAATAATTAATGTGTTATATTTTCTGAACAATGGGTTAAATTGTGTCTGTTGCAGTGTGGTTCTAAACAATGAGTTACATGCTGTCTGTTACAGTGTTGTGATTACCTGTTTTAAATTATCTCTGTTACAGTGAGGTGATATAATATAATATAATATAATATAATATAATATAATATAATATAATACAATGAATGTAATATAATATAGTATAGCATAGTATAAAATAATATAATACAATGAATGTAATATAATATAATGTTGAGGTGTTATAATATTATAACTATTGCATTAAGGATGTGATAATTTATCTCTGTGACAGTGTGGTGCAAAGCAATGTGTTAATATCTCTGCAATTGAGTGGTTCTGAACTATGTGTTCAATTATCTCAAACATGGGTTAAATTGTCTCTCTTGTGCAGTTCTAAACAATGAGTTAAATGCTGTCTGTTAAAGTGTTGTGCTTAACTGTGTGAAATTATTCATGATGTTGTGGTGATTAATATAATATATAATAATATAATATAATATGATATGATATAGTATGATATTGTATAATATGATATGATATGATATTTTATGATACGATATGATACGATACAATAAGATATGATAAGATATGACATGATATGAAATGTTATATGATATGATATAATATAATATACTATACTGTAATATAATATAATATAATGATGTTATAATATTATAACTATTAAAATAATTAACTATGTGTTAAAATATCTGTGCGACACTGTGGTACCGGAACTATGTGTTAAATTATTTCTGTAACAGTGTGCTGTTTAAATGTGTTATATTATCTCTGTGACAGTTTGGAATTAATTGAGGAGTTAAAGTTTCTCAAACATGGGTTAAATTGTCTCTCTTGTAGTGTGGTTCTATATGCTCTCTGTAACACTGTTGTGATTACCTGTGTGAAATTATCTCTGCTACGGTGTGGTGATAAATATAATGTAATATAATATAATATAATATAACACAATATAATGTAATATATCTCAGCCCATTCTCCTTTACTGTAGCATGTCAAACTTTTTATACTTGTAATGGGGTGAGAGTTGGGCCTTGCTACCCAATGGCACACTCCGGTGTCTCTCGCTGTGTGGAGGATGGAGGTGGTGGTGGGTTAGGGGCTCTTTCTTGACATCTCATTTCCCCACTTTTGTCAATTTAAACCTAACTGATGCATTAACAAAGGGTTTTGCAGTGTAAATCAATTATGTAAAGAAGGTGAAGATGTGGCACCCTCAAGTGTGTGGTGCCAACAAAATGCAGATTGGAAAATGGGCAGATAAAAAAAAGAATGCAGGCAATTGAGGTGACTCCGATAAAATTAATAAGCATCTCTAGTGGAACCAAGAGAAACAGAAGAGAGAAAAAAAAATAGTGCATTAGCTAAGATTTGAACCCAGGCTACCCAGAATTCTGTTCAACTAATAAATGAGTAATATTGTAATGTTGTGAAATGGATATACTCATGCTTTTAACAGCCAGTAGCCACTTCCTTTGCTATGGGCATGTGTTACAAAGCTACATGCTCTTAAAGACAAGACCAGCAATTTTACCAAGCTCCTCAGATGGTACACTGGATGTGTCTTGGCTTTACAAATAAAAAGTCAGAGGTTTGAACCTAGATGAGGGCACTGGTATACTGCCTTATCAAGGACAAGCAAAAATTATGCAGTCCTTGTTATCATGGTTTCACCATGCTCTTCCTGTTTTTACTTCCTTTATTGTTCATAATCAAACCCCTATGATTACTTAAAAAAAATAATAATATTGGCTGCATGTTAAGGTCTGCAATGTAGCACAGAGTTTAGAACATTGAGTAATAAGCCAAAAGACCTCATAGTCCTAGATTTGAATCCCACAAATACCAGATGTATAATTCACCTGAACCAACCACTGCACAATTCAAAGCATACCATTTTGCATCATAGTCAGCATGCAAGCCCACCTCTAATCTCAGCCCATATAAGCCCCACCTCCAATATCACCCCATATAAGCCCCACCACCATTACAACCTCATATAAGCCATGCCTAAAATTATAACCCCATTTAAGCCCCACCTCCAATATCACCCCGTGTAAGCCCCACCTCCATTATAACCTCACATAAGTCCCACCTCCAGCTATGTCACTGTCATCTCATTACTTGGTCCAGAAAGGTGAGTTTGCTATCGCTGCTCATAATCACCTTCTCAGAAGTAAAATCAGGTTTCCGGACTGATTAATAAAACAGTGGTCCCAGTCTTCATGAGCACAGGATGCAAAAGCCAATTTTGAAAATGTGGAGCAAAATATCCCCAAAATGGCAGTCTTACAAGTGTGAGTTGCACAGTTTCTATGCAGGCTCGTAACTTCACTACCTTTTAATAATTTCACTCCAGATTTTCAGCTTTTCCATTTTTTCACACCTCCTCATGAACAGTACAACTGTCATTTCCCACATCCTGCCAGAAATGTGTTTTCACACCTCTGCCACAGAATGGTGCATCGCAGTGTGAAATCAACTTTCAGGATGGATTAACAAACTCACAGTGCCAGCTTTGATGAGGGAATTTAAAAGATAGCTTATGTTGAACATTTGATTAAAAAAATTCTGAAAAATGTGCTCATTACAAGCATGCATTGTGCAGCTTCCACACACGCTCTTAACCGCTAATTTTTTATATTTTCCTTCCTGATTTTCAACATTACCCTTTTCCACATTTCCTTAAGAACAGTATACAGCCATCATTTTTCACAGCCTGTCTGAAACTTGATTATGCATCTCTGGCCCAGAATGGCGCATTCACTGTGCGAACTCAACTTTCGGGACAGAGTAATGAAATAACAGTGACACCGTTCATGTGGTTTGGTCCCTGAATTGCCATGTTGTAAAGTGTGTGGAAAAAATCCTAAAAATGCCTGAGTTACATGCGTCCATTGAACTGTGGCACCCGTGGCACCTGTAACTTGAAAATGATGTGAGATACAGATTTTGCTGACCTTGTCCCCTGAGAAGGTCTCACTGTCATAATTGTAATGACATTTGAATTGTTTTTATAGCTGCTATGGTTGCTCAGATATTGGCAAATTAGTGTCACAAGTGTTGCTTGCCCTGTAGGGCTGCTGTGTAGTGCAGTAGTTATGTTCAAGTGGGAGGGCAGAGCCCAGAGGACCTGCACTCCCACACATGCATATCATTACTCAGGAATGGACAGCTTGGTGGGAGTGCGGGCCCACCATGCTATTTGCTAATTGTATTACACTTTTTCAAAAAGTGAGGCAATTCATTGCAAACAAACGTTAATGCATCAGTTTGGATTAAACTGACAAGTCAGGAAATGAGACGTTAAGGAAGAGCCCATAACCCCCAACCAACAGACCTCCCCATCCTCCACAGACCAACGGATGCTGGGGTGTGCCATGGGGTCATGACGGCAAACTCTCAGCCCATTCTGTTTTACTGTACCATATCAACCTGTTCATACTTGGAATGGGGTGAGAGTTGGGCCTCGTTACCCAATGGCACACTCTGGTGTCTCTCGCTGTGTGGAGGATGGAGGTGGTGGTAGGTTACTGGCTCATTCTTGATGTCTCATTTCCCCACTTTTGTTGGCTTAACCCTAACTGATGCATTAACAAAGGTTTTTGCAGTGCATATCAATTATATATAGAAGGTGAAGATGGGGCACCCTCAAGTGTGTGGTGTCAACAAACTTCAGATGGGAAAGCGGGCTGATGAAAAAAAAGAATGCAGGCAATTAAGTTGACTCTGATAACATTAATACACATCTCTAGTGGAACCAGGAGAAACAGAAGAGAGAAAAAAAAATTAGTGCATTTGCTAGGATTTGAACCCAGTCTACCCAGAATTCTGTTCAACTAATACATGAGCAATATTCAAATGTTGTGACATAGATATACTCGAGCTTTTAACAGCCAACAGCCAAACTTCCTTTGCTATCGGCATGTATTACAAAGCTACATGCTCTTAAAGATGAGACCAGCAATGTCACCAAGCTCCTCAGGTGGTGCACTGGATGTGTCTTGGCTTTACAAGCAAAAAGTCTGAGGTCTGAACTTAGATGAGGGCACTGGTATATTGCCTTATCATGACACCCAACAATTAATCTGTTCCTGTAATCATGGTTTCACCATGCTCTTCCTATTTTTACTTCCTTTACTATTCATACTTAAACCCTTACGATTACTTAAAAAAAAGAAATAATACTGGCTGCATGTTAAGGTCTGCAATGAAGCGCAAAGGGTAGAACACTGAGTTATAAGCCAAAAGACCTCATAGTCCTAGGTCTGAATCCCACAAATACCGTATGTACAATGCACCTGAACCAGCCACTGTACAAATCAGAGCATCTCATTGTCCATCATAGTCAGCATGCATGCCGCACCTCTAATCTCACCCCATATAAGCCCCACCTCCAATATCAACCCATGCAAGCCCCACCTCTAATTTCACCCCATATAAGCCCTGGCTTCAATTTCACCCCATGTAAGCCCTGGCTCCAATATCATGCCATATAAGTCCCACCTCCAAAATCACTCCATGTAAGGCCCGCCTCCAATATCACCCCATATCAGCAGCACCTCCAATATCATCCCATATAAGCCCCAACTCCATTATAACCTCATATAAGCCCCGCCTTCAACAATTTCACTGTCATCTTGTTACTTGGTCCAGAAAGGTGAGTTCACTATGGCTGCTCATAATCACCTTTTCAAATGCAGAATCAGCTTTTGGGTCTGATTAATAAAGCCTAGTCTTCATGAGCGAAGGACACAAAAGCCAATTTTCAAAATGTGTTGCAAAATACCCCCAAAATAGCCGTCTTACAAGTGTGCATTGCACAGTTTCTACGCAGGCTCGTAACTTCATCAATTTTTAATATTTTCACTTGAGATTCTCAGTGTTGCCATTTTTTCATACCTACTCATGAACAATACAACTGTCATTTCTCACATCCTGCTGGAAATGGGTTTTCACACCTCTGCCACAGAATGGCGGGTTACAGGTTGAAATCAACTTTCTGGATGGATTAACAAACTCACAGTGCCAGCTTTGATAAGGAGATTTCCCAGGAAACTCATGCTGAACATTTGATTAAAGAATTCTGAAAAATGTGCTCATTATGAGCGTGTGTTGTGCAGTTTCTACGCACGCTCGTAACCACCAATTTTTCATGTTTTCCCTCCTGACTTTCAACATTACCCTTTTCCACATCTCCTCATGAACAGTATGCAGCCGTCATTTTTCACAGCCTGCCCAAAACTTGATTTTGCACCTCTGGCACAGAATGGCACATTCACTGTGCGAACTCAACTTTTGGGACAGACTAATGCAATGACAATGACATTGTTCATGAGGTTTGGTCTCTGAATTGCTATGTTGTAAAGTGGGTGGAAAAAATCCTAAAAATGACTGAGTTACGTGCGTCCATTGAACTGTGGCACCTGTAACTTGAAAACAATGTGAGATATAGATTTTGTTGACCTTGTCCCCCGGGAAGGTTTCACTGTCATGATTGCAATGACATTTGAACTGTTTTCATAGCTGCTAAGGTTGCTGAGATATTGGCAAATTAATTGCTTGCACTGTAGGGCTGCTGTATAGTGCTGTAGTTGTGTTCAAGTGGGAGGGCAGAGCCCAGAGGGCCTGTACTCCCACACATGCATATCGTTACTCAGGAATGGGCAGCTTGGTGGGAGCGCGGGGCCCACCAATAAATGATATTTGCTAGTTATATTACATTTTTTCAAAAAGTGAGGCAATTCATTTTAAACAAACATTTTTAATGCATTGTTTAGGGTTAAACTGACAAAAGTCAGGAAATGAGATGTTAAGGTAGAGCCCATAACCCCCAACCACTCCTCCTCCCCATCCTCCACAGACCGATGGATGCTTGGATGTGCCATGGGGTCATGAGGCCAAACTCTCAGCTTATTTCCTTTACTGTAGCATGTCAACCTGTTTATACTTGGAATGGGGTGTGGGCTGGGCCTCGCTACCCAGTGGCACACTCCGGTGTCTCTTGCTGTGTGGAGGATGGAGGTGGTGGTGGGTTAGGGTCTCTTTCTTGATGTCTCATTTCCCCACTTTTGTCAGCTTAACCTTAACTGATGCATTAACAAAGGTTTTTGCAGTGCATATCAATTATATATTGAAGATGAAGATGGGGCACCCTCAAGTGTGTGGTGCCGGCAAACTAATTTATATGGGGTGAGATTAGAGTTGGGGCTTTCATGCAGACTATGAGGCAAAATGAGATGCTCTGACTTGTGCAGTGGCTGGTTCAGGTGCATTGTGCATCTGGTATTTGTGGGCTTCAAACCTAGGACTATATGGTCTTATGGCATTTGGCTTTTGCATCCTGTGCTCATGAAGAATAGGGCAGCTGTTTTATTAATCAGTCCCAAAAGCTGATTTTACATCCAAAAAGATAATTATGAGCAGCGATAGATAACTAACCTTTCTGGACCAAGTAATGAGATGACAGTGACTACATTGCTGGAGGTGGGACCTATAAGAAGTTATAATGGAGGCAGGGTTTACATGGGGCAGCACTGAAGACGGGGCTTATATGGGTGATATCGGAGGTCGGGCTTGTATAGGGTGATATTGAAGGTGGGGCTTAAATATGGTGAGATTAGAGGTTGGGCTTGCATGCTGACTATGAGGCAAAATGAGATGCTCTGACTTGTGCAGTGGCTGGTTCAGGTACATTGTACATCTGGTAGTTGTGGGATTTAAACTGAGTACTATGGTTCTATTGGCTTATAAGTCAATGTTCTTACCTCTGCACTACATTGCAGAACTTAACACGCAGCCAATATTATTATTATTTTTTTAAGTAATCGTAGGGGTTTAAGTATGAACAGTAAAGGAATTAAAAACAGGAAGAGCATGGTGAAACCATGATAACAGGGACTGCATAATTCCTGAGTGTCCTTGATAAGGCAGTTTATTAATGCTGTTATCTAGGTTCAAACCTCTGACTTTTTGCTTGTATTCAATTCAATTCAATTTCAATTCATCTTTATTTTTAAAAGGCGCTTTTCTTAAAATCAAAGCGCCTGTACAAATTCATAAAACAATAAATACAATAAAATTAGAAACTAATATGAATCCTTAAAAGCTATGCTAAAAAGGTGGGTTTTCAAAGCTCCCTTAAAACTAAGGACAGTCGGGCAATCTCGCACCTGACGAGGTAGAGAGTTCCACAGGGTTGGTGCCATAAAACTAAACAATCTAGCACCTGATGTTTTCAAACGAACCCTGAGAATCTCTAGCAATCCCTCGTCAATGGATCAGAGGGAGCGGGAGGGATTGTAGGAGCAAAGGAGCTCTTTCAGGTAGGTAGGTCCCAGATCATGTAGGGCTTTATAGGTCAGTAAACTGACCTTGAAGGTGATTCACCAAAACACTGGCAGCCAGTGCAGTCCGTAAAAGCACAGGCATTATGGCTGGATCTAAGGATCCAGTCAGAAACCTAGCTGCTGCATTCTGCACTAGCTGCAGATGGTGAGATTCAACCCCGATAGCCCTAGGTATAAGGAATTACAGTAGTCAATCGGGAGAGCGAGGCGTGGATCAATGTTGGAAGGTCCTCTGGAGGAACCAGGTGCTTCACCCTGGCAATATTCCTCAGATGAAAAAAGAAAGTTTTGACGACCGCTGACACCTGAGATTTAAGTGTCAGGCAGTCATCAATTATTACGCCAAGATTCCGCACCTGATCTGAGGTCGTCAGTTGAACACCTCCAAGCCATAAGCCTGTGGGTGATCCCTCTGGCAGACCCACCTCACAGCGACCTTTGTCCACAACCAACACCTCAGTTTTCTCCGGATTTAACCTCAGCCAACTCCCATTCATCCAGTCTTGGATTTCTTCAAGGCAGTTATTAAATACCGACAAGGCAGCGTCCTGGCCGGGCACGAAAGACATATACAGCTGGGTATCATCTGCGTAGCAGTGAAAACCCAAACCGTATCATCTAATAATCACCCCTAACGATAGCATATACACCGAAAACAACATAGGTGCTTAAATAGAACCCTGCGGTACCCCGCAGGGTAGGGAGAGTGATGCTGAGGAAAAAATTCCCGACACCACTCTCTGAATCCTACCCTCGAGGTAAGATTGAAACCATCTGAGGACCGTACCAGACAGTCCACAGACTGTCCGCAGATGCTCCAACAGCACACCATGGTCAATGGTGTCAAACGCTGCAGAGAGATCAAGTAGTACCAAGAGGGATCGGGTCCTACGATCTCTCGCTATTAGGAGGTCATTTAGTACCCGTACGATCGCTGTCTCAGTACTATGCCTTTTCCTAAATCCAGACTGGAGAGAATCGTAGATATTGTTGTTGGTCAGATGATCCTCCAACTGCACTGCGACCACTTTCTCAATAACTTTACCCACAAAGGGTAAGTTAGAGACTGGCCTGGAATTTGCTAGACAATTGGGATCTAAGGAGGATTTCTTTAATAGAGGCTTAACTATAGCCTCTTTAAGGGGATCTGGAAAAATCTCCCTCTCCAAAGACTTCCAGACGATCAAAGCTAGGACTAGGCCAATCTTATCCACACAACCCACTAAAAGGCATGTAAGGCCAGGGTCCAGATCACAGCTAGTCGGTCGCAGTGCTCGAATGATCATCACAACATCATCGATTGTGGGAAGGCTGAAGTCAGACCATCTAAACTGGGTGTTCAACATCTCCTGCCGACCACCGTCGCTCCCATTGGGGAGGGAAGAGCAAATATCCGATCTGATTTTGACAACCTTATCTGCAAAGAAGAGAGCAAGCTCCTCACACCATTCTTGAGATAAAGCTCTTCTGGGCGGAAGACAGACTGGATTGCACAGTCTGTCCACAGTCCGAAAGAGCTGAGCTGGTCTATTCTGTGCAGCTGCTAACTCTCTGGACAGGAACTCTGCCTTCTTACGAGAGATTGTGGATTGATAGGCCAAATAATGGTCCATCAAACTAAGCCTGTCATCATCAAGATCGGATCTTCGCCAACACCTCTCCAGCCTTCGTCCAACCCTCCTCAACTCCCTCATGGTCTCATCAAACCAGGGAGACCTGGGGCGAGGAGTAAGAGGATGAACACGAACTGGTGCAATAGAATCCAGGGCCCCTGTTACTGCCTCATTATAAGCATGTACCAGGTCACCTGGATCTAAGCAATCTCTCGGTAGGCTTGATAGGTCCAACACTGCCATCAGGTCATCTGGGGATACACCCCTCAAAGGGCGGTATCGGACCATCTCCATAGGGGCAGACCTAACAGGGGTGGCCTCAAAACTGAACTAATGGAGTGATGGTCAGACCATCTGACCGGTTCCACCACCAAGTCGGATATCCCCATCCCAGAAGGAACACCAGGTCAATGAGTGTCTGCCAACATGGGTGAGGAGGGAACCACCTGTGTGAAGCCCAGTGATATCATCAACTGGAGGAAGTCTTGACCAAATCGAAAGAGTTCATCGTCGACCCAAGCATTGAAATCCCCCAGAACCAACCATCTGGGGGACCCCAACGTTAGGTCGACAATGAAGTCTGTGACTTCCTGCAGGAAAACATTCTCACCACCTGGTGGACGGTATACAAGAAGTATCCTGCACCCCACACCCTCACCCACAATACACTCAAAGGATCTGGTGACTCCTGCAGGTACCTCCGCCAGGCCCAGTTCTGACTTAAAACATATGGCAACACCCCCACCCCTACGATCCTGCCTCAGGCGGTGTATCACCGAGTACCCAGCTGGAATTTCTGTGGCTAAAACTGGCCCAGGGTTTTCATCCAGCCAAGTCTCGGTGATGCACACCAGGTCAGATGACCCGACAAGATCAGCTACAACAGCCGTCTTGTTTTTAATAGACCTGGCATTGCATAACACCGCCCGGGTAGGATAAACCTCCGATAATGACCTCCTACAGGCTGATCCAAATCAGAACCCTTGGGTATGGGCACAAGACAGGGAGGACCCCTCTCCTGTGCCCATTTCACCCCAGGGCATCTCCTTGACCCCACTATCCCAATCCGCACACTCCTTTCCATTCCTCCCCAAGCCCAGCACCAACCCTCCATCTCCCTATCACAATCCCCAGAGCCCTACATTTTCTGTAGACTTCCGGTGACAAAGGGGGACAGGAGAAAGGATGGAGGTCCCTGAGCATAGAGGGGGAATAATACCCGACCGCCTTATTATCATTCCAGCACATAGTTCACACCACAATTAATAATAATCAACCCTACTCAACTTATATAAAACAAAGTTAAAAAAAACCTTATATAAAACAGAATTTCAAATATAACTAAAAATAGAACACTAAATAGTCATAATATAATACAAAATCTATTAACCAATTCTAGTGCTGTCAAATTATCAAAACATATTATATTTCTACCCCAACCACAGTACTCTCACCACTGCGGGGAGAGGAGCATACCAGCTAAAACCACAAAAAATGGCCCTTCACTTTAAAACCCATCCATCAGTACCCTCGTTTAACTCAAAAAGCAGAGTTCAAGGTCTTTTGTTGTATAGTCACACTTCTGTGCTCTCACCACACTGTATGGCTCCAACATTAATCAGACTCCTCTCACGAGACTGATATTTCAAGGTGAACTCAGTTATAGTTAAATTTCATGTTGGTCTCCCGTAATCTCCCAATAATTAAAACACAACAGTTACAGCAAGAAATGGTTCAGGGATACTTCACCAAATCCGACTCCACACCGCTCTAACTTCTGTCAAAGTCTCCAAAACTCCCAGTAGCCGAGATCCTGGAAGCAGCAAATGAGTAGACAGTAGATAGCACAAACAACTCCTCCACCTCCACAGATACTAGCCACAGGCTCCAGCTCACCCGACCCTCGCTATGATGAGGCAGGCAGAACCACCCTCCAATAGCACCTCTGCCTCACCCAGGGAGCAAAGCAAGCCCCACCACCCTCCGGAGGCAGGAAAAACCAGCCCCCCCATCTGGACCAGGGAGCCAAACCTCCAAATTATGTGGACAGCTATCACTCATTCTTCACTGCCGTTCTTCTGTCTCCCACTTCCTTGTAGAATAGTCCCACACACACAAGAACAGACAGCCTCTTTCCCACGGTCCAGCAAAGATTATGTCCCCGAACAGAAACTGCAGTTCACTTGCTGAGTTCCGAACAAACATTCTCTGCAGTTCCCAGAATGTACTCTGTGTGTGCCCAACAGAAGGAAGAGCCGCCACCAAGCCTCCAGGCTACAGGCCACCAACCTCTCCAAAAAATGTCCAGGCAGACCGACACCCAGCACAGCACCCCAAATGAACCACCCACGACCAGGTCAGTCTCTCCAAAGCATCACAGACTTTAGATAGCAAAGCATAAATAGTCGCAATAATAAATGACTGCTAGTGACTATATAGCGGGCGGTACTATAATTCAAACGGCAACGTTTAAATAAAATAAAATCGGGCCAAAGATCAAAACTTCTAGATGCTCATAGACAGCAGCCCAGCGTGGCCACCATCTTTTCAACCATTTCATCTTTGTAAAGCCAAGCCACATCCAGTGTACCACCTGAGGAGCTTGGTGAAATTACTGGTCTCGTCTTTAAGAGCATGTAGCTTTGTAATACATGCCTATAGCAAAGGAAGGGGCTGCTGGCTGTTAAAAGCATGAGTATATCCATGTCACATTTGAATATTGCTCATTTATTAGTTGAACAGAATTCTGGGTAGCCTGGGTACAAATCCTAGCTAATGCACTAACTTTTTTCTGTCTTCTGTTTCTCCTGGTTCCACTAGAGATGCATATTAATGTTATCGGTGTCACCTTAATTGCCTGCATTCTTTTTTTCATCAGCCCACTTTCCCATCTGCAGTTTGGTGGTACCACACACTTGAGGGTGCCCCATCTTCACCTTCTATATATAATTAATATGCACTGCAAAAACCTGTGTTAATGCATCAGTTAGGGTTAAACTGACAAAAGTGGGAAAATGAGACATCAAGAAAGAGCCCCTAACCCACCAGCACCTCCATCCTCCTCACAGTGAGAGACACCAGAGAGTGCCATTGGGTAGCGAGGCCCAACTCTCACCTCATTCCAAGTATAAACAGGTTGACATGCTATAGTAAAGAAGAATGGGCTGAGAGTTTGGCCTCATGACCCCATGGCACACCCCAGCATCCATCAGTCTGTGGAGGATGGGGAGATGGGGTGGTTGGGGGTTATAGGCTGTACCATAACATCTCATTTCCTGACTTTTGTCAGTTTAACCCTAAATGATGCATTAACAATGTTTTTTTGCAATGAATTGCCTCACTTTTTGAAAAAGTGTAATATAACTAGCAAATAGCAGGTATAGGTGAGCCCCACTCTCCCACCAAGCTGCCCATTGCTGAGTAACGATATTCATGTGTGGGAGTGCAGTCCCTCTGGGCTCTGCCCTCCCACTTGAACATAACTACGGCACTACACAGCAGCCCTACAGGGCAAGCAACATTTGTAACACTAATTTGCCAATATCTCAGCAACCGTAGCAGCTATGAAAACAATTCAAATGCCATTGCAATCATGGCAATCAGTTTAAATGCTTCATTGGCAAGGTTGTAAACTAGTCAAGGGGGGAGGCACTGATAAGCAGCAGGAAATTCCCAGCCTCCCCCTACAAAAGAGGGTACTAAATGAGAAAAAGACCAAGGTAGAAAGGACACTGGAGGATGCTGCTATAAAAGGTAAAGCCATCAAAAAATGGAGAGCAATGAGTACCAATGCCCGTAGTCTGGGTAACAGGCTTCCTGAATTAGTGGCCTTAATGGAGGAGGAACATTTGGATATCATGGCAGTCACAGAAGCATGGTACACACAGAACCATGACTGGGACATAAACATACCAGGATACACTATCTACAGGATGGACGGGGAGGGTGAAAGAGGAGGAGGAGTAAGGGAAGGAATCAAAGCAACAGAACAAAATTGTAAACAGGGAGGAGAAGAAGCACTGTGGGTCAACTTGGAGACAGGCAATGGCACCACAATCCGCACAGGGGTTGTATACAGACCTCCCTCTCTGGGGGGGGGAATGGACAAGGAAATGATGGAAAGTATACTTAGAATGGCAGAAATAGGGGAGATATTGCTGATGGGTGATTTGAATATGCCAGATGTTAACTGGAGTGCAGTTGCTGCAGCCACTACTAAGAGTGGGGTTATTCTAGATGCCCTACAGGGGGCAAGCCTTAGACAACTAGTATTGGAACCCACTCGAGAGGGAGCAATATTATACCTGGTTCTCTCAAATGGAGGTGGAGAGAGGATCACAGATGTAGAAGTAGGTAGCCATCTGGGAACTAGCGATCATCGAACAGTATGGTTCACAATAAACACAGCTGTAGAGTCAAGCCATACAAAGGCAAAAGTACTGGACTTTAGGAGGGCTGACTTTGCCAAAATGGGTGAGTGCCTAAGGAATGCACTAGCAAATGGGCAGGAAGGAGGGGTGGAAGAACAATGTGGAATAATAAAACTGCCATTGCAGCGGTAACAAGCCTTTGTGTGAAGCAAATAAACAAAACAAAACAATGTAAGAAACCACCATGGTTCTCAAAGGAGGTGGCAGTGAAGGTTCAAGAGAAAAAGAAAGCATTCAGAAAGTACAAGGAATCACAGAAGAAGCAGGACAGAGAATTGTATCAGTTAAAGCAAAAGGAAGCGGGGAAGGCAGTCAGAACAGCAAAGGCCCAAACTGAGGAAAAGATAGCCAACTCAGTTAAGAAGGGGGATAAAACCTTTTATAGCTATATCAGGGAGTGTAGGGAGACTAAGGGAAGGATAGCGAGGCTTAATAAAGGGGAAGGGTGGGCAGAGGGTGACAGTGAAAAGGCAGAGATACTAAACAAATATTTTTGCTCAGTATATACAAATGAAGAGGGAGAGGTACCTGAACCAAAAAATAGAAAAACTCTGGATACAGAAGTTGATACCAGCCCATTTACAGAAGAAAGGGTTCTGAAAGAACTCTTAAAACTGAAGGTGAACAAAGCAATGGGGCCTGATGGGATTCATCTCAGAATTCTAAAAGAACTAAGGGTAGAATCAGTGACACCACTGACTACCCTCTTTAACAAATCATGGGAGGATGGGGTGGTACCTGAGGACTGGAGGAGGGCAGATGTGATTCTACTTCACAAAAGTAGGAGCAGGGCAGAAGTGGAAAACTACAGACCTGTTAGTTTAACCTCAGTGATAGGGAAAATGATGGAATCACTTCTGAAGGAAAGAATTGTCAAGTACCTAGAGGCCAGAGGGGCACAGGACCCAAGGCAGCATGGAGTCACAGTGGGAAGGTCATGCCAGATGTATCTAATAGATTACCTTGACTGGGTGACCAAAGTAGAAGACCAGAGAGGGGCTGTGGACATGGCCTACCTAGACTTTAGCAATGCATTTGACACAGTCCTACACAAAAGATTAATATACAAGTAAGCCAGCCTGGGAGTGGGTCCCAAGATGATAGCCTGGGTAGAGGTAGGACATACAGGGCAATAGTAAATGCAGTCCACTGTGAAGAAAGGGGGGCTACTAGTGGGGTACCTCAGGGTTCAGTATTAGGACCGGTCCTCTTCAATGTCTTTATAAGCGACATTGCAGATGGACTGGAAGGAAAAGTATGTCTCTTTGCAGATGACACAAAGATCTGCAACAGACTTGTTGCACAAGGTGGGCTGGAAAGGATGAGAAGGGACTTGGCAAGGTTAGAGGAATGGTCAAATGTATGGCAGCTTAGATTCAATGCTAAGAAGTGCAAGATAATGCACCTGGGAAACAAAAACCCAGGGGAAGCGTACACAATGGGGGGTGAGATACTAACAACAACAAAAATGGAAAGGGATCGGGGGTAGTTATAGCTGATGACCTAAAGGTGGGCAAGCAATGTGAGTGGGCAGTAAGGAGGGCTGAGGGGATACTGGGATACATAGGGAGAGGCATCACCAGTAAAAAACAGGAAGTTGTTATCCCTCTGTACAGACAGCTGGTGAGACCTAATCTGGAGTACTGTGTGCAGTTCTGAAGACCCAATCTCAGCAAAGACATAGACAGGATGGAAGCTGTCCAGAGGAGGGCAACTAAAATGGTGCTGGGTCTGCACCAGAAGACATATGAAGAGAGACTTAAGGAGCTTAATATGTATAGCCTCAAGGAAAGGAGGGAGACGGGGGACATTATAGAAACTTTCAAGTACCTCAAGGGAATCGACAAAGTCCAAAAGGGTAGCATCTTTCAGAAAAAGAGGTGTGCAAGAAGAAGGGTGCACAATTTGAAGATGGGGAGGCGGCTCTGAGGTAATGTAAGGAAATATTTTTTTCACAGAGAGGGTTTTGGATGTATGGAATGGACTTCCTGAGGAGATTGGGGAGTCAAAAACAGTGGTGGAATTCAAGCATGCATGGGACAGTCATAAGGCAATTCTAGGGGGTTGGGGTAGGAAAAAGTAGGCTGCTGGTTAACTAAGATCTGCAGTTTATTCATTAGGTAGGGAAATGGGCAGACTGGGTGGGCCAAGTGGTCCTTATATGCCATCAAATTCTATGTTTCTATGACAGTGAGACCTTCTAGGGAGACAAAGTTAAAAAAAATCTTTATTTCACATTGTTTTCAAGTTACAGGTGCCACGGGTGCACAGTTCAATGGACACACGTAACTCAGGCATTTTTAGAATTTTTCCCACCCACTTTACAACATGGCAATTCAAGGGCCAAACCTCATGAACAGTGTCACTGTCATTTCATTACTCTGTCCCGAAAGTTGGGTTCACACAGTGAATGTGCCATTCTGTGCCGGAGGTGCAAAATCAAGTTTTGGGCAGGCTGTGAAAAATGATGGCTGTATACTGTTCATGAGGAGATGTGGAAAAGGGTAATGTTGAAAATCAGGAGGGAAAATATGAAAAATTGGCAGTTAGGAGCGTGCGTAGAAACTGCACAATGCACGCTCATAATGAGCACATTTTTCAGAATTTTTTAATCAAATGTTCAACATGATTTTTTGGGGAAATCTCCTCATCAAAGCTGGCACTGTGGGTTTGTTAATTTATAGTGAAAGTTGATTTAACACTGTGATGTGCCATTCTGTGGCAGAGATGTGAAAACTCATTTCCGACAAGATGTGAGAAATTACAGTTGTGCTATTCATGAGAAAGTGTGAAAAAATGGCAACAATGAAAATCTGGAGCGAAAATATTAAAAATTGCCGAAGTTATGAGCCTGCGTAGAAACTGCACAATGCACGCTTGTAAGATGGCTATTTTGGGGGTATTTTGCGCCACATTTTCAAAATTGGCTTTTGCATCCTGCGCTCATGAAGACTGGGAACGCTATTTTATTAATCAGTCCCGAAAGCTGATTTTACATCTGAAAAGGTGATTATGATTAGCAATAGTGAACTCACCTTTCTGGACCAAGTAACGAGATGACAGTGACATTGTTGAAGTAGGGGCTTATATGAGTTTATACTGGAGGTGGGGCTTACATGGCATGATATTGGAGGTGGGATTTATATGGTGTGATATTGGAGGCAGGGATTACATGGGGTAATATTTTAGGTGGGTGTTATATGGGGTGATATTGGAGGCAGGGCTTATATGGCATGATATTGGAAGCGGTGCTTACATGGGGTGATATTGGAGGTGGGGCTTATCAGGGGTGATATTGGAGCTGGGGCTTACATAGAGTGATATTGGAGGCAGGGCTTATATGGGGTGATATTGAAGGTGGAGCTTATATGGGATGAAATTAAAGGTGATGCTTGCATGTGGTGATATTGGAGGTGCGGCTTACATAGGGTGAGATTAGAGGTGGGGCTTGCATGCTGACTATGAGGCAAAATGAGATGCTCTGACTTGTGCAGTGGTTGGTTCAGGTGCATTGTACATATGGTATTTGTGGGATTCAAACCTAGGACTATGAGGTCTTTTGGCTTATAACTCAGTGTTCTATTCTCTGCACTACATTGCAGACCTTAACATGCAGCCAATATTATTATAATTTTTTTTTAAGTAATCGCAGGGGTTTAAGTATGAACAGTAAAGGAAGAACATGGTGAAACCATGAACTGCATAATTCTTGAGTGTCACTGCTAAGGCAGCATACCAGTGTTTTTATCTAGGTTCAAACCTCTGACTTTTTGCTTCTAAAGCCAAAACACATCCAGTGTACCACCTGATTAGCTTGGTTAACTTGCTGGTCTTGTATTTAAGAGCATGTAGCTTTGAAATACATGCCTCTAGCAAAGGAAGTGCCTGCTGGCTGTTAAAATCATGAGTATATCCACATCACAACATTTGAATATTGCTCATTTATTAGTTGAACAGAATTCTGGGTAGCCTGGGTTCAAATCCTAGCTAATGCACTAATTTTTTTTCTCTCTTCTGTTTTTGCTGGTTCCACTAAATATGTGTATCAATGTTATTGGAGTCACCATAATTGCCTGCATTCTTTTTTTTTTTTATCAGCCCACTTTCCCTTCTGCAGTTTGTCGACACCACACACTTGAGAGTGCCACATCTTCACCTTCTATATATAATTGATATGCACTGCAAAAACCTTTGTTAATGAATCAGTTAGGGTTAAATCGATAAAAGTGGGGAAATGAAACGTCAAGAAAGAACCCCTAACCTACCACCACCTCCATCCTCCACACAGCGAGAGACACCAGAGTGTGCCATTGGGTAGCGAGGCCCAACTCTCACCCCTTTCCAAGTATAAACAAGTTGACATGCTACAGCAAAGGAGAATGGGTTGAGCATTTGGTCTCATGACCCCGTGGCACATGCCAGCATCTGTTGACCTGTGGAGGATAGGGAGGTGGGTTTGTTGGGGGTTACGGGCTCTACCCTATCATCTCATTTCCCGACTTTTGTCAGTTTTACCCTAACCGATGCATTAACAATATTTTTTTGCAATGAATTACCTCACTTTTTGAAACAGTATAATATAACTAGCAAATAACAAGTGTTAGTGGGCCCCGCGCTCCCACCAAGCTGCCCATTCCTGAGCGATAATATGCATGAGTGGGAGTGCAGGCCCTCTGGGCTCTGCCCTCCCACTTGAACATAACTACGGCACTACACTGCAGCCCTAGAGGGCAAGCAACACTTGTAACACTAATTTGCCAATATCTCAGCAATCATAGCAGCTATGAAAACAATTCAAATGTCATTGCAATCATGACAGTGAGACCTTCTCAGGGGACAAGGTCGACGAAATCTGTATCTCACATCATTTTCAAGTTACTGGTGAAGCAGTTGCCACAGTAAGCCTCACCTTCATTATAACCTCATATAAGCCCCGCCTCCAACAATGTCACTGTCATCTCGTTACTAGGTCCAGAAAGGTGAGTTCACTATTGCTGATCATAATTACCTTTTTGGACATAAAATCAGCTTTTGGGACTGATTAATAAAATAGCAGTCCCAGTCTTCATGAGTGCAGGATGCAAAAGCCAATTTTGAAAATGGGGTGCACAATGCTCCCAAAATGGTTGTTTTACAAGTGTGTGTTGCACAGTTTCAACATAGGCTCATAACTTCACCAATTTTTAATATATTCACTCCAGATTTTCAGCGTTGCCATTTTTTCACACCTCCTCATGAACAGTACAACTGTTGTTTCTCACATCCTGCCAGAAATGTGAACTCATGTTGAACATTTGATAAAAAAATTCTGAAAAATATGCTCATTATGAGAGTGCATTGTACAGCTTCTATGCACGCTCATAACCACCATTTTTCATATTTTCCCTCCTGATTTTCAGCATTACCCTTTTCAACATCTCCTCATGAACAGTATACAGCTGTCATTTTTCACAGCCTGCCCAAAACTTGATTTTGCACCTCTGGTGCAGAATGGTGCTATGCAAATTCAACTTTTGGGACAGAGTAATGAAATGACAGTGACATTGTTCATGAAGTTTGGTCCCTGAATTCCCATGTGGTAAAGTGTATGGAAAAAATCCTAAAAATGCCTGAGTTACATGCATCCATTAAACTGAGGCACCTGCAGCACCAGTAACTTGAAAACAATGTGAGATACTGACTTCACTGACCTTGCCCCCGAGAATGTATCACTGTCATGATTGCAATGACATTTGAATTGTTTTCATAGCTGCTACAGTTGCTGAGGTATTGGCAAATTAGTGTTACATGTCTTGCTTGCCCTGTATGGCTGCTGTGTAGTGCTGTAGTTATGTTCAAGAGGGAGGGCAGAGCCCAGAGGGCCTGCACTTCAACACATGCATATCGTTACTCTGGAACAGCAGCTTGGTGGGAGCGCGTGGCCCACCAATACATATTATTTGCTAGTTATATTACATTTTTTCAAAAAGCGAAGCAATTCATTGCAAACAAAGTTTTTAATGCATTGGTAAGGGTTAAACTGAGAAAAGTTGGGAAATGAGATTTTAGGGTAGATCCCTTAACCCCCAACCATCCCACCTCCCCATCCTCCACAGACCAAAAGATGCTGGGGTGTGCCTTGGGGTCATTAGACCAAACTCTCAGCCCATTCTCCTTTACTGTAGCATGTCAGCCTGTTTTTACTTGGAATGGGGTGAAAGTTGGGCCTCGCTGCCCAATGGCACACTCAGGTGTCTCTCACTGTGTGGAGGATGGACGTGGTGGTGGGTTAGGGGCTCCTTCTTGATGTCTCATTTCCCCACTTTTGTTGGTTTAACCCTAGCTGATGCATTAACAAAGGCTATTGCAGTGCATATCAATTATATATAGAAAGTGAAGATGGGGCACCTTCAAGTGTGTGGTGCTGACAAACTGCAGATAGGAAAGTGGGCTTATAAAAAAAAGAATGCAGGCAATTAAGGTGACTCCAATGACATTAATAGGCATATTTAGTGGAACCAGGAGAAACAGAAGAGAGAAAAACAATTAGTGCATTAGCTAGGATTTGAACCCAGGCTATCCAGAATTCTGTTCAACTAATAAATGAGCAGTATTCAAATGTTGTGATGTAGATATTCTCATGTTTTTAAAAGCCAGCAGCCCCTTCCTTTACTATAGGCATGTATTATAAAGATACATGCTCTTAAAGATGAGACCAGCAATTTCTCCACACTCTTCAGGGGAACACTGGATGTGTCTTGGTTTTACAAGCAAAAAGTCAGAGATCTGAACCTAGATGAGGGCACTGTTATACTGCCTTATCTAGAACACTCAGGAATTATGCAGTCCCTGTTATTTCAGTTTCACCATTCTCTTCCTTTACTGTTCATACTTAAACCCCTACGATTACTTTAAAAAAAAATAATATTGGCTGTTTTTTTTTTTAAGTTCTGCAATGTAGCACAGAGGTTAGAGCATTGACTTATAAAAGACAAGACATCATAATCCTAAGTCTGAAACCCACAAATACCAGGTGGGCAATGCACCTGAACCAACCACTGCAAAGTCAGAGCATCGCATTTTGCCTCATAGTCAGCATGCAAGCCCCACCTCTAATCTCATGACATATAAGCCACACCTTCAATATCATCCCATATAGGCCCTTCCTCCAGTGTCACCACATGTAATCCCCACCTTTAATATCACCCCATATAAGTCCCACCTCCAATATCACCCCATGTAAGCCCCCCCTCCAGTATCACCCCATGTAAGCCCCGCCTCCAAAATCACCCAATATAATCCGTGCCTCCAATATCACCCTATGGAAGCCCCACCTCCATTTTAACCTCATACAAGCCCCACCTCCAACAATGTCACTGTCATCTCATTACTTGGTCCAGAAAGGTTAGTTCATTATCGCTGCTCATAATCACCTTTTCAGACGTAAAATCAGCTTTTGGGACTGATTAATAAAACAGCGTTCCAAGTCTTCATGAGTGAAGGATGCAAAAGTCAGTTTTGAAAATGTGGCATAAAATACCCCCAAAATGGCCATCTTACAAGTGTGCATTGTGCAGTTTCTACGCAGACTCGTAACTTCGGCAATTTTTAATATTTTCACTCCAGATTTTCAGCATTGCCATATTTTCACACCTCCTCATGAACAGTACAACTGTCATTTCTCACAACATGCAGCAAGTGTGTTTCACACCTCTGCCACAGAAGGTAACTTCGCAATGCCATATCAACTTTCCGAATGGATTAATAAACTCACAGTGCCAGCTAAGATGAAGGGATTCCCAAGGAAGCTCATGTTGAACATTTGATTAAAAAATTCTGAAAAATGTGCTTATTACGAGCGTGCATTGTACAGTTTCTATGCACCCTCATAACCACCAATTTTTCATATTTTCCCTCCTGATTTTCAGCCTTACCCTTTCAACATCTACTCATGAACAGTATACAGCCATCATTTTTCACAGCCTGCCCAAAACTTGATTTTTCACCTCAGTGCAGAATAGCAAATTCGCTGTGTGAACTCAACTTTCGGGACAGAGTAATGGATAGAAAGTATACTTAGAATGGCAGAAAAAGGGGAGATATTGCTAATGGGTGACTAAATATGCCAGATGTTAACTGGAGTGCAGTTGCAGCAGTCACTTCGAAGAGTGGGGTTATTCTAGATGCTCTATGGGGGCATGCCTTAGACAACTAGTATTGGAGCCCACTCGAGAGGGAGCAATCTTAGACTTGGTTCTCTCAAATGGGGATGGAGAGAGGATCACAGATGTAGAAGTGGGTAGCCATCTGGGAACTAGCGACCATAGAACAGTATGATTCAGAATAAACACATCTGTAGAGTCAAGCCATACAAAGGCAAAAGTACTGGACTTTAGGAGGGCTGGCTTTGCCAAAATGGGTGAGTGCCTAAGGAATGCACTAGCAAATGGGCAGGAAGGAGGGGTGGAAGAACAATGGGGAATAATAAAAACTGCCATCACAGAGGTAATGAGCCCTTGTGTGAAGCAAATAAACAAAACAAAATGATGTAAGAAACCACTATGGTTCTCAAAGGAAGTGGCAGTGAAGGTTCAAGAGAAAAAGAAAGCATTCAGGAAGTACAAGGAATCACAGAAGGAGCAGGACAGAGGACTGTATCAATTAAAGCAAAAGGAGGCTGGGAAGACAGTCAGAACAGCAAAGGCCCAAACCGAGGAAAAGATAGCCAACTCAGTTAAGAAGGGGGATAAAACCTTTTATAGGTACATCAGGGAGTGAAGGAAGACCAAAGGAGGGATAGTGAGGGCTTAAAAAGGGGAGGGAGGGTGGGCAGAGGAGATTGTGAAAAGGCAGAGATACTAAACAAATACTTTTGCTCAGTATTTACAAAGGAAGATGGGGAGGTACCTAAAACAAACAGTAGAAACACTCTGGATACAGAAGTTGATACCAGCCCATTTACAGAAGAAAGGGTTCTGAAAGAACTCTTAAAACTGAAGGTGGACAAAGCAATGGGGCCTGATGGGATTCATCCCAGAATTCTAAAAGAACTAAGGGTAGAACTAGTGACACCACTGACTACCCTCTTTAACAAATCATGGGAGGATGGGGTGGTACCCGAGGACTGGAAGAGGGCAGATGTGATTCCCCCTTCACAAAAGTAGGGGCAAGGCAGAAGCAGGAAACTACAGACCTGTTAGTTTAACCTCAGTGATAGGAAAAATGATGGAATCACTTCTGAAGGAAAGAATTGTCAAGTATCTAGTGGCCAGAGGGGCACAGGACCCAAGGCAGCATGGATTCACAGCGGGAAGGTCATGCCAGATGAATCTGATAGATTTCTTTGACTGGGTGACCAAAGTAGTAGATCAGGGAGGGGGCTGTGGACATGGTCTATCTAGACTTTAGCAAGGCATTTGACACAGTCCCACACAAAAGATTAATATACAAGTTAGCCAGCTTGGGAGTGGGTCCCAAGATGACAGCCTGGATAAAGAATTGGCTGGAGAATAGGACACAGAGAGTAATAGTAAGTGGAGTCCACTCAGAAGAAAGGGGGGTTACTAGTGGGGTACCACAGGGTTCAATTAGGACCGGTCCTCTTCAATGTCTTTATAAGTGACATTGCAGAGGGACTGGAAGGAAAAGTATGTCTCTTTGCAGATGACACAAAGATCTGCAACAGAGTTGATGCACAAGGTGGGGTGGAAAGGATGAGAAGGGACTTGGCAAGGTTAGAGGAATGGTCAAATGTATGGCAGCTTAGATTCAATGCTAAGAAGTGCAAAATAATGCACCTGGGAAACAAAAACCCAGGGGAAGAGTACACAATGGGGGGTGAGATACTAACAACAACAAAAATGGAAAGGGACCTGGGGGTAGTCATATCAGATGACCTAAAGGTGGACAAGCAATGTGAGAGGGCAGCAAGGAGGGCTGGGGGGATGCTGGGATGCATAGGGAGAGGCATCACCAGTAGAAAACAGGAAGTTATTATCCCTCTGTAAAGACAGCTGGTGAGACCCCATCTGGAATACTGCGTGCAGTTCTGGAGACCCAATCTCCACAAAGACATAGACACGATGGAAGCTGTCCAGAGGAGGGCAACTAAAATGGTGCAGGGTCTGCACCAGAAGACATATGAAGAGAGACTAAAGGAGCTTACTATGTATAGCCTCGAGGAAAGGAGGGAGACAGGGGACATGATAGAAATGTTCAAGTACCTCAAGGGAATCAACAAAGTCCAAGATGGTAGCATCTTTCAAAAAAAGAGGTGTGCAAGAACAAGGGGGCACAATTTGAAGATAGAGGGAGGCGGCTCAGAGGTAATTTAAGGAAGTATTTTTTCACAGAGAGGGTTGTGGATGCATGGAACGGCCTTCTGGAGAAGGTTGTGGAGTCAAAAACAGTGGTGGAATTCAAGCATGCATGGGACAGTCATAAGGCCATTCTAGGGGGTGGGGGTAGAAAGAAGTAGGCTGCTGGTTAACTAGGATCTGCAGCTTATCCAGTAGGTAGGGAAATGGGCAGACTGGGTGGGCCAAGCAGTCCTTATCTGCCGTCAAATTCTATGTTTCTATGTTTCTATGACAGTGACACTGTTCATGAGGTTTGGTCTCTGAATTGCCATTTTGTAAAGTGGGTTGGAAAAAATCCTAAAAATGCCTGAGTTACATGCGTCTGTTGAACTGTGGCACCTGTAACTTGAAAACGATGGACGATACAGATTTTGTTGACTTTGTTCCCCAAGAAGGTCTCACTGTCATGATTGCAATTACATTTGAATTGTTTCATAGCTGCTACGGTTGCTGAGATGTTGGCATATTAGTGTTACAAGTGTTGCTTGCCCTGTAGGGCTGCTGTGTAGTGCCATAGTTATGTTCATGTGAGAGGGCATAGCCCAGAGGGCCTGCACTCCCACACATGTATAGTGTTACTCAGGAATGGGCAGCTTGGTGGAAGCACAGGGCCCACTAACACATGCTATTTGCTAGTTATATTACACTTTTTCAAAAAGTGAGGCAGTTCATTGCAAAACAATTTTGTTAATGCATCTGTTAGGGCTAAACTGAAAAAAGTCAGGAAATGAGATGTTAGGGTAGAGCCCCTAACCCCCAACAACCTCATCTCCCCATCCTCCACAGACTGATGCTGGGGTGTGCAGTGAGGTCATGAGGCCAAACTCTCAAGCCATTCTCCTTTACTGTAGCATGTCAACCTGTTTATACTTGGAATGGGGTGAGAGTTGGACCTAGCTACCCAATGGCACTCTCCGGTGTCTCCTGCTGTGTGGAGGCTGGAGGTGGTGGTGGGTTAGTGGATCTTTTTTTGACATCTCATTTCCCCACTTTTGTCAGTTTAACCCTAACTGATGCACTAACAAAGGTTTTTGCAATGCATATCAGTTATATATAGAAGGTGAAGATAGGGCACCCTCAAGTGTGTGGTGCTGAGAAACTGCAGATGGGAAACTGGGTTGATAAAAAAAGTAGAAGAATGCAGGCAATTAAGGTGACTCTGATAATGTTAATATGCATCTCTAATGGAACCAGGAGAAGAGAAAAAAAAATAGTGCATTAGCTAGGATTTGTACCCAGGCTACTCAGAATTCTGTTCACCTAATAAATGAGCAATATTCAAATGTTGTGATATAGATATACTCATGCTTTTAACAGCCAGCAGCCACTTTCTTTTGCTATAGGCAGGTAGTACAAAGCTACGTGCTCTTAAAGATGAGACCAGCCATTTTACCAAGCTTTTCACGTCATACACTGCTTGCATCTTGGCTTTGCAAGCAAAAAGTAAGAGGTATGAACATAGATGAGGTCACTGGTATACTGCCTTATCAAGGACACTAAGAAATTACGCAGTCCCTGTCATCATGGTTTCACCATGCTCTTCCTGTTTATACTTCCTTTACTGTTCTTACTTAAACCCCTTTGATTACTTAAAAAAATATTAATTACATTGGCAGTGTATTAAGGTCTGCAATGTAACACAGAGGTTAGAACATTGAATTACCTTGAATTGACATTGACAATTAACATTGAATTGAATCACAGTGCCAGCTTAGATGAAGGGATTTCCCAGAAAGCTCATGTTGAACATTTGCTTAAAAATTCTGAAAAATGTGCACATTACAAGCATGCATTGTGCAGTTTCTACGCACCCTCGTAACTGCCAGTTTTTCATATTTTCCCTCCTGATTTTCGACATTACCCTTTTCCACATCTCCTCATGAACAGTATGCAGCTGTCATTTTTCACATTCTGCCCAAAACTTGATTTTGCACCTCTTGCACAGAATGGCGCATTTGCTGTGCGAACTCATCTTTTGGGACACAGTAATGAAATGACAGTGACATTGATCATGAGGTTTGGTCAGTGAATTGTCATGTTGTAAAGGGGTGGAAAAAATCCTAAAACTGCCTGAGTTAGCTGCGTCCATTGAACTGTGGTACCTGAGGTCCCTGTAATTTGAAAACAATGTGAGCTGCAGATTTCATCAACTGTTTATTAGGAGGTGTGAAACAATGGCAACACTGAAAATCTGGAGTGAAAATATAAAAAATTGGCGAAGTTACACGCCTGCGTAGAAACTGCATAATGCACGCTTGTAAGACAGCCATTTTGGGGATATTTTGTGCCACATTTTCAAAATTGGTATTTGCATCCTGCACTCATGAAGACTGCGACTGCTGTTTTATTAATCAGTCCGGAAAGCTGATTTTATGTCGAAAAGGTGATTATGAGCAGCGATAGCGAACTCACCTTTCTGAACCAAGTAATGAGATGACAGTGACATTGTTGGAGGCAGGGCCCATATGAGGTTATATTGGAGGTTGATCTTTAATGGGATGATATTTGAGGCGGTGTTTATATGGGGTGATATTGGAGGCGGGGCTTACATGGGGTGATATTTCAGGTGGGACTTATATGGGGTGATATTGGAGGCAGCTTTTATATGGGGTGAAATTAGAGGTGGGGCTTGCATGGGGTGATGTTGGAGGTGGTGCTTATATGAGGTGATATTGGAGGTTGGGCTTCCAGGCTGATTACGTAGCAAAATGAGATGTTTTGACTTGTGTAGTGGTAGGTTCAGGTGCTTTGTACATTTGGTATTTGTGGGATTCAAACCTAGTACTATGAGATCTTTTGACTTATGTCTCAATGTTCTAACCTCTGCGCTACATTGCAGACCTGAACCAGGAGCCAATATTAGTATTATTTTTTTTAAGTAATCTTAGGGTTTTAAGTATGAACAGTAAAGGAAGTAAAAACAGGAAGAGCATGGTGAAACCATGATAACAGGGACTGCATAATTCCTGCTTGTGCTTGATACAGAAGTATACCAGTGCTCTCATCTAGGTTAAAACCTCTGACGTTTTGCTTGTAAAGCCAAAACACATTCAGTGTACCACCTGAGAAGCTTGTCGAAATTGCTGGTCTCGTCTTTAAGAGCATGTAGCTTTGTAATACAGGCCTATAGCAAAGGAAGTGGCTGTTGGCTGGAAAAAGCACAAGTATATCCACATCACAACAATTGAATATTGCTCATTTATTAGTTGAACAGAATTCTGGGTAGCCTGGGTTCAAATCCTAGCTAATGCACTAAATTGTTTTCTCTCTTCTGTTTCTCCAGGTTCCACTAGAGATGCGTATTAATGTTACTGGAGTTACCGTAATTGCCTGCATTTTTTTTTATCAGCCTGCTTTCCCATCTTTAATTTGTTAGCACCACACACTTGAGGATGCCCCATGTTTACTTCTATATATAATTAATATGCACTGCCAAAACCTTTGGTAATGCATCATTTAGAGTTAAACTGACAAACGTGGTTAAATGAGACGTCAGCGAAGAGCCCCTAACCCATCACCACCACAATTCTCCATGCAGCGAGAGACACCAGAGTGTGCCATTGGGTAGCGGGCTCAACTCACACCCCATTACAAGTATAAACAGGTTGACATGCTACAGTAAAGGAGAATGGGCTGAGAGTTTGGCCTCATTACCCCATGGCAAACCCCAAAGTCTGTCAGTCTGTGGAGGATTGGGAGATGGGGTGGTTGGGGGTTAGGGGCTCTACTGTAACATCTAATTTCCTGCATTTTGTCAGTTTAACCCTAACCGATGCATTAACAACAGTTTTTGCAATGAATTGCCTCACTTTTTGCAAAAGTGTAATATAGCTAGCAAATAGCATCTGTTGGTGGGCCCCGCACTCCCACCATGCTGCCCATTCCTGAGTAACGATATGCATGTGACGGAGTGCAGGTGCTCTGGGCTCTGCCCTCCCACTTGAACATGACTACGGCACTACACAGCAGCCCTACATGGCAAGCAACACTTGTAACACTAATTTGCCAATATCTCAGCAACTGTAACAGCTATGAAAACAATTCAAATGTAATTGCAATTATGACAGTGAGACCTTCTCGAGGGATAAAGTCGACAAAATCTCTATCTCACATTGTTTTCAAGTTACATGTGCCACGGGTGCCACAGTTTAATGGACGCACGTAGCTCAGGCACTTTTAGGATTTTTTCCACCAACTTTACAACATGGCAATTCAGGGACCGAATCTCATGAACAATGTCACTGTGATTTCATTACTCTGTCCTGAAAGTTTAGTTCACACAGCGAATTTGCCATTCATGTGCCAGAGGTACAAAATCAAGTTTTGGGCAGGCTGTGAAAAATGATGGCTGTATACTGCTCATGAGGAGGTGTGAAAAAATGGCAATGCTGAAAATCTGGAGTCAAAGTAGTGCAAATAGTTGAAGTTACGAGCCTGCATAGAAACTACACAAGGTACGCTTGTAAGATGGCCATTTTGGGGTATTTTGCACCACATTTTCAAAATTGCCATTTGCGTCCTGTGCTCATGAAGGCTGGGATGGCAGTTTTATTAATGAATCCCAAAGGCTGATTTTAAGTACGAAAAGGTGATTATGAGCAGTGATAGCAAACTAACCTTTCTGGACCAAATAACGAGATGACAGTGACATTGTTGGAGGTGGGGCTTATATGAAGTTATAATAGAGGTGGGGCTTACATAGGGTGATATTGGTGGTGGGGTTTATCTGGGGTGATATTGGAGGCGGGGCTTACATGGGGTGATATTGGAGGCGGGGCTTATATGGGGTGATATTGGAGGTGGGGTTTAAAGGGGTGATATTTTAGTCAGGGCTTACATGGGGAGATAAAGGAGGCACAGCTTATATGGGGTGATATTGGAGGCTGGGTTATATATGGTGAGATTAGAGGTGGGACTTCCATGTTGACTATGAGGCAAAATGAGATGCTCTGACTTGGGCAGGGGTTGATTCAGGTGCATTGTTCATCTGGTATTTGTGAGATACAAAACTAGGACTATGAGGATTTTTGGTTTATAACTCAATGTTCTAACCTCAACGCTACACTGCAGACCTTAACACTTAGCCAATATTTTTTTTTTTAAGTAATCGTAGGGGTTTAAGTATGAACGCTAAATGAAATAAAAACAAGAAGGGCAAGGTGAAACTATGAGAACAGGAATTGTATAATTCCTGAGTGTACTTGATTAGGCAGGATACCAGTGCCTTCATCTCGGCGCAAACCTCTGCCTTTTTGATTGTAAAGCCAAGAGACATACAGTGTACCACATGAGGAGCTTGGTGAAATCACTGGTCTCATCTTAAAGAGCATGTAGCTTTGTAATACATGCATATAGCAATGGAAGGGGCTGCTGGCTGTTAAAAGCACGAGTATATCTGCATCACAACATTTTAATATTGCTCATTTATTTGTTGAACATAATTCTGGTTAGCCTTTTCTCAAATCCTAGCTAATGCACAAATTTTTTTCCCTCTTCTGTTTCTCCAGGTTCCACTAGAGATGCGTATTAATGTTATCGGAGTCACCTTAATTGCCTGCATTTTTTTTATCAGCCTGCTTTCCCATCTGCAGTTTGTCGGCACCACACACTTGAGCGTGATCCATCTTCACCTTCTATATATAATTAATATGCACTGCCAAAACCTTTGGTAATGCATCAGTTAGGATTAAACTGACAAAAGTGGGGAAATGAGACATCAGGGAAGAGCCCCTAACCCATCACCACCACAATTTTCCATGCAGCGAGAGACACCAGAATGTGCCTTTGGGTAGTGAGGCACAAATCTCACCCCATTCCAAGTATAAACAGGTTGACTTGCTACATTAAAGGAGAATGGGCTGAGAGTTTGGCCTCATTACCCCATGGCAAACCCCAAAGTCCGTTGGTCTGTGGAGGATTGGGAGATGGGGTGGTTGGGAGTTAGGGGCTCTACCCTTACATCTCATTTTCTGACATTTGTATGTTTAACCCTAACAGATGCATTAACAACAGTTTTTTGCAATGAACTGCCTCACTTTTTGAAAAAGTGTAATATAACTAGCAAATAGCATGTGTTGATGGGCCCCACACTCCCACCATGTGGCCCATTCCTGAGTAACGATATGCATGTGTGGGAGTGCAGGTGCTGTGGGCTCTGCCCTCCCACTTGAACATAACTATGGCACTACACAGCAGCCCTACAGGGCAAACAACACTTGTAACACTAATTTGCCAATATCTCAGCAACTGTAGCAGCTATGCAAACAATTCAAATGTCATGGCGATCATGACAGTGAGACCTTCTTGGGGGATAAAGTAAAGAAAATCTCTATCTCACATCGTTTTCAAGTTACATGTTCCATGAGTGCCACAGTTCAACGGACGCACATAACTCAGGCATTTTTAGGATTTTTTCCACCCACTTTACAACATGGCAGTTTGGGGACTGAATCTCATGAACAGTCACTGTGATTTAAGTACTGCTGTTTTATTAATCAGTCCCAAAAGCATATTTTAGGCCATAAAGGTGATTATGAGCAGTGATAGCAAACTCACCTTTCTGGACCAAGTAATGAGATGACAGTGACATTGTTGGAGGCTCAGCTTATGTGAGGTAACAATGGAGGTGGTGCTTAGAAGGGGTGATATTGGAGGCGGTGTTTATCTGGGGTGATATAGGAGGCAGGGCTTACATGGGTGATATTGGAGGTGGGGCTTATATGCAGTCATATTACATGGGGTGATATTGGAGGCAGTGCTTATATGGGGTGATGTTGGATGTGGGGCTTATATATGGTGAGATTAGAGGTGGGGCTTGCATGCTGACTATGAGGCAACATGAGACGCTCTGACTTGGGCAGTGGCTTAATCAGGCATGTTGTTCATTTGGTATTTGTAAGATTCAAAGCTAGGTCTATGAGGACTTTTAGCCTATAACTCAGTGTTTTAACCTCTGCACTACATTGCAGACCTTAACACTCAGCCAATATTTTTATTATTTTTTTAAGTATGAACACTAAAGGAAGTAAAAACAGAAAAGGCAAGGTGAAACCATGATAACAGGGACTGCAAAATTCCTGAGTGTCCTTGATTAGGCAGTATACCAGTGCCCTCATCTAGGTTAAGACCTCTGTCTTTTTGTTTGTAAAGCCAAGAGACATCCAGTATACCACCTGAGGAGCTTGGTGAAATCGCTGGTCTCATCTTTAACAGCATGTAGCTTTGTAATACATGCATATAGCAGTGGAAGGGGCTGATGGCTGTTAACAGCATGAGTATAGCCACATCACATCATTTGAATATTGCTCATGTATTAGTTGAACAGAATTCTGGGAAGCCTGGGTTGAAATCCTAGCTAATGCACTAAATTTTTTATCTCTTCTGTTTCTCCTGTTTCCACTAGAGATGCGTATTAATGTTATCAGAGTCACCTTAATTGCCTGCATTCTTTTTTTTATCAGCCCACTTTCCCATCTGCAGTTTGCCAGCACCACACTCTTGAGGTTGCCCCAACTTCAACTTCTATATATATTTAATATGTACTCCCAAAACTTTTGGTAATGCATCACTTAGGTTTAAACTGACAAACGTTGGGAAATGAGACATCAGGAAAGAGCCCCTAACCCATCACCACCACAATTCTCCATACAGTAAGAGACAGCAGTGAGTGTGCCATTGGGTAGCGAGGCCCAACTCTCACCCCATTCCAAGTATAAACAGGTTGACATGCTACAGTAAAGGAGACTGGACTGAAACTTTGGCCTCATTACCTCATGGCAAATACCAAAGTCCGTCAGTCTGTGGAGGACAGAGAGATGGGGTGGTTGGGGGTTAGGAGCTCTACCCTAACATCTCATTTTCTGACTTTTGTCAGTTTAACCCTAACCAATGCATTAACAACAGTTTTTTGCAATGAATTGCATCACTTTTTGCAAAAGTGGAATATAACTAGCAAATGGCGTGTGTTGGTGGGCCCCAAACTCCCACCATGCTGCCCATTCCTGAGTAACAATATTAATGTTTAGGAGTGCAGGTGCTCTGGGCTCTACCCTCCCACTTGAACATAACTGTGGCAGTACACAGCAGCCCTACAAGGCAAGCAACACTTGTAACACTGATTTGCCAATATCTTAGCAACCATAGCAGCTATGAAAACAATTCAAATGCCATTGCAGTTCTCACAGTGAGGTCTTCTCTGGGGATAAGGTCAAAGAAATCTCTGTCTCACATCATTTTCAATTTACAGGTGCCACCAGTGTGACAGTTCAACAGGTCAACAGAGGCACGTAACTCAGGCATTTTTATAATTTTTTCCTCCCACTTTACAACAAGGCAATTCTGGGACTGAATCTCATGAACAATGTCACTGTCATTTCACCACTCTGTCCTGAAAGTTGAGTTTGCACAGCGAAAGTGCCATTCTGCGCCAGAGATGCAAAATCACGTTTTGGGCAGATTGTGAAAAATGATGGCTGTATACTGTTCATGAAGAGATGTGCAAAAGGATAATGTTGTAAATCAGGAGGGACAGTATAAATAATTGGTGGTTACAAGCGTGCTTGGAAACTGCACAATGCACGCTCATAATGAGCACATTTTTCAGAATTTTTTAATCAGATGTTCAGCATGAGATTCCCGGGAAATCCCCTCATCAAAGCTGGCCCTTTGAGTTTGATAATTTATCCTGAAAGTTGATTTTGCACTGCGATGTGCCATTCTGTGGCAGAGGTGTGAAAACACATTTCTAGCAGGATGTGAGAAATGAGAGCTGTACCGTTCATGAGGAGGTGTGAAAAAATGGCAATGCTGAAAATCTGGAGTGAAAATTGTACAAATTGGTGAAGTTATGAGCCTGCGTAGAAACTGCGCAATGCACGGTTGTAAGACAGCCATTTTGGGGTATTTTGCACCAGACTTACAAAATTGGTTTTTGTGTCCTGAGCTCACAAAGGCTGGAACTGCTTTTTTATTAATCAGTCCCAAAAGTTGATTTTAAGTCCAAAAAGGTGATTATGAGCAGCGATAGTGAACTCACCTTTCTGGACGAAGTAATGAGATGACAGTGACATTGTTGGAGGCGTAGCTTATATGAAGTTATAATGGAGGTAGGGCCTACGTGGGGTGATATTGGAGGCAGGGCTTGTATGGGGTGATATTGCAGGCTGGGCTCATATATGGTGAGATTAGAGGTGGGGCTTGCATGCTGACTATGAGGCAAAATGAGATACTCTGACTTGGGCAGTAGCTTATTCAGGTGCATTGTTCATATGGTATTTGTAAGATTCAAACCTAGGACTATGAGGACTTTTGGCTTATAACTCAATGTTCTAACCTCTGCACTACATTGCATACCTTAATACTTAGCCAATATTTTTTTTAAGTAATTGTAGGGGTTTAAGTATGAACACTAAAGGAAGCAAAAACTGGAAGAACAAGATGAGTCCATGATAACAGGGACTGCATAATTCCTGAGTGTCCTTGATTATGCAGTATTCCAGTGCTCTCATCCAGGTTCAGACTTCTTGCCTTTCTGCATGTAAAACTAAGAGACATCCGGTGTACCACCTGAGGAGCTTGAAAAAATTGCTGGACTCGTCTTTAAGAGCATGTAGCTTTGTAATACCTACATATAGCAATGGAAGGGGCCGCTGGCTGTTAAAAGCACTAGTATATCCACATCACAACATATGAATATTGTTCATTTATTAGTTGAACAGAATTCTGGGTAGCTTGGGTTCAAATCCTAGCTAATGCACTAATTTTCTTTCTCTCTCCTGTTTCTCCTGGTTCCTCTAGAGATGCGTATTAATGTTATCGGAGTCACCATAATTGCCTGCATTCTTTTTTTTTTTTATCAGCCCGCTTTCCCATCTTCAGTTTGTCGGCACCACACACTTGAGGGTGCCCCATCTTCACCTTCTATATGTAATTAATATGCACTGCCAAAACCTTTGGTAATGCATCAGTTAGGGTTAAATTGACAAAAGTGGGGAAATGAGATGTCAGGGAAGAGCCCCTAACCCATCACCACCACAATTCTCCACACAGCGAGAATCACCAGAGTATGCCATTGGGTAGCGAGGCCCAACTCTCACCCCATTCCAAGTGTACACAGGTTGACAAGCTTCAGTAAAGGAGACTGGACTGAAAGTTTGGCCTCATTACCTCATGGCAAACACCAAAGTCCGTCGTTCTGTGGAGGATGGGGAGATGGGGTGGTTGGGGTTAGGGGCTCTACCATAACATCTCATTTTCTGACTTTTGTCAGTTTAACCCTAACTGATGCATTAACAACAGTTTTTTTACAATGAATTGCATCACTTTTTGCAAAAGTGTAATATAACTAACTAATGGCATGTGTTGGTGGGCCCTGAACTCCCACTATGCTGCCCATTCCTGAGTAACAATATGAATGTTTGGGAGTGCAGGTGCTTGGGCTCTGCCCTCCCACTTGAACATAACTACAGCACTACACAGCAGTCCTACAAGGCAAGCAACACTTGTAACACTAATTTTCCAATATCTCAGCAACTGTACCAGCTATGAAAACAATTCAAATGCCATTGCAATTCTCACAGTGAGACCTTCTCTGAGGATTAGGTCAAAGAAATCTCTGACTCACATCATTTTCAATTTACAGGTGCCACCAGTGTCACAGTTCAACAGTTCAACAGACGCACGTAACTCAGGCATTTTTATAATTTTTTTCTCCCACTTTACAACAAGGCAATTCTGGGACTGAATCTCATGAACAATGTCACTGTCATTTCACTACTCTCTCCTGAAAGTTGAGTTCACACAGCGAAAGTGCCATTCAGCACCAGAGATACAAAATCACGTTTTGGGCAGACTGTGAAAAATGATGGCTGTATACTGTTCATGAAGAGATGTGGAAAAGGATAATGTTGAAAATCAGGAGGGAAAGTATAAATAATTGGCGGTTATGAGCGTGCTTGGAAACTGCACAATGCACGCTCATAATGAGCACATTTTTCAGAATTTTTTAATCAGATGTTCAACATGAGATCTCTGGGAAATCCCCTCATCAAAGCTGGCTCTGTGAGCTTGTTAATTTATCCTGAAAGTTGATTTTGCACGGCGATGCACCATTCTGTGACAGAGGTGTGAAATGCATTTCTAGCAGGATGTGAGAAATGACAGCTGTACCGTTCATGAGGAGGTATGAAAAAATGGCAACACTGAAAATCTGGTTTGAAAGAAGTACATATTGGTGAAGTTATGAGCCTGCATAGAAACTGCACAACGCACACTTGTAAGACAGCCATTTTTGGGTATTTTGCACCACATTTTCAAAATTGGCTTTTACATCCTGCGTTCATGAAGGCTGGGACTGCTGCTTTTTTAATCAGTCCCAAAAACTGATTTTAAGTCCAAAAAGGTGATTATGAGCAGCGTAAGCGAATTCACCTTTCTGGACGAAGTAACGAGATGAAAGTGACATTGTTGGAGGCGGAGCTTATATGAGGTTATAATGGAGGTGGGACTTACATTGGGTGATATTGGAGGTGGTGCTTATATGGGGTGATATTGGAGGTGGGGCTTATTCAACTTTCAGGGTAAATTAACAAACTTACAAGGCCAGCTTTGATTAGGGGATTTCAAAGTGATCTCGTGTTGAACATTTTATTAAAAAATTCTGAAAAATGTGCTCAATACGTGCAAGCGTTGTGCAGTTTCCACGCACACTCGAAACCACCAATTTTTCATATTTTCCCTCCTGATTGTCAACATTACCCTTTTCCACATCTCCCCATGAACAGTGTACAGCCATAATTTTTCACAGTCTTCCCAAAATTTGATTTTGTACCTCTGGCGCAGAATGGCGCTTTCGCTGTGTGAACTCAACTTTTGGGACAGAGTAATGAAATGACAGTGACATTGTTAATGAGATTCAGTCCCTGAATTGCCATTTTGTAAAGAGGGTGGAAAAAATCCTAAAAATGCCTGAGTTACATGCGTCCATTGAACTGTGGCACCTGCGGCACCTGTAACATGAAAACAATGTGAGATAGAGATTTTGTCTACTTTATCCCCCAAGAAGGCCGGATTGCCATGATTGCAATGACATTTGTATTGTTTTCATAGCTGCTACAGTTGCTGAGATATTGGCAAATTAGCGTTACAAGTGTTGCTTGCCTTGTAGGACTGCTGTTTATTGCCGTAGTTATGTTCAAGTGGGAGAGCAGAGCCCAGCACACCTGCACTCCCACAAATGCATATCGTTATTCAGGAATGGGCAGCATGGTGGGAGTACGGGGCCCATCAACACATGCTATTTGCTAGTTATATTACACTTTTTCAAAAAGTGAGGCAATTCATTGCAAAAAACTTTTGTTAATGCATCGGATAGGGTTAAACTGTCAAAAGTCAGACAATGAGATGTTAGGTTAGAGCCCCTAACCTCCAACCACCCCATCTCCACATCCTCCAAAGACCGACGGACTTTGGGGTTTGCCATGAGGTAATGAGGCCAAACTCTCAGCCTATTCTCCTTTACTGTAGCATGTCGACCTGTTTATACTTGGAATGGGGTGAGAGTTGGGCCTCGCTACCATATGGCACACTCTGGTATCTCTCGCTGTATGGAGAATTGTGGTGGTGATGGGTTAGGGGCTCTTCCCTGATGTCTCATTTCCCCACTTTTGTCAGTTTAACCCTTACTGAAGCATTACCAAAGGTTTTGGCAGTGCATATTAATTATATATAGAAGGGGAAGTTGAGGCACCCTCAAGTGTGTGCTGCCAAGAAACTGCAGATGGAAAAGTGGGCTGATAAAAAAAAAAGAATGCAGGCAATTAAGGTGACTCCGATGACATTAATAAGCATCCCTATTGGAACCAGTAAAAACAGAAGAGAGAAAAAAAAATGAGTGCATTAGTTAGGATTTGAACCCAGGCTACCCAGAATTCTGTTCAACTAATAAATGAGCAATATTCAAATGTTGTGATGTGGATATACTCATGCTTTTAACAGCCAGCAGCCCCTTCCATTGCTATATACATGTATTACAAAGCTACATGCTCTTGAAGAGCTCAGCAATTTCATCAAGTTCTTCAAATGGTACACTGGATGTCTCTTGGCTTTACAAGCAAAAAGTCAGAGGTTTGAACCTATATGAGGACACTGATATACTGCCTAATCAAGGACACTCAGTAATAGTGCAGTACCTGTAATCATGGTTTCACCTTACTCTTCCTGTTTTTACTTCCTTTAGTGTTCATTCTTAAACCCCTACAAAGACTTAAAAAAAATAATTAAAATATTGGCTGAGTATTAAGGTCTGCAATGTAGCGCAGAGGTTAGAACATTGAGTTATAAGCCAAAAGTCTTCATAGTCCTAGGTTTGAATCTCACAAATACCAGATAAACAATGCATCTAACACAGCCTATGCTCAAGCCAGAGCATTTCATTTTGCCTCATAGTCAGCATGCAAGCTCCACCTCTATTCTCACCATATATAAGCCCCACCTCCAAAATCACCCCATATAATCCCTGCCTCCAATATCACCCCATGTAAGCCCCACCTGTATTATAACTTAATCTAAGCCCCTTCTCCAACAATGTCACTGTCATTTTGTTACTTGATGCAGAAAGGTGAGATCACTGTTGCTGCTCATAATCACCTTTTCAGACTTAAAATCAGCTTTTGGGACTGATTAATAAAACAGCAGTCCCAGCCTTCATGAGCATAGGATGCAAAAGCCAAGTTTGAAAATGTGGTGCACAATACCCCAAAATATCCTTCTTACAAGCATGCATTGTGCAGTTTCTATGCAGGCTCATAAGTTCACGAATTTGTGCTGTTTTCACTCCAGATTTTCAGCGTTGCCATTTTCTCACACCTCCTCATGAACGGTACAGCTGTCATTTCTCACATCCTGCCAGAAAAGTGTTTTCACACCTCTGCCACAGAATGGGATGTCACAGTGCGAAATCAACTTTCAGGATAAATTAACAAACTCACAGGGCCAGCTTTGAAGAAGGGATTTCCCAGAGTTCTCATGTTGAACATTTGATTAAAAAATTTCTGAAAAATGTGCTCATTACGAGAGTGTGTTGTGCAGTTTCCACGCACGCTCGTAACCGCCAATTTTTGTATTTTCACTCCTGATATTCGACATTACCCTTTTCCCCATCTCCTCATGAACATTATAGAGCCATCATTTTTCACAGCCTGCCCAAAACTTGATTTTCTACCTCTGGCGCAGAATGGCACATTCACTGTGCGAACTCAACTTTTGGGACAGAGTAATGAAATGACAGTGACATTGTTCATGACATTTGGTCCCTGAATTGCCTTGTTGAAAAGTGGCTGGAAAAATCCTAAAAATGCCTGAGTTGAACTGTGGCACACACGGCACCTGTAACTTAAAATCGATGTGAGATAGAGATTTTGTCGACCTTGTCGCCTGAGAAGGTCTCACTGTCATGATTGCAATGACATTTGAATTGTTTTCATAGATCTACAGTTGCTGAGATATTGGCATATTAGTGTTACAAGGGTTGCTTGCCATGTAGGGCTGCTGTTAGTGCTGTAGTTATGTTCAAATGGAGAGCAGAGCCCAGACCACCTGCACTCCGAAACATGCATATCATTACTCAGGAATGGGCAGCATTGTGGTAGTGCGGGGCCAACCAACACATGCTATTTGCTAGTTATATTACACTTTTTCAAAAAGTGAGGCAATTCATTGCAAAAAACTGTTGTTAATGCATCGGTTGGGGTTAAACTGACAAAAGTCAGGAAAAGAGATGTTAGGGTAGAGCCCCTAACCCCCAACCACCCATCTCCTCATCCTCTACAGACGAATGGACTTTGGGGTTTGCCATGAGGTAATGAGGCCAAACTCTCAGCCCATTTTCCTTTACTGCAGCATGTCAACCTGTTTATACTTGGAATGTGGTGAGAGTTGGGCCTTGCTACCCAATGGCACACTCTGGTGTCTCTCATTGTATGGAGAATTGTGGTGGTGATGGGTCAGGGGCTCTTTTCTAATGTCTCATTTCCCCACTTTTGTCAGTTTAACCCTAACTGATGCATCACCAAAGGTTTTGGCAGTGCATATTAATTATATATAGAAGGTGAAGATGGGGCACCCTCAAATGTGTGGTGCTGACAAAGTGCAGATGGGAAAGTGGGCTGATAAAAAATAGAATGCAGGCAATTCAGGTTACTCCGATAACATTAATACCCATCTCTAGTGGAACGAGCAGAAACAGAAGAGAGAAAAAAATTAGTGCATTAGCTAGGATTTGAACCCCGGCTACCCAGTATTCTGTTCAACTAATAAATGAGCAATATTCAAATGTTGTGATGTGGATATACTTGTGCTATTAACAGCCAGCAGCCCATTCCATTGCTATATGCATGTATTACAAAGCTACATGCTCTTAAAGATGAAACTAATGATTTCAGCAAGCTCCTCAGGTGGTACACTGGACGTCTCTTGGAATTACAAGCAAAAAGGCAGAGGTTTTAACCTAGATGAGGGCATTGGTATACTGCCTAATCAAGGACACTAAGGAATTATGCCATCCCTGTTATCATGGTTTCACCTTGCCCTTCCTGTTTTTACTTCCTTTAGTGTTCATACTTGAACCACAACGATTACTTAAAAAAAAAAAATAAACATATTGGTTTTCACACCTCTGCCACAGAATTGCGGGTCGCAGAGCGAAATCATCTTTCAGGACAAATTAACAAACTCACAGGGCCAGCTTTGATGACAGGATTTCCCAGAGATCTCATGTTGAACATTTGATTAAAAAATTCTGAAAAATGGGTTCATTATGAGCACACATTGCGCAGATTCCACGCACGCTCGTAACTGCAAATTTTTCATATTTTCCCTCCTGATTTTCAACATTACCTTTTTCCACATCTCTTCATGAACTGGATACAGCCATCATCTTTTACAGTCTGCCCAAAACTTGAATTTGTACCTCTGGTGCAGAATGGCGCATTCACTGTGCAAACTCAACTTTCGGGACAGAGTAATCAAATGACAGTAACATTGTTCATGAGATTCAGTCCCTGAATTGCCTTGTTGTAAAGTGGGTGGAAAAAATTACAAAAATGCCTGAGTTACATGCGTCCATTGAACTGTGGCACCCGCAGCACCTGAAACTTGAAAACGATGTGAGATAGAAATTTTGTTGACTTGATCCCTGGAGAAGGTATCACTGTCATGATTGCAATGACATTTGAATTGTTTTCATAGCTGTTATGGTTGCTGAGATATTGGCAAATTAGTGCTACAAGTGTTGCTTGCCCTGTAGGGCTGCTGTGTAGTGCTGCAGTTATGTTCAAGTGGGACGGCAGAGCCCAGAGAACATGCACTCACACACAGGCATATAGTTACTCAGGAATGGGCAGCATGGTCGGAGTGCGGGGCCCACCAACACATGCTATTTGCTAGGTATAGTACACTTTTTCAAAAGTGAGGCAATTCATTGCAAAAAAGCTGTTGTTAATGTATTGGTTAGTTTAAAACTGACAAAAGTCAGAAAATGAGATGTTAAGGTAGAGCCCCTAACCTCGAACCACCACATCACCTCATCCTCCACTGACCGATGGACTTTGGGGTGTGCCAGGTGGTAATGAGGCCAAACTCTCAGCCCCATCTCCTTTACTGTAGCATGTCAACCTGTTTATACTTGGAATGGGGTGAGAGTTGGGCCTCACTACACAATGGCACACTCTGATGTCCCTCGCTGTATGGAGAATTGTGGTGGTGAAGGGTTAGTGGCTCTTCCCTGACATCTCATTTCCCCACTTTTGTCGGTTTAACCTTAACTGATGCATTACCAAAGGTTTTTGCAGAGCATGTTAATTATATATAGAAGGTGAAGATGGGGCACCCTCAAGTGTGTGGTGCCGACAAACTTCATTTGGGAAAGCGGGCTGATAAAAAAAAGAATGCAGGCAATTAAGGTAACTCCCATAACATTAATAGACATCTCTAGTGGAACCAGGAGAAACAGAACAGAGAAGAAAATAAGTGCATTAGCTAGGATTTGGACCCAGACTACCCAGAATTCTGTTCAACTAGTAAATGAGGAATATTCAAATGTTGTGATGTGGCTATTCTCGTGTGTTTAACAGCCTGCAGTCCCTTCCATTGCTATATGCATGTATCACAAAGCTACATGATGTTAAAGATGAGACCAGTGATTTCACCAAGTTCCTCAGGTGGCACACTGGATGTTTCTTCACTTTGCAAGCAAAAAGGCAGAGGTCTGAACCTTGATGAGGGCACTGGTATACTTCCTAATCAAGAACACTCAGGAATCATGCAGTCTATGTTATCATGGTTTCACCTTGCCTTTCCTGTTTTTACTTCCTTTAGTGTTCATACTTAAACCCCTATGATTACTTAAAAAAAACATTGGCTGAGTGTTAAGGTCTGCAATGTAGTGCAGTGGTTAGAACATTGAGTTACTGAGCAAAAGTTATCATAGTTTTAAGTTTGAATCTCACAAGTACCAGATGAGCAATGCACCTGAATCAGCCACTGCCCAAGGCAGAGCATCTCATTTTGCCTCATAGTCAGCATGCAAGCCCCACCTCTAATCTCACCATCTATAAGCCCCACCTCCAATAACACCCCTTATGAAATCTGCCCCAATATCACTCGATGTAAGCCCTGCCTCCAGTATCACCCCATATAATCCCTGCCTTCAATTTCACCCCTATATAAGCCATGTCTCTAATATCACCCCATGTAAGCCCCATCTCCATTATAACCTCATATGATCCCCACCTCCAACAATGTCACTGTCATCTTTTTACTTGGTCCAGAAGGGTGAGTTCGCTATCACTGCTCATAATCACATATTTGGACTTAAAATCAGTTTTTGTGACTGATTAATAAAACAGCAGTCCCAGCCTTCATAAGCGCAGGACGCAAAAGCCAATTTTGAAAATGTGGCACAAAATACCCCAAAATTACCATCTTATAAGTGTGCGTTGTGCACTTTCTGCACAGGCTCATGACTCCACCAATTTATACTGTTTTCACTAGAGATTTTCAGCATTGCCATTTTTTCACACCTCCTCATGAACGGTACAGCTGTCGTTTCTCACATCCTGCCAGAAACGTGTTTTCACACCTCTGCCACAGAATGGCATGTCGCAGTGCAAAATCAACTTTCAGGATAAATTAACAAACTCACAGGGCCAGTTTTGATGAGTGGATTTCCGAGAGATCTCACATTGAATATTTGATTAAAAAATTCTGAAAAATGTGCTTATTACGAACGTGCATTGTGCAGTTTCTATGCACGCTCGTAACTGCCAATTATTCATATTTTCCCTCCTGATTTTCAACATTACCAGTTTCCACATCTCCTCTTGAACCTCCATCATTTTTCATATCCTGCCTAAAACTTGATTTTGTACCTCTGGCACAGAAAGTCTCATTCGCTGAGTGAATTCAACTTTTGGGACAGAGTAATGAAATGACTGTGACATTGTTCATGAGATTTGGTCCCTGAATTGCCATGTTGTGAAGTGGAAGGAAAAAATTATAAAAATTCCTGAGTTATGTGTGTCCATTGAACTGTGGCACCTGCGACACCTGAAACTTGAAAACGATGTGAGACAGAGATTTCATTGACCTTGTCCCCTGAGAAGGTCTCACTGTCATGATTGCAATGACATTTGAACTGTTTTCATAGCTACTGAGGTTGCTGAGATGTTGGCAAATTAGTGTTACACATGTTGCTTGCCCTGTAGGGATGGTGTGTAGTGCCATAGTTATGTTCAAGAGGGAGGGCAGAGCACAGAGCACCTGCACTCCCACACATGCATATCATTACTCAGGAATGGGAGCTAAACTCTCAGCCCATTCTCCTTTACTGTAGCATGTCAACCTGTTTAAACTTGGAATGGGGTGAGGGTTGTGCATCGTTACCCAATGGCTCACTCTGGTGTCTCTCGCTGTATGGAGAATTGCAGTGGTGGTGGGTTAGGAGCTCTTCCCTGACATCTCATTTATCCACTTTTGTCAGTTTAACCCTCACTGATGCATTAACAACAGTAGTAGCATTTAGCAGTGCATAGATAAATAGAAGGTGAAGATGGGTCACCCTCAAATGTGTGGTGCCAACAAACAGCAGAAGGGAAAGCGGGCTGATAAAAAAGTAGAATGCAGGTAATTAAGATGACTCCCATAACATTAATATGCATCTCTAGTGGAACCAGGAGAAACAGAAGAGAGAAAAAAAATAGTGCATAACCTAGGATTTGAACAAAGGCTACCCAGAATTCTGTTCAACTAATTGACCATTATTCAAATGTTGTGATGTGGCTGTACTCGTGTTTTAACAGCCAGCTGCCCCTTCCTTTGCTATATGCATGTATTACAAAGCTACATGCTGTTAAAGACAAGACCAGCGATTTCACCAAGCTCCTCAGGTGGTACACTGGATGTCTCTTGGCTTTACAAGCAAAAAGGCAGAGGTCTGAACCTAGATGAGGGCACTGGTATTCTGCCTAATCAAGGACACTCAGGCATTATGCAGTCCCTGTTATCATGGTTTCACCTTGCTCTTTCTGTTTTTACTTCCTTTAGTGTTCATACTTAAAACCCTACGATTACTTAAAAAAAATAATACAAATGTTGGCTGAGTGTTAAGGTCTGCAATGTAGCGCAGTGGTTAGAACATTGAGTTATAAGCCAAAAGTCCTTATAGTCCTAGGCTTGAATCTCACAAATAGAAGATGAACAATGCATCTGAATCAGCCACTGTCCATTGCAGAGCTTCTCATTTTGCCTCATAGTCAGCATGCAAGCCCCACCTCTAATCTCACCATATATAAGTCCTGCCTCCAATATCATCCCATGTAAGCCCCACCTCCAATATCACAACATATAAACCCCACCTCCAATATCACCCCATGTAAGCCCCACCTCCAATATCACCCCAGATAAACCCCACCTCCAATATCACCCCATGTAAGCCCCACCTCCATAATAACCTCATATAAACCCCCGCCTCCAACAATGTCACTGTCATCTTGTTACTTCATCCAGAAAGGTGAGTTCGCTATCGCTGCTCATAATCACCTTTTCTGACTTAAAATCAGCTTTTGGGACTGATTGATAAAACAGCAATTCCAGCTTTCATGAGTGCAGAATGCAAAAGCCAATTTTGAAAATGTGGCGTAAAATTCTCCAAAATGGGTGTCTTACAAGTGTGCGTTGAGCACTTTCTACGCAGGCTCATAAATTCACTAATCTGTACTATTTTTACTCCAGATTTTCAGCTATTCCATTTTTTCACACCTCTTCATGAACTGTACAGCTGTCATTTCTCACATCCTGCCAGAAATGTGTTTTCACACCTCAGCCACAGAATGGTGCGTTGCAGTGTGAAATCAACTTTCAGGATAAATTAACAAACTCACAGGGCCAGCTTTGATGAGTGGATTTCCCAGAGATCTCATGTTGAACATTTGATTAAAAAATTCTGAAAAATGTGCTCATTACAAGCGTGTGTTGTGCAGTTTCTACTCACGCTCATGAACGCCAATTTTTCATATTTTCCCTCCTGATTTTCAACATTAACCTTTCCACATCTCCTCATGAACGGTATACAGCCGTCATTGTTCACAGCCTGCCCAAAACTAGAACATTGGCTTATAAGAAAAAAGACATCATAATTCTAGGTTTAAATCCTACAAGTACTAGATATACAATGCACCTGAATCAGCAACTGCATAACTCAGAGCATCTCATTTTGCCTCATAGTCAGCATGCAAGCCCCACCTCTAATCTCATCCCATATAAGCCCCACCTCCAAAATCACTCCATGCAGCCCCACCTTTAATATCACCCTATATACGCCCTGCCTCCAATATCACTCCATGTAAGCCCACCTCCAATGTCACTCCATATAAGCCTCATCCTCCAGTATCATCCCATATATGCTCCACCTCCAATATTGCCCCATGTAAGCCCCACCTCCAATATCACCCTATGTAAGCCCCACCTTCTCTATAACCTCATGTAAGCCCCGTCTCCAACAATGTCACTGTCATCTTGTTACTTTTTCCTGAAAGGTGAGTTCGCTATTGCTGCTCATAATCACCTTTTTGGATGTAAAATAAGCTTTTGGGAGTGATTAATAAAACAGAGGTCCCAGTCTTCATGAGCACAGGATGTGGCGCAAAAAATCCCCAAAATGGCCATCTAACAGCATGCGTTGTGCAGTTTCTAGGCAGGCTCATAACTTCACCAATTTTTAATATTTTCACCAAAGATTCTCAGCATTGCCATTTTTTCACACCTCCTCATGAACAGTACAACTGTCATTTCTCATAACCTGCCGGAAATGTGTTTTCACACCTCTGCCTCAGAATGGTGCATCACAGTGCAAAATCAGCTTTCCAGGTGGATTAACAAACTCACAGTGCCAGCTTTGATGAGGGAATTTCTCAGAAAGCTCATGTTGAACATTTGATTAAAAAATTCTGAAAAATGTGCTCATTACAAGCGTGTGTTGTGCAGTTTCTGCTCACTCTTGTGACCACCAATTTTTCATATTTTCCCTCCTGATTTTCAACATTAACCTTTCCACATCTCCTCATGAACGGTATACAGCCGTCATTGTTCACAGCCTGCCCAAAACTTGATTTTGCAGCTCTGGTGCAGAATGGCGCATTCGCTGTGTGAACTCAACTTTGGGGACAGAGTAATGAAATGACAGTGACAATGTTCAAGAGGGAGGGCAGACCCCAGAGGGCCTGCACTCCCACACATGTATATCATTACTCAGGAATGGGCAGCTTGGTGGGAGTGCAGAACCCACCAATGCATACTATTTGCTAGTTATATTACACTTTTTCAAAAAGTGAGGCAATTCATTGCAAACAAACTTTGTTACCTTTGTTACTGCATCAGTTAGGGTTAAACTGACACATTAGGGTAGAGCCTCTAACCCCCAGCCACCCCATCTCCCCATCTTCCACAGACAGATGGATGCTGGGGTGTGTCATTGGGTCATGAGGCCAAACTCTCAGCCCATTCTCCTTTACTGTAGCATGTCAACCTGTTTGTTATTGGAATGGGGTGAGTGTTGGGCCTCGCTACCCAATGGCACACTCTGGTGATTCTCGCTGTGTGGAGGATGGAGGTGGTGGTGGGTTAGGGGATCTGTCTTGATGTCTCATTTCCCCACTTTTGTTGGTTTAACCCTAACTGATGCATTAACAAAGGTTATGGCAGTGCATATCAATCATATATAGAAGGTGAATATGGGGCACACTTAAGTGTGTGGTGCCGACAAACTGCAGATGGGAAAGTAGGTAGAAAACAAAAGAATACAGGCAATTGAGGTGACTCCAATAACATTAATAAGCATCTCTAGTGGAACCAGGAGAAACAGAAGAGAGAAAAAAAATTAGTGCACTAGCTAGGATTTAAACCCAGGCTACCCAGAATTCTGTTCTACTAATAAATGAGCAATATTCAAATGTTGTGACATAGATATAGTTTTTAATAGCAAGCAGCCCCTTCCTTTGCTATAGGCATGTATTACAAAGATAGATGCTCTTAAAGATGAGACCAACAATTTTGCCATGCTCTTCAGGGGTACACTGGATGTGTCTTGGCTTTACAAGCAAAAAGTCAGAGATCTTAAATTAGATGAGGGCACTAACATACTGCCTTATCAAGAACACTCAGGAATTATCCAGTTCCTGTTATCATGGTTTCACCATGCCCTTTCTGTTTTCACCTCCTTTACTGTTCATACTTAAACCCCAATGATTACTTAAAAAAAAAATAATATTGGCTACATGTTAAGGTCTGCAATGTAGTGCAGAGGTTAGAACATTGAGTTGTAAGCCAAAATACCTCATAGTCCTAGATTTAAGTCCCACTAATGCCAGATGTACAGTGCAACTGAACCAGCCACTGCACGAGTCAGAGCATCTCATTTTGCCTCATAGTCAGCATGCATGCCCGACCTCTAATCTCACCCCATATAAGTCCCACCTCCAATATCAACCCATGGAAGCCCCACCTCCAATATCACCCCATATAAGCCCTGCCTTCAAGATCACCCCATGTTAGCCCCAGCTCCAATATCACCCCATATAAGCCCTGCCTTCAATATCACCCCATGAAAGCCCCAGCTCCAATATCACCCCATATAAGTCCCATCTCCAATATCACCCCATGAAAGCCCCACCTAAAATATCACCCCATATTAGCCCCACCTCCAATATCACCCCATATAAGCCCTGCCTCCAAAATTACCTGATGTAAGCCCCGCCTCCAATATCATCCCATATAAGTCCAGCCTCCAATAGCACCCCATGTTATCTCCACCTCCATTATAACCTAATAGAAGCACCACCTCCAAAAATGTCACTGTCATCTCGTTACTTGGTTCAGAAAGGTGAGTTCACTATCGCTGCTCATAGTCACCTTTTTGTATGTGAAATCAGCTTTCAGGACTGATTAATAAAACAGCTGTCCCAGTCTTCATGAGCGCATGATGCAAAAGCCAATTTTGAAACTGTGGCACAAAACTCCCCCAAAATGGCTATCTTACAAGCGTGCATTGCACAGTTTCTATGCAGGCTCGTAACTTCACCAATTTTTAATATTTTCTCTCCAGATTTTCAGTGTTGCCTCCTCATGAACAGTACAACCATGGTTTCTCACATGCTGCCGGAAATGTGTTTTCACACCTCTGCCACAGAATGGCTGTTTGCAGTTTGAAATCAACTTTCTCTATTTCTTAGCAAACTCGCAGTGCCAGTTTTGATAAGGGGATTTCCCAGAAAGCTCATGTTGAACATTTGATTTAAAAATTCAGAAAAATGTGCTCAATACGAGTGTGCATTGTTCAGTTTCTGCGCACGCTCATAACTGCCAATTTTTCATATGTTCCCTCCTGATTTTTAACATTACCCCTTTCCACATCTCCTTATCAACAGTATACAGCCATCATTTTTCACTGCCTGCCCAAAACTTGATTTTGCACCTCTGGTGCAGAATGGTGCATTCGCTGAGCGAGCTCAACTTTGTCGACAAAGTAATGAAATAACAATGACATTGTTCATGAGGTTTTTTCCTTGAATTGCCATGTTGTAAAGTGGGAGGAAAAAATTTTAAAAATGCCTAAGTTACATGCGTCTGTTGAACTGTGGCATCCGTAACTTGAAAATGATGTGAGATACAGATTTCGTCGACCTTCTCCCCTGAGAAGGTCTCATTGTCATGATTGCAATGACATTTGAATTGTTTTCATAGCTGCTATGGTTGCTGAGGTATTGGCAAATTAATATTCCAAGTGTTGCTAGCCCAGTACAGCTGCTTTGTAGTGCCATAGTTATGTTCAAGTGGGAGGGCAGAGTCCAGAGGGCCTGCAGTCCCACACATGAATATATCATTACTCAGGAATGGCAGCCTTGTGGGAGCACAGGGCCAACCAACACATGCTATTTGCTAGTTATATTACACTTTTTCAAAAAGGGAGGCAATTCATTGCAAACAAACTTTGTTACTGCATCGGTCAGGGTTAAACAGACAAAAGTCGGGAAATGAGACGTTAGGGTAGAGCTCCTAACCCCCAACCACCCTACCTCCCCATCCTGCACAGACAGACAGATGCTGGGGTGTGCCATGGGGTCATGAAGTTAAACTCTCAGCCCTTTCCCCTTTACTGTAGCATATCAACCTGTTTATAATTGGAATGGGGTGAGAGTTTGGGCTTGCTACCCAATGGCACACTCCGGTGTCTCTCGCGGGGTGGAGGATGGAGGTGGTGGTGGGTTAGAGGCTCTACCTTGACATCTCAGTTCCCCACTTTTGTCAGTTTAACCCTAACTGATGCATAACAAAGGTTTTCACAGTGTATATCAATTATATATAAAAGGTGAAGATGGGAAAGTGGGCTGATAAAAAAAAGAATGCAGGCAGATAAGGTGACTCCGATTGCATTAATACACATCTCTGTTGGAACCAGGAGAAACAGGAGAAACAGAAGAAAGAAAAAAAATTAGTGCATTAGTTAGGATTTGAACCCAGGCTATCCAGAAATCTGTTCACCTAATAAATGAGCAATATTCAAATGTTGTGATGAGGATATACTCATGCTTCTAACAGCCAGCAGCCACTTCCTTTGCTACAGGCATGTATTACAAAGCTACATGCTCTTAAAGACAAGACCAGCAATTTTACAAACCTTCTCAGGGGGTGCACTGGATGTGTCTTGGCTTTACAAGCAAAAAGTCAGAGATATGAACCTAGATGAGGGCACTGGAATACTGCCTTATCAAGGACACTCTGGAATTATGCAGTCCCTGTTATCATGGTTTCACCATGCTCTTCCTTTACTGTTCATTCTTAAACACCTACGATTACATAAAAAGAAAAAAAAATAATATTGGCAGCTTTTTTTTTTCAAGGTCTGCAATGTAGAGCAGAGGTTAGAACATTGATTTATAAGCGAAAAGACGTTATAATCCTAGGTTTCAATCCCAAAAATACCAGGGCCCAGCTATTCAAAAGAGTTGAGCCATGCACAATAGAGTTGTGCCTGTGCAAGTCCGAAATTGAGCCATTCTACGATATTCAGCAGGAGGTAGTTGCGCCCCCAAAATCATGCTGAGCAACAGCGCAATGATAATGAAGGCATGCACAACCAAAGGGGGAGGAACCATGCATAAATGGTGCAGTGTGATATTCAAAGACTTGCGCAATGCGCAACAGTGGAGCAAGCGGAGGTTGCGCCATAGTGTAAATGAGCCCAAATAAAAAGGAGCAAGGAAGAGGTGCAATAACACTACAGGGAAGCCACATGAGGCAGAGGCACACAGACAGGGCAAGTGGCATGAACAGGGCAGGCCAGGGAAAGGCCACAGTGAACAGCCAGGCACAGGGAGGGTGTGGGAAGCCACACAGCATCGAGACCAGCACAGGCAGGTGTACTAGGTGCAGGGGAGGTAGCAGCCAGGACAGCTGGGGGAATGCAGTAACAGCTGCCTGGGGGGTGAATGCAAGCCAGGGACATGGCCAGTGCCACCTTCCACATGGAGGCTGTAATGAGGGGGGTGAGAAGGCAGGTGGCAGGGGGGATGGCCATGGAAGGGCCCATCGGCGGCATGCCACCAGCAGGCAGTACCGAGCCCACACCAGCTTTGAGCTATACACAGATACTGAGATTGTAGACCAGTACCACCTGAACAGGGCAATTCTGAGGTGGCTCTGTGAGCTGTGCAGTGATGTGATGCAGGCACCCTCACGATGGAGGCATGTTCTGTCAGTGGAGACCAAGGTAACAGCCTGCATGTGCTTGCTTGCCACGGGTACCTTCCAGAGACCAACTGGGGACACCACAGGCATAACCCAGTCAGCCACGTCTTGCCACCTCACCCAATTCCTCAGCACACTGCTGCCACATGCTGAGGAGTACATTCATTTCCCCAGCACAGTGGCAGAGCACACAGCAAACATACAGGAGTTCCACAGGGTAGCATGTATGCCTGGCATGCTAGGGGCAATAGACTGCACCGATGTGGCTATACGCACACCACCTGGCCCCGAGGCCAATGAATGTGGGATAGCCATACAGGTCAAAGAGTGGGACAGTGATGGGGACAATGGGGATTCCGGTGATGATGGTGATGGGCAGCCCCCCCTTGGCCAATGGGACCCCTGACTGCTCCGGCTGGCATATCTGCACTGGGACACCATCACGGAGGAGCACTTCAGCCAACTCAGGTAAGTCATGGGGCCATGCGCAACCACCAGTGGCCAAGGCACAACCCACAAACATGCAGGAACCCACACTGGGGGTGCATGCTGTCAAAGGAAGTGGCAGGGCACAGAGACACACACACAGCCAGGGATGGGTGAGGGTTAAGATGCCATGCTGAAGGACACACACACATGCACACACACAATGCAACAAATGTGCACAGAGGGCAGAAGGCACACCGACCCAGAATGCACACCCTAGCAACACACATGTCCACAGGCCACCACGCCCACTGCTTGTCCATGTGCGTGTGTCAGATGCTGAGCACCATTGCACTCTGGTGTACAGCACAATGCAGGCATCATCATGCACATGCAACTATGGACAGCAGCTGGGAGGGTGTGCAGGTGGACTGTGTGTCCATGTGCAGGGCTGGGTACCCACATGTGCACTGCCCACTGACACACACAATGCACACAGGGCAGCACCAGACAGTAGCCATGCTGGGAGACAGGTCAGTCCCATGACACAGTGCCACGGCCACCACGGATGCATGGGCAGCCTTGCTGAGACCCACCAGCACTGGCAGGCTGACCACTGGCCTCATGGGGTAGCACCGATGGTCCCCCAGGAGTTCCACTGTGTGAACGTGACTGTGCCCATGCAGGGGTCTGCAGCACACCGAACATGCCTGCACCAGGAGTGCTCAGGATGCCCACAGCTGAACCCGGCATCGACTGGGTTGGAGTCGCATGATGCCAGGAATGGGGGGTGGGTAGTGCACTGTGTGGTGTCCGCGATGCATGGGTACCTGACTGTGTACCCACTGTGGCCATGACAGCAATGAATGCCTGTGCATACCTGTCAATGGCAGCAGTCACATCCTCCCACAAACGGTCCATCCGTGCCATGATCATTTCGGCATCCCTGCTGCAACGCTCCTCTGCCCACTTCAGAGACACATGCAGTGCATCCATGGACGTTGCAAACCACATCTGCTGCTGGACCGATGCTCACAGTAGGTGGGTGTACTCATCCAAGAGGTCATCAGCCTCCTCGGCATCCTGTCCCTCAGGGTGTGCAAGGGCCTGATGTTCAGCACTCCTTGAGGGTGGGTGATGTGCACCAGGACCAGGTCAGGACATGTCCACAGGCAGTGCGCAGATGCCACCGCTGAACCCTGTACCCCCAAGCCCAGAGGGTGACTGCTGATGCTGCCCCTCCGGCTGCTGCACCTCAGGGCTCAGTGGTGCTGTCACAGTGGCTACAACAGGCCCATTGTCCTGAACAGACACCAGTGCTGCTCCACTGGTGCTGACAGGCACCTGACTGGGACTGTGCTGACACGCAGGCCTCCATGGCGGCCCCACCCACAGCCATGGGTGTGAATTGCCCTGCTGTGTGTCCATCCTGTGGCACACACATATCACTGCCCAAGACAGTCTTGTCATCATCACTGGTGCCGGACTCTGCCCCGGCCACAGCCACTGTGTGCTGGCATCCATGGATGCCAGCAAGCTGGGACACAGGCAGAGCTTCCTCCACACCTGTCTCAACAATATCAGTGTGGACAGCCAGGTGGCCCCACTGTTGTACTGATCCACAGATACCTGTGGAGGTGGATGGTCCCACCTCCGACTCCATCCAACTGTCCACAGTGGACAGGCCCACCACCGCTGACCCATGCAGATGCTCAGGATCTGTAAGGGAAAGCAAAGTCGTGTTACTGCGTGTGACCTGCCCTGACCCCCCCAGACAGACCATGACTTACCATGCAGTGATGGGCCACCACCCGCCTGGAAGCCACCACCCGGAACACCCTCAATGGCACTTTGGTGCATGCTTGCAGCAAGCCTGTCCTCTGCTGGGGTGAGCTGTACCACCTCCAGCTGTCCCCCACCTGTTGCAGCACGTGCTGCCCTGATGGCAGACACCTTCTCCTTTACCCTCCTCCTGTCTGTGCCCATCTTCTTCTTACACTCCTGCACAGAGCACTGGTGGCTGCCATGCAGGTTCATGGCACATGCCACCTCCTCCCATGCAGCAGCACGGGCCTGAGGGGTGCCCCCCCATCTAATGAGCAGTGGCTCCTGATCCAGGTAGGCCTCAAAAAGGGCCTTGGTTTCGGCCTTAGTAAAATTTGGCCTCCTCCTCTTCCTCCCACCACTGTTGTCCTCCTCTCCAAGAACGTGCTCGGTCATTATGTAGCCTGTAAGAATGGCAGTTGTTACCTGTGTCTGTGCAGTCCCATGCATGTCCCTGAATCCACAGTCCACACTCCCAAACAGCATGCAACTCACCAATAAACTGCAGTAACCGACTATGGCCACTGCAACACATTGTCGCACCTTTATAGCGCAATCCATGCAAATGAGGCGAGGAGCAACTTTAATTAGATGCAAATTGCAGTGCTGCACCATTGAATGGCTGATTGGATGATTTGCATATGACAGCTGAATATCGCGCTGTTGCGCTTTGCACAATTGTGTTGAACGTGCAGAGCCAATGGCGCAGTTCTGTGGCATGCGTAGTACACCTCACTGTGCATGCCTGGGTTGCTGATGCAGGCATCTGCTGCACTGATGATGTGCTGTGTGCGATAGGCAATGCAGGGCATGACCACCATTGTGCCAGTGGTGCTATAGTGATGGTCACGACATGGCACTGTGGCAATGGTCCTTCATAGGCACAGTGGCCCAACTGCCCAATAGTCCACTGTGGCGCTGGCACACAGGCAGCCAATCGTGCTACATGCATTGTCATCTGATGGCACTGTGCATGGCCTTGCGCCAGAGACCCTTGACCCTGTGCCTGACCTTTGCCCCCTTGGCTCCATGCGTCAGGCATAGGTGCACCTCTGTTGCACTGTTTGGTAACAGTGCGATAGGGATTGGCAGAGCTGTACCACGCAGCATCTGCACACATGGAGCCGCACTGCAGAGTGCCATATTGCCTACTATAGCTATTGAAATGGTGCGTAGAAGAGCTGCTCCATGGAGTGCCATTGAGCTGGCTAATCTGGTGGCCATAGTCGAGCCTCACCATGGACCTCTCTTTGGGGAGGCTCCCCTGGATAGGGCAAGGACCCAGGTGTGGTAGGAGGTGGCCACTGCCCTGGATGAGGCAACAGGCAAGGAGCATTCAGCTGAGCAGTGCAGGCACCACTATGGTGACCTGCGCAGGAGGGAGCCAGAGCTACTGGCCTGACTGTGGTCACATTCCAGGAGGGGCATGGTCCCACATCCAGGTAGGGGTTCTGTCAGCACACTTTTATCATCCACATGAGTCACAGTCTTGTATGTGTCCAGCACATAGGGGAGAGACTGTATGGGGTTGGCCATGGTGGTGTTCACAGGGTGTGGGGTGGGTGGGTCTGGGTGGGTGGAGGGCACGCCTTGGGGCAGGGGGACTTTGCTTCTGGAATGTACTGATGTTCTTCTCTCCTTTTTGTCCCCACAGGCCCAGAAGAACTACGCAGAGTGTGGGAAGAGCAGCAGAGGGGAGTGGAAACCGCAGCCAGGCGTGCTGAGGACCAGCAATGCCCACTTGACCGGCCCAATGTGGGTGAGTGCCAGACATCCATGATTAGTATTGCATGCTGTGTGACAAGGTGGGCAGTGGGGCATGGCCACCATTCACTTGACATCACTGCCATGCACACCACTTGTTACAGTCAACACTGTCCAGTTGCAATGCATGTCTGGGTATGTGTCACTGGTGGTCCATGCGTGCACCAGGTGCATGGTTGTGCCACTGCCTTTGCACCACATAGCCATGTCACTAGATGGCCACGGTGGTGCTGATCATCACTTGGCTGATGTGTGCATACAGCATTCCACATGGCTGTATGTGCCTGGGTGGGCAGGTCCTGTGGATGTGATCACTGCAGATGGTCACACACCATCACAGTGGTATGTCCCATGGCCGTATGCCATGCACAGTGGGTGGACTGTATGGGGTTGTGCATTCACACCTGTTGACTGTGCTCCATTGTCCTAGGTGCGAGACATCTGAGGGGAAAACATGGACACCATGCGGGAGCTCCTGAATCTGGCCCATGAGACGGTGGCAATACTGAGAAGGCTGGATGAGTCGGAGGTTCTGTGGTGACACAGAGCCAGAGGGACCCAGAGCCAGGAATGGTGAAGCGTTTAATAGTCCCTTAGTCCCTGACTTCTCCTACCCACCTGGACCCACCCTCACACCCCTCCTATCCCATCCAGTTTGTCCACCCCTTCCCCTGCTCACCCCCACCTTTTTTGTATCCCCCACCACAAACCTGTAAATAGTTTTTATTCTTGTACATAGTTGAGTTTTCCATTTTTCCAATACATTTGACTTTTATATGAATACCGTGGTGGTCTCTGATTTGCAGCAGGCTATAGGTGCTCAGCTGCAGTGGTGTGGATGGCATCAGGGGTGGTGCAGTCATGGGTATGTGCGTGTGTCCGTGTGGAGGTGACTATGGTGTGGGGGTAGACATCAGTCAGTGTCTGTGTTGTGTGTGTTGCTCCCTGTGCACTGGCTGACTGTGTACAGTGGTCCATGGCGTGTGCTCTGTGTCCATGGTGCACCCATTGGCCTGTCCATGGTCTGTGCAGCCAACACACATGTCTGTCTGTGACCTACATGGTCTGCTGGCATGTCAGTGGTGGCATTCCCTGCAGGGTGGACACTGTACCCGTCGCTTTGCTGGGTTGTCCATGTCACTGGTGTGGTGCATGCCTGGCTCAGGTGGCACTGTAGGTGACACGGTCATTGTCCCACCTCCATGCTGTGGCTTGTGTGTGTTGCAGGGGATGTGCCCCACTGTCTGTAGCTTGTGCTCTGGGTGACTACTGGTGATGTATGGGTCCATGGTGCCTGCGCAGGGTGGTTGGCACTCCAGTGCCATGGTGGACTGTGGGTTGTGTGTACATGCCTTACATGGGCCCACAATGGGGGCTTGGTTGCCCCACCACTGCATCCCTGTGTTGTTGTGCCCTTGGGTATGGGTGGGTGTCTGTCCAGACCCTGTGTGGCATCAGGTGTGGTGCATGCTTCCATGCACCACTGTGGGTGTCTGTGCTGGCTGTTGTGGCCAGTGGTGGGTTGGGGTGTGTCACTGGAATACTGTGCAGAGTGCTGTACCACTGGTGGTGGTGTCAAGGACACAACCATCCCATATGGGGTAACTCTTGTGCCAATGCATGGTTGGTCTCTCAGCATTACCTTGGGGAACTGTGCATGGTGGCACTGTGTCTGCTATTGTTGCATTGCCGTGTGCTGCAACCTGCTGATGGGTGCTCATGGTGGGGCTGGCTTGCATGGTTCAGTGATGCACAGGATTGCATTGACACTGTGGGGGTGGTGGCATGCATGGAGTTTCCTGCTGTGGTGGCCACTGCTCATGGGGGGGTGTCTGGGGGTCATGGTGCAGGGTGTGCTGTGCACTGCGGGGGATGGTGTGGCACAGGGTGGTCTGCCCTCCTTGTGTGCCAGTCACATCTTGCTGGTAGGTGTGATGGGGCACCATGGCCTGGCCGTGGGTTGGTTGCTTGTCTCCATGGACCAGTGGTTATTCCAGCCCTCCCCTGGTTGTGATGTGCTTGGGGTATGGGGGACAATGTCTGTTCTGCTGTGTGTTCCTGTGTCCATCTGTGGCATGAGTGGTGGGTCCCTACCTCCCTGATTGTGCAGTTACATTGCTCTGCAGCTGGGAGGCTCCCTGCTTGCGCTATGGCGCCTCTGGACTGCTCAACTGAACATCCCTTGTAGCACTATGGAACATCAGATCTGCTCAGCTTCCCCTCCCTAGTTGCTCTATGGCGCAGGTGGTGCAATATTCAGTCACTGGCTGTAGGCGCAATTTGTTCTGCTCCTTTTTTGAATATCGCATCTATTGAGCATGGGTGCAATAGTCTTGCGTTTGCTCCTGCTATTGCGCACTTTTTGGGTGCAGTTTGAATATCTGGGCCCAGGTGTACAATGGACCTGAACCAGCCACTGCAGAAGTCAGAGCATCTCATTTTGCCTCATAGTCAGCATGCAAGCCTCACCTCTAATCTCACACCATATAAGCCCCACCTTCAATATTACCCTATATAAGTTAAGCCCTGCCTCCAATATCATCTCATATATGCTCCGCCTCCAATATTACCCCAAGTAAACCCTACCTCCAATATCCCCATATAAACCCTGCCTCCAATATCACCCCATGTAAGCTCCACCTCCTCTATAATCTCATATAAGCCCCACCTCCAACAATGTCACTGTCATCTCGTTACTTTTTCGAGAAAGGTGAGTTGGCTATTGCTGCTCATAATCACCTGTTCGGATGTAAAATAAGCTTTTGGGACTGATTAATAAAACAGTGGTCCCAGTCTTCATGAGCATAGGATGTAAAAGCCAATTTTGAAAATGTGGCACAAAATACCCCCAAAATGGCCATCTTACAGCATGTGTTGCACAATTTCTATGCAGGCTCATAACTTCACCAATTTTTTATATTTTCACTCCAGATTTTCAGCGTGCCATTGTTTCACACCTCCTATTGAACAGTCGATGAAATCTGTTTCTCACATGAGCTTTCTGGGAAATTCCCTCATCAAAGCTTTCACTGTGAATTTGTTAATCCATCTGGAAAGTTGATTTCACACTGCAACGTGCCATTCTGCGGCAGAGGAGTGAAAACACATTTCCGGTAGGATGTGAGAAACGACAGTTATACTGTTCATGAGGAGGTGTGAAAAAATGGCAACACTGAGAATCTGGAGTGAAAATATTAAAAATTGGCAAAGTTACAAGCCTGCATAGAAACTGCACAACATACGCTTGTAAGACGGCCACTTTGGGGGTATTTTGCACCACATTTTCAAAATTGGCTTTTACAACCTGCGCTCATGAAGACTGGGACTGCTGTTTTATTAATCAGTCCTGAAAGCTTATTTTACATCCGAACAGGTGATGACAGTGACATTGTTGGAGGCGCGGCTTATGTGGGGCTATAGAGGAGGTGGGGCTTACATGGGGTGATATTGGAGGCAGGGTTTATATGGGGTGATATTGGAGGTGGGGCTTATATGGGGTGATATTGGAGGCAGGGCTTACATGGGGTGATATTGAAGGCTGGGCTTATATCGGGTGATATTGAAGGCTGGGCTTATGTCACTGTCATTTCATTACTCTGTCCCTAAAGTTGAGTTTGCACAGCGAATGCACCATTCTGCACCAGAGGTGCAAAATCAAGTTTTGGGCAGGCTGTGAAAAATGACATCTGTATACATGAGGAGATGTGGAAAAGGATAATGTTGAAAATCAGGAGGGAAAATATAAAAAAGTGTCAGTTATGAGCGTGCGTAGAAACTGCACAACACACACTTGTAATGAGAACATTTTTCAGAATTTTTTATTCAAATGTTCAACCTGAGCTTTCTGGTAAATCCCCTCATCAAAGCTGGAACTGTGAGTTTGTTAATCCATCTGGAAAAATGATTTTGCACTGCGACGTGCCATTCTGTGGCAGAGGTGCAAAAACTCATGTCCGGCAGAATGTGAGAAAAGACAGTTGTACTGTTCATGAGGAGGTGTGACAAAATGGCAACGCTGAAAATCTGGAGTGAAAATATTAAAAATTGGCGAAGTTACAAGCCTGTGTAGAAACTGTGCAACACACGCATGTAAGATGTCCATTTTGGGGGTATTTTGCACCACATTTTCAAAATTGGATTTTGCATCCTGCACTCAAGAAGACTGGGACTACTGTTTTATTAATCAGTCCCAAAACCTGATTTCATATCCCAAAAGGTGATTATGAGCAGCGATAGCGAACTCACCTTTCTGGACCAAGTAATGAGATAAAAGTGACATTGTTCGAGGCGGGGCTTATATGTTGTTATAATGGAGGTGGGTCTTACATGGGGTGATATGTGAGGCAGTGTTTATATTGAGTGATATTGGAGGTGGGGCTTATATGTGGTGATATTTCAGGAGGGACTTATATGGGGTGATATTGGAGGCAGGACTTATATGGGGTGAAATTAGAGGTGGGGCTTGCATGGGGTGATATTGGAGGCGGTGCTCACATGGGGTGAGATTAGAGGAGGGGCTTCCATGCTGATTATGAGGCAAAATGAGATCTTCTGAATTGTGCAGTGACTGCTTCAGGTGCATTGTACATCTGGTATTTGTGGGATTCAAACCTAGTACTATGAGATCTTTTGACTTATAACTCAATGTTCTAACGTCTGCGATACATTGCAGACCTGAACAGGGAGCCAGTATTAGTATTTTTTTTTTTTAAGTAGTCATAGGGGTTTAAGTATGAACACTAAAGGAAATAAAAACAGGAAGGGCATGGTGAAACCATGATAACAGGGACTGGATAATTCCTGAGTGTCTCTGATAAGGCAGTACCGGTGCACTCATCTAGGTTCAGACCTCTGACTTTTTGCTTGTAAAGCCAAGCCACATTTAGTGTACTCTGGAGGAGCTTAGAGAAATCATTGGTCTCATCTTTAAGAGCATGTAGCTTTTTAATACATGCCTATTGGAAAGGAAGGAGCTGCTGGCTGTTAAAAGTACGAGTATATCCATGTCACAACATTTGAATGTTGCTCATTTATTAGTTGAACGGAATTCTGTGTAGCCTGGGTTCAAATCCTATCTAATGCACTCATTTTTTTTCTGTCTTCTGTTTCTCCTGGTGCCACTAGATATGCGTATTAATGTTATCAGAGTCACCTTAATTGCATGCAATCTTTTATTTGTCAGCCCACTTTCCCATCTGCAGTTTCTGGGCACCACACACTTGAGGGTGCCCCATCTTCACCTTCTATAAGTAATTGATATGCACTGCAAAAACCTTTATTACTGCATCAGTTGGTGTTAAATTGACAAAAGTGGGGAAATGAGACATCAAGAAAGAGCCCCTAACCCACCACCACCTCCTCCATCCTCCACACAGCGAGAGACACCGGAGTGTGCCACTGGGTAGTGAGGCTCAACTCTCACCCCATTCCAAGTATAAACAGGTTGACATGCTACAGTAAAGGAGAATGGGCTGAGAGTTTGGCCTCATGATCCCATGACACACCCCAGCATCCATCGGTCTGTGGAGGATGGGGAGATGGGGTGGTTGGGGGTTAGGAGCTCTACCCTATCATCCCATTTCCTGACTTTTGTCAGTTTAACCCTAGCCAATGCATTAACAGTGTTTTTTTTGCAATGAATTGCCTCACTTTTTGAAAAAGTGTAATATAACTAGCAAATAGCATGTATAGGCATATATTACAAAGCTACATGCTCTTAAAGACGAGACCAGCGATTTCACCATGCTTCTCATGTGGTACACTGGATGTGTCTTGGTATAGCAAAGGAAATGGCTGCTGGCTGTTAAAAGCACGAGTATATCCATGTCACAACATTTGAATATTGCTCATTTATTAGGTGAATAGAATTCTGGGTAGCCTGGGTTCAAATCCTAACTAATGCACTATGTTTTTCTCTCTTCTGTTTCTCCTGGTTCCACTAGAGATGAGTATTAATGTTATTGGAGTGACCTTAATTGCCTGAATTCATTTTTCTATCAGCCCACTTTCCCATCTGCAGTTTGTCGGCACCACACTCTTGAGGGTGCCCCATCCTCACCTTCTATATATAATTGTTATGCACTGCAAAAACCTTTGTTAATGCATCAGTTAGGGTTAAACAGAGAAAAAGTGGGGAAATGAGATGTCAAGAAAGAGCCCCTAACCCACCACGATAATGCATCAGTTAGGGTTAAACTGACAAAAGTGGGGAAATGAGATGTCAAGAAAGAGCCCCTAACCACCACCACTTCCATCCTCCACACAGCTAGAAACATGGGATGGCTCTTCTCTATCTGATATAGAAGCCGCTCACACAAAAGACTGTCACAAATCTTTTTTCTCCTATATAAATAGTAAACAAGGTGTATCAAGGACCACTGGTCCCATTATAACCAATGGCTCTTCTCTATCTGATATAGAAACCTCAAATCTCTTTAATAAATACTTTTGATCTGTCTTCTTTCAAAAATCACCTATTAGTACATTTAAAGTTCAACACATAGATTATCATAGGTTCTATCCAACTGACATTATACAGGCTATCAAAAAACTAAAAAAAATATTAGTCCGGGTCCAGACGGTATTCATCCATAGTTTCTGATCAAAACCTCTATAAATATTTCAATACCTTTGTCAATTATCTTCAAGAAATCCTTACAAGAAAGCATTGTACCAAATGATTGGCGTTCAGCAATAGTTACTCCAATATTTAAAAAAGGCAATAGAGGTTCTGAGCAAAATTATCATCCAATTAGCCTGACCTCAGTGGCTGGTAAATTAATGGAATGTGTAATAAAGTCTCTAATAGATCAGGACTGTAACAAATTAGGAATTTATGATTCAAATCAGCAAGGGTTTACTCCCAAGTATTCCTGCACCACCAATCTGATATATTTTTACAATAATACAAGTACTCTACTAGATGTGGGTATCCCTACTGATGTAATTCTTTTGGACTTTAGAAGAGCTTTGGATAAAGTCTCACATGAAAAACTCATTACTAAAATGCACAATCTAGGTTTGTCACCTGATATTGTCAACTGGACTTTAAACTGGTTGACAAATTGTTCTCACAGAGTCAGAATTAATGATATCTTGTCTGATTCGGGTAGTGTGACAAGTGGTGTACCACAGGGGTCAGTCTTGGGACCAACATTGTTTAATCTCTTTAACAGTGATTTACAAACAGGGCCAAATAACTTCATGGTTAAATTTGCAGACAATACTAAATTGGAGGGCAAGGTTAATAATCAAGAAAATATTTCTGCATTAAAGAAGAATTTGGAAAAATTAACACTTTGGGCAAAGGAAAATCATATGTAGTTAAATCAAGACAGATTTTTAGTAGTGCATTTCGGTGTAAATAATCCAAAAACGATATATTATATAAATGGACTACCACTTCACTCATCAAATTGTGAAAAAGATTTAGGGATATATGTTAATGATAAACTTACATCAAATGATTACTGGGTTAGAATTGCTTGCATGACCAACAGACTTCTGAGGCAAATAAAATGCACTTTTGTTAATCACACTAAACAATGCCTTATTCCATTGTATAGGGCATACATTAGACCGTATCTAGACTATGGCTCCCCTTTCTGGAATCCAAACAAAAAAAAGACATAGCAGTTCTTGAACAGGTTCAAAGGAGAGTAACTAGAATGATTCCAAGATTAACAAACTTGGATTATCAGAACAGATTAAAAGCTACTGGTCTCTTCTTTCTTCAAACTAGAAGATTAAGAGGTGATATGCTTATGGTTTTTAATTTATTAAATTCACCAGATCTAATGGAAAAATGTGGTCTAACATTCTCCAAAAGTAGACATGTTCTGAGACTGCATAATAAACAGAATGAAGTAAATACTTAGACAACCAGCAAAAGGGGAAACATTTTTACAATAAGAGCATCCATTGTATGGGACACCTTGCCAAAAGAATTGGTAGAGGCAACTAGTGCCACTGTCTTTAAAAACAAATTAGATATTTGGTTGAGGGATAATAGATAAATAATGTCCCACATAGTGTGGGGAACAGTCTCGATTTGCTCTGGCCTTCTTCTGTTCTTTCATACCAAATAATACCAAGTAAGTAAGTGCCATTAGGTAGAGAGGCCCAACTCTCACCCCATTCCAAGTATAAACAGGTTGACATGCTACAGTAATGGAGAATGGGCTGAGAGTTTGGCCTCATGACCCTATTGCACACCCCAGTGTCTGTCAGTCTGTGGAGGATGGGGAGGTGGGGTGGTTTAGGGTTAGGGGCTTTACCCTAAAGTCTAATTTCTTGACTTTTGTCAGTTTAACCCTAACCGATGCTTTAACAACATTTATTTACAATGAACTGCCTCATTTTTTGGAAAAGTGTAATATAACTAGCAAATAGCATGTGTTGGTGGGCCCTGAGCTCCCTCCTAGCTGCCCATTCCTGAGTAATGATATGCATGTGTGGGAGTGCAGGCCATCTGGGCTCTGCCCTCTCACTTGAACATAACTATGGCACTACACAGCAGCCCTACAGGGTAAGCAACACTTGTAACACTAATTTGCCAATATCTCAGCAACCATAGCAGCTATGAAAACAATTCAAATGTCATTGCAATCATGACAGTGAGACCATCTCGGGGGACAAGGTCGACGAAATCTGTATCTCACATCGTTTTCAAGTTACAGGTGCCATGGGTGCACAGTCAACAGACGCACGTAACTCAGGTATTTTTAGGATTTTTTCCACCCACTTTACAAAATGACTATTCAGGGACCTAACCTCATGAACAAGGTCACTGGCATTTCATTACTCAGTCCCAAAAGTTTAGTTTGCAAAGCGAATTCGCCATTCTGCGTCAGAGGTGCAAAATCAAGTTTTGGGCAGGATTTGAAAGATGACGGCTGCATATTGTTCATGAGGAGATATGGAAAAGGGTAACATTGAAAAACAGGAGGGAAAGTATGAAAAATTTGCTGAAATGACCATGCATAGAAACTACACAACGCACGCTCATAATGAGCACATTTTTCAGAATTTTTTAATCAAATGTTCAACATGAGCTTTCTGGGAAATCCCCTCATCAAAGCTGGCACTGTGAGTTTTTTAATCCATCCAGAAAGTTGATTTCACACTGCGATGCTCCATTCTGTGGCAGAGGTGTAAAAACACATTTCCGTTAGGACGTGAGAAATGACAGTTGTACTGTTCATGAGGAGGTTTGAAAAATATCAGCACTGAAAATATGGAGTGAAAATATTAAGAATTGGCAAAGTTACGAGCCTGCGTAGAAACTGCACAATGCATGCTTGTAAGATGGCCATTTTGGGGGTATTTTGCACCACATTTTCAAAATTCAAGACTGGGACCGCTGTTTTATTAATCAGTCCTGAAAGCTGATTTTACATCCGAAAAGGTGATTATGATCAGCGATAGCAAACTCACCTTTCTGGACCAAGTAACGAGATGACAGTGACATTGTTGGAGGTGGGGCTTATTTTTTTTCCATTAAAATTTTTATTGATTTTCTCCAACAAACAAAACAAGGACAGACAAACAAACATTCACATGAGAAGGGATCCAAAAGATCATTGTACGTAACATTCTGATAAGACTAACCTGTACAAGACCCATTCTCCAACCCTCCCTCCTCCCCCAATTCCTCAAACCCACCCAAGCACCTACCCTCCCCCCTCCCCCTCCATGCAACATGGCATTACCAGACTGACACGTGAATCCATTTGCTCTGTAAAAGAAACAATATCACAAATATATACAGTGGACCTCTTAAAGAGAAAACAGTGTATGTAATGATTCCCATTTCTTTATGTATCTCTTGGGTTGATTATTAAGACTGGCTATAGTTTTCTCTGGTCTCAAATTGGCAAGTAACTCCCTTAACCATTCAGTATAGGCAGTGTCATCACTGTCTTTCCAGTGCCTTAAAATTATCTTCTCAGCAGTAATAGAAATAAGAGCCATATGGTAACATCTAGCTGAAATACTAATTTTACTATAATCACCTAATAAACAGATATCGGGGGTAAATAGCGCCTTCAGACCTAACAATGGATCCGTATGTTGTTGTATCTTGACCCATAAAGCTGTAGCTTTAGGGCAAGTCCAGAAAATATGGTAAATAGATCCTTCTTCTTTACCACATCGGGTACAAGACGGAGTAGAGAGGAGCCCAATTTTGAATAATATTTGTGGAGTATAGTATAAATTATGCAGTATATGAAATTGAGTGAGGCATAGTCTATCCTGTGATACAAATTTATGACAGTTCTTCCATAAGGATTCCCAATGTAAATCCTGAGTGGGAAAAAAAGAGGTCCAGAAATCTTGGGGGGCGAAGCAATTAGGGTAAGCCAAGTTATAAAGCATTTTATAAGCTTGAGAAACCAATTTTTGAGCTCCAATTAGGGTACCCAAATCATTCCTAAAACTTCTTGAACTTAGTTGAGGAGGGGAGATACCAAAAACCTTTACAATAAGATGTCTTAATTGGTAAATTTTAAAAATATATGTACCAGGCAGCTTCAAAATTGATAATATCTCGGAAGACGATAATGTTCCTCTGAAATTAATGAGGCAAGGGGTAGGTTCCTAATAGATGCTAACCAAGTGGTGGTAAGTGATTTATTATTTATCTTTAGGTTGGGATTACCCTCAATTGGTTGACTTACGTCCCGTGTATGATTGTATTTGAGAAAATTACACAACTGCGAATGCACTCTAACAGAAATTGCTATTGGTGTGGTTTTTAACTGCACCGGTAAACAGCTAGACCTAATATAGAAGAGAGCTGCCAGAGTTAGCCCATGAGCCACCATAAGAGAAAATTCAATTTTAAGCCAGAGAGGAGAGAGTGAAGAAGAGAAAATTTCTTCCCTCAGTGTGAGCCATCGCAGGTATTTGGAAGTGTGCGCAGTCCAGTAATAAAAGATGAAGTGAGGAAGGCACAGACCACCCATATCTTTGGGGGCAGCCAACTTATAATATGCCAATCTAGGATGCTTATTCCCCCATATAAACTTAGTAATCATCTCATGAACTCTACGGAACCAGGAAAGAGGTAACCAAATATTAAGCAGATTCATAGGATAGAATAGCCTTGGAAAAACATTCATTTTAATTAAATTAGTCCTACCCCACAAAGAAATAGGGAGTTTAGACCATCTTCCAAGATCCAAATCAATGACTCTAAGTAGCGAATCTAAATTAAGCTTCTGCATAAGAGCAGTATTTCTGGAGATAATTATACCCAAGTATTTTAAAGTATACTGCGCCCAAGAAAGGCCAAAAGCCTCAGCGGAACTCCACTGAACCTTATGATTAAGGGGAAATATAACCGTCTTATCCACATTTAACTTATAATTAGATAAGAGACTATATTCTCTGATGACAGTGAGCATGGCCGGAATCGACCTTTCAGGATCGGACAATTATAAAAGAATATTGTCCGAATATGCTGAAACCTTAATTTGTTGATCAAGAACTGTTATGCCCTTAATCTGAGAGCACCCCATTAGACAGTGAACCAAAGGCTCCAAATACAAGTTAAAAAGTAAGGGAGATAGCGGGCACCCTTGCCTGGTACCAGATTCAAATGAGAAAACTGTTGACATCTCCCCATTCACTGTGATTCTGGCAGAAGGGCCCTGATATAAAGCCCCTATCCATTGCTGAAATTCGAAGGGGAAATTATAAGCCTTCAGTGTACCAAACAAGAAATTCCAGTTCATCCTATCGAAAGCTTTCTCAGCATCCAAAGAGACCAGCACAGCCGGGTGATGGGCATCTCTTGAGACAGATAAAACATGCGTTTATGTTCTAAGATGATCCACAGAGGACCGCCCTTTCATGAAACCTACTTGTTCCAGACCGATAAGAAATGGTAAAATCCCATTGAGACGGGTGGCTATTAATTTGGTCAAGATTTTAATATCCTGATTTAAAAGTGAAATGGGACGATAACTGGAAGTTAACTCTGGGTTACGCCCCATTTTGGGTAGTACCACAGTTAAGGCTTTGAATAGCATGGTGTCTACCTCAGTTTCCTTTAAAATGTACTGATAAAGTATATGTAATAAGGGGACAAGCTGCTTTTGGAATTGTTTATAAAAGTTAGAAGAGAACCCGTCTGGACCTGAGGATTTATCAGAGGGTAAACTGTCAATTGTCCTAAGTATCTCCTCCAACAAGATAGGCATTATTAATAATTGTTGTTGTGAGATAGACAGAACTGGTAAGTTAACTTATTCTAAATAGCGATCCACTTCCTGAATAGTAGGGGGCTGCGACATCGAACTATATAAGTTAGAATAATAGGTTTTAAATTCTGAGACTATATCCACCGGGGAGGTTTTCAGAGTACCATCTGTATTAGATAGAATAGAAGAAATGTACCTGGCCGACTCCTGTTGTTTAAGACGCAGCGCTAAAAGTCTTCCTGCTTTTTCCCCTTGATCCGTATAAGAAGCCTTAGTCTTCTGTATAGCAAATTCTGCCTTATCTCTTAAAATTTCCAGGTACCTGTCCTTTAATTTGCACAATTTAGTACTCGCTTCCTCAGATGGCGAAGCTATGACCTGAACCTCCAAGGCCCTTATTTGTGTGAGCAAGGCAGTTAATTCCTGTTCCCTTTTCTTTTTCCTTTGAGAAGAGAGACTAATCAAAACCCCCCTCATATATGATTTAAAAGCGCACCGTAATAAATCTGCTCTAGATATAGATCCCATATTAAATTCTATAAATTGTTCAATATGTCTACTGATGGTACTAATCATTGCCTTGTCTTTCAAGGAGGTGGGGCTTATATGAAGTCATGATGCAGGTGGGGCTTCCATGGGGTGATATTGGAGGTGGGGTTTATATGGGGTGATATAGGAGGCGGGGCTTACATGGGTTAATATTGGAGGTGGGGCTTATATGTGGTGATATTGGAGGTGGGGCTAATATGGGATGGTATTGGATGTGGGGCTTGCATGGGGTGATATTGGAACCATTGCTTACGTGGGGCAATACAGAAGGCAGGGCATACAAGCGGTGATATTGGAGATGGGGCTTATATGGGGTGAAATGAGAGGTGGGGCTTGCATGGGGAGATATTGGAGGTGTGGCTTAAATGGTGTGAAATTAGAGGTGGGGCTTGCATCTTGACTATGAGGCAAAATGAGATGGTCTGACTTGTGCAGTGGCTGGTTCAGGTGAAGTGTATAGCTGATATCTGTGGGATTCAAACCTAAAACTATGAAGTCTTTTGGTGTATAAATCAATATTCTAACCTCTGCGCTACATTGCAGAGCTTAACACTCATCCAATATTATTATTATTTTTTTTTAAGTAATCGTTGGCTTTTAAGTATTAACTGTAAAGGAAGTAAAAACAGGAAGAGCATGGTGAAACCATGTAAACAGGGACTGCATAATTCCTGAGTGTCCTTGATAAGGGAGTATACTAGTACTCTCATCTAGATTCAAACCTCTGACTTTTTGCTTATAAAGCCAAAACACATCCAGTGTACCACCTGAGAAGCTTGTCGACATTGCTGGTCTCGTCTTTAAGAGCATGTAGCTTTGTAATACATGCCTATAGCAAAGGAAGTGGCTGTTGGCTGTAAAAAGCATGAGTATATCCATGTCACAACATTTGAATATTGTTAATGTATTAGTTGAACAGAATTCTGGGTAGTCTGGGTTCAATTCCTAGCTAATACACTAAATTTTTTTCTCTCTTCTGTTTCTCCTGGTTCTACTAGAGAGGTGTATTAATGCCTGCATTCTTTTTTTTTATCAGCCCACTTTCCCATCTTCAATTTGTCGGCACACACACTTGAGGGTGGCCCATCTTCACCCAGAATATATCATTGATATGCACTGCGAAAACCTTTATTAATGCATCAGTTAGGGTTAAACCGACAAAGGTGGGTAAATGAGAAGTCAAGAACTAAGGCACTACACAGTAGCCCATACAGGGCAAGCAAGACATGTAACACTAATTTGCCAATACCTCAGCAACTGTAGCAGCTATGAAAACAATTCAAATGCCATTGCAATCATGACAGTGAGACCTTCTCTGGGGACAAGGTCAGCAAAATCTGTATCTCACATTGTTTTCAAGTTACAGGTGCCACGGGTGCCACAGTTCAACAGGCGCACATAACTCAGGCATTTTAAGGATTTTTTCCACCCACTTTACAACATGGCAATACAAGGACAAAACCTCATAAAAAATGTCACTGTCATTTCATTACTCTGTTCTGAAAGTTGAGTTCGCACAGCAAAAGGTGCCATTCTGCGCCAGAGGTGCAAGATCAAGTTTTGGGCAGGCTATGAAAAATGACTGCTGTATGATATTCATGATGAGATGTGGATAAGGGTAATGTTGAAAATCAGGAGGGAAAATATGGAAAGTTGGTGATTACAAGCGTGCATAGAAACTGCACAATGCACGCTCGTAATGAGCAAATTTTTTAGAATTTTTTAATCAAATGTTCAACTTGAGCTTTCTGGGAAATTCCCTCAAAAAGGCTGGCACTGTGAGTTTGTTACTCCATCCTGAAGTTTGATTTCACACTGTGAAGGGTCATTCTGTGGCAGAGGTGTGAAAACACATTTCTGGCAGGATGTGAGAAATGACAGTTGTACTGTTCATAAGGAGGTGTGAAAAAATGGCAACACTGAAAATCTGGTGTGTAAATATTAAAAATTGGTGAAGTTATAAGCCTGCATAGAAACTGTGCAACACGCGCTTATAAGATGGCCAGTTTGGGTGTATTTTGCGACACATTTTCAAAATTGGCTTTTCGCGTCCAATGCTCATGAATACTGGGAACACTGTTTAATTAATCAGTCCCAAAAGCTGATTTTAAGTCTGAAAAGGTGATTATGAGCAGCGATAGCGAACTCACCTTTTGTGGACCAAGTAATGAGATGACAGTAACATTGTTGGAGGCGCGGCTTATATGAGGTTATAATGGAGGTGGGGCTTCCATGGGGTGATATTGGAGGCAGTATTTATATGGGGTGATAATAGAGGCAGGGCTTATATGGGGTGATATTGGAGGTGGGGTTTATATGCAGTGATATAGGAGGTGGGGCTTATATAGGGTGATATTGGAAGTGGGGCTTACATGGGGTGATATTGGAGGTGGGATTTATATGGCGTGATACTGGAGCCAGGGTTTATATGAGGTGAAATTAGAGGTGGGGCTTGCATGGGGTGATATTGCAGGTGGGGCTTATTACTTGGTATTACTTGGTATGAAAGAACAGAAGTTGGCCAGAGCCCCTTGAGGCTGTTCCCCACACTATGTGGGACATTATTTATCTATTATCCTTCAACCAAACATCTAATTTGTTTTTAAAGACAGTGGCACTAGTTGCCTCCACTAACTCTTGTGGCAAGGTGTTCCATACAATGGATGCTCTTATTGGAAAAAAGTTTCCCCTTTTGCTGGTTTTATAAGTTTTTACTTCAAGCTGTTTATTATGCAGTCTCGGAACATGTCTCCTTTTGGAGACTGTTAGACCACATTTTTCCATTAGATCTGGTGAATTTATTAAATTAAAAACCATTAGCATATCACCTCTTGATCTTCTAGTTTGAAGAAAGAAGAGACCAATAGCTTTTAATCTGTTCTGATAATCCAAGTTTGTTAATCTTGGAATCATTCTACTTACTCTCCTTTGAACCTGTTCAAGAACTGCTATGTCTTTTTTTTGGTTTGGATTCCAGACAGGGAGTCATAATCTAGATATAGTCTAATGTATGCCCTATACAATGGAATAAGGCATTGTTCAGTGTGATAATTAAAGATGCATTTTACTTGTCTCAAAAGTCTGTTGGTCATGCAAGCAGTTCTAACACAGTGATCTTTTGATGTAAGTTTATTATTAACTTATATCCCTAAATCTTTTTCACAATTTGAAGAGTGAAGTGGTAGTCCATTTATATGATATATTGTTTTTGGATTATTTAAACTGAAATGCACTACTAAACATTTGTCTTGATTAAACTGCATATGATTTTAATTTGCCCAAAGTGTTAATTTTTCCAAATCCTTCTTTAATGCAGAAATATTTTCTTGATTATTAACCTTGCCCCCCAATTTAGTATCATCTGCAAATTTAACCATGAAGTTATTTGGCCCTGTTTGTAAAGCGCTGATAAAGAGGTTAAACAATGTTGGTCCCAAGACCGACCCCTGTAGTACACCACTTGTCACACTACCCGAATCAGACAAGATATCATTAATTTTGACTCTCTGAGAATGATTTGTCAACCAGTTTAAAATCCAGTTGACAATATCAGGTGACAAACCTAGATTGTGCATTTTAGTAATGAGTTTTTCATGTGAGACTTTATTGAAAGCTCTACTAAAGTCCAAAAGAATTACATCAGTAGGAATACCCTCATCTAGTAGAGTACTTATATTATTGAAAAAAGATATCAGATTGGTGGTACAGGAATACTTGGGAGTAAACCCATGCTGATTTGAATAATAAATTCCTCATTTTTTACAATCTTGATCTATTAGAGACTTCATTACTCATTCCATTAATTTACCAGCCACTGAGGTCAGGCTAATTGGATGATAATTTTGCACAGAACCTCTATTGCCTTTTTTTAAATATGTGAGTAACTATTTCTGAATGCCAATCATTTGGTACAATGCTTTCTTGTAAGGATTTTTTGAAAATAATGGGCAAAGGTATAGAAATATTTATAGAGGTTTCGATCAGAAACCATGGATGAATACCGTCTGGGTGCGGACTAGTATTTTTTTTTAGTTTTTTGATAGGATGTATAATGTCAGTTGGATAGAACCTATGATAATCTAAGTGGTGAACTTTAAATGTACTAATAGGTGATTTTTGAGAGAAGACAGAACAAAAGTACTTATTAAAGAGAGTCACAGTTTCTGTATCAGAGAAGAGTCATTTGGTTATAATGGGACCAATGGGCCTTGTTACACTTTTTTTACTATTTATATAGGCGAAAATAGATTTGTGACAGTCTTTTGTGTGAGCTAGTTTCAATTCTAGCTTATTTTTTTGCCAATTTAATAGAATTGTTTACGTTTTTCACAGATAGTCTGTATTTATGTAATAGAGTAGTTTTAAATGGGACAGAATTATTCTTAAGTTTCCTAAAAAGTTTAATTTTTATTTTATTCTGATTTTTAATTGTCTTGTTGAACCAAGGGAGGATTTTTCCTTTATTATTAAATTTCCTCTTAGATGGAATAAAGGTATTTTCCAAATAATGTACAATGTTTTTAAAAAAAGTCCCAAGCTTGTTGTGTTGTACAATTAAGATTAGATTCCCAGTTTATGTTTTGTAAGTATTCATTAATTTTAGAAAAATGTGCTTTGTTATAATTTTTTGTATAGTATAACTTCCTTTGTGTAGTTTTAAAAAGTTGAATTTCAAAAAGAATAGATGAATGATCACTGGTCCCAAGTGGATCCCAAATTTGTAAATTGCTAGTTTGTTGCTCTATGTTAGTAAATAATGGATCCAAAATATTAGGACCTCAAGTGGGTTCAGTAACAAGTTGTTGTAATCCAGTTCTAACTACCACATCTATTAGTCCTTTCTCTGGATAGAACTATCCTGAGAATGAGTCCCCGTTAATATGAGGGAGGTTAAATCACCAAATATTTCAGTATCTTGAGATTGTGAAAAATGTGTAATTTCTTTAAACATATCAGTTATGTAATCTGAATTTGCAGATGGAGGTCGAAAGATGTTACCAATAGTTATATAGAACTGCTCCTTCAATAAGATTTTAACCCATATACTTTCCAAATGAAAGGGAGAACATACTTCAAAAGGAGGAATATAATTTCGTATGTACATACAAACTCCACCGCCTTGCTTATCTAATCTGTTTTTACTTAGTGATTTACAAACAGGGCCAAATAACTTCATAGTTAAATTTGCAGACAACTCTAAATTGGGGGCAAGGTTAATAATCAGGTAAATATTTTTGCATTAAAGAAGGATTTGGAAAAAGTAACACTTTGGACAAATGAAAATCATATTCAGTTTAATCAAGACAAATGTTTAGTAGTGCATTTTGGTTTAAATAATACAAAAACAATATATCATATAAACAGACTACCACTTCACTCATCAAATTGTGAATGAGCACATTTTTCAGAATTTTTTAATCAAATGTTCAACATGAGCTTTCTGGGAAATCCCCTTATCAAAGCTGGCACTGTGAGTTTGTTAATCCATTCTGAAATTTGATTTCACACTGTGAAGCGTCATTCTGTGGCAGAGGTGTGAAAACACATTTCTGGCAGGATGTGAGAAATGACAGTTGTACTGTTCATAAGGAGTTGTGAAAAAATGGCAACTCTGAAAATTTGGTGTGAGAAAATTAAAAATTGGTGAAGTTACTAGCCTGCATAGAAACTGTGCAATGCACGCTTGTAAGACGGCCATTTTGGAGGTATTTTGCACCACATTTTCAAAACTGACTTTTGCATCCAGCGCTCTTGAATACTGGGAATGCTGTTTAAGTGATCAGTCCCAAAAGCTGATTTTACATCCAGAAAGGTGATTATGAGCAGCGATAGTGAACTCACCTTTCTGGACCAAGTATCAAGATGACAGTGACATTGTTGGAGGCGGGGCTTACATGCGGTTATAATGGAGGTGGGGCTTCCATGGGGTGATATTGGAGGTGGGGTTTAAATGGGGTGATAGTGGAGGTGGGGCTTATATGGGATGGTATTGGATGCGGGACTTACATGGGGTGATATTGGAGGTGGAACTTATATGGGGTGATATTGAAGCCGGGGCTTACATGGGGTGATAAGGGAGGCAGGGCATATAAGGGGTGATATTGAAGGAGGGGCTTATAAGTGTGAAATGAGAGGTGTGGCTTGCATGGGGTGATTTTGGAGGTGTGGGTTAAATGGGGTGAGATTAGTGGTGGAGAATGCATGCTGACAATGAGATGCTCTGACTTGTGCAGTGGCTGGTTCAGGTGAAGTGTACATCTGGTATTTGTGAAATTTAAACCTAAAACTATTAGGCCTTTTGGCATATAAATCAATGTTCTAACCTCTGCACTACACTGCAGACCGTAACACGCATCCAATATTATTATTTTTTTTTTAAAGTAATCATTGGGTTTTAAGTATGAACAGTAAAGGAAGAAAAAACAGGAAGAGCATGGTGAAGCCATGATGGCAGGGACTGCATAATTCCTGAGTGTTCTTGATAAGGGAGTATGCCAGTGCTTTCATCTAGGTTCAAACCTCTGACTTTTTGCTTGTAAAGCCAAAACACATACAGTGTACCACCTGAGAAGCTTGTCGAAATTGCTGGTCTCATCTTTAAGAGCATGTAGCTTTGTAATACATGCCCATAGCAAAGGAATTGGCTGTTGTCTGTAAAAATCATGAGTATATCCATGTCACAACATTTGAATATTGCTCATTTATCAGTTGAACAGAATTCTGGGTAGCCTGGGTTCAAATCCTAGCTAATCCTCTAAATTTTTTTCTCTCTTCTGTTTCTCCTGGTTCCACTAGAAATGCTTCTTAATGTTATTGGAGTCACCTTAGTTGACCGCATTCTTCTTTTTTTTATCAGCCTGCTTTCCCATCTTCAGTTTGTTGGCACCACACACTTGAGGGTGCCTCAGCTTCACCTGCAATATATAATTGATATGCACTGCGAAAAACTTTGTTAATGCATCAGTTAGGGTTAAACTGATAAAAGTGGGTAAATGGGAAGTCAAGAAAGAGCCCCTAGCCCACCACCACCTCCAGCATCCACTCAGCGAGAGACAAGGGAGTGTGCCATTGGGTAGCAAGGCCCAACTCTCACCCCATTCCAAGTATAAACATGTTGACATGCTACTGTAAAGGAGAATGGTCTGAGAGTTTGGCCTCATGACCATATGGCACACCCCAGCATCTGCCAGTTTGTGGAGGATGGGGAGGTGGGATGGTTAAATGGTTAGAGACTCTACCCTAACATTTCATTTCCTGACTTTTGTCAGTTAACCATAACCAATGCATTAACAATGTTTTTTTGCAATGAATTGCCTCACTTTTTGGAAAAGTGTAATATAACTATCAAATAGCATGAGTTGGTGGGCCCTGCGTTCCCGAAAAGCTGCCCATTCCTGAGTAACAATATGCATGTGTGGGAGTGCAGGCCCTCTGGGCTCTGCCCTGCCACTTGAACATTACTATGGCACTACACAGCAGCCCTACAGGGCAAGCAACACTTGTAACACTAATTTTCAAAATATCTCAGCAATCGTAGCAGCTATGAATACAATTCAAATGTCATTGCAATCATGACAGTGAGACCTTCTCGGGGAACAAAGTCGATGAAATCTGTATCTCACATCGTTTTCAAGTTATAGGTGCCGCTGGTGCCACAATTGAACAGACGCACGGAACTCATGCATTTTTAGGATTTTTTCCACCCACTTTACAACATGGCAATTCATGGACAAAACCTCATGAAAAATATCACTGTCATTTCATTACTCTGCCCTGAAAGTTGAGTTTGCACTGCCAAGGTGCCATTCTGCACCAGAGGTGCAAGATCAAGTTTTGGGCAGGCTATGAAAAATGACAGCTATATGCTATTCATGAGGAGATGTGGAAAAGAGCAATGTTGAAAATCAGGAGGGAAAATACGAAAAGTTGGCGATTATGAGCCTGCATAGAAACTGCACAAAGCACACTTGTTATGAGCAATTTTTTCAGAATTTTTTAATCAAATGTTCATCATGAGCTTTCTGGGAAATCCCCTCATCAAAGCTGGCACTGTGAGTTTGTTACTACATCCTGAGAGTTGATTTCACACTATGAAGCACCATTCTGTGACAGAGGTGTGAAAACACATTTCCAGCAAAGATGTGAGAAACGACAGTTTTACTGTACATGAGGATGTGTGAAAAAATGGCAACACTGAAAATCTGGTGTAAAAATATTAAAAATTGGTGAAGCTATGAGTCTGCATAGAAAGTGTGCAACAGAGGCTTGTAAGACAGACATTTTGATGGTATTTTGCACCACATTTTCCAAATTGGCTTTTGCGTCCAGCGCTCATGAATACTGGGAACACTGTTTAATTAATCAGTCCCAAAAGCTGATTTTACCTCTGAAAAGGTGATTATGAGCAGCGATAGTGAACTCACCTTTCTGGGCCAAGTAACAAGATGACAGGGACATTGTTGGAGGCAGGGCTTTTATGAGGTTATAATGGAGGTGGGGTTTCCATGGGGTGATATTGGAGGTGGAGTTTATGTGGAGTGATGTTGGAGGTGGGGCTTACATGGGTTAATATTGGAAGTGGGGCTTATATGGGGTGATATTGGAGGTGGGGCTTATATGGGATGGTATTGGATGTGGTTCTTACATGGGGTGATATTAGAGGTGGGACTTATATGGGGTGATATTGGAGACGGGGCTTACATGGGGTGATACAGGAGGCAGGGCATATAAGGGGTGATATTAGAGGCAGGGCTTATATGGGGTGAAATGAGAGGTGGAGCAAGCATGGGGGTATTGGAGGTGTGGCTTAAATGGGGTGAGATTAATGGTGGATCTTGCATGCTGACTATGAGGCAAAATGAGATGGTCTGACTTGTGCAGTGGCAGGTTCAGGTGAAGTGTACATCTGGTATTTGTGGGATTCTAACCTAAAACTATGAGGTCTTTTAGCATATAAATCAATGTTCTAATCTCTGTGCTACATTGCAGACCTTAACACCCATCCAATATTTTTTTTTTAAGTTATCGTAGGATTTTAAGTATGAACAGTAAAGGAAGTAAACATAGAAAGAGCATGGTGAAACCAAAATGAAAGGGACTGCATAATTCCCCAGCATCCATCATTCTGTGGAGGATGGTGAGGTGGGGTGGTTAAGGGGTTAGGAACTCTACCCTAACATCTCATTTCCAGACTTTTGCCTGTTTAACCCAAACCAATACATTAACCTTTTTTTGCAATGAATTGCCTAACTTTTTCAAAAAGTGTACTATAACTAGCAAATAGCATGAATTGGTGGGCCCCGCATTCCCACCAAGCTGCCCATTCCTGAGTAATGATATGCATGTGTGGGAGTGCAGGCCCTCTGGGCTCTGCCCTGTCACTTGAACATAACTATGGCACTACACAGTAGCCCTACATGGCAAGCAACACTTGTAACACTAATTTACAAAATATCTCAGCAACCGTAACAGCTAAGAAAACAATTCAAATGTCATTGCAATCATGACAGTGAGACCTTCTCTGGGGACAAGGTCGACAAAATCTGTATCTCACATTGTTTTCAAGTTACAGGTGCCGAGGGTGCCACAGTTCAACAGATGCACATAACTCAGGCATTTTTAGGATTTTTTCCACCCACTTTACAACATGGCAATTCAGGGACAAAACCTCATAAAAAATGTCACTGTCTTTTCATTACTCTGTCCTGGAAGTTGAGTTAGCACAGCGAAGGCGCTATTCTGTGCTAGAGGTGCAATATCAAGTTTTGGGTAGGATATAAAAAAGTGACGGCTGTATGCTATTCATGAGGAGATGTGGAAAAGGGTAATGTTGAAAATCAGGAGGGAAAATATGAAAAGTTGGCGATTATGAGCATGCGTAGAAACTGGACAACGCAAGCTCGTAATGAGCACATTTTTCAGAATTTTTTAATCAAATGTTCAACATGAGCTTTCTGGAAATCCCCTCATCAAAGCTGGCACTGTGAGTTTGTTAATCCATCCTGAAAGTTGATTTTGCACTGTGAAGCATCATTCTGTGGCTGAAGTGTGAAAACACATTTCTGGCAGGATGTGAGAAATGACAGTTGTATTGTTCATAAGGAGGTGTGAAAAAATGGCAACACTGAAAATCTGGCGTGAAAATATTAAAAATTGGTGAAGTTATGAGCCTGCATAGAAACTGTGCAACACACTCTTGTAAGACGGCCATTTTGGGGATATTTTGCGAAACATTTTCAAAATTGGCTTTTGCGTCCATTGCTCATGAATACTGGGAACACTGTTTAACTAATCAGTCCCAAAAGCTGATTTTACATCCGAAAAGGTGATTATGAGCAACGATTGCGAACTCACCTTTTGTGGACCAAGTAACAAGATGACAGTGACATTGTTGGAGGCGGGGCTTATATGTGGATATAACGGAGGTGGGGCTTCCATGGGGTGATATTGGATGCAGGGTTTATATGGGGATAAAATTGGAGGCAGGGCTTATATGGGGTGATATTGGAGGTGGGATTTATATGGGGTGATATTGGAGGTGGGGCTTATATGGGGTGATTTTGGAGGTGGGGCTTATATGGGGTAATATTGAAGGTGGGGCTTACATGGGGTGATACTGGAGGTGGGACTTATATGGTGTGATACTGGAACAGGGGCTTATATGGGGTGAAATTAGAGGTGGGGCCTGCATGGGATGATATTGCAGGTGGGGCTTATTACTTGGTATTACTTGGTATGAAAGAACATAAGAAGTTCAGAGCCCATCGAGACTGTTCCCCACCCTATGTGGGACATTATTTATCTATTATTCCTCAACCAAACATCTAATTTGTTTTTAAAGACAGTGGCACTAGTTGCCTCTACCAATTCTTGTGGCAAGGTGTTCCATACAATGGATGCTCTTACTGGAAAAAGTTTCCCCTTTTGCTGGTTTTATAAGTTTTTACTTCAAGCTGTTTATTATGCAGTCTCCTTTTGGAGAGTGTTAGACCACAATTTTCCATTAGATCTGGTGAATTTATTAAATTAAAAACCATAACCATATCACCCCTTAATCTTCTAGTTTGAAGAGAGAAGAGACCAGTAGCTTGTAATCTGTTCTGATAATACAAATTTGTTAATACTGGAATCATTCTAGTTACTCTGCTTTGAACCTGTTCAAGAACTGCTATGTCTTTTTTTTGGTTTGGATTCCAGAAAGGGGAGCCGTAGTCTAGATACGGTCTAATGTATGCCCTATACAATGGAATAAGGCATTGTTCAGTGCGATTAACAAAACTGCATTTTATTTGCCTCAAAAATCTGTTGGTCATGCAAGCAGTTCTAACACAGTGATCATTTGATATGTTTATTATTAACATATATCCATAAATCTTTTTCACAATTTGACAAGTGAAGTTTTAGTCCGTTTATATGATATATCGTTTTTGAATTATTTAAACCGAAATACACTACTAGACATTTGTCTTGATTGAACTGCATATGATTTTATTTGCCCAAAGTGTTACTTTTTCCAAATCCTTCTTTAATGCAGAAATATTTTCTGGATTATTAACCTTGTCCCTCAATTTAGTATCATCTGCAAATTTAACTATGAACATTTTTGGCCCTGTTTGTAAATCGCTGATAAAGAGGTTAAACAATGTTGGTCCCAAGACCGACCCCTGTGGTACACCACTTGTCACACTACCCGAATCAGACAAGATATCATTAATTCTGACTCTCAATTTGTCAACCAGTTTAAAGTCCAGTTGACAATATCAGGTACCAAACCTAGATTGCGCATTTTAGTAATGAGTTCTTCATGTGAGACTTTATCCAAAGCTCTACTAAAGTCCAAAAGAATTACATCAGTAGGGATACCCACATCTAGTAGAGTACTTATATTACTGTAAAAAGATATCAGATTGGTGGTGCAGGAATGCCCGGGAGTAAATCCATGCTGATTTGAATAATAAATTCCTCATTTTTTTCAATCTTGATCTATTAGAGACTTCATTACTCGTTCCATTAATTTACCAGCCACCGAGGTCAGGCTAATTGGACGATAATTTTGCACAGAACCTCTATTACCTTTTTAAGTATGGGAGTAACTATTTCTGAATGCCAATCATTTGATACAATGCTTTCTTGTAAGGGTTTATTGAAAATAATGGACAAAGGTATAGAAATATTTATAGAGGTTTCGATCAGAAACCATGGATGAATACCATCTGGGCCCGGACTAGTATTTTTTTTTTAGTTTTTTGATAGGATGTATAATGTCAGTTGGCTAGAACCTATGATAATCTATGTGGTGAACTTTAAATGTACTAATAGGTGATTTTTGAGAGAAGACAGAACAAAAGTACTTATTAAAGAGATTTGCAGTTTCTCTATCAGATAGAGAAGAGCCATTGGTTATAATGGGACCAATGGTCCTTGATACACCTTTTTTACTATTTATATAGGAGAAAAGAGATTTGTGACAGTCTTTTGTGTGAGCTAGTTTAAATTCTAGCTTATTTATTGCCAATTTAACATAATTTTTTATGTTTTTTAAAGATAGTCTGTATTTATGTAATAGAGTAGTTTTAAATGGGACAGAACTATTCTTACATTTCCTAAAAAGTTTAATTTTTACTTTAATCTGATTTTTAATTGTCTTGTTGAACCAAGGGGGAATTTTCCCTTTATTATTAAATTACCTCTTAGATGGAATAAAGGTATTTTCCAAATAATGTACAACATTTTAAAAAAAGTCCCAAGCTTGTTGTGTTGTACAATTAAGAAGATTAGATTCCCAGTTTATGTTTTGTAAGTATTCATTAATTTTAGAAAAAGCTGCTTTGTTATCATTTTTTGTATAGTATAACTTCCTTTGTGTAGTTTTAAACTGTTGAATTTCAAAAAGAATAAATGAATGATCACTGGTCCCAAGTGGATCCCAACTTTGTAAATTGCTAATTTGTTGCTCTTTGTTAGTAAATAAAAGATCCCAAATATTAAGACCTCGAGTGGGTTCAGTAACAAGTTGTTGTAATCCAGTACTAACTACCACATCTATTAGTCCTTTCTTGGCATAGGACTGTCCTGAGAATTAGTCCCAGTTAATATGAGGGAGGTTAAAGTCACCAAATATTACAGTATCTTGAGATTCTGAAAAAAGTGTAATTTTTATAAACATATTAGTTGTGTAATCTGAATTTGCAGATGGAGGTCGATAGATGTTACCCATAGTTATATAGGACTGCTCCTTCAATAAGATTTTAACCCATACACTTTCCAAAGGAAAGGGAGAACATACTTCAAAAGAAGGAATATCATTTCGTATGTACATACAAACTCCACCACCTTGCTCATCTAATCTGTTTTTGTGCTATAACTTATAACCTAGAATTTCTCTGTACCAAATTGAGTATGCGTCCCACCAAGTTTCAGTTACTCCCACCACACCTATATTTAAAGTTTTACATTTGGCTTCGAGTTCTGCTAATTTGAGTTGGTTTAAAGATCTTGCATTCAAAGCAAGGAATTTACATTTAGTTGTAATAATATCTTGGTAAGTATTCAGAGAGTTGGGAATAGACCTATTCTCCCCCATTGTTTTCAGTTTAAACAATGATTTATGATTTTAGTGATACTTTTCTCCATAAGTGTACTACCCCTATGACTGAGATGTAAACTGTCCCAGTAAAACAAGGAAGAATGATCTGAAAATGGTTCCCAGTGGGTAATACAGGGTATATCCTGCTTAAAACACCGCTTTCTCAGCCATTCATTGAGGGCTTTGGTTTTCTGCATCATGGCAGATGTTGCTCTCAGGACAGGTAGAATTTCAGATATACATACACAGCATCCCCTATAAAGTAACAGGTTACATAATGCCACATAGTCCTGTTGTAACTGATTAAATGGGGTGTTGTTTATATCATTAACACCGGCATGTATGATAACCAGTGTATTTTCCCCCGCATTTTGTAAAATTTTAGGCATCATGGAGGTAATGTCAGATACCCTGGCCCCACGGAAGCTAGAACAAGTGTGGTTGCTCTTGTCACTATTGCATACCACCCTGTCAATGTGCTTAATGATTGAATCTCCCAGGACTAATACTTATTTTGAGACAGTAAGGGTACAAGAATCAGAAACAGGTGATTGTTTAACACACTCTGGAGTGATTAACTTAATAGGTATTGATTTGGTAGCTTGAGACTTACTAGGACAAGTATTCATGGGCATTAACTCCTGATTGAAAAGTGTTTTTGAACCATTATTATCAACAGAGGGCGATGCACAGGATAAAACGTAGCACTTCATTATTTTATACAGTCAATTGCTCAAACCTATTACGAGTTTCAATAGGGGCACTATTGTGTATTTGACCACCCCTCCTTTTTTTAAGAGGCTTTGTGACAATGGTCCAGTCATCATTATCATGAGAAGAGAGTGGATAATCATCCACCTTATAAGAGAGTGCAGAGGCAACAGGTATACTAATACTAGTCATTACAATTGTCTCCTCATCAGGAGGCATAGAAATGCTACCTAAATGTGAAGGGAATTGTTCATTAAAATGAAGTTGTTCATCCATAAGATCAATGTAACTTTTCAGTTCCCTAATATCAGTAGAAACTGGTTTAATATTAAGCAGAAATGCTATCTCTGCTTCAAGAGTAGTAATCAGATGGTAATTAGCACATACATACTCGCTCCCATACTTTCCCTCACTATGCGTCAAACATTGCATACACTTACTAAGTTCTTTTTCCATTATTAAAGGTGTATATTTACTAAGTAGAGGATATGCTAAAATTATCTTATCCAAGTTTGTCTAATGCCAGCAGTTCCAGCATGCCCAGCGGTCACAGCCGGCACGCGTAAACGCAAATGTAGCTTCTTTTAGTTAGCTGCTTTCTGATCTACAAGGATGGAGGGCAATTAGTAAGAAAAAAGGCTAGCAACAGGAAGTTGTAATTTGAGTCACCTGCTTTTATAGTGTCTAAGCCACCAGCCCCCCAATTAAGCTCTCTCTCCTCCTACTGGTTTAGCAAAGTAAGATGATACAGTACCCTTCACAGCACAGAACACACACTGACTTTCTTTTCTTTCATTTTTTAACCCTAAATAAGGCCCCTTCTACTTCTAATAAAGTGTCTGTCTTGCTTAATCTCAACAGACACTGACTTCTGCTGAGATATAAGTGTTAAATTAATAAGAACATGTAGCTTCTTTTAGTTAGCAGCTTTCTACTCTACAAGGAAGGCTTGCAAAAGGAAGTTGTAATTTGAGTCACCTGCTTTTATAGTGTCTAGGCCACAACCCCAATTAAGCTTTCACTCCTCCTACTGGTTTAGCAAAGTAAGTTGATACAGTACACTTCATATCACAGAACACACAGACTTTCTTTCTTTTCTTTCTTTTTTTAACCCTAAATAAGACTCCTTCTGCTTCTAATAAAGTATCTGTCTTGCTTAATCTCAACAGACACTGACTCCTGCTGAGATAAAAGTGTTAAATTAATAAGAAAATGTAGCTTCTTTTAGTTAGCTGCTTTCTGCTCTACAAGCAAGGCTATATAGGGTGAGAATAGAGGTAGGGCTTGCATGCTGACTATGAGGCAAAAAGAGGTGCACTGGTTGGTTGAGGGGCATTGAACATCTGTTTTTTTGTGGAATTTAAACCTAGGACTATGAGGTTTTTTGGCTTATAATTCAAAGTTCTAACCTCTGTGCTACATTGCATACTTTAACATGCAGTCAATATTATTATTATTATTTTTTAAGTAATCATAGGGGTTTAAGTAAGAACAGTAAAGGAAGTAAAAACAGAAAGGGCTTTGTGAAGCCATGAAACAGGGACTGGATAATTTCTGAGCGTCCTTGATAAGGCAGTATATTAGTGTCCTCATCTAGGTTCAATCCTCTGAATTTTTGCCTGTAAAGCCAAGACACATCCAGCGTACCCCTGAGGAGCGTGGTGAAGTTGCTAGTCTCATCTTTAAGAGCATGTAGCTTTGTAATACATCTCTATAGCAAAGGAAGGGGCTGCTGGCTTTTAAAAGCACTAGTATATCCATGTCACAACATTTGAATACTGCTCATTTATTAGTTGAACAGAATTCTGGGTACCCTTGGTTCAAATCCTAGCTAATGTACTCATTTTTTTCTCTCTTATCTTTCTCCCAGTTCCACTAGAGATGTGTATTAATGTTATAGGAGTCACCTTAATTGCCAGCATTCTTTTTTTATCAGTCCGCTTTCCCATCTGCAGTTTGTCAGTACCACACACTTGACAGTGCCCCATCTTCACCTTCAATATATAATTGATATGCACTGCAAAAACATTTGTTATTGCATCAGTTAGGGTTAAGCCAACAAACATGGGGAAATGAGATGTCAAGAAAGATCCCCATACCCACCACCACCCCCATCCTCCACACAGCAAGAGACACCAGAGTGTGCCATTGGGTAGGGAAGCCCAACTCTCACCCCATTCCAAGTAAAAACAGGTTGACATGCTACTGTAAAGGAGAATGGGTTGAGAGTTTGGCCTCATGACCCCATGGCACACCCCAGCATCCGTTGGCATGTAGAGGATGAGGAGGTGGGGTGATTGGGGTTAGGGGCTCTACCTTAACATCTCATTTCCCAACTTTTGTCAGTTTGACCCTAACAGATGCATTAATAATGTTTTTTTTGCAATGAATTGCCTCACTTTTTGAAAAAGTGTAATATAACTAGGAAATACCATGTGTTGGTGGCCATGTCCTCCCACCAAGCTGGCCATTAATGAGTAATGATATGCATCTGTGGGAGTGCAGGCCCTCCAGGCTCTGCCCTCCCACTTGAACAAAACTACAGCACCATACAGCAGCCCCACAGGGCAAGCAACACTTGTAACACTAATTTTCCAATATCTCAGCAACTTTAGCAGTTATAAAAACAATTCAAATGTCATTACAATCATGACAGTGATACCTTCTTGAGGGACAACGTCAGCGATGTCTGTATCTCACATCGTTTTCAAGCTACAGGTGCTGCAGGTGCTACAGTTAAATGGACGCATGTAACTCAGGTGTTTTATAAGATTTTTTTCACCCACTTTTCAATATGGCAATTCAGGGGTGAAACCTCATGAAACATTTCACTGTCATTTCATTACTCTGTCCCAAAAGTTCAATTCGCACAGCAAATGTGCCATTCTGCTTCAGAGTTGCAAAATCATATTTTGGGCAGGTTGCAAAAAATGATGCTGTATACCATTCACAAGGAGATACGGAAAAGGGTAATTTTGAAAATCGGGAGGGAAAATATGAAAAACTGGCAGTTATGAGCGTGCATAGAAACTGCACAACACATGCTCGTAATAAGAACATTTTTCAGAATTTTTTAATCAAATGTTCAACATGAGCTTTCTGGGAAATCCTCTTCAAAGCTGGCACTGAGAATTTGTTAATCCATCCTGAAAGTTGACTTCACACTGTGACGCACCATTCTGTGGCAGAGGTGTGAAAGCACATTTCTGGCAGGATGTGAGAAACAACATTTGTACTGTTCATGAAGAGGTGTGACAAAATGGCAACACTGAAAATCTGGAGTGAAAATATAACAAATTGGTGAAGTTATGAGCCTGTGTAGAAACTGTGCAATGCACGCCTGTAAGCCAGCCATATTGGTGTATTTTGAACCACATTTTCAAAATTGACTTTTGCATCCTGTGCTCATGAAGACTGGGACTGCCGTTTTATTAATCAGTCCCAAAAGCTGATTTTATGTCCGAAAAGGTGATTAGGAGCAACGATAGCGAACTCACCTTTCTGGACCAACTAATGAGATGACAATGACATTGTTGAAGGCAGGGCTTATATGAGGTTATAATGGATGTGGGGCTTACATGGGGTGATGTTGGAGGCAGGGTTTATATGGGGTGATATTGGAGGTGAGGCTTACATGAGGGAATATTGGAGGTGGGGTTTATAGGGGTGACATTAAAGGCAGGGCTTGTATGGGGTGATATTGGAGGCAGGACTTACATGAGGTGATATTGGAGGTGGGACTTATATGGGGTGATATTGGAGGTGGGGCGTATATGGGGCGAAAATAGAGGTGGGGCTTGCATGCTGACTATGAGGCAAAAATCAAATGCATTGACTTCTGCTGTGGCTGGTTCAGGTGTATTGTGCATCTGGTATTTGTGGGATTAAAACCTAGGATTATGAGGTCTTTTGGCTTATAACTCAATGCTCTAACCTCTGCACTACATTGCAGACCTTACCACAAAACCAATATTATTAACATTATTTTTTTTTTTTAAGTAATTGTAGTGGTTTAATTATGAACAGTAAAGGAAGTAAAACCAGGAAGGGCATGGTGAAACCATGATAACAAGGACTGCATAATTTCTGAGTGTTCTTAATAAGGCAGTATACCAGTGCCCTCATATAGGTTCAAACTTCTGACCATTTGCTTGTAAAGCCAAGGTGCACGCAGTGTACCAACTGAGGAGCTAGGCGAAATCGCTGGTCTCATCTTTAAGTGCATTTAATGTTGTAATGCATGCATATAGCAAAGAAAGGGGATGCTGACTGTTAAAAGCATGAGTATATCCATGTCACAACATTTGAATATTACTCATTTATTAGTTGAACAGAATTCTGGGTAACCTGGGTTCAAATCCTAGCTAATGCACTAATTTTTTTCTCTCTTCTGTTTCTCCTAGTTCTACTAGAGATGCATATTAATGTTATCGGAGTCACCTTAATTGCCTGCATTCTTTTTTTTTAATCAGCCCACTTCCCCATCTGCAGCTTGTCGACATCACACACTTGAAGGTGCCCCATTTTCACCTTCTATATATAATTGATATGCACTGCAAAAAACTTTGTTAATGCATCAGTTAGGGTTAGACAGACAAAAGTGGGGAAATGAGACGTCACGTAGAGCCACTAACCCACCACCATCCTCCACAAAGCGAGAGACCCCAGAGTGTGCCACTGGGTAGCCAGGCCCATCTCTTACCCTATTCCAAGTATAAACAGGCTGACATGCTACAGTAAAAGAAAATGGGCTGAGAGCTTGGCTTCATGACCTCATGGCACACCCCAGCGTCCATCGGTCTGTGGAGGATGGGGAGGTGGGGTGGTTGACAGTTAGGAGCTCTATCGTAACATCTAATTTCCTGACTTTTGTCAGTTTAAACCTAACTGATGCATTAACAATGTTTTTTTGCAATGAATTGTCTCACTTTTTGTAAAAGTGTAATATAACTAGCAAATAGCATGTGTTGGTGGGCTCTGCACTCCCACCATGCTGCCCATTCCTGAGTAACTATATGCATGTGTGGGAGTGTAGGATCTCTGGGCTCTGCCCTCCCACTTGAACATAACTACACCACCACACTGCAGCCCTACAGGGCAAGTAACACTTGTAACACTAATTTGCCAATATCTCAGCAATCATAGCAGCTATGAAAACAATTCAAATATCATTGCAATCATGACAGTGAGACCTTCTTGGGGGACAAAGTCGATGAAATCTGTATCTCACATTGTTTTCAAATTACAGGTGCCATGGGTGCCACAGTAAGCCTCATCTCCATTATAACCTCATATACCTCCTGGAACCCATTTCTCACAAAAATGAAATATCATCCTAGCAGACCTTTCACCCTGACTCCATAAATCACCTTGAACCAATTTCTGGTTAAAATGTAATTATTACTTCTCCTGGCCTAAATGGTCCCTGCAGATCCTTTACTCTGGATTCATAAATTATGAGGAATCCATTTTTGGCAAAAATATAAATATAACCTCAGGTGGCCTAAATGACAACCTCAGACCTTTTACACCAGCTCCATTAGTCACTTACTACCAACTTTTTCAAAAACTTTAAATATCACCTCAGGTGTCTTAAATGGCTGCAATGGACCTTTCACCCCAACTATAGATATCAACTGGAATTGATTTTATGCAAAAATAAAATTTTCACCTCAGATGGCTTAAACAACTACTGCAACCTTTCACAATGACTCCATAGATCACCTGGAACCCATTTGTGACAAAAATAAAAATATTACCTCAAGTGGCCTAAATGACCACTGCCTACCTCTTACCCCATAAATCACCTGAAACCTGTTTTTGCAAAAATAAATATGACATCAGGTAGCATAAATGTAAACCACAGATCTTTCATCCCTCCTCCCTCCTCCATTAGTCACCTGGAACCCATTTTATGCAAAAATTTAAATTTCACCCCAGGTGACCTAAATGACCACTGCATCATATTCACTCCATAGATCACCTGGAACCCATTTTTGGCAAAAATAAAAATTGCAACCCTGGTGGCCTCAATGATCACTTTTTATACCAGCTGCATCAATCACATAGAAACCATTTTTGGCAAAAGAAAAATCACCTCAGCTGGAATAAATGACCACCGTTGATCTTTCACTCCAGCTGTTTAACTCACCAGAAACCCATTTTGGAAACAAATAAAAAATGTCAACTCAGGTGGCTTAAAGAACCATGAAGAAACTTTCAACCAGGCTCCATAGATCAGCTGGAGCTAATTTTTGGCAAAAAATAATGATATCACCTCATGTGGCCAAAATGACATCCACAGACCTTTTTACCCCAGATTCATATCACCTGGAACAAATTTTAGAAAAAATTAAAATCACCAAATGTGGCCTAAATGACCACTGCATATCTTTTACTCTGGATACATTAATTACCTGGATCCCAGTTTTGGGAAAAATACAAATATCACTTCAGGTGGCCAAACAATAACCTCAGACCTTTCACATCAGCTCCATTAATCACCTGCAACCCACTTTTAAAAAAACTAAAAATATCACCTCACATGGCTTAAACAGCCACTGTGGACATTTCATCTCAGCTCCAGATATCACCTGGAACCCACTGTTTGCAAAAATAAAAAGTAAACCTCAGGTGGCTTAAACAACCATCGCAGACTTTACACAATGACTCCATATATCACCTGGAATCCATTTTTGGCAAAAATAAAAATATCACCTCAGATAGTCTAAATGACCACTGACGACCTTTCACTCCAGCTTCATAAATCACCTGCAATCCATTTTCAGCAAATATATAAATTTCACCTCAGGTGGCCTAAACAACCACTGAGGAACTTTGAATCTGGCTCCATAGATCACCTGGAACCCATTTTGGTGAAAAATAAAAATATAATCCCTGGTTGCCTAAAGGTCCTCTGCAGACCTTTCACCCTGGCTTCATAAAACACTTGGAGCCAATTTCTGGTAAAAATGAAAATATCACCTTGTCACAGGGTGCCCCTGTGAAGGGTTGAGGGCCCCAAATAATATTTATAAAAATGGGAGGGGTACCTGAAAGCCCTATTTTTTATTGTCCCACAAAAGCTATGTTTTGATTGGTGGCTGTTTCTAAGCCCATTAAAGTAAAAGGCAACAGTTATTTAGTGACATTGTTTATATAATTATATGACTAAAATGAATAAATAATGAAAGGATAGTTGTTAGTTTAATGTTAAATCCTTTTGGGGCATTATAGCTGAATCTAGCTATAAGTCTGAAGCTGAAATTCCCCCCTTCCCCAGGTAGCTGTAATTGTTTTGTGGTTTTTACCTTTTTGCTTGGTGAACGATTGCACAGACAGGTTTAGACATAATATTCCTTCTTAGTATTTAGTTGCAAATGCAATCTTCAATTTCGGTTGTTGCTACTAAATGTTATTTTATTAAGCCCTTTTCTTTGAGGTGAGAGAGAGGATTGTTGGGCAAGGAAAAGTGGTTTCAACTTAGTGCGTTGGGTGTGTGGTGTTGTTCGGTATGTATTTGGAGAATTTTGGTGACGGAGAGTTTCAAGTAAGGGACTGAGTTAGTTTCTGACAGTGTTTCTTGTAATTAATGTATTTAGCACAAATACGGAAGGGATGAATAAAATACATCATAATGGCTTGCATTATTTGGGGTGTATTGTAAGCCCTCCATAATAGAAAATGGAAGGACATTACATTACAAAAGAAGCCTGGTAGTGTCCTTCGGTGTTTCAGTGGGCTTGTTTAGGTTTAAATGTAGTAGATATTCTTTTGGGGGTTCCCTTGCTTGTTCTCTGCCCTTCTCCCATGTTGAGGATATCTTTTTCTGCATTGAGTGGCTATTTGGAGCCATTCTGTTTGTTTTGGTGATTGCCCCTTTTTTCAAATTTGCCTAGTGGCCCCTTTTCTTGGGTTGTTGTGGTGGCAAGAGAGTCGTGTGAGTGGACTCTGTGACATTGAAGACGCTTGTATTGTGCAATGTTCTGTTAGACGGTGTCTTTAAATATAATAAAGTAAATAAAAGAAAATAAAAAAGTGGGATTTGGAAAGGCATATTAATGCTTATTTCAGTGGTGACACAGTTGTAGTGTTTTTTGTATTGTTTGATATGTGGGCCTGGATATTCAAACTGTGCCAGGCTGTGGCGCAAGCTTGGGTGCAGCTCAACTTGGCTGCGCAAGGGTGTGGCCTGGGCGATATTCAACAGATCTGCACTATGGCTCGGTAGCTTTGAATATCGCACCCTGGCCACCCCCACTGTGCATGGCGTAGTGACACTGTGCCAGTGCAAGTGGCCAGAGTGGAGTATGGAGATGTGCTAGTGCAAGTGTCATTGCACCATGCATGGCACCAGTGATATTCAAAATGTGACATGCAAATGGTGCCATAATTTATGCAAGGTGCACAAGGGGCCATTTGCATGTCATTATGGCCCCATTTGCATACCATTTGCATGCAGGTGTGCCTACCCCCCAGTGACTTGCGCATAGGCGCCTGCCGAACCCAGCAGCCGCTGGGGACCCGGCGCCCCTGCTGTATCATGGCATTTGTTTAAAATAAAGATCATTTAATATCTTCAGATCCATTGACCACTATCTGCCTGATTGCAGGCATCTGTAAAAAATATAATAATCCGTCCTATATCCCTGGTGGCCTAGTGGACCACTATCCACCCGATCGGGCATTTGTATAAATGAATAATCCCTATAACCCTGGTGGTCCAGCGGACCAGCTATCTGCCCTGAGGCAGTGGGGAGGCAGGTGGGCGGGGTGCTGCTGCCTTCCGGCTGACTGGGGGAGCGGGCAGTGGGGATCAGTGGGAGGGTGAGGTGGACCACTAGACCACCAGGGATATTGGAATTAGTTGTTTTTTACAAATGCCCACAATTGGGACCATCAGGGATATTGAGAGGGGATCTTTCTTTGCAACATATGCCCACGATCGGGCAGATAGCTGGTCCACTGGACCACCAGGGTTATAGGGATTATTCATTTATACAAATGCCTGATCGGGCAGATAGTGGTCCACTGGACCACCAGGGATATAGGACAGATTATTATATTTTTTACAGATGCCCATGATCAGGCAGATAGCGGTCCACTGGACCACCAGGGGTATTGGACTCCATTCTTTATTTTTACAAATGCCCATGATTGGGCATGGGGGGTGCCACCAGGTGCAGCCAGATCTTGGGGGGCCATCTACAGGTGGCAGCTGCCATGTTGCGCCCTGCAATGTGGCAGCTCACCTGTGGGTGGCCATCAGTTGTTCCTTTTTTTTTGGTGTAACTTTGTGCTGGCGCAAGTAGAGGTTGTACATGCATGGCTCTGCACATCCTGGGCTGAATATCAGGCTGTGCAGGTTATGCATGGGCACGCCTCACCTACCTGTGATGCGCTCCAGTGCATCGGGATTTTTGCAGTGCACTTTTCCCTTTTGAATATCGCGCCAGGGCACATCAGTGGGTTGTCCATGGTGCAACACTGTTGTGCCATGCACTAGCCTTTTGTATATCTGGGCCGTGGTGTTCTCAGCTTTGTCTTTTTAAAATAAGCCATTGAGTTCCTTTTCAATAGTGCAAACATTCACACTATCACGGAGTCATTTATCTTTAAATTTCCACTATCATGTACTATAGCAGTTAAAGCATACTTATTTTGAGCTTTGCAAACCTTCCGGATGTAAAGAGGGGAAGTTTGGTGTTGTGTCTGGGGACTTGTTGGGGACGAGGGTTTTTGTGGTTTTTGTGAAGCCTCGAGTTCAGTTCTTGCCGGCATCTTTGTTCTTTTAAAAGTCGGCCAGCCACAGTCGCATTCCTTATATCAAATATTGGAAGGGGAGGTGCTTTCAGTCACTAGAAATAATGTTTAAAAAGCTCCTAAAAAGAGTTTAATCTACTTGTATGCCTATAAATATTCTGTTTTAGTAATTAAAAGGGGCATTATGTTTATAAATAAAATAAACACGTTGTAAATAAAGATTTAAAGTGTATAGTAAAATATTGGGGTGGAGTTAAACAATCACATGACCCCTTTTGGGTATACATTCAGAATGTTTGGTTTGAGAGGTAGATTTTGTTTGCTGTGGGTCTAGAGGTATATTTCGGGAAACTGTTGAAAGGGCTCTGTGGAGTTTCGATGAACTGTGCAATTTACTGCTCCGAATGGAAGATTTAAAATGCCAGATTATTTTGTCTGCTGTGCTATTTACTGCTCCGAAGGGAAGATTTAAAATGCCAGATTATTTTGTCTGCCGTGCTATTTACTGCACTGAATGGAACAGTAAGATGTTGAAGTACTTTGCCATGCTGAAAGTATAATGTTGTAAACAATGACTGAAAAATAATTAATTAAAACTGAAACTTTTACAAGAAGTGGTGATGCATGTTTCTATATGACTGTCCACATACTCCTGCGCCCTATCACACACCTCTTCTGTCCTAAATGACCAATGCAGATCTTTCACTCTGGATCCATGAATTACCTGGAACCCATTTTTGGCAAAAATAGACCACCACCTACCTTTAACCTCAGGTGGAGTAAATGACCAGTGCCAACCTTTTACCCCAATCTCATGAATCACCTGAATTGCATTTTTGGCAAAAATAAATATATCGCCTCAGCTGGCCTAAACTACAACCTCAGCCTTTCACCCCAACTCCATAAATCACTTGGAACCCATTGTTGGCAAATATATAAATTGCACCTCAGGGGGCCTAAACAGCAACTAAGGAACATTGAATCTGGTGCCATACATCACCTGAAACCCATTTATGGCAAAAAATAAAAATATCACCTCAGGTGGCATAAATGACCTTTTAACCTTGCTCCATACATACCCTGGAACCCATTTTTGGTTAAAAATAAAATATTACACCAGGTGGCAAAAATGACCACTGCATACCTTTCATCCTGGCTATATAGATCACCTGGAACCATTTTGGTAAAAATGAAAATATCACACTTGGAGGCCTTAAGGTCCACTGCATACCTTTTATCCCGGTGCCATAAATCACCTGGAACCAATTTCTGGCATGAAATGTAAAAAAAATGTCACCCCAGGTTGCCTAGATGACCACCGCAGACCTTACACCTCAGCTCCATAAATCATCAGGAACAAATTTTTAGTGAAAACAAAAATATTACCTCTGGTGACCTAAATGACGACTGCAGATCTTTTACTCCAGATCAATAAATTACCTGCAACCCATTTTTGGTAAAAATAAAAATGTCACATCAGGTGTCCAAAACAAACTCCTCAGACCTTTCACAATGTTTCCATAAATCACCTTGAACCCAATTTCTGCAAAAATAAAAATTACACCTCAGGTGGCCTACACAGCCACCTCTTACCATTCACCCTAGCTCTACAGATTACCTGGAACCCATTTTTGAAAAACAATAAAATATCACCCCTTGTGTCTTAAAAGTTCACTGTGGATCTTTTTCCCCAGGTCCATAAATCAACAAGAGACCTATTTTTGGTAAAAAAAAAATGATATCACCTGAGGTGGCCTAAATGACCACACTGGACTTTTTACTCCATAATATCACCTTGAAACCATTTTTGGCAAAAATAAGAAAAATAATTTCAGGTGGCTTAAACGACCACCATGGACATTTCACCTCACTCCAGCTATCACCTGGAATAAATTGTTTGAAAAAATACAATTATCACCTCAGGTGGCCTAATGACCACCACCTACCTTTAACCTCAGGAGGCCTAAATGACCACTGCCAAATTTTTATTACAATCCCAATAATCACCTGAACTGCAATTTTGGCAAAAATAAATATATCACCTCAGTTGGCCTAAACTACAACCTCAGACCATTCACCCCAGCTCCATAAATCACCTGGAACCCATTTTTGGCAAATATATAAATTGCACCTCAAGTGGCCTAAACAACTACTGTGGAACATTGAATCTGGCTTTATAGATTACCTGAACCCATTTATGGCAAAAAATAAAAATATCACTTCAGGTGGCATAAATTACCTTTTACCCTTACTTCAAACATTACCTGGTACACAATTTTGGTAAAAATTAAAATATTACCTCAGGTGGATCAAAATGACCACTGCATATCATTCACCCTGGCTAAATAGATCACCTGGAACTATTTTTGGCAAAAATGAAAATATCACCCCTGGTCTCCTAAAGGTCCACTGCAGACCTTTCATCCAGACTCCATAAATCATCTGGAACCTATTTCTGGCAAACAACAAATACAAATATCACCATGTGTGGCCTAAATGACCATTGTAGACCTTTCACCTCAGCTCCATAAATCACCAGGAACCAATTTTTAGTAAAAATTAAAATATCACCACTGGTGGCCTAAATGACCACAGCAGATCTTTAACTTCAGATCCATAAATTACCTGGAACCCATTTTTGGTAAAAATTAAAATGTCAGATCAGGTGTTCAAAAGGAACATCTCAGACCTTTCACAATGTTTCCATAGATTACCTTGAAACCAGTTTCTGCAAAAATAACAATTATACCTCAGGTGACCTACACAACCACCTTGTACCATTCACCTTAGCTCCACAGATTACCTGGAACCCATTTTTCTCAACAAAATAAAAATATCACCCCTTGTGTCTTAAAAGTTCACTGTGGAATTTTTTCTCCAGTGCCATAAATCAACTGGAACCTATTTTTGGTAAAAACAATGATATCACCTCAAGTGACCTAAATTACTACACTGTAGGATCTTAGTGGAGAGCAGGTGCTGATCTTGACTGTGACAAGTGACCATGGCTCAGGGATGGAGAGGAAGAACCCACCATGCTGGATATGGGACAGGCCAGTGGTACCACTGGTTTTGGAACAGTGGGGGTTAGCACCATGCCTGACATTTAGGCCAGCTGAGTTCATGTTTTTAGTTTTGTCTAAAATAGGTTCCAGGTGATTTATGGAGCCAGGGAAAAAGGTCCACAGTGGTCATTTTTGCCTGCAATCACCTGGAACCAATTTTTGGCAAAAATAAAAATATCACCTCAGGTGGCCTAAATGGCCAATGCCAACCTTTAACCTCAGGAAGCATAAAACACCACTGCAGACCTTTCACATTGCCTCCATAAAGCACCTGGAACCCATTTTTGGGAAAAATTGAAATGTTACCTCAGGTGGTCTTAACGACCACCACAAACCTTTCACCCTGGCTCCATAGATCACCTGGAAAAATGTCACCTCAGGTGGCCTAAAGGTGTACTGCGGACCTTTTACCCTGGATCCACAAATCACCAGGAACCCATTTTTGGCAGAAAGAAAATATCACCTCAGGTGTCCTAAATGATCATTTTGGACTTTTACAGTGGTTTCATAAATCACCTGAAAACTATTTTTGGCAAAAATAAAACTATCACCTGAGGTGGCCTAAACTGCTGCAGCTGACCTGTCACCCCACCTCTATAACTCAACTGGAACCAATTTTTGGGAAAAATAAATATTTCACCTCAGGTGGCGTAAACGACCACCACAGACCTTTCAACATGGCTCCATAGATTACCTGGAAGCCATTTTAAGCAAAAATTAAAATATCACCTCAGAGGACATAAATAATCACCTCAGACATTTACCCTTGTTCTATAAATCACCTGGAACCCATTTTTGACTAAAATAAATATATAATCTCAGGTGGTGTAAATGACCTTAACGGATCATTTCCTCAGGTTCATAAATCTCCTATAACCCATTTCCGACAAAAATAAAAATATCACCTCAGGTGCCATAAATGACCACCATGGACCTTTCACCCCATTTCATAAATCACCTGGAATCCATTTTTGGCCAAAACAAAAATATGGGGCTGGAGTTTTAAAGCCCCAGGAATGATGCAAGGGACTTGTGCCAAACAATAGTGCTGCAAGGGAGTCTAGTGACAAACATTGCACCAGATGCAATTTTCAAAGGAGCACTGCACCAAAGGCAGTCCTCCCTGCGTTAAAGGTGGCTGCATCAGCCTTGTGCCATACAAATGGCAGTGCCATGACACAAGTAGTCTTGCACCACAGAAATGGTGCAGGACCGCACCTGTGGGAATTTCAAAGCTGCCTTACTGACACCAAGTATGTCAAAGTACCATCAGCTGCTAGACCAGCCAGAGTTGGTCTCAGAGACACTAGAGCATATAAAGAGACCCAAAGCAGGTGGTCAGATCTGACTATGCCAAAATTATGGGCCTGTATTCTCTACAGGACTAGCTTAGAAAATTTTGGGGTAAGTTTTGATCATTTCATCTCTCATTTTGTTTACTTAGCTTGCATCATTCTCATCCTTGTCATCATTTGTTTGACTCAGCTTGCACCATTTTTACTTGGGTTTGCACCATTTGTACTCATTTTGCACCATTTATGTACTTGGTTTGCGTCATTTTCATTCCTTGAGTCCTTTTCTGGCTTAACATGGGCTATTTTTGACTCAACTTGCACCATTTATTTTGGTGCAGCTTGCGTCATTCCCATCCCTTACACCATTGAGATGATGTATTGGACCTCTTGAATCGGTCTGGGGGACTTTGTCACACAGATCTCTTTTCTTGCAAAATATGGCACACAGTATTTTGCACACCAAGATCTGATTCAAGCTGGTTGTTTGACGCAGCTTGTGAGGAGCTAAGAGCCTTTTGAAAATCTGGCCCCTGATCTCAGGTAGCCTAAACAAGCATTGCTGACTTTCACCCCAGCTCCATTAATCAACTGCAACACATTTTTGGCAAAAACTAAACAAATTTCCTCAGGTGACCAAAATGACCGCTTTGGACCTTTTACACAGGCTCAATTAATCACCTGGAACCCATTTATTTTTTCCAAAATAAAAATATCACCACAGGTGGCATAAATGACCACCACATACCATTCACCCATATATATTGTAGTGGTGCAGTCGCGCCACTATCATTTGGGTTCAACTGTCACTTCTATGTTAAACTCAAATTTTTCAGGTTAATAACTTTGGACCCATTAAACGGATTTGCCTGAAATTTGGTATGCGCACTGGGGAATGGTCATTCTCTTGATTTTCCAAACTGCATTTTGGCCAGACTTACAGGCTTTGCATACAAAAATGCTGAAAAATGCAAAATTATCCATTTTTAGAGGCTGCTTTTGGGATTTTGGACGTGGCCCTACACAGCCATTGTGTGGCCTGCTGCTCTGAGAGATGATCTGTTTGAAAGAGCTTTGGTGGCCAAACATGCCACTTTATGTTTGGTGAAAACATATTAAGGTATTCAAAGGTTATGCCACTTATAAGTTCCCATTATAAGTTAATGGAAAATTTATATGTATGTTTTGCAAACAAAGAATGGGGTTCTGGCCATCTCGTCCCACCTGACGATCAAAGAATTTGCAGCCTCACAGTTTAAGAATCTTAGTCCCCGAGAATTTTAAAAATTCTTTGATCGTGATGTCCGCCACCTTGTTTTTAATTTTCAGATAGGAAAAACACAAATATCTCAGCTCATGGATCACTTCTGAAGTAAAACTTGGATGGGTTTTATTCAGGGGATGCTGATCTATTGAGCCATGCCTTTGGTTTGATCAAAATTGGTCTAACAATAGAGTTCTGAGCTTTTAAAATCTTAGTTCATGGTTCACTAATGATCTTTAATCATGAGCCAGCAAATTCTTTGATCGTGAGATTCCTTGATCGCGATCATGCATCATGAGTGAGGGATGATATGGCCAGATTTAAAAATAGATTTTCTGAGCCCAGGAGTGCCCTAGAAAGTTAAATGAGGGTATGTTTTGCTCAGGGGGCTTTGTTCTGCACTATCTGAATAAAAAAAAAATATATTTTCAATATCCCTGGTAGTCTAGCGGCCCCCCAATGTTTATTTCATACATATTGCTTTTTTATATCCCTGGTAGTCTCGTGGCCCCCGATATGTATTAAATTATTATAGCTGTTCATATCTCTAGTAGTCTAGCAGCCCCACCCATCATAATAAGATACATAACAATCTGGAATTGCCTGCCCTGCTAGTCTTGTGGCCCCCCAATGTGTATTTCATGCATATTGATTTGTTATATCCCTGGTAGTCTAGTGGACTAGCAGGTGAAATAAGTCAGGAACAAGTCTAACTATGTGCATGACTGCCAGTGCTTGTAGGTCATCACTGTCTCAGTGCTGAAATTGATTCCAGGTTATATCTGGAGCTGAGGTGAAATGTCCATGGTGGTCATTTCAGCCATGTGAGGTGATATTTTTAGTTTATAAAAAAGTGGATTGCAGGTGATTAATGGAGCTGGTGTAAAAGCTCTAAGGTTGTCATTTAGGCCACCTGAGGTGTTTTTTGGTTTTGCTAAAATGTGTTCCAGGTGATATGAACCTGGATTAAAACATCTGTAGATGTCATTTAGGCCACCTGAGGTGATACTTTTATTTTTACCAGAAATGGTTTCCAGGTGATTTAGGGAGTCATTGTGAAAAGTCCACAATGGTTGTTTAAGCCACCTGAGCTGAAATTTTTATTTTTGTAATCAATGGATTCCAGGTGATATCTGGAGCTGAGGTGAAATGTCCAAGGTGGTCATTTAAGCCACCTGAGGTTATAGTTCTTATTTTTGCCAACAATGGTTTCAAGATGATATTATGGAGTAATAAGTCCAGTGTGGTCATTTAGGCCACCTGAGGTGATATCATTTCTTTACCAAAAATAGGTTCCAGTTGATTTATGGCACTGGGGAAAAAGGTCCACAGTGAACTTTCAAGACACAAGGGGTGATATTTTTATTTTTTGCCAAAAATGGGTTCCAGGTAATCTGTGGAGCTTGGATGAAAGTACGTGGTGGTCATTTAGGCCACCAGAGGTGAAATTCTATTTTTGCCAAAACTGTGCTTAACGTGATCTATGGAAACATTGTGAAAGGTGTGAGGAGTTTGGTTTGGGCACCTGATGTGACATTGTTATTTTTACAAATATGGGTTCCAGGTAATTTATGGATTTGGATTAAAAGATCTGCAGTGGTCATTTAGGCCACCAGAGGTAATGTTTTTATTTTTACTAAAAATTGGTTCCATCTGACATATGGTGTGAATTTGAATGGTCTGCGGTAGTCATTTAGGCCAGCTGTGGTGAGATTTGTATTCAGTTTTTGGACAGTAATTGGTTCCAGGTAATTTATGGCACCTGGATAAAATGTCTGCAGTGGACCTTTAGGCCACCAGAGGTGATATTTTCATTTTTGTCAAAAATGGTTCCAGGAGATCTATGGAGCAAGGATGAATAGTATGCAGTGGTCATTTAGGCCACCTGAGGTAATATTTTTATTTTTACCAAAAATGGGTTCCAGGTTGTGTATGGAGCAATGGAAAAATGTCCTTTATGCCACCTGAGGTGATATATGATATCTGGAGCTGAGGTGAAATGTCCAACATGGTCATTTAAACCACCTGAGGTTATAGTTCTTATTTTTGCCAACAATGGTTTCAAGGTGATATTATGCAGTAATAAGTATGGAGTACTAAGCCCACCTGAGGTGATATGTTTATTTTTGCCAAAAATGCATATCAGTTGATTTATGGGATTGTGGTAAAAGGTAGGCAGTGGTCATTTAATCCACCTGAAGTGATAATTTTATTTTTGCCAAAAATGGATTCCAGATGATCAGTGTCAGTGGCTCAGTAGGTAGCACCCTCGCTTCTGAAGCTGAGAGATCAGAGGGCTGTGGGTTCAGTTCCCACATCTGGCACTTGGGTTAATATCCCAATACTGACACTGTAGTGCAGCATGAGAGGGGTGCTGCACTTCTGAGGTGCCGTCTTTTGGATTAGATGTTAAACCAAGGTGCCATCTGCCTGGATTGGTGGTAGTTCAGGTGGATGTTAAAGATCCCATGGCACTTATCGAAAAGAGTAGGGGAATTTCCCCCGGTGTCCTGGCCAAATCTCCCTTATCCACTACAAATACCACCAACAGCTTAATGTGGTTCAAGGTCAGTTGGCAATCATCTGTATCCCCCTCCCCCGGGTCATGTCTGAAAATAGGCAGGATTTGTCTAGTGCACTTACCCGGTCAACAAAAAAAAAAAAAATAAATATTTTTATTTGTTGCCATAAATGGGTTTCAGGTGATCTATGGAGCCAGATTCAAAGTTCCTTAGTGGTTGTTTAGGCCACCTGAGGTGAAATTTACATATTTGCTGAAAATGGGTTGCAGGGGATTTATGAAGCTTGGGTGAAAGGTCTGAGGTTGTCATTTAGGCCACCTGAGGTGATATGTTTATTTTCACCAAAAATGCATATCAGGTGATTTATGGGATTGTAGTAAAAGGTAGGCAGTGGTCATTTAATCCACCTGAAGTGATAATTTTATTTTTGCCAAAAATGGATTCCAGATGATCTATGGAGTAATTGTGAAAAGCCCGCGATGGATGTTTAAGCCACCTGCAGTGAAATTTTTATTTTTGAAAACAGTGGTTTCCATGTGATATCTGGAGCTGAGGTGAAATGTACATAGTGTTGTTTAAGCCATGTGAGTTGATATTTTTATTTTTTTTTTAAGTGAGCTTTAGGAGATTAATGGAGCTGGTGTGAAAGGTCTGAGGTTGTTGTTTGGCCACCTGAGGTGATATTTGTATTTTTCCCAAAACTGGGATCCAGGTAATTAATGTACCCAGAGTAAAAGATCTGCAGTGGTCATTTAGTCCACCTGAGGTGATTTCTCTTTTTGCTTAAATTTGTTCCAGGTGATATGAATCTGGGGTAAAAGGTCTGTGGAGGTCATTTAGGCCACATGAGGTAATATTTTTAGTTTTTTGCCAAAAATGTGCTCCAGCTGATCTATGGAGCCTGGTTGAAATGTTTTTCATAGTTCTTTAAGCCAGCTGAGTAGAATTTTGTTATTTGTTTCAAAAATGGGTTTCTGGTGAGTTAAATAGTTGGAGTGAAAGATCAACAGTGGTTGTTTATTCCACCTGAGGTGATTTATTTTTTATTTTTGCCAAAAATGGTTTCTAGATGATTGATGGATCTGGTGTAAAATGTCCAAAGTGGCCATTGAGGTAACCTGTTTTGAAATGTAAATTTTTGCACCAAATGGGTTCCAAGTGACTTATGGAGCACAGGTTAAATGTATCTGGTTTACATTTATGCTACCTAATGTCATATATTTATTTCTGGCAAAAACATATTTCAGGTGATTTATGTGATAAAAGGTAGGCAGTGGTCATTTAGAACACCTTAGATAATATTTTTATTTTTGCCACAAATGGGTTCCAGGTGACATATGGAGTCATTATGAAAGGTTGCAGTGGTTGTTTAAGCCAGCTGAGGTGAAATTTTTAATTTTGCATAAAATCAGTTCCAGTTGATATCTATAGTTTGGGTGAAAGGTCCATGGCAGTCATTTAAGACACCTGAGGTGATATTTTCAGTTTTTCAAAAATAGGGTAGTAAGTGACTAATGCAGCAGGTGTAAAAGGCCTGAGGATCTTTAGCCTCTGATAGCATAAACGACCAGTGCAGACATTTTACATTGCCTCCATAAATCACCTGGAACCAATTTTTGGCTAAAATAAAAATATCACCTCAGGTGGCCTAAATGGTTAATGCTGACCTTTAACTTCATGAAGCATAAGACACCACTGCAGACCTTTCACTTTGCCTCCATAATTCAGGTGATCTATGGAGACAGGGTAAAAGGTTTGTGGAGGTCGTTAAGACCACCTGAGGTGACGTTTCTATTTTTGCCAAATATGTGTTCCAGGTGATTTATGGAGGCAAAGTGAAAGGTCTGCAGTGTCATTTAATGCTTCTTGAGGTGAAAGGCCGGCAGCCATTTAGGCAACCTGAGGTGATATTTTTAATTTTCCAGGTGATTTATGGAGGCAGTGTAAAATGTCTATACTGGTCGCATATGCTATCTGAGGCTAAAGGTCCACAGTGATCACTTTGGCCACCTGAGGTGATATTTCTATTTTTACCAAAAATGGGATCCAGTTAATTTATGAATTTGGGGTAAAAGGCAGGTAGTCGTCATTTAGATAACCTGTAACCCATTTTTGGCAATAATAAAAACATCACCTCAGGTGGACTAAATGACCACCAAAGATCTTTTATTCTGGCTCAATAAATTACATGGAAACCATTCTTGGGAAAAATAAAAATATCACCTGAGGTGGCCTTAATGACCACTGCCTATGTTTAACATCAGGTGGCCTAAATTACTACTGCCTACCTTTTACCTCACCTGCATAAATCACCTGGACCACAAGGCCAACAGTGGACATTTAGGCCAGCTAAGTTCATATTTTTATATTTCTCAAAAACGGGTTACAGGTGATATATGGAGCATGGGCAAAAAGACTGTGAAAGTCATTTAGGCCAACTTAGGTGATATTTGTATTTTTGCAAAAATGTGGTTATGTAGGCCACCTGAGGTTATATATATATATATATATATATATATATATTTGAAAAAGTCAGGGTTCCAAGTGATCTGTGGAGTCATTTTAAAAGGTCAGCGATGGTTGTTTAGGCCACCTGAGGAGTTATTTTTATTTTTTCCAAAAATGGGTTCCAGATGATTTATGGACCTAGGGTCCTCAAGTGGTCCTTTAGGCCACCTGAGGAAATATTTTTATTGTTGCCAGAAATTGTTTTCAGGAGTTTGATGGAGCCCTGCAAAAAGGGCCGTGGTGGTCATTTATGACTCCTGAAGTGATATTTTTATTTTTGCCAAAAATGGATCCAGGAGATTTATGGTGACAGGGTAAAACATCCACTGTGCTCCTTTAGGCCACTTGAATTTATATTTTCATTTTTGCCAAAAATGGGTGCCAGGTGATTTATAGAGTAAAAGGTCCACGGTGGTTCTTTAGGCCACCAGAGGTAATATATTTATTTTTGCAGGTGCACCGTAGAACAGTCATTCAGGCTCCATAAATTACGTTACCCATTTTTCAACAAAAATGAAAGCATTACCCAGGTGGCCTAAATGTCCACAGTTGACCTTTTACCCTGGCTCCATGAACATCCAGGAATAGAGTTCTGTCAAAAATAACAATATCACATCAGGTGACATAAATAGCCACCACAGATTGTTCACATTATCTCCATTAATCAACTGAAACCCATTTTTGGCCCAAAAAATATCACCTCTGGTGACCTAAATGATCATATCCTACAATCTACTCTGGCTTCATAAATTGCAAAAAATGGGTTCCAGGTGATTTATGGAGCAGGGGTGAAAGATCTGTTTTTTACATTGATGCTAACTGAGGTGATATTTTTATTTTGCCAGAAATGGGTTCCAGGTTATCTATGGAGTCACTGTAAAAGGTCCGCAGTGGTTGTTTTAGCCACCTGAGGTGGAATTTTTAATTTTGCAAAAAATCAGTTCCAGTTGTTTTCTGGAGTTGGGATTAAAGGTCCATGGCAGCCTTTTAAGACACCTGAGGTGATATTTTTAGTTTGTCAAAAAGTGGGTTGTAAGTGACTAATGGTGTAAAAGGTCTGAGGTTTTCGTTTTGGCCACCTGAGGTGATATTTGTATTTTTGTCAAAAATATGTTCCTAGTAATTTATGGATACAGAGTAAAATATCTGCAGTAGTCATTTAGACCAGGAGAGGTGATATTTTTATTTTTAAGAGAAATTGGTTCCAGGTGATTTATGGAGCCAGGGTGAAAGGTCTGCAGAGGACCTTCAGGCAACCAGGGATGATATTTTCATTTTTGGCAAAAATGGATTCCAGGTGATCTATGCAGACAGGGTGAATGGTATGTGGTGGTCATTTAGGCCACCTGAGGTGATATATATTTTTTGTCATAATGGGTTCCAGGTAATTTAAGTATGTGTGGTAAAATGTCTATGGATGTCATTTAGGCCACCTGTGGTGATATTTTTAGTTTTCACCAAAAATAGGTTACAGGTGCTTAATGGAACCTTTGTAAAAGGTCTGTGGTGGTCATATAGGCCCCCTGAGGTGATATTTTTATGTTTACCAAAAAGTGGTTTCAAGTGAGTTATGGAGCATGGGTAAAGGGACTGCAGTAGTCATTTATGCCACCTGAGGTGATATTTTTATTTCTTTCCAAAAATGGGTTTCAGGTTCAAAGTTCTTCAGTGCTTGCTTAGGTCACCTGAGGTGAAATGTTTACTTTCTCCATAAATTAGTTCCAAGTGAGTTATAGAGTTTGGGTGAAAGGTCAGCGGTGGTTGTTAAGGCCACCTAAGTTGATATTTAAAATTTTTGGCAAAAATGCTTTTCATGTGATATTTGGAGCCAGTGTAAAAAGTTGAAAGTAGTCATTAAGGCAATATTTTTTTTGACACAAAATGGGTTCCAGGTTATTTATGGAGCTGGGGAAAAAGGTCCGTAGTAGACCTGTCAGCCAACAGGAGTGATATTTTTATTTTGCCAAAAATGGGTTCCAGGTCATATATGGAGCCAGACTGAATTGTACACGGAGATCATTTGGGACACCTTAGGAGAAATTTATATATTTGCCAAAAATGGGTTCCAGATAATTTATGGAGCTAGGGTGAAAGGTCTGCAGTGGACATTTACGCTACCTGATGTAATATACATATTTTTGCCAAAAATTGGTTTCAGGTGATTTATGGAATTGAGGTAAAAAGTCAACGATAGTTGTTTAAGTGACCTGAGGTAACATTTTTATTTTTGCAAACAACTGAGTCCAGGTGTTAGCTAGAGCTGAGGTGAAAAGTTTATGGTGGTTGTTTCAGCCACCTGAGGTGATATTTCATAATTTTTCCCCAAAATGGTTTCAAGGTGAGTTTTGAAGCAGGTGTCATTTAGGCCACCAGAGGTGATATAATTTTTTTTGCCAAAAATAGCTTCCAGGTGAGTTATGGCACTGGGGTAAAAGGTCCACAGTGAACTTTTATAACCAAAGTGGTGATTTTTTTATTTGTTGCCAAAAATGGGTTCCAGGTAATCTGTGAAGATAGGGTGGTTGTATAGGCCACCTGGGGTCAAATTTTATTTTTGCAAACAATGGATCACAGGTGATATCTGGAGCTGAGGTGAAATGTCCATGGTGGTCATTTAAGCCACCTGAGGTTATAGTTCTTATTTTTGCCAAAAATGGTTTCAAGGTAATATTATGGAGTAAAAAGTCCAGTGTGGGTATATAGGCAATCTGAGGTGATAGCATTTCTTTACCAAAAATAGGTTCTAGTTGATTCATGGCACTAGGGTAAAAGGTCCACAGTGAACTTTTAAGACACAAGGAGTAATATTTTAATTATTTTCCAAAAATGGGTGTTAGGTAATCTGTGGAGCTAGGGTGAATGTTATGAGGTGGTCTTTTAGGCCATCTGAGGTGAAACTTTATCAGTTGTTCCACATTTTAAGAGGCAATCTTCCACAGTTGGGGGACAAAAGGTTGAGAGGTATAGCCACCACTCAGGTGCGCAGAGCAAACAGTTAGGTAGACAAGTGTTGATCTTTCACTCCAGCTGTTTAACTCACCAAAAAGCCATTTTTGAAAAAAATAAAAATTTCACCTGAGGTTTCTTAAAGAACCATGAAGAAACTTTCAACCATGCTCCATAGATCACCTGGAGCATGTTTTTGGCAAAAAGTAAAAATATCACCTCATGTGGCTTAAATGACCCCCACAGATATATTACCCCAGGTTCATATCACCTGGAACAAATTTTAGCAAAAAGAAAAATCACCGCAGGTGGCCTAAATAACAACCTCAGAGCTTTCACACCAGCTCCATTAATCACCTGCAAGTCAATTTGTCGAAAACTATAAATATCAACTCAAATGGCTTACATGACCACCACAGACATTTCACCTCAGCTCCAGATATCACCTGGAATCCATTGTTTGCAAAAACAGTTCCACCTCAGGTAGCTTAAACAACCATCGCGGACTTTTCACAATGACACCATAGAACACCTGGCACCCATTTTTGGCAAAAATAAAATTATCACCTCATGCAGCCTAAATGACCACCACCTACCTTCAACCACAGGTGGCCTACATGACCACTGCCTTCTTTTTACCCCAATCCCATAAATCACTTGAAACACATTTTTGGCAAAAATAAATATATAACCTTAGGTGGCCAAAATGATAACCTCAGACCTTTCACCTCAGCTCCATAAATCACCTGGAACCCATTTTTGGCAAATATATAAATTTCTCCTCAGGTGGCCTAAACAACCACTGAAGAACTTTGAATCTGGCTCCATAAATCACCTGAAATCCATTGATGGCAAAAAATAATAATATCTCCTCAGGTGGCATAAATGACCTGTTGCTTTTGCTCCATACATAATTTGGAACCCATTTTTGGTAAAAAAAATAAAAATATTACTTCAGGTGGCCTAAATGACCACTGCATACCCTTCATCCTGACTCATAGACCACCTGGAACCAATGTTGGCAAAAATGAAAATATCACCCATGGTGGCCTAAAGGTCCACTGCAGACCTTTTATCCTGGCTCCATAAATCACTTGGAACCAATTTTCAGTAAAAATAAAAATATCACCACTGGTGGCCTAAATGACCACAGCAGATCTTTTACTCCAGATCAATAAATTACCTGCAACCCATTTTTGATAAAAATAAAAGTGTCACTGCTCCAATAAAAATGCTGACTGCTTCAACACTTGGCCTCTTCAAGTCCAAGCTGCACCTTTCACCGCTTGTATCCTGCGATTGCCCATTTTAACAATTCCATCGTTCCAGCTGCACATGCCCCAGCACCCAGCACTTACAATCAGTCTTAGCATGCCTAGCACCTTACCTGTCATATTCCCTCTACAAGGCACCCTGACTTCACTGTCTCCTGCCCTAACCCACCTTCCCCCAGTATCTCCACTTCTGCCCCACCCCAACCACCTCTCATACTCCCCTTTACCCTCTGCACCTCCTTCTGCCCTCAATCTCCTACCCTCACTTCCTCCCTCCAACCCCCCATTCCCTTATCTTGCTCATAGCTCAAGTCTTTGTACTGGTTATTAGATGTCTGTAAGTCAATGATTATATGTTTGTAACTAAAAATGATGACCGTTCTAAACACTGACGTGGAACCTTTGTAAAAGAGCCTCAGCTCAAAGGTATTGTAATCCTAGATTGAAGTAAATAAAAAATAAAATAAATAAGTAAATAAATATCAGGTGTCCAAAGCAAACACCTCAGACCTTTCACAATGTTTCCAAAGATCACCTTGAATCTAATTTTGGGAAAAATAAAAATTTCACCTCAGGTGGCCTAAATGACCACCTTGTGCCATTCACCCTAGCTCCACAGATTAGCTGGAACCCATTTTTGGCACAAAATAAAAATATCATCCCTGGTTGCCTCAAGTTCCTCTGCAGACCTTTCACCTGGAACCAATTTATGGTAAAACAAAAATATCACCTCTCCTGGCCTAAATGACCACTGCAGATATTTTACTCTGGATCCATGTATTACCTGGAACCCATATTTGGCAAAAACACAATTATCACCTCAGGAGGCCCAATGACCACCACCTACCTTTAACCTCAGGTGGCCTAAATGACCACTGCCAACCTTTTATCCCAATCTCATGAATCACCTGAACTTTTTTGGAAAAAATAAATATATCACCTCACCTGGCCTAAACTACAACCTCAGACCTTTCACCTCAGCTCCATTAATCACCTGGAACCCATTTTTGGCAAATATATAAATTGCACCTCAGGTGGCATAAACAGCTACTGAGGAACTTTAAATCTGGCTCCAGAGATCACTGGAAACCCATTTATGGCAAAAAATAAAAATATGACCTCAGGTGGCATAAATGACCTTTTACCCTTGCTTCATACATAACCTGGAACCCAATTTTGGTAAAAATGAAAATATTACCTCAGGTGGCCTAAATGACCACTGCATTCAATTCAACCTGGCTAAAGAGATCACCTGGAACCATTTTTGGCACAAATGAAAGTATTACCCCTGGGGCCTAAAGGTCCACTGTAGACCTTTTATCCAGGCTCCATTAATCACTTGGAACCCATTATTATTAGAGTTCGGCGGTCACTTCTATGGTAAACTCAAAAGTCTGCATGTTAATAACTTTGGATCCATTCAATAGATTTGCCTGAAATTTGGTGTGCACACTGGAGCATGGTAGTTCTCTTGATTTGCCAAATTGCATTTCGGTTGAACATACGGGCTTTGCATACGAAAACACTGAAAAATGCAAATTTATCCATTATTGGAGGCAGCTTTTGGGATTTTGGACATGGCTCTGCACAGCCATTGTGTGGCCTGCTGCTCTGAGAAATAATCTGTTTGAAAGAGCTTTGGTGGCCAAACATGCTGCTTTTTGTTTGTTGAAAACATATTAAGGCATTCAAAGGTTATGACACTTTTAAGTTCCCATTATAAGTTAATGGGAACATTTATATGTATGTTTTGTGAAGAAAGAATGGGGTTCTGGCCATCTCATCCCACCTAGTGATCAAAGAGTTTGCAGCCTTGCAGTTCAAGAATCTTAGTCCCCGAGAATTTTAAAAATTCTTTGATCGCGAGGTCAAACTTGTTTTTAATTTTCTGATTCTAAAAACACAAATATCTCAGCTCATGGATCACTTCTGAAGTAAAACTTGGATGGCTTTTATTCAGGGGATGCTTATCTATTGAGCCATGGCTTTGGTTTGATCCAAATCAGTCTAAAAATAGAGTTCTGAGCTTTTGAAATCTTAGTTCATGGCTCACTAATGATCTTTCTTCACGCGCCTGAAAATTCTCTGTGAGATTCCTTGATCGTCATCCTCCATTGAGAGAGAGAGACGATATGGCTAGATTTAAAATTAGATTTTCTCAGCCCAGGAGTGCCCTATAAAGTTAAATGGGGGGGGTGTTTTTCTCAGGGGACTTCGTTCTGCCCCATCTGAATACAAAAAAATAATATTGTCAATATCCCTGGTAGTCTAGTAGCCCTCCATCATTATTAAATAGATAACTATCTCAAATTCCCTGGTAGTCTAGTCATCCACCAATGTGTATTTCATACATATTGTTTTTTTATATCCCTAGTAGTCTCGTGGTCCCCTCGATCTGCATTAAATTATTATAGTTGCTCATATCCCTGGTAGTCTAGCGGACCCACCCATCATAATAAGATACATAACAATCTGGAATTTCCTTCCCTGGTAGTCTAGTGGGCCCCCCAATGTGTATTTCATACATATTGATTTGTTATATCCCTGGTAGTCTAGTGGACTAGCAGGTGAAATAAGTCAGGAACAAGTCTAACTATGTGCATGACTGCCACTGCGTGTAGGCCACCACTGCATCAGTGCTGAAATGGATTCCAGGTTATATCTGGAGCTGAGGTGAAATGCCCACGGTGGTCATTTAAGCCATGTGAGGTGATATTTTCAGTTTATGAAAAAGTGGGTTGCAGGTGATTAATGGAGCTTTTGTAAAAGCTCTGATGTTGTTGTTTGGCCACCTGAGGTGAGATTTGTATGTTTCCCAAAACTGGGATCCAGGTAATTAATGTATCCAGAGCAAAAGATCTGCAGTGGTCATTTAGGCTAAAATTTGTTCCTGGTGATGTGAATCTGGGGTAAAATGACTGTGGAGGTCAAATTTAGGCCACATAAAGTGATATTTTTAGTTGCTCCCAAAAATGTGTTCCAGGTGATCTCTGGAGCCTGGTTGAAGGTTTCTTTGTTGTTCTTTAAGCCACCTGAGGTGACATTTTTATTTTTTTCCAAAATGGGTTATTGGTGAGTTAAATTGCTGGAGTGAAAGATCAGTGGTGGCCATTTAGGCATCCGGAGGTGATTTTTTTTTAATTTTTTGCCAAAAATGATTTCTAGGTGATTGATGGAGCTGGTATAAAAAGTCCAAAGTGGTCATTGAGGCTGCCAGATGTGATATGTTTTTGCTGTTGATAAAAATGGGTTTTAGGTGATTTATAGAGGTGAGGTAAAAGATCCACAGTAGAGCTTTAGACACCATGGGTGCTATTTTTATTTTTGTTAAAAAATGGGTTCCAGGTGATCTATGGGTCCACGGTGAATGTGATGCAGTGGCCTTTTAGTGGTGACATTTTTATTTTTGCAAAAAATGGGTTCCTGGTGATTTATGGAGCAGGGGTGAAAGATCTGTTTTTTACATTTATGCTACCTGATGTGATGTATGTATTTTTGCCTAAATTGGGTTTCAGGTTCTTTATGCAGTTTGGATAAAAGGTAGGTAGTGGTCATTTAGGCCACCTGAGGTGACATTTTTATTTTTGCAAAAAATCGATTCCAGTTGATATCTGGAGTTGGGGTTAAAGGTCCATGGTAGCCATTTAAGACACCTGAGGTTATTTTTTTTGTCATAATGGGTTCCAGGTAATTTATGTGACTGGGGTAAAATGTCTGTGGATGTCATTTAGGCCACCTGTGGTGATATTTTTAGTTTTTGCTAAAAATAGATTACAGGTGATTAATGTAGCTGGGGTGAACTATCCACAGTGCTCATTTGGGCTCCTTATGTTATATTTTTGTTTTTCCCAAAAATAGGATCCAGGTGCTTAATGGAACCTTTGTAAATGGTCTGTGGTGGTCTTATAGGCCACCTGAGGTGATATTTTTATGTTTACCAAAAAGTGGTTCCCGGTGAGTTATGGAGCAGGAGTAAAGAGACTGAAGTGGTCATTTATGCCACCTGAGGTGATATTTTTATTTCTTGCCAAAAATGGGTTTCTGGTTCAAATGGTGGTTGTTTAGGTCACCTGATGTGAAATCTTTATTTTTTCCAAAAATTAGTTCCAGGTGAGTTATAGAGCAGTGATGAAGGGTCAGTGGTGTTTGTTAAGGCCATCTAAGTTATTATTTTTAATTTTTGCCGAAAATGGTTTTCATATAATTTGTGGAGCCAGTGTAAAAAGTTCAAAGTAGTCATTAAGGCGATATTTAATTTTTTTTGCCAAAAATTGGTTCCAGGTTATTTATGGAGCTGGGGAAAAGGTCCGTAGAACTGCTATGAGCCAACAGGAGTGATATTTTTATTTTGCCAAAAATGTGTTCCAGGTGATATATGGAGCCAAGCTGAATGGTACACGGTGGTCATTTAGGACACCTTAGGTAAAATTATATATTTGCCAAAAAAGGGTTATTTATGTAGCTGGAGGTAAAAGGTCTGCAGTGGACACTTACACTACCTGATGTGATATATATATATATATATTTGCCAAACATGGGTTTCATGTGATTTATCTAATTGAGGTAAAAGGTAGGCAGTGGTCATTTAGCCCATCTGAGGTTAAAGGAAAGTTGTGGTCATTTAGACCACCTTAGGTAATATTTGTATTTTTGCCAAAAATGGGCTACAGGTGATCTATGGAGTCATTGTGAAAAGTCCACGATAGTTGTTTAAGTCACCCGAGGAAAATATTTTATTTTTCCAAACAATGGAGTCTAGGTGATCATTGGAGCTGAGGTGAAAAGTCCATGGTGGTCATTCAAGCCACCTGAGGTGATATTTCATATTTTTGCCAAAAAAATGGTTTCAAGGTGATTTATGAAGCAGGTGTAAAAAGTCCAGTGTGGTCATTTAGGCCACCTGATGTGATATTTTTTTTTGCCAAAAATAGGTTCCTGGTGAGTTATGGCACTGGGGTAAAAGGTCCACAGTGAACTTTTATAACCAAAGAGGTGATTTTTTTTATTTCTTACCAAAAATGGGTTCCAGATAATCTGTGGAGATAGGGTGGTCATTTAGGCCACTTGAGTGACATTTTTATTTTTGCCAAAACTGAGTTCAAGGTGATCTATTGAAACATTGTGACATTTTTGAGGTGTTTCTTTTTAACACCTGATCTGACATTTTCATTTTTACCAAAAATGGGTTCCCGGTAATTTATGGATCTGGCAGAAAATATATGCAGTGGTCATTTAGGCCACCAGAGGTGATATTTTTAATTTTACTAAAAATTGGTTCCAGGTTATTTATGGAGCCCAGGTGTAAGGTATTGAGTGGTCATTTAGGGCACTTAGGGTGATATTTTTATTCACTGTTTGCCATAAATAGGTTCCAGATGATTTATAGATCCTGGATAAAAGGTCTGCAGTGGACCTTTAGGCCACCATTGGTGATAGGTTCATTTTTGCCAACAATGGTTCCAGGTGATCTATTGAGCCAGGGTGAATGGTATGTAATGGTCAGTTAGGCCACTTGAGGTAAACATTTCATTTTGTTTTACCAAAAATGGGTTCCAGGATATGTATGGAGCAAGGGTAAAAGGTCATTTATGCCTCCTGAGGTGATATTATAATGTTTTGCCATAAATGGGTTTCAGGTGATCTATAGAGCCAGATTCAATGTTCCTCAGAAGTTGTTTAGGCCACCTGAGGTGCAATTTATATATTTGCCAAAACTGGGTTCCAGGTGATTTATGGAGCTGGGCTGAAAGATCTGATGTTGTAGCTTAGGCAAGCTGAGGTGATATACAAGGCCACTGATTTACGGTGATTAAAACAATTAAATTCCATTTTCAAGACTTAAGATTCCAGAATTTCACAGGTGATTGTTACTCTAATTTCCGGATTTTACTGGGATTCTGTTATCATTTTTTAGTATGTGCATGAATAATCAGAATTAAAGAAGGCTTCATATACAGAGCATTAAATAAAGCAAACTGAAAATAGTACAGGAAGGAATTAAAAGAAAAACACACTTTTTTATAGATTTACTGATCTGATAGAAAATGCCAGATTCCATGAAATCTTCATTTTTACCGGTTTTCAGGCAGCCCTAATTCCTAAATTTTACCAGATTTTCTGGTAAAAACCAAAAAACAGTGGCCTTGGTGATATATTTATGTTTGCCAAAAATGCAATTCTAGTGATTCATGGGATTGGGGTAAAAGGTTGGCAGTGGTAATTTACACCACCTGAGGTTAAAGGTAGATGGTGGTCATTAGGCAATGTGAGGTGATAATTGTATTTTTGCAAAAAATAGGTTCCAGATAATTCATGGATCCAGAGTAAAAGATCTGCAGTGGTCATTTAGGCCAGGAGAGGTGATATTTTTAATTTTACCAGAAATTGGCTCCAGATGATTTATGGAGCCAGGGTGAAAGGTCTGCAGAGGGCCTTTAGGCAACCAGGGATGATATTTGTATTATATGCCAAAAATGGGCTCCAGGTGATCTATGGAGCCAGGTTCAAAGTTCCTCGGTGGTGTTTAGGTCACATGAGGTGAAATGTTCATTTTTTTCCAAAAATAAGTTCCAGGTGAGTTGTAAAGCTGGGGTGAAATGTCAGCAGTGGTCGTTAAGGACACCTAATTTGGCAAAAATAAATATACCACATCAGGCAGGGTAAATGTCCACTGCAGGACTTTCATCCCAGCTCCATAAATAATCTAGAACTCATTTTTGACAAAGATATAAATTTCACCTAAGGTGTCCTAAATGACCAGCATGTACCATTCAGCCTATATCCACAGATCTGCTGGAACCCATTTTTGGCAAAAATAAAAATATCACTCCTGTTGGCCCATAGGTCTACTACGGATCTTTTTCCACAGCTCCTTAAATAAATTGGAACCCAAATTTTTTCACAAAAAATAATATTGCCTAAATGACTACTTTGAACATTCTACAAAACTCACATGAAAACCATTTTTGGCAAAAAAAAAATTATCAACTTAGGTGGCTTTAACGACCACTGCTGACCTTTCTCCTCAGCTTTATAACCAACCTGGAACTCATTTTTGGGAAGAAAATTTTGCATTTCACCCCAGGTGCCTAAATGACCACCACAGACCTTTTACCTGAGCTCCATAAATCACCTGGAACCAATTTTTAGTAAAAATAACAACATTACCTCTGGTGGCCTAAATGAAGACTGCAGATCTTTTACTCCACATCCATAAATTACCTGGAACCCATTTTCTGTAAAAATAAAAATGTCACATCAGGTGTCCAAAACAAACTCCTCAGACCTTTCACAATGTTTCTATAGATCACCTTGAACCTACTTTGGCAAAAATAAGAATTTCACCTCAGGTAGCATAAACGACCACTTCGTACCATTCACTCTTGCTCCACAGATTACATGGAACCCATTTTTGGCAAAAAATAAAAATATCACCCCTTGTGTCTTAAAAGTTCACTGTGGACCTTTTACCCCAGTGCCATAACTCAACTGGAACCACTTTCTGATAAAAAGATTATATCACCTCAGGTGGCCTAAATTACCACACTGGACTTATTACTCTATAATATCAACTTGAAACCATTTTTGGAAAAAAAATAAGAAGTATAACCTCAGGTGGCTCAAATGACCACGGTGGACATTTCACCTCAGCACCAGATATCACCTGGAATAAATTGTTTGCAAAAATAAACATTTCACCTCAGGTGGCTTAAACAACAATCGTGGACTTTTCACAATGACTCCATAAATCACCTGGAACCCATTGTCCTGTATTATCCCCCTTTTCCCTCACAAAAGACAGAGACCATTGTTTGTTGTTGTGCTCAGATTGACAATTAATTTATTTATATTCATAATTCCATATTCCATTTCCATTTCTTTATTACCATTTCCAAAATTTATTTTTATTTCCATCCACATTTCAATCTCTGATTATCCTTCCCCCAGGTGAAAACCTGGGCTCCTTCTTCTTCTCCTTTTCTGTTAGGTAACAGTGAAAACTGAGACTGCTTTCTCTTTCATCTTATTCCTCTTCTTGTGTTATTCCTTTTTTGTTCCCCCTCCCTCCTCCCCCCATTTTCCCTTTTTCACCTGCCATCCACCTTTGGCAGTCCATAACCATATTATCACATGCCATCCACCTTTGTCAGTCCAAACTGTCCGACTGGACGCATCTGTCATCCATCCTGACATACCCACCATACAGTCCCACCTTGACTGTCTTCCCCTCTTGCTCTGCCCAGTAGGGTGGGTGGGAGGGATCAAAACTTCAGCCAAAAGTGGCTGAGGCCCCCTTGTGCTGTCCCTTATGTACCTCCCTTCACCCCTCCCCTTCCTGATACCTGCCCATTGTTCTAGCCCTTAGCTCCTCCCCTTCCTTCCCCCCTCCCCTTCAGAGTATGACCATTTTATGCAGGAGGGAGGGGTGCACCAAGACAACCTGGTCTGCCCCTTAAAGGGCAAACTCCATTGTCCTGGATTACCCTCTTTTTCCTCAAAAAAGACAGAGACCATTGTTTGTTGTTGTGCTCAGATTGGCAATTAATTTATTTATATTCATAATTTCATATTCCATTTCCATTTCATTATTATCATTTCTAAAATTTCTTTTTATTTCCATCCGCATATCAATCTCTGATTATCCTTCCCCCAGGTGAAAACCCGGGTGCCTTCTTCTTCTCCTTTTCTGTTAGGTAACTGAAAACTGAGACTACTTTCTCCTTCATCTTCTTCCTCTTCTTGTGTTATTCCTTTTTTGTTCCCCCTCCCCTCCTCCCCCTTTTCCCCACTAGCCAGTCTCCAGGTTGCATTGGATGGCTGGCTTCCCCCCATACTAGGGTACCAATTTCCCTTACCTGAGGAATATCCTTTTTATTCCTTCTTGCTTTTCTCCCCTTTTTTTTATATTCCATCTTTGGATGTTTTCTCCATGCTTCTATGAAGCCCATTGTTTACGTATTAAACATATCTATGGCTAGGTCTGACAGGTGCACACCATCTGCCCTGTAGAAATCTTCTACCCATTCTTCTACCCCCCTCAGTATCACCTGTCCTCCCATTGGCCTTACCAACATCCCAACTCTCCTATAAATTTTTCTCCTAGCCTGCTCTACTACTCTGTGGCTGTGCTCCTGCCTCCACACCCTCCATGGTATCATGTCTGACCAGATGATGCACACTCATGGCCACCACTGTCGTATTGCCCTTAAATCCCTTCTTATTGTATGTAAGTATGTGTCTACCCAAGGTCTGCCTGCCAGGTCATTGTCCCCTAGATTTATAATAATGAGGTCTGGGCTGGGTCGCTGTCCCTTGAGTTCTTTTAAGGTTGGAAGCAGCTGTGCCCATCTCATCCCCCGTATGCCCTGCCATACCAACCTACACTGTCTTGCATCCTTGCATCCTACAGCTGTCTTCCCCCAGCCTTCTTCTCTACTCTTTTCCCAGCCCAATAAATATAGGAATGGCCGAAGATCCAAACTTCCATGCTCCTCCCTCTACTTATGGGGTTCAAGAAGCAAAATTAATTATTTCACACATGTTCATAGTGTCACACCCGTAATTTCACTCCTCATTAATCCCCCCCTTTTTTTATACACCACCCAGGAGCACCACCTCCAAACAACCTATTGTCTTTCCTCTTTTTTTTTTTCACTTCAACGCTCAAATGTATCTTTTATAACTGGCCGATCACCAGTGTCCTTTTTCCAATGTCTCATTCACCATCTCCCCCGCTGCTGCCCACTGTGAGGCAGCCCCAATCTGCAAAGAATGGGATGAGTAATTTGCTGGGTCTTCCCCCACGAATTGCATGCCCTTTTTGAGTAATGCTGTGACTTGGTAGCCGGTGACCCTTTTTCCATCACCATGTAAAATAATTTCCTTGTCCTGTTCCCATGCCCTGTGGTGAAAGCCCACAGAGCCTGTACTGGGCATATTGCACCCTCTGCTTGTCCTTTCAGCATCACTATGCAACCATGTCCCTTCTGATCAGTTTTTGATCTTCTTATCTTGATCTGTATCTCTGTTCATTCCAACCCCCCTTCCTTGTCTTCTCTCCCATGGCCTACCACCTCGCTTGCTTTCATAGCCCCTGTGAACATTACCACATAAATTGTGTGAAATAGTTGGGCCTCGGCCTTTGATCTGCATATTACCGGGAGCACATCCTGCAGCCTTATTAGCCACTGCTCCCCTATCGGCCTTCTATTATCTGTTAGCCCTTGTTTCAACCTGCTCCATCCTTGCATCATTCTTCTAATGAGTAATGATTTTGTCAGGTCCTTCCACCCCTTTAAACTGCAGATAACACTAATCCCTGCCAGATAGACTCCCATAGTGGTGAGGGCTATGCCTTTTTTCCACGGTTCCATGGAAAACATGCCCAACTGCCCCTCTGTGAGTGGCCTACTTACCTCCATCTGGTGCTCTGCCCTGAATGTTTGAAAAACTCACCAGGCACCATCTTAGGCCCTCAGAGTCTGGGGCACCCATGAGCTGTGAAACAGCAATTCTGCTCCTTCTTGCCAATGTCCCAGATGTTCATTGATATGGGTGTTTTTATTTCTTCCACTGTCAGTGCTAGCCTCCGAAAATGGTCCAGCTGCAGATGGGAAAGGCTGTCAGCCTGGGTATTGTGCACCCTTTCTATGTGTTGTGCTTTAAAAGACAGGTTCAGCTGCAATGCCCTTAATACTAAGAGTCATAGTACCTGCATTACTGTGCCTGACCTGGCTCCCCTGTTGTTCAGCACATCCACCACTGCTTTATTATTGTACCAAAATGTCACTTTCTGATCCCATAATTCCTCTTCCCAGACCAAGGTACACGCCCATATGGGCATGATCTCTAGTAATGTTATATATTTCATTTTCCTCTCCTTCACCAAACTGGCAGGCCAGGGTTCGGTGAACCATCTACCCCTCAGGTATCCTCCCATACCTAGCTCCTGAGCCATGTCTGTGTAGAGGTCAAGGTCAGTGTTGTATAGCCACTCCTCTTGCCAGAAAAAGCACCTGTTGTGCTCCCTGAGGAATTCTTACCAGATTTTAAAATCCTACCTGACAACTCGTGCCAAATCTACCCAGTGATGTGGTCTGGTGACCCCCGCTGTAGCCCTAGCTAACCTCTTCATAAATGCTCTTCCTGGTCTGATGGCCCTGCATACAAAGTTCTGGTGCCCCAGTATCTGCTGCACCAATTTTAGTTGTACCCATCTCCTGCTGGTATGTACCTGGATTAGTTCCTTCAACTTCTTTACTTTTTTGTCTGGTAGTCTAAATACTTTGCTTGGGGCATCTATCTTGATCCCAGAAATTACATAACCCTGCTGGGCCCCTCTGTTTTTTCTGGTGCCAATGGGACCCCCAGCTCCCGCCACAATTCCTGAAACTTACCCAGCATCCTCTGCGTCTCCCTTTTGCCCTTCCCAGTGAGAAGAAAATCATCCAGGTAATGGATGACTGTCCTATAACCTGTTTTTTCTTGGAATATCCACTGCAAACATGTGCTGAATGCCTTGAATGTAGCACATGCTGTGGAACACCCCATTGGCATTGCTTTGTTGAAATAATACTGTCCCCCACTTTTAAAACCCTATTGGGTTTTAAAAATCTCAGTCCTCCCTCCTGACCGGAAGCAGTCTGAAAGCGGACTCAATGTCCGTTTTTGCCATCCACGCATCTTCTGTGGCCTGGATTATCTGGACTGTAACCTCTAGTGTTGCATATGTCACCTTACTATGTTCCTCACTGATGAAGTCATTCACAGACTCCCCTTCCAGATAGGACAGGTGGTGGATCATCCTGTATTCCCTCTCTTGTTTCTTGGGTACCAAACCCAATGGTGATATCTGCATGTTTGGCAATGGGGGGGGTGTTAAATGCGCCCTCTACTCTACCTGCTGCCTTTTCTTTCTCAGTCTTCCACCTTAGCATTTCCTCCTTTCCCTTTACTGATCCCAGGTTGCTCACCTCCCTTGCTTGCCTGGATCCCCTACGCTGCAATGAAAACCCTGTGTTAAAACCACTTAGAATCATATCCAGCATGCTCATGTCTGGATATCTGTCCAGGCATTCTGTCCATGCCTCCAGGTTGATGGGGGTTCTAGCCATCTCAAAATACTCCCTGTTGTGCCCCTCCTCCTGGACCCCTCCCTCTCTTTTTGTCCTACCTTCCTTCCTTCAGTGGTTCTGCCCTCCTTTATTCCTGTTCCCCCTACCCCTCCCTTTCTTGTTCCATGTTTGCCCCTTAAAACCTTGGCTATCTCAAAAAGCTGTTGGCCTGATCCTTGGCCCCCATGCCTTTGTGCTCCATGGGCCCATGTTGTTCTACATTTGCTTGCCGGGTGCCCTCCTCCACACTTTGAACAGGCATGCTGAAAATGATGTTGAGGCCATGAGCAGAAAGCTCTGTTGTAAGCCCAGCAGCATCTCTGGGGCATAAACCCCTTTTTGCTCCACTCACCTTTGGGTGTGGACTGATCTGTTACATAATACATCCACAAATCTATCTGCTTGGTGTCCCATCTTATGTCCCCAAATGTTGTCATTCTCTGCCAAAAACATTCATCGTAGTATAAGCATCCAACCCCGCCCTTTGCTTTTGCTCTCCATATTATTAAGGAATAGGTAATGAGTGGGATGCCTAGCTCCAGTCTTTTTTCCAGAGCAATAGCTAAAAAAGTGGCAAAACCTAGGAACCACCCATCCCAAGTCTTTCCTTTCGTGAACTTGTCATCCTCTTTTTTCCCTAAAAGCACTATGGCTGCTGCCATCTCACTCTTACCTATGCCCTCAGGTTCCTCATATTTTGCTGCCACCTCATGGCTCACCAAAGTGAATATATCTACATATTCCCCTTTCCATATTTTTTCCTTTGTGACCAGTGGCACATGCTCCCCTATTCTTATCCCAGGTGCACCTATCTCTCTTGTACCTTTCCCTTCTTTTTCCCCTCCCTGTTCTTTATTTTCTAGTATCTCTTTCTCCATCCTAATCTCTGCCAGAACCAATTCCATCTTCCCCAGCCCTCCTGTCCCCAGTGCCATCAAAATTTTTCCTATATATTCTTTTATACTGTCACCCACTGCACTGGATGTGTTACCTGTAACCTTGTCCAGGCTGAGCTGCCTAGGGTCCTCCAAAGTTCCCCTTGCTTCTCCCTGCAGTTGTGGTGGAGGTGGAGGGTGAGCTACTGGGGTCTGTGGAGGGAATATCCTGTTCAGGGCATCATGTCTGGGTTCCATCGGGGAGATCCCCCCTTGATCTGGGGTGGGTACTGGCATCACCAGGTCCACCGGCCACAGGGGTACTGGATCAACCACACTGGTGGGCCCCACTATCACCGGTGTTACCCTAGTGGGACTACATAGCCCTTCAGCTGATTGTTTTCCCCTGCCCCCTCTTCCTGGACCCACTTTTCTCTTCTCCCTGGATCTCCCTGGTTCCTCCCCCTCCACCAGTTCCATAGGTTTCATAGGTAAATTAGAGCCAAGAAGACTGTGGTCCATATTGCTCACCAGTTTTGTTTAATTATAACCCTTGATTGATTTGTTACTCAGAAAAGTATCTAATCGATTTTTGAATAAGTTCATGCTTTCACTGGTCACCACAGAAAGTGGTAGACCATTCCAAATTTTAGATACTCTGACAGAGAACCAAGAACTTCTCTGTTTAGTTCTACATCATTCAACTATTAATTGTAATGGATGAGCCCTGGTTTTGTAAGTCACATCTCTGAAAACTAGTCCTAAGGTATCCCACAATGTAGTATCATATAGAGCGCGATACACCTAGCATAAGTCTCCCCTCAGTCTACGATATTCTAGACTGTAAAGTCCACATTTTTTAAGTCTGTTATCATATTCTAGACCCTGAACCTCATCCATTCTTTTGGTTGCCCTTCTCTGAATATGTTCAATACCATTAATAGAACCCCTGTCTCCTGGTGCCCAAAACTGGGCACAATACTCCACATGAGGCCTAACAAGTGAGGAGTACAGCGGGAGTAGAACCTTGCTATTTGTACTTTTTATGTGCTTAGTTATACAATGGAGAATACCCCCAGCTTTATTGATTATTTGTTGACAACGTAGGCCAAAGTTTAAATCATTTTTTACTCTGATTCCCAAGTCTCGCTCATCTTCAACAACCTTAAGCAGTCTGTTACCCATTTGGTAATTAGCTAATGGGTTTTTCTTCCCGAAATGCATTACAGCACATTTCTCAATGTTAAACATGAGTTTTTTTGTTAATGCCCAGTTTTCTAGTTCATTCAATGCATATTGTAAGGTAATTACATCTTCAGGTTTATTAATTTTGTAGCCAATATGGGTGTCGTCAGCAAATTTGATCAACCAGATGTTAGTTGAAGAAGACAGTGAGGAGCTATAGATATTAAAGACAGGGTCCCAGAACAGATCCCTGAGGGACCCCACTAGTCACCAGTTCATATTCTGAGTAGTAACCCTTTATACAAACTCGTTGGGTCCTCTCAGACAACCATGACTCCATCCATCTAGTAATGTTCCCGTCCAATCCCATTTTTATTGTTGCATCTATTAGTTCACCGTGTGGCATCTTATCAAAGGCTTTTGAAAAGTCCAATAGAATTACATCCACAGCTTCACCCCTGTCCAAGGCTAAGCTGACACCACCATAAAATTCAAGCAGGTTTGTCATACAGGATCTAGATTTTACAAAACCATACTGTGCAGTGTCTGGTTGCATAATGGTCCCAATATAATTGTTTACTATACCCTCCATGATTTTACTCAGAACAGATGTTAAACTAATGGGAATAACTGTGTCCTGTCTCCATACTTCTAAGACTTCTCCTTCTATAAGAGATTTTGTGAATAGGGCAGCTAATGGACCAGATAGAGGAATTGCCAATTCTTTCAAAATATGGGGGTGGATTCCATCAGGGCCAGCAGATTTGTTGGGATCTAGTCTCAGAAGTAATTGTTCCCACATTCTGTTTGCTTTTCCTGCCAATTCAGTTATAGCTTTGTAAGCATCCTCCTTTGATGGCCTGCTCTTCTTAGGTGCCATGTCCATCTTATCTTTGCTCTGTGAAGACAACTACAGGAAAAGAAAAACAGAGTTATTCGTATGTCAATACCTCCTTGCATGCCTTCACCCTGTCCTTCGCACCCCTGCTACCTTACTACAGACTGGGCCACCTGTGAAGGCCCCATCCTGCTTGACAGGTCACCAGGTCCCTCGGCTGCTCTCGGTCATGCCCTACCCAGCCACATTGTGAATGACCCAGCACCCCCCATCTCCCACTCGAGTGCCTCCCTTATTGATAATTGGGCCTTGTGCCCCTAACAACATTCAGCCACCCCTCAGCCAAGGCTGCAATGTGCTGTCCCCCCAGGAGCTCCCTCCATTTAACTGTCATTTTTTGGCATCCCCGTCTGCCTGGGCTGACCCAAGACACCCACCATCAGCATCCTTCTTCCCCCTCTATAGGAAAAGGATACACCGTGTGGGCCCATAATTTGGCCCCTGCCCTCCTGTACCTGAGTGTGCCGGCTTCTTTGTTGTTACAGTACCCAAAATGAGGCAAAAAGGCCAAAAACCACAATCAGCCCCCAACAAGTGAGAGCACCACTTCCAATGCGGCCCAATCCCCATGTAGGACGTCGTCCGCAATGTCGCGGGTCGTGATCCCCTTCATTTGGCCCCTTGTGCTCTCCTAGGCCATGTACTTCTCCCCCTGCATGCATCCCCAAATGGGGAGGGACCCCCTGGGCACATGGACATTGCCCTATAGCATGGGCACCCTTCACATCCCAGAAACCCCCCAGCAGCGTGTGATGTCACCCACATGGTCCCCTGTCTACTTCTCCCTTGTTCCAGCCTGCTCTTTTTTCTGCCCCATGAATGACTCATCCCTTCCCAGTAGCCACCAAAAGAAAAGCCTGGCGAGTATTCTCTTTTTGCAGCCCCACCTGGCATGTGCCATGAGCCACATCGTACGTCATTGGGGCCTCTTTCGGGCCTACCTTCCACCCCATTCAACTGAGAAGCCAGGTGGGCCTTTATTAAACATCCTCCCTGACAAGCCACCACCAGCACACAAAACAAGGCCCCACGATGCTCGACACATGGTCCCAAGATCGCGCTCGCCCTGCCCGGTTTTCCCAGTGTATTCCAGGCCTCAATATTCATAATTGTCTGACCCAACAGACCTCCCTCTGCCACTTTAACCATGGAAAACCATGGCAAATGCCTACCCAGCACGCCCCCATGCCCAAAGGCTCAGGGCCTCTTCCAGGCTCCCATTCCTCCTCAGAGCCAGAAAGGACACCCCATGGCTACCCAAGCTCCAGGAAAAGACCACAAGGGAGTATCTACCACCCTTCACATGGTGTGTGATGCCCGCCATGCCGACCATCACCTCAGGCCCTCTTCTAGGCCTACCCTTCCTTGCCAGTCTTTAGCCAAGACATCAACAGCTGTTACCAGGGCTCCCGAAGAACAAAGGGTTTTTTCCAGCCTACCGCATGGCGTGTGATGTCATGCTATGTGGTCTCGACTTGCGCTCACTCCCTACCATCTCAATGGCCTCCTCTGGGCCCTCTAATCAGACCATGCAGCCACACAAAGGATAGCTTGCCACCAAATGCACACCCATGGACCTGCTTAGTTATAAACTCCCCCAAATAAATGCGTGGAGTCATGCCCTGTGCTCCCTGCTCACTCACCCTGCTCAGGGGCTTTTTAGGTCTACAATTCAGAACCACAATAATCAAAGAAAATAAATCATTTCAAAAGACCCCCATGAGGCATATAGTCACCACACGCAGTACTGGGTTGCTTTCTTATCCATCATTCTGACTACTCATGATCCCCCACCATTCTCAGTTGTATACTGTAACATGCATTATGCATTATCTTAATACTGTATATATTCTTCCTCTCCTTCTCTCTTTCTCCCTTTTTTAAATTCACTTATCTTCCTGCCATAGCACTTATTTGTTTCTTACCTCTCTCTCCTGGTGCGCAAACCTTACAGAATTAGCCAATCTGACGTGCTGCAGTTGATGTAGATCAAAACTTCAGCCAAAAGTGGCTGAGGCCCCCTTGTGCTGTCCCTTATGTATTTCCCTTTGCCCCTTCCCTTTCTGCTACCTGCCCATTGTTCTAGCCCTTAGCTCCTCCCCTTCCTTCCCCCCTCCCCTTCTGAGCACAACCATTCTATGCGGGAGAGAGGGGGTGCAGCAAAATGACATCAACTGCCTCGTTTCTATCTAGAGCCATACTAACTTTACCGTAAAATTCCAGCAAATTTGTCTGGCATGATCTGCCCTTAACAAAACCATGCTGGGAATAATCAATATTGACTTTTTCCCCTAGATATTCCTTGATAATTCCCTCTAGGATTTTACTCAAAATAGACGTTAAGCTAATAGGCCAGGAATTAGATGCTTCATGTTTTGAACCCTTTTTATAAATAGGCACAACATTGGCTTACCTCCATACATCAATAATTTGTCCTTCATCGATGGATCTAATAAATAATGCTGTAATTGGACCAGATAAGGGAATGGCCAGTTCTTTGAGAATGCGAGGGTGAAGATCATCAGGGCCTGATGATTTATTACAGTCCAACCCTTGTAAATGCTTTTGAATGTCTAATGCTGTAATAAGGTGCAACTCAGGTATTTTATGTGGGTTATGATTTTTCTTAGGCAAAGACTTTTTATTAAAAACAGAGGTAAAATAGTGATTACATAGCATTGCCATATTGGAAATCTCTAAAATCATTTTACCAGTTGAATCCTTTAATGGGCCTAAAGTGGGAGTGGCACCCCTTTTATTATTTACAAATTTATAAAAGGACTGATGTTTTTATTATTGCCAAAAATGGGTTACAGTTGATGTAAATGACGACTGCCTTCCTTTTACCCCAACTTCTTAAATCACCTGGAACCCATTTTTGGCAAAAATAAAAATATCACCTCAGGTGGCCTAAAGTACCACCGCAGATCTTTTACTCTGGATCCATAATTTACTTGGAACAGATATTTGTCAAAAACAAAAATATCATTTGAAGTGCCATAAATCCCCTCGGTGGACCTCTGTCCCCTTTCCATTAATAACCTGGAACCAATTTGTGCCAAAAACAAACATTTTACCTTAGGAGGCCTAAACAAAAACCGCTTTCTTTCACCCTGGCTCCATAGATATCCTGGAACCTATTTTTAGCAAAAATAAAAATATAACCTTTGGATGATTAAATGAGCATCATGGAACTTTCACTCCAGCTCCATAAATCACCTGGAAACCATTTCCAGCAAATATAAAAATATCACTTCAGATGGCCTAAATAACCACTGTGGACATTTCTACACAAACCTTTCAACACAGGTTCATAAATAATCTGGAACCCATTTTTTTCACAAATAAAAATGTCACCTCAAGCAGATGAAATCAACACTGCTTAAATTCTACCCAAGCTCTTTAAATGGAACCAATTTTTGGCAAAAATTAAAATATCACTTCTGGACACCTAAATGACCACTGTGGACATTTGTACCCAGCTCCATAAATCACCTGGAAGCCATTTTTGGCAAAAGAAAAACATCATATCTGGTGGCAAAAATGGCCACCGTGAAACCTTTACCCAGGCTCCATTTATCACCCAGATCTCATTTTTGGTAAAAATAGAAATATCACCTCAGGTGGCCAAAATGAGCACCATGGATCTTCAGCCTCAGATAGCATAAATGACCAGTGCAGACCTTTTACATTGCCTTCATAGATCACCTGGAACCAATTTTTGGCAAAAATAAAAATATCACCTCAGGTGGCCTATAAGTCCAATGCTGACCTTTAACCTCAGGAAGCATAATACACCACTGCAGACCTTTCAATTTGCCTCCATAAATCACCTCAAACCCATTTTTGGCAAAAATAGAAATGTCACCTCAGGTGGTCTTAACGAACACCACAAACCTTTCACCCTGACTCCATAAATCACCTGGAACCAATTTTTGGCAAAAATTAAAATGTCACATTAGATGGCCTAAAGGTGTACTGTAGACCTTTTACCCTGGCTCCATAAATCACCAGGAACCCATTTTTGGCAAAAAGAAAATATCACCTCAGGTGGCCTAATGATCATTTTGGACTTTTACAGCAGTTTCATAAATCACCTGAAAACTAGTTTTGGCAAAAAATAAAACTATCAACTCAGGTGGCCGAAAGTACCACAGCTGACCTTTCGCTCCACCTCTATAACTCATCTGGAACCAATTTTTGGGAAAAATAAAAATGTCACCTCAGGTGGCCTAAATGACCACCACATACCTTTCAACATGGCTCTATAGATTACCTGGAAACCATTTTATGCAAAAATAAAAATATCACCTCAGGGGGCATAAATGATCACCACGGACATTTACCCTTGTTCTATACTTCACCTGGAACCCATTTTTGACTAAAATAAATATATAATCTAAGGTGGTGTAAATTACCTTCGTGGATCATTTCCTCAGGTTCATAAATAACCTATAACCCATTTTTGACAAAAATAAAAATATCATCTCAGGTGCCATAAATGACCACCATGGACCTTTCATCCCATTTCATAAATCACCTGGAGTCCATTTTTGGCAAAAACAAATATATGGGGGCTGGATTTTCAAAGCCCCAGGAATGATGCAAGGGACTTGTGCCAAACAATAGTGGTGCAAGGGAGTCTAGTTAGAAACATTGTGCCAGACATGATTTTCAAAGGAGCACAGCATCAAAGGCAGTCCTCCCTGCATCAAAGGTGGCTGCATTACCCTTGCACCATACAAATGGCAGTGCCATGACACAAGTCATCTTGCACCATCTTGCACCACAGAAATGGTACAAGACCACACCTATGGGAATTTCAAAGCTGCAGCAACGACACCAAATATATCAAAGTACCACCAGCTGCTAGACCAGCCAGAGTTGGTCTAAGAGACACTAGACCATATAAGGAGACCCAAACCAGGTGGTCAGATCTGACCATGCCAATATTAAGGGCCGATATTCTCTCCAGAACTAGTTTAGAACATTTGGGGGGTAAAATTTGATCATTTCATCTCTCATTTTGTTTACTTTGCTTGCATCATTCTTGTCCTTGGCATCATTTGTTTGACTCAGCTTGCACCATTTTTACTTGGTTTGCACCATTTGTACTCAGTTTGCACCATTTATGTACTAGGTTTGCAACATTTTCATTCCATTGAGTCATTTTTCTGACTTAACATGTGCCATTTTTGACTCAACTTGCACCATTTATTTTGGTGCTGCTTGTGTCATTCCCATCCCTTATGCCATTGAGTTGATGCAGTGGACGTCTTGCATCAGTTTGGGGTACTTTGTCACATAGACCTCTTTTCTTGCAAAATATGGCACACAGCATTTTGCACACCAAGCTCTGATTCAAGCTAGCTGTTTGACACAGCTTGTGATGAGCTAAGGGCCCTTTGAAAATCCAGCCTCTAATCTCAGGTAGCCTACACAAGCATAGCTGACTTTCACACCAGCTCCATTAATCACCTGCAACAAATTTTTGGAAAAACTAAAAATATTTCCTCAGGTGACCTAAATGACCACTTTGGACCCTTTACACAGGCTCCATTAATCACCTTGAACTCATTTCTTTACAAAAATAAAAATTTCACATCAGGTGGCATAAATGACCACCACAGACCTTTCACTACAACTCCATAAATCACTTGGAACCTATTTTTGCAAAAATAAACATTTCGCCTCAGATGGCCTAAATGACCACCACATACCATTCATCCATATATATTATAATGGTGCAGTTGCACCACTATTGTTAGGGTTCAGCGGTCACTTCTATGTTAAACTCAAAATTTTGCACATTAATAACTTTGGACCCATTCAATGGATTTGCCTGAAATTTGGTATGCACGCTGGGACATGGTAGTTCTCTTGATTTACCAAATTGCATTTTGGTCAGAGTTATGGGCTTTGTATACGAAAATGCTGAAAATGCAAAATTATCCATTTCTGGAGGCAGCTTTTGGGATTTCAGACATAGCCCTGCACAGTCATTGTGTGGTCTGCTGCTCTGAGAGATGATCTGTTTGAAAGAGCTTTGGTGGCCAGACATGCTGCTTTTTGTTTGGCGAAAACATATTAAGGCATTCAAATTTTATGCCACTTTTAAGTTCCCGTCATAAGTTAATGGGAACATTTATATGTATGTTTTGCAAACAAAAATTGGGATTCTGGCCATCTCGTTCCACCTGGTGATCAAAGAATTTGCAGCCTTGCAGTTCAAGAATCTTAGTCCCCTAGAATTTAAAAAATTCTTTGATTGTGAGGTCTGCCATTTTGTTTTTAATTTTCTAATTGGAAATACACAAATATCTCAGCTCATGGATCACTTATGAAGTAAAACTTGGATGAGTTTAATTAAAGGGACGCTGATCTATTGAGCCATGCCTTTGGTTTGATCAAAATCAGTCTAAAAATAGAGTTCTGAGCTTTTGAAATCTTAGTTCGTGGTTCGATTATGATCTTTCATCATGAGCCTGCAAATTCTTTGATCGTGAGATTTCTTGATCGCGATCATACATTGCGAGAGAGGGACAATATGGCCAGATTTAAAAATAGATTTTGTCAGCCCAGGAGTGCCCTAGATAGTTAAATTGTTTTGCTCAGGGGGCTTTGTTCTGCTCCTTCTGAATATAAAAATAATATTTTCAATATTCCTGGTAGTCTAGTGGCCCTCCATCATGATTAAACAGATAACTATCTCAAATTCCCTGGTAGTCTAGTGGCCCCACCAATGTGTATTTCACACATATTGCTTTTTTATATCCATGGTAGTCTCGTGACCCACCGATCTGTATTAAATTATTGTAGTTGTTCATATCCCTGGCAGTCTAGCGGACCTACCTATCATAATAAGATACATAACAATCTGGAATTTCCTGCCCAGGTAGTCAAGTGCACCCCCCAATGTGTATTTCATTTAGTTTTTGCCAAAAAAAATGCTCCAGATTATCTATGGAGCCAGGCTGAAGGTTTCTTTGTGGTTCTGTAAGCCACCTGAGGTGACTATTTTATCTTTTTCAAAAATGGGTTTTTGGTGAGTTAAATAGCTGGAGTGAAAGATCAACAGTGGTCGTTTAGGCCACCTGAGGTGATTTTTTTTAATTTTTCCAAATGGTTTCTAGGTGATTAATGGAGCTGGTATAAAAAGTCAGAAGTATTCTTTGAGGCCACCAGAGGTGATATGTTTTTGTTTTTGCCAAAAATGGGTTTTTGGTGATTTATCAAGGTGAGGTTAAAGATTCACAGTAGAGCTTTAGACCACCGGGCCAATATTTTTATTTTTTCCAAAAAATGGGTTCCAGGTGATATATGGAGCCACGGTGAATGTGACACAGGGGTCATTTGAGCCACCTGGGGAGAGATTTTTATTTCTTGCAAAAAATGGGTTCCTGGTGATTTATGGAGCAAGGATGAATGGTCTTTTTTCACATTGATGCTACAAGATGTGATATATGTATTTTTGCCAAAAATGGGTTTCAAGTGATTTATGGAATTTGGTTAAAAGGTAGGCAGTGGTCATTTAGGCCACCCGAGGTGATATTTTTATTTTTGCCAGAAATGGGTTTCAGGTGATCTATGGAGTCATTGTGAAAGGCCTGAAGTGGTTGTTTAAGCCACCTGAGGTGACATTTTTATTTTTGTAAAAAATCGGTTCCAGTTGATATCTGGAGTTGGGGTTAAAGGTCCATGGCAGATATTTAAGACACCTGAGGTGATATTTTTAGTTTTTCAAAAAGTGGGTTATAAGTAACTAACGGAGTTGGTGTAAAAGGTCTGAGTTTGTCGTTTAGCCATCTGAGGTGATATTTGTATTTTTGGCAAAAATGGGTTCCCAGTAATTTATGGATCCAGAGTAAAAGACCTGTAGTGGTCATTTAGGCCAGGAAAGGTGATATTTTTATTTGTACCAGAAATTGGTTCCAGGTGATTTATGGAGCAAGGGTGAAATGTCTGTAGAGGACATTTAGGCAACCAGGGACCATATTTTTATTTTTTGAAACAAAAAATGGGTTCCAGGTGATCTATGGAGCCAGGTTCAAAGTTTCTCAGTGGTTGTTTAGGTCACCTGAGGTGAAATCTTAATTTTCTTTTCAAAAATGATTTCCAGGTGAGTTACAGTATAATGCTGGGGTGAAAGGTCAGCAGTGGTCATTAAGGCCACCGAATTTTTTTTTTTTGCCAAAAATGGTTTTCATGTGAGTTTTGTAGCCAGTGTAAAAAGTTCAAAATAGTCATTTAGGCAATATTATTTTTTGCTTGCCAGAAATTTGGGTTCCAATTTATTTATGGAGCTGGGTGAAACAGGTCCGTAGTAGACCGATGGGCCAATAGGACTGATATTTTTATTTCTGCCAAAAATAGATTCCAGGAGATCTAGGGATCCAGGCTGAATGGTACACACTGGTCATTTAGGACAACTTAGGTGAAATTCATATCTTTGTCAAAAATGGGTTCTAGATTATTTATGGAGCTGGGGTGAAAGGTCTGCAATGGACATTTATGCTACCTGATGTGATGTCATTATTTTTTGCCAAAAATGAGATTGAGGAGATCTATGGGATTGAGGCAAAAAGTGGGCTGTGGTCATTGAGACCACCTGAGGTTAAAGGTAGGTGGTGGTCATTTAGACCACCTGAGGTAATATTTTTATTTTTACCAAAGTTCCAGGTGGTCTATGGAGTCATTTTGAAAAGTCCACAATGGTTTTTTAAGCCACCTGAGGGGACATTTTTAATTTTGCCAAAAATGAATTCCAGGTGATATCTGGAGCTGAGGTGAAATATCCACAGTGGTAATTTAAGCCACCTGAGGTGATATTTCTTATTTTTGCAAAAAATGGTTTCAAGGTGAAATGATGGAGCTGGAGTAAAATGTCCAGTGTGGTCATTTATGCTATCTGAGGTGATATACATTTTTTGCCAAATATAGGTTCAAGGTGATTTATGGCACTGGGGTCCACAGTGAACATTTAGGACACAAGGGTGATATTTTTATTTTTTGCCAGAAATGGGTTCCAGCTAATCTGTGGAGCTAGAGTGAATGGTATGGGGTGGTCATTTAGGCCACCTGAGGTGAACTTTCTATTTTTGACAAAATTGGGTTCAAGGTGTTCTTTGGAAACATTGTGAAAGGTCTGAGTTGTTTCTTTTGCACACCTGATGTGACATTTTTAATTGTACCAAAAATGGGTTTCATGTAGTTTATGGATCTGGAGTAAAAGATCTGCTGTGGTCATTTAGGCTGTCAGAGGTGATATTTTTATTTTTACTAAAAATTGGTTCCAGGTGATTTATGGAGTCAAGGTGAAAGGTCTGCAATGGCCATTTAGGCCATGTGGGGTAATATTTTCATTTTTGCCTAAAATGATTCCAGGTGATCTATTTAGCCAGAGTGAATGGCATGCACTGGTCATTTAGGCCACCTGAAGTAATATTTTAATTTTTAACAAAATTGGGTTCCAGGTTATGTATGGATCTATGGATCCAGATTCAAAATTCCTCAGTAGTTGTTTAGGGCACCTGAGGTGCAATTTATATATTTGCCGAAAATGGGATCCAGGTGATTTATGGAGCTGGAGTGAAAGGTCTGAGGTTGTAGTTTAGGCCAGCTGAGGTGATATATTGATTTTTGCCAAAGTGCAGTTCAGGTGCTTCATGGGATTGGAATAAAAGGTTGGCAGTGGTCATTTAGGCCACCTGAGGTTAGGTAGGTGGAGGTCATTAGGTCACCTGATGTGATAATTGTATTTTTGCCAAAAATTGGTTCCAGGTAATACATGGATCCAGAGTAAAAGATCTGCAGTAGTCATTTAGGCCAGGAGACGTGATTTTTTTATTTTTACAAAAAATTGGCTCCAGGTGATTTATGAAGCCAGGGTGAAAGGTCTGCAGAGGACCTTTAGGCAACCAGGAATTATATTTTTATTTTTTTATCAAAAATGGGTTCCAGCTAAACTCTGGAGCTAGGGTGAATGGTACGAGTTAGTCATTTAGGCCACCTGAGGTGAAATTTTTAATTTTGCCTCTCAAAATGTGGAACACTTAATCAAAACTTTATCTCAGAAGCTCAGAACACAGTTACAATATTGGCATTTATGGTCAGAACTTCTGTTATTTATTGGATTATATATTGTTTGCATCATTTACTATAGAGTTTTGCTTTAAAATGTTAACACTAAATGTGGGACAAGTCCCACAATGTGGAACAGGGAGCTTTTGTGAGGTAAAATGAGGACCATTCCTCATAATGTGGTACAGTTGAGGGGTATGGTGGGTGCCAAGAAACATCACACACACCGCACCACATCACATTTTCACACTAGTGACTTCTACAGCACCTGCATACTACACAGATCACACTGTACTGTATCTGCACTACCATTAAATGTACTGTTGATATATTATCTGTCTGTGTTATGTTTTCTCAGTGCCCACCCTAGGTTAGTGTCTCAATGATGCTGCTCCTGTGCTCAATGGCCTGGCAGGCCATGCGTGGACCTGTCTCTTGAGTTTTACCAAAATAGGTTCCAGGTAATTTATGGATCTGGAGTAAAAGATCTGCAATGGTCATTTAGGCCACTAGAGGTGATATTTTTATTTTTACTAAAAATTGGTTCCATGTTATGTATGGAGGAAGGATAAAATGTCATTTATGCCACCTGAGGTGATATTTTAATTTTTTGCCATCAATGGGTTTCAGGTGGTATATGGAGCCAGATTCACAGTTCCTCAGTGGATGCTTAAGACACATAAGGTGAAATTTATATATTTTTGCTGAAATGGGTTGCAGGTGATTGATAGAGTTGGGGTGAAAGGTCTGAGGTTGTCATTTAGGCCAACTGAGATGATATATTTATTTTTGCTAAAAATGCTTTTCAGGTGATTTATTGGATTGGGGTAAAAGGTAGACAGTGGTCATTTACGCCAGCTGAGGTTAAACATAGAGGGCTGGATATTCAAACTGCGCTATTCTGTGGCACAAGCCCTTGCGCTGCACAAAATAGTTGTGCAGGGGTGTGGCCGGGGCAATATTCAATGGAGTTGCACTATTGAGCAACTCCTTTGAATATCACCCCCCGGCCAGAGCCACTGTGCATGGTGCAGTGGAACTTGCACCACTGCAAGTGGTCAGAGTGGAGCATTCAAGTTGCGGTGGCACAAGTACCGTTGCACCATGTGCAAATTTCCCATATTCAAAAGGTGACATGCAAATGGGGCCATAATTCATGCAAGGCACGGGGGGGCCATTTGCATCTATTTATGGCCCCATTTGAATGCCATTAGCATGCAGGTGTGCCGATCCCCAAAGGACTTGCGCCTGGCGCCCTGCCAGGCAGCAGCCATCGGGGACCGATGCCCCTGCAGCCCGATCACAGACATAAGTGTAAACTCCCCTCCCTGACTGGCCCAATCATGGGCATAAGTTTAAATAAACCCCCACCCCCACTAGCCCGATTGCGGGCAAAAGTGTAAATCAAACCCACCCCACCAGCCCGATCGCAGGCAAAGTGTAAAATAAACCCCCACCGTCGTGAGCAAAAGTGTAAAATAAACCCCCATCAGCCCGATCGTGGGCAAAAGTGTAAAATAAACCCCACCTGCCCAATCGTGGGCAAAAGTGTAAAATAACCCCCCACCAGCCGATTACATTCAAAGTGTAAAATAACCCCCCCACCAGCCCAATCATGTTCAAAAGTGTAAAATAAACCCTCCTACCAGCCCGATTGCAGGCAAAAGTGCAAAATAAAAATATCGTCCCTAGTTGCCTAAAGGTCCTCTGCAGATCTTTCACCCTGGCTCCATAAATTACCTGAAGCCAATTTCTGGAAACAATAAAAATATATCCTATCCAGCCCTAAATGACCACTGCAAATCTTGTACTCTGGATCCATGAATTACCTGGAACCCATTTTGGCAAAAAATAGAATTATCACCTCAGGTGGCCTAATGACCACCACCTACCTTTAACCTCAGGTGGTCTAAATGGCCACTGCCAACCTTTTACCCTAATCCCGTGAATCACCTAAATTGCATTTTTGGCACAAATACATATATCACCTCAGGTGGTAATCACCTCTGGTAATATTATGGAGTATATCCTAGACTTGATAAATAAATAAATGATAAATAAATATATCAGCTCAGCTGGTCTAAACTACAACCTCAGACCTTTCATCCCAGCTCCATAAATCACCTGTAACCCATTTTTAGGAAATATGGAAATTGTACCTCAGGTGGCCTAAACAACTACTGAGGAACATTGAATCTGGCTCCATAGATCACTTGAAACCCATTTATGGCAAAACATTTTTATAATTTAAGGTGATTTATGGAGTCATTGTGAAAAGTCCACAATGGTTGTTTAAGCCACCTGAATTGAAATTTTTAATTTTGCAAACAATGGAATAAATATGATATCTGGAACTGAGGTAAAATGTCCATGATGGTCGTTTAAACCACCTGATGTTATAATTCTTATTTTTGCCAAAATGGTTTCAAGGTAATATTATGGAGTAAAAAGTCCAGTTTGGTCATCTAGGCCACCTGAGGTGATATTATTTCTTTCCCAAAAATAGGTTCCAGTTGATTTATGGTGCTGGGGTAAAAGGTCAACAGTGAACCTTTAAGACACAAGGGGTGATATTTTAATTTCTTGCCAAAAATGGGTTCAAGGTAATCTGTGGAGCTCTGGTAAATGGTACGAGGCGGTCGTGTAAGCCACCTGAGGTGAATTTTTTTTTTGCCAAAACTGTGTTCAAGGTGATCTATGGAAACATTGTGAAAGGTCTGAGGAGTTTGTTTAGGCCAACTGAGGTGATTTTTCTTTTTGCTAAAATTTGTTCCAGGTTTTATGAACCTGGGGTAAAATGCCTGTGGATGTCATTTAGGCTACATGAGGTGATATTTTTATGTTTACCAAAAAGTGGTTCCAAGGGAGTTATGGAGCAGGGGTAAAGGGACTGCAGTGGTCATTTATGCCACCTGATGTGATATTTTTATTTCTTGCCAAAAATCTGTTTCAGGTTCAAAGTTCCTCTGTGGTTGTTTAGGTCTCCTGAGGTGAAATGTTTATTTTTTCCAAAAATGAGTTCCAGGTGAGTGATAGAGCTGGAATGAATGGTCAGCGGTGGTCATTAAGGCCACATAAGTTGATATTTTTAACTGTTGCTAAAAATTGTTTTCATGTGATTTTTGGGGCCAGTGTAAAAAGTTGAAAGTAGTCATTAAGGCAATATTTTTTTTTGCTGCAAAATGGGTTCCAGGCTATTTATGGAACTGGGGAAAAGGTCCCTAGTAGACTTATCAGCCAACAGGAGTGATATTTTTATTTTGCCAAAAATGGGTTCCAGACAGAATGGTACATGGTGGTCATTTTGGAAACCTTAGATGAAATTTATATATTTGCCAAAAATGGGTTCCAGATTATTTATGGAGCTGCGGTGAAAGGTTTGCAGTGGACATTTATGCTACCTGATTTGATATACTGTAAATATATATATATTTGCCAATAATGGGTTTCAGGTGATTTATGGGATTGAGGTAAAAGGTAGGCAGTGGTTATTTAGGCCACCTGAGGTTAAAGGTAGTTGGTGGTCATTTAGACCACCTCAGGTAATATTTGTATCTTTGCCAAAAATGTGTTCCAGGTTATCTATGAAGTGATTGTGAAACATCAACGATAGTTGTTTATGTCACCTCAGGAAACATTTTTATTTTTGCAAACAATTGAGTCCAGGTGATACCTGTAGCTGAGGTGAAAATTCCATGGTGGTGGTTTAAGCCACCTGAGGTGATATTTCATATTTTTGCCAAAAAAATTGTTTCAATGTGATTTATGAAGCAGGTGTAAAAAGTCCAGTGTGGTCATTTAGGCCACCTTAGGTGATATAATTGTTTTTGCCAAAAATTGGTTCCAGGTGAGTTATGGCACTAGGGTCAAAGGTGCACACTGAACTTTTATAACCAGATAGGTGATTTTTTTATTTGTTGCCAAAAATGGGTTTCAGATAATCTGTGGAGATAGGGTGGTCATTTAGGCCACCTGAGGTGAAATTTGTATTTTTGCCAAAACTGGATTCAAGGTGATCTATTGAAACATTGTGAAATGTCTGAGGTGTTTGTTTTGAATACCTGATCTGACGTTTTTATTTTTACCAATAATGGGTTCCAGATAATTTATGGATCTGGATGAAAAGGTCTGCAGTGGTCATTTACGCTACCAGAGGTGATATTTTTATTTTTACCAAAAATTAGTTCAAGGTGATTTATGGAGTCCAGGTGAAAGCTCTTCGGTGGTCATTTAGGCTACTTGAGGTGACACTTTTATTCATTGTTTGCCAGAAATAGGTTCCAGATGATTTGTGGAGCCTGAATAAAAGGTCTGCATTGGAACTTTAGGAACCAGGGGTGATATTTTCATTTTTGACAAAAATAGTTCCAGGTGATCTATTGAGCCAGGTGAATGGTATGCAGTAGTCATTTAGGCCACCTGAGGTAATATCTTCATGTTTACCAAAATAGGTTCCAGGTTATGTGTGGAGCAAGGGTAAAAGTTCATTTATGCCACATGAGGTGACATTTTCTTTTGCCATACATGAGTTTCAGGTGATCTATGGAGCCAGATTCAATGTTCCACAGTAGTTGTTTAGGCCACCTGAGGTGCAATTTATATATTTGCCAAAAATGGGTTGCATGTGATTTATGGAGCTGGGGTGAAAGTACTGAGGTTGTAGTCTAGGCCAGCTGAGGTGATATATTTATTTATCCTAAAAATGCATTTCATGTGATTTTTGGGATTGGGGCAAAAGGTAGGCAGTGGTAATTTAGGCCATCTGAGGTTAAAGGTAGGTGGTGGTCATTTAGGCCACCTGAGGTGATAATTTTATTTTTGCCAAAAATGGGTTCCAGGTGATTTATGCAATCATTGTAAAAAGTCCACAGTGGTTGTTTAAACCACCTGAGTAGAAATTTTAATTTTTCCATACAATGGAGTACAGGTGATATCTGGAGCTGAGATGAAATGTCCATGGTGGTCATTTAAGCCCCTGAGGTTATACTTCTTGTTTTTGCAAAAATGGTTTCAAGGTGATATTTGGAGTAAAACGTCTAGTGTGGAAATTTAGGCCTCCTGAGGTAATATAATTTCTTTACCAAAAATAGGTTCCAGTTGATTCACGGCGCTGGGGTAAAATGTCCACAGTGAACTTTTAAGACACAAGGGGTGATATTCTAATTTTTTGCCAAAAATGGGTTCAAGGTAATCTGTGGAGCTTGGGTGAATGGAACGAGGTGGTCGTTTAGGCCACCTGAGGTGAAATTTTTATTTTTGCCAAAACTGTGTTCAAGAAGATCTGTGGAAACATTGTGAAAGGTCTGAGGACATTTTTATTTTTACCAAAAATGGGTTCAGCTAATTTGTGGATCTGGAGTAAAAGATCTGCAGAGGTCATTTAGGCCACCAGATGTAATGCTTTTATTTTTACTAAAAAAAAATTCCAGGTGATTTATGGAGATGAGGAGAAAGGTCTGCAGTAATCGTTTAGGCCACCAGGGGTGATATTATATTTTTGCATAAAGTGGATTCCAGGTGATATCTGATGAAATGTCCACAGTGGTCGTTTAAGCCATGTGAGGTGATATTTTTAGATTTTTAAAAAGTGGGTTACAGGTGATTAATGGAGCTAGTGTAAAAGGTCTGAGGTTGTTGTTTGGCTACCTGAGGTGATATTTTTATTTTTCCCAAAACTGGAATCCAGGTAATTAATGTATCCAGAGTAAACAATCTACAGGGGTGATATTTTAATTTCTTGCCAAAAATGGGTTCAAGGTAATCTGTGGAGCTCGGGTGAATGGTACGAGGTGGTTGTGTAAGCCACCTGAGGTGAATTTTTTTTTTGCCAAAACTGGGTTCAAGGTGATCTATGGAAACATTGTGAAAGGTCTGAGGAGTTTGTTTAGGCCACCTGAGGTGATTTTTCGTTTTGCTAAAATTTGTTCCAGGTGATATGAATCTGTGATAAATGCTCTGTGGAGATCCACATAAGGTGATATTTTTAGATTTTGCCAAAAACCTGCTCCAGCTGATATATGGAGCCTGGTATATAGTGGTCATTTAGGCCACCTGAGGTAATATTTTTATCTGTTGCCATAAATGGGTTTCAGGTGATCTATGGAGCCAGATTCAAAGTTCCTCAGTGGTTGTTTAGGGGACCTGAGGTGAAATTTATGGCAAAAAATGGTTATAATTTAAGGTGATTTTTGGAGTCATTGTGAAAAGTCCACAGTGGTTGTTTAAGCCACCTGAGTTGAAATTTTTATTTTTGCAGTCAATGGATTCCACATGATATCTGGAGCTGAGGTGAAATGTCCATGGTGGTTGTTTAAGCCACCTGAGGTTATAGTTCTTATTTTTGCCAAAACTGTGTTCAAGGTCTTAGGAGTTTGTTTAGGCCACCTGATGTGATTTTTCTTTCTGCTAAAATCTGTTCCAGGTTTTATGAACCTGAGGAAAAATGTCTGTGGAGGTAATTTAGGCCACATCAGGTGATATTTTTAGTTTTTGCCAGAAACATGCTCTAGGTGATCTGTGGAGCCTGGATAAAAGTTGCTTCATGGTTCTTTAAGTCACCTCAGGTGAAATGTTTATTTTTTCCAAAAATATGTTTTTGGTGAGTTAAATAGCTGGAGTGAAATATAAACGGTGGTTGTTTAGGCCGCCTGAGGTGCTTTTTTTTTTAGTTTTTGCCAAAAATGGTTTCTAGGTGATTGATGGAGCTGATATAAAAAGTCCAAAGTGGTCACTGAGGCCACCAGAAGTGATTTTTTTTGTTGTTGCCAAAAATGGATTATAGATAATTTATCAAGGTGAGGTAAAAGATCCGGCATAGAGCTTATGACCACCAGGCATGCTATCTTTCTTTTTGCCAAAATTGGGTTCAAGGTGATCTATGGAAACATTGTGAAAGGTCTGAGGTGTTTGTTTTGGACACCTGATGTGACATTTTTAATTTTACCAAAAAAGGGTTCCAGGTAATTTATGGATCTGGAGTAAAATATCTGCAGTGGCCATTTAGGCCACCAGTGGTGATATTTTTATTTTTACTAAAAATTGGTTCCAGGTGATTTATGGAGCCAGGATGAAAGGTCTTTCAGGTCATCTAGGCCACCTGTGATGACATTTGTATTCATTGATTGCCAGAAATAGGTTCCAGATGATTTATGGAGCCTGGGTAAAAGGTCCACAGTGGACCTTTAGGCCACCAGGGGTGATATTTTCATTACTGCCAAAAAAGGTTCCAGGTGATCTATTGAGCCAGGGTGAATGGTGTGCTGTGGTCATTTAGGCCACCTGAGGTAATATTTTCATTTTTACCAAAAATGGGTTCCAGATTATGTATAGAGCAAGGTTAAAAGGTCATTTATGCCACCTGAGCTGATATATTTATTTTTTGCCATAAATGGTTTTCGGGTGATCTATGGAGCCAGATTCAAAATTCCTCAGTGGTTGTTCAGGCCACCTGAGGTGACACTTATATATTTGCTGAAAATGGGTTGCAGGTGATTTATGAAGCTGGGGTGAAAGGTCTGAGGTTGTAGTTTGTTTGTAGCTGAGGTTTAATGCAGGGAAATGCAAGGTACTCCACCTGGGGGCCAGAAACCCAGGCCAAGTGTACACCCTGGGGGGGAAATACTACAAGTCTCAATGGCTGAGAGGGACCTGGGGGTGGTGGTAGATGTCAAGATGAACAACTCTGAGACTTGTAGGAGGGCAGCAGCCAAGGCCAACAGGATGCTGGGATGCATCATTAGGGGGATCACCTCCAGAAGGAGAAGTGATACTCCTCTGTATAACTGCTTGGTGAGGCCACACTCAGTACTGCATGCAGTTTTGGAGGCCACACTTAAAGAGGGACATTAACCTCCTGGAGAGGGTCCAGAGGAGGGCAACCAAAATGATTTGGGGCTTGGGGACAGGACCTATGAGGGAGGCTCGAAGAGCTAAATATGTACACATTGGAAGAGAGAAGGGACCGGGGGGACATGATAGAGGTCTTCAGGTACATGAAGAGGGTAAATAGGGGAGGAACAGTGGGGTGCTTCGAAGGAAGGAGGAAGGGGCCACTAGAGGGCATGGGTGGAAGCTGGAGGGGGGAAGATTCAGGGGAGAAAGGAGGAGGTGCTACTTCACTGAGAGGGTGGTGGAGCCATGGAATGCACTACCTAGGGGGCTGGTGGAGGCAGAGACAGTGGAGGGGTTCAAGAGGGGGTGGGACAGGTACAGGGGAAGGGTTCAGGAAGCAAAATCCAATGCAGCAAGAATATCCAGAACTGGGAAGGGAGAAGCCAGAGAAGGCGAGGGGGACAGCAAGGTCAGCACCCAGGGTGGGGGCTGACCAAATGAGCAGACACAAAAGACCATTAGGCCTATTCTGCTGGCATTTTAGTATGTTAGTATGTAGTTTAGGCCAGCTGATTCATTTGTGCCAAAAATCCAATTCAGATGATTCATGGGATTGTGCTAAAAGGTGGACATTGGTCATTTAGGCCAACTGAGGTTAAAGGTAGGTGGTGGTCATTAGGCCACTTGAGGTGATAATTGTATTTTTGCCAAAAATGGGTTCCAGGTAATACATGGATCCAGAGTAAAAGATCTGCAGTAGTCATTTAGGCCAGGAGAGGTGATATTTTTAATTTTACCAAAAATTGGCTCCAGGTGATTTATGAAGCCAGGGTGAAAGGTCTACAGTGGAGCTTTAGGCCACTAGGGGTGATATTTTCATTACTGCCAAAAATGGTTCCAGGTGATCTATTGAGCCAGGGTGAATGGTGTGCAGTGGTCATTTAGGCCACCTGAAGAAATATTTTCATTTTTACCAAAAATGGGTTCCAGGTTATGTATAGAGCAAGGGTAAAAGGTCATTTATGCCACCTGAGCTGATATATTTATTTTTTGCCATAAATGGTTTTTGGGTGATCTATGGAGCCAGATTCAAAATTCCTCAGTGGTTGTTCAGGCCACCTTAGGCAACCAGGGATGATATTTTTATTTTTTGCCAAAAATGGGTTCTAGCTAAACTCTGGAGCTAGGGTGAATGGTACGAAGTAGTCGTTTAGGCCACCTGTTGCCTCTCAAAATGTGGAACACTTAATCAAAACTTTATCTCAGAAGCTCAGAACACTGTTATAATGTTTGCAATTTATGGTCAGAATGTCTGTTATTAATTGAATGATATATTGTTTGCATCATTTACTACAGAGTTTTGCTTTAAAATGTTAACACTAAATGTGGGATAAGTCCCACAGTGTGGAACAGGGAGCTTTCATGAAGTAAAATGAGGACCGTACCTCATAATGTGGTATAGTTGAGGGGTATGGTGGGTGCCAACAAACATCACACACACCGCACCACATCACGTTTTCACACTAGTGACTTCTACAGCACCTGCGTACTACACAGATCACACTGTACTGTATCTACACTACCATTAAATGTACTGTTGATATCATATTAACTGTCTGTGTTATGTTTTCTCACCATCCACCCTAGGTTAGTGTCTCAGTGATGCTGCTGCTGTGCTCAATGGCCCGGCAGGCCATGTGCGGACCTGCCTCTTGAGTTTTATCAAAATAGGTTCCTGGTAATTTATGGATCTGGAGTAAAATATCTGCAGTGGTCATTTAGGCCACCAGAGGTGATATTTTTATTTTTACTAAAAATTGTTTCCACGTTATGTATGGAGCAAGGGTAAAATGTCATTTATGCCACCTGAGGTGATATTTTAATTTTTTTTCCATCAGTGGGTTTCAGGTGATATATGGAGCCAGATTCACAGTTCCTCAGTGGTTGTTTAAGACACACGAGGTGAAATTTATCTATATGCTGAAATGGGTTGCAGGTGATTGATGGAGTTGGGGTGAAAGGTATGAGGTTGTCGTTTAGGCCAACTGAGGTGATATATTTATTTTTGATAAAAATGCATTTCAGGTTATTTATGGGATTGGGGTAAAAGGTAGGCAGTGGTAATTTAGGTCAGCTGAGGTTAAACATAGGAGGTGGTCATTTAGGCCACCTGAAGTGATATTTTTATTTTATCTTTTTTTTCATTTGATCTTTATTGAAAGTTTCAATGTAGAGAGCTAATCATAACATACATATTTTAATACAAACATATCAAATAGTAATATACAAATGAATGGTTCTCACCCCACCCAAACTCCCTCCCTCCTCCCCAAAATGCGCTCCCCACCCCAACCCTCTCTAAAATCCCGACACAGCATCGTGCAACCCAGTCTATACCTCCTGGAATGGAATCCTCAATTCTATACATTTAGAGAGCACAGGGTTTGTATGGGGCCGGATACCCTGTTGAATTTCTTTACTTTATTATGGAAGCTTGCTATAACCCTCTCAGTTCTAAGGTTAGCAAGAAATTCCTGGAGCCATTCAACATATGTTAGATCTTCAGAATGTTTCCAATGCCTAAGGACTAGCCTTTTAACAGATAATAATTGCCATGTCAGATTTTCTGCTCACCACTGAGATCCTGGAAAAATCTCCTAGGAGACATATTTCCAGTGTGAACAGATCAGTCAGACCTAAAAGAGGGTCTGCTTTTTGTTTAATAGCAGTCCAAAGAGGAACAACTTTAGAACAGCTCCAGAAAATATGAAAGAGGTCCCCGTGAAACAATTGGTATCTTGTACAAAGATGAGAGGACACGATACCTAGCCTAGCCAGCTTTTGCAGAGAATAATAAATGTTGTGTAAAATCTTGAATTGCATTAACCTCAGTCTATCCTGTAACAAGAATCTGTGGCAATTTTGCCACAGAAGGGACCAGTCGAAAATACTTATCGGGGAAAAAAAGAGGACCAAAGGTGACTGGAGCTAGATTATTGGGATAAACCCAATTAAATACAATCTGATATTTCTTGGATACCACATGAGATGATCAAGACATATCCATTAAGGTAGTTTGAAAAGGAATATGGGCAACCGGTGGAGGAACCGATCCCATAACCTTCAGTAAAAGGTGACAGAGATGAAAGACTTTAAAATTATCAGTGCGAGGTATTGAAAACTTGTGAATAATCTCCACTGCAGTACACCACTGCCTAGCGACTGTGATGAAATCCTCAAGCTGGGACTCTCCTAACTGGGGAAGTCAACTAAAAGATAGGGGCTTGCCCTCTAGTTGGAAGTTAGGATTTCCTTTTATAGGTTGAACTAGGTCTTCAATATTATCGTATTTTAAAAAGGCACACAATTGAGAGTGGGCCTTGATTGAGACTGCTATAGGGGAATTACGTAAAAACTCAGGAAGGGATCCTAGTTTGATGTATAACATAGCGTTTGGAGAGTAACTGTATCTTTTAATTCTTGATAGCTCCACTTTTAACCAAATCAGAATATATGGGGTCTGGGCCAATGTTTGTTCAGGAACCAGCCTCCTGAGATATTTATTGTCCTGACTGGCCCAGTATGCGGAAGCCTCAAACCACTTTTTACTTTGGGGGCAGCTAATTTATGGAAGGCCATTCTAGCTTTTTTATTCCCCCAATAAAGGTAGAAATCACAGCATGCACCCTCTTAAACCAGGACAGGGGAAGCCCAATGTTCAACAAATTAAGGGGATAAAAAAGTCAGGGAAAAATATTCATTTTAATTAAATTAATCCTACCCCAAAGGGAGAGGGAAGCAAAAGTCCACCAATGAAGATCTTGATCTATATTAGAAACCAGGGAGTCTAAATTTAATTGTTTTATACGAGCAACATTCCGTGTTAGGACGAGTCCTAGATATGTAATGGAATCAAGTTTCCAAGCGAGCCCAAAATCAGAGATATCCTGTTTATGGACTCTATAATTAAGGGGGAAGACCACCGTTTTACCTAGGTTAAGTTTATAATTAGAAACCTTGCTAAAACCATCTATTATCTTAAGAATAGAGGGACTAGATGAAGCCGGATGCGTAATTTGCAGCAGGAGGTCATCTGCATACACTGCCACTTTGACAACATTCCCGTCCAGAGAGATACCAAGAATATCCTGAGCTTTGATTAACCTCCTAATAAGGGGTTCCACTAAATATTTATTAAAAGTAAGAAGGAAAGGGAAAATCCTTGTCTAGTTCCCACAAGTAATCTAAAGGGGTCTGAAATTACTCCATTACAGGAGATTCTAGCTGAAGGAGATATATATAATGATCTAATCCAATTCCGAAATTTTAAGGGAAAACCAAATGCCTCCAGTGCTGTAAATAAATAGCTCCAATAAACCCTATCAAAAGCCTTCTCAGTGTCCAGGGAAACCAGTGCCGTATGGTGGATAGCCTCCCTGGAGGCCGAGAAGACATGCGCCAAGATCCGTAGGTGGTCCATTGAGGATCTTCCTTTCATGAAACCTACCTGCTCTGGCCCAATTAGGGAAGGAAGGACAACGCTCCTGCGATCAGCTAACAATTTAGCCAAAATTTTAATATTGTGATTCAGGAGAGAGATTTGTCTCTAACTGGAGACAAAATCATGTGGCTTATCAGGCTTGGGCAGCAAAACAATCAGGGCCTTAAAAAGAGAGGGGTCAGTGTTCTGCCCCATAAGAAGAAATTGAAAAAGGGATGAAAGAATGGGAGTCAATTGACTGGAAAATGTTTTATAAAAATTTGAAGAAAACCCATCAGGGCTAGGAGTTTTATCAGATGGGAGGAAATTAATTACCCCTTCTATCTCACCCTCAGAGATAGCGGATGTAAGTGCAGCCTGTTGGGATTTGGTAAGGGAAGGTAATTGCAAATCCCTAAGATATGCCTGCAAATACTCCTCCGAAGGGGGATTTACCATAGGACCATATAATTCCCGAAAATAAGTGGTAAATTCCTCCGCAATCTCTGATGGTGAAGTCCAGAGGGAATTGTTAATGGGAGAGTGAACTGCAGCAATGAACTTAGCAGATTCCTGCTGTTTAACGTGCATCGCCAACATCCTACCCGCCTTTTCCCCTTGATCGGTGTATGCAGCTTTTGTTTTTAAAATTGCCAATTCTGCTTACTCCCCTAACAAGCTGAGATAAGCATCTCTGTGCCTAACAAAATCTTGTTTAAAGGTATCTGAAGAGGTTGAGGAAAGATTGGATTCCATGCTATGAATTTGTGTTACAAGAGAGGAGATCCTGTTTTCTTTTTCCTTTTCGATGTTAGGCCGATAATAACGCCCCTCAAATATGCCTTAAGTGCCCCCCCATTCCATGTCTGGTTGCCCAGTAGAGTTATTATTTATGGCCATAAACTGCTCTATTTGAGATGCTGTATACTGGACTGTTTTTTCGTCCTTCAATATTTTGTTATTCAGCTTCCACCTACCACCTTTTTTTGGTAAGAATGTCAGTGTTAATAAACAAGTGACCACCGAATGATCCAAAGGTGGTCTGGCCTCTATACTAGAGTCCAAAACCCCTGGTAGCAAAGTTTGGGAAATTAAAATGTAATCAATTCATGAGGAGGTTCCATGCACCTGAGAAGTAAAGGTGTATTCCCTCACATTGGGGTGGAGCACCCGCCATACATCACAGAGGCCTGCAGAGTCAAGCAAATCTCTTAGAGCCCTTTGGGCGGGGGAGAGACCTTTACAGGATTGACCTGACCTGTCCATTGAGTGGTTAAAAACAAGATTGAGATCCCCTCATAACTATAGGGATACCTAGAAATGGGATTAGGGCTTCCAATACCTGATCAAAAAATTCAGGCGTGTCTATATTGGGACCGTAAACACTACCCAGGATAATATCAAGAGTATGCAGTCTACCGTGCACTAATAAGAACCTGCCTGAGGGGTCATGAACAACCTCAAGAGATTTAAAGGAGACCGATCTATGCAAGAGGATCATGACTCCTCTGCTCTGGGTTGAGCCTTCCGCTGCGAAGACTTGCCCCACTTGTTGGCACTTCATTTTATCAAGCTCGTCATTAAGCAAATGCATTTCCTGCAAAAACATGATTTCTGCCTTCAAATGACTTAAATACTTCAATATCTTATATTTCTTAGTCTTGTGCCTCGCCTCTTTCACATTCCAGGTAACAAATTGCATAGTTCTAGCCATCACCTTGAGCCATAATCAGAAACTTGCTATTTTTAATCTTACTCCCCTTTTGTCCCCCTTCTTGTATTATAATTAGATGCCATCTGGAACACACACACACACATATATATATATATATATACCATTGATACCATGCCCTCTACAGAAAGTGCTGTGTCTTTTTACCCTTCCCCATCCCTACCACCATCCCTTCTTAAATCATTAATATCCCACCATGAGTTCCCCCTTACCAACCTCCCATACACCCTAAACCACCCCTCCACCCAGCCCCACCCCCTACTAGTATGGTACATGACGCCCAACAAATCCGAATTATCTTCATCCACCCAACCTCCGCCCCCCTAATTGAAGCAACCAATTCACCACCACCCCTTTACTCATTAGACATTGAATTTCCCTTTACAAACAACATCACCTGTCTAAATAAAACTTTCTAAAAACTTAATCTGCCTTATGCTTCCCTTAATACCTCAGAGAAGATGCCCAAGATAAACACTATTACTGAATTAACTATCTCTTATCCAGTGTCAGTAAAATAAAATGGCAAAAGCCTATTAATACTAAGCCTATTAATATTAACATTAAACTAAATATAGCGAACTTCTGATGCCCTCTAGCAGCACAACTGAAACCTGCAAGCTCAACAAATGGGTGGAAGATTTAAACAATAACCCCACTTTGTTGAATTAAAGCATTTATTAAGCCCCCTTCCATGCTAGTAAGACACGTATGCCAATGCTATTATACGAAAGCATTTACTAGCTGGGATGAGGGAAGGAAGAAGGAGGAAAAAGAAGACCTCCTTGCAAAAACCACATAGCAATGGCATAAACTAGCCCAGTTATGAGAAGCAAGAGCTACTCCTTATCCAGCTACCTCTGAAATAATAAAATCATTGCCTAATAAGGTTAATTACACCAAGCCTTAGAAAGTATATAATAACAACATGAGCTGCTGTTTACTATCCCGGTATCGAGGTTAGCATTCCCAATCACCCCACTCAATCAACTAGAAAACCAGGAAATTAGAAACTGGCAAGTAACCCCCATAAAATCAATGAGTGCAAAGAAATTTGAAACCCCTTTCTAATTTCCAAAACTTCAAATAACCCATTTTTAATGTGGCTCCCTACCCTCATATAGTGCACTTCAAAATTAACATCATGCACAACTTTGAGGTCAGCCGTTTGTCCCCCCCATGCCACAGAAGAACGAGGGACTCTTAATTAACTGGGAGCCATTGCAGCTTAGAAGCTGGAATAAGAGCCAAAACGAAAGGGGGTGGCCCACGCAAAATTTTCTAACCATCCATATGAGGAAAGGTAATGTCCTTTTCAGGGACCGAATACAGACAGTAAATGCCAAAATACAGTTCGCACCAGTCCATAAGAATGAATATGAGGATCTGTAACCACAAATTAGACAAAGATGTCCATTGTGGTAGACAGTTTAGAGTGTTAAACAGTTCAGACCCAGTTTTCACACAGTCTTAAATAATTCAGGGAGTGCCTTCTTGAGCCCAGCTGCCACTACCTCTGCATCTTCATAGCTCATCCAGGTACCGCCAATAAGCACTTGAAGTCTGGCAGGGAAGCCCATTCTAAATTTAATGCCTGTGGCAATCAGCTTGGTTACCAATGTATGAAACATGGCTCATTTCTGGTGCACAGAAAGCGGCAGATCTTGCGCCACCCGAAGCTTTTTACCTTCCCATTCAAACTCACGAGCATCTCTGGCTTTATACAAGAAATGTTGACACTCTTGAAAATTCAAAAACCTAAAGATAAAAGGCCAGGGAGCAGCTCCTTCAGGTGGGAGGGGTCACAGTGCACGATGGGCTCTCTCAGTAGTATACCTTGCCCCATAGGAAGAGGGGCCTGCTACCTTCTCAATAAACTTTTGGGTAAAGTTAACCAGATTGGAGCCCTCCTCTATTTCTGGTAAACCTATTATCACAGCATTATTTCAACGACTGTGCCCCTCAAGGTTCTCGACCTTACTTTCCAACTTTGCCAGGCGTTGCTTGATCACCACCTGCTCCACCTTGACTTTACTGTGCTTCTTTTCAATGGAGTGTAAACGCACTTCGTTATCGGCTGTCCTCTGAGAGAGATCTTCTAGTGCATTTGAGATATTCTTAATCTCCTCAGCCATGTTCTGCATATCAGCTCTGAAAGGCTGGAACTCCTCGAGAAATCAGGAGAGAGTTAAGGGATCCGAGTCTGTATTGCCCGCACTTTTGATCTGCGATTGCTGCAAGGGGGAGGCCCTGGCTTTCTTAGAGGCCTTCTCCGGCATTGTCAGGGGGGTATGTTTAGCTGGAGCTTTTTTCATTTCTTAGTCCATCCACATATTTATAGACAAAACACCCACTGCCAGGGGGCACCAGATAATAATTCGATAGTGAACCAAACACAAAACTGTAATTTAAACTGCGATTTGGAGGGATGTAGGTCGGAGCAATCAGAGGAATGACTCACTCAGTGTGCTGCATCACGTGACTCCCCATTATTTTATCTTTTGACAAAGATATACATTTCACCTAAGGTGTCCTAAATGACCACCATGTACCATTAAGCCTGGATTCATAGATCTCTTGAAACCCATTTTTGGCAAAAATAAAAATATCACTACTGTTTGCCCATAGGTCTATTACAGACTTTTTCCCCAGATCCAAAAATAAACTGGAACCCAATTTTTGGCAAACAAAAAATAATATTGCCTAAATGACTACCATGAAATTCTTACACCGGCTACAAAACTAACATGAAAACCATTTTTGGCAAAAAAAAAATTTCAACTTAGGTGGCCTTAATGACCACTGCTGACCTTTCACCCCAGCTTCATAACTCACCTGGAACTCATTTTTAGAGAACAAATGAACATTTCACCACAGGTGACCTAAACTACCACTGAGGAACTTTAAACTTGGCTCCATAGATCAGCTGGAACCCAATTTTGGCAAAAAATAAAAATATCATCCCTAGTTGCCTAAAGGTCCTCTGCAGACCTTTCACCTTGGCTCCATAAATTGCCTGAAGCCAATTTCTGATAAAAATAAAAATATATCCTATCCAGCCCTAAATGACCACTGCTGATCTTCTACTCTGTATCCATGAATTACCTGGAACCCATTTTTGGCAAATAAAGAACTATAACTTCAGGTGGCCTAATGACCACCACCTACCTTTAACCTCAGGTGGCCTAAATGGCCACTGCCAACCTTTTACCCTAATCCCATGAATCACCTAAACTGCATTTTTGGCAAAAATACATATATCACTTCAGCTGGTCTAAACTACAACCTCAGACCTTTCATCCCAGCTCCATAAATCACCTGAAACCCATTTTTGGCAAATATGAAAATCACACCTCAGGTGGCCTAAACAACTTCTGAGGAACATTGAATCTGGCTCCATAGATCACTTGAAACCCATTTATAGCAAAACATTTTTATAATTTAAGGTGATTTATGGAGTTACTGGTTGGAGACTTCAATATTCCAGACGTGGACTGGAGCATCCCAGCAGCAGCATCAACTAGGAGCAGATTTATCCTGGACTCCCTTCAGGGTGCCTTCCTCAAGCAACTGGTCATGGAATCAACTCGGCAGAAGGCAATACTGGACCTTGTGCTCACAAACAGGGACAGTGTGATGGGGTAACAGTGGGTGAGCACCGGGTAACAGTGACCACCAGTCATTGTGGTTTGAAATCACAGAAAGAGCAGAACCAAACCACACAAAAACACGTATCCTGGATTTTAGGGGGCAGACTTTGGGAAAATGGGGAGATACTTGAAAGAGGCATTAAGGGGAATAGGACAGGAATCAGGGGTTGAGGAACAGTGGGCAGTATTTAAAATGGGGATTATAAAAACAACAGAATTATGCACTAAGCAGGTTAGCAAGAGGAAAAGGAAGAGGTGACCATTTTGGTTTTCCAAATAGGTAGCAAAGAAAGTGAAAGCCAAAAAGATTGCATTCAGGCAATACAAAAAGACACAGGCAGAAGGGGATAGGGAGAAGTACCAGGAGAAACAAAGGGAGGCAGGGAAGTCAGTAAGGGAAGCCAAAGCTCAGACAGAAGAACACATTGCAAAATCAGTAGGTAAAGGGGACAAAACCTTTTACAGGTACATAAGTGAAAAAAGAAAGACAAAGGGAGGGCTAGTGAGACTGAAGGGGGAGGATGGGAGCCACGTGTAAGATGACAACAGTAAAGCTGACATATTGAACAGGTATTTCTGCTCAGTCTTTACTAAGGATGAGGGGGTAATGGGTCTGAAGGGAGTACAAGGGGTGAGAATGGTGCAGAAATGGACACAAGTCCCTTTACACGAGAAAGGGTCCTGGAAGGAACTGGAAGTAATAAGAGTTGATAAAGCAATGGGGCCAGATGGGGTGCACCCCAGGGTCCTCAAAGAACTAAGAGAGGTGGTGGCTGAACCTCTGGCTATCCTGTTTAGCCAATCACTGGAAACAGGGGAGGTACCAAAAGACTGGAGGACAGCAGATGTAGTCCCCTTATACAAAAGTGGGAACAAAGAGGAAGCAGGGAACTACAGACCAGTCAGCCTCACCTCAGTAGTGGGAAAGATCATGGAAGCACTACTGAAGGAGAGATTGATGTAACATCTGGTTGTCAATGGACTACAGGACCCAAGGCAGCATGGTTTCACCAGGGGGAGGTCATGTCAGACCAACCTCATTGAATTTTTTGACTGGGTGACTAGGGAGGTGGATCAGGGAGGGCAATGGACATGGCCTATCTGGACTTCAGCAAGGCCTTGACACTGTGCCACATAGAAGACTATTACACAAACTGGGGAATATGGGTGTGGGCAGGACAGTAGTGTGGTGGGTAGGTAACTGGCTGGGTGGCAGGACACAGAGGGTGGTGGTAAATGGCTGTCACTCCACAGAGGGAAAAGTGACCAGTGGGGTACCACAGGGATCAGTGCTGGGACTGGTCCTATTCAACATCTTCATCAGTGACATTGCGCAGGATCTAGAAGGCAGAATTTCACTGTTCGCTGATGACACAAAGCTCTGTAACAGAGTAGACACACCAGAGGGTGTAGACAGAATGAGAAGAGACCTGCAGAAACTTGAAGAATGGTCAAGGGTTTGGCAGTTGAAATTCAATGCAAAGAAGTGCAAGATAATGCATATGGGGCACAAAACCCTGGCACAATATATCAGTTGGGGGTGAGGATTGGCATGCACCAAGCAGGAAAGGGATCTTGGGGTTGTCATCTCTGATGACCTCAAGGTAGGGAAACAGTGTGACAAGGCATCAGGTAAAGCAAATAGGATGCTGGGATGTATAGGCAGGGGCATCACCAGCAGGAAAAGGAGGTCATAATTCCGCTATACAAGACACTAGTGAGGCCCCACCTGGAGTACAGTGTACAGTTCTGGAGACCATACCTACATAAGGACATAGACAGGGTAGAGAAGGTTCAGAGGAGGGCAACAAAGATGGTGCATGGATTGCATCACAAGTCCTATGAAGACAGGTTGAAGGAACTGAACATGTACTCCCTGGAGGAAGGAGGGAGAGAGGATTGATAGAGACATACAAGTATCTTACAGGGAGGAACAGGGTGCAGGAAAACACTATTTTTAAGTGAAAAAGATGTTTCAGGACTAGAGGGCATGGGATGAAGTTGGAGGGAGGACGATTCAGAGGAAACATGAGAAAGAATTTCTTTACAGAACGGGTGGTGGACAAGTGGAAGACCCTGCCAGAGGAAGTGGTGGGGGCTGAAACAATCACAGGATTTAAGAATGCATGGGATAGACATAAAGATATTCTAGAGGTCAGGGGTAAGGGGAAATAGACTTCTAGGAAAACAAACTGAACTTACAAGCTCAAATGGCAGACTGGGTGGGCCATAGGCCCTTATCTGCCGACACTGTCTATGTATCTATGTATCTATGTATTGTGAAAAGTCCACAATGGTTGTTTAAGCCACCTGAATTGAAACTTTTATTTTTGCAAACAATGGATTAAAGATGATATCTGGAATTGAGGTAAAATGTCTATGGTGGTCATTTAAGCCACCTGATATTATAGTTCTTATTTTTGCCAAAAATGGTTTCAAGGTGATATTATGGAGTAAAAAGTCCAGTTTGGTCATTTAGGCCACCTGAGATGATATTATTTCTTTCCCAAAAATAGGTTCCAGTTGATTTATGATGCTGGGGTAAAAGGTCCACAGTGAACCTTTAAGACACAAGGGGTTATATTTCAATTTCTTGCCAAAAATGAGTTCCAAGTAATCTGTGGAGCTCAGGTGAATGGTACAAGTCAGTCGTGTAAGCCACCTGAGGTAACATTTTTCCTTTGCCAAAACTGTGTTCAAGGTGATCTATGGAAACATTGTGAAAGGTGTGAGGAGTTTGTTTGGACCACCTGAGGTGATTTTTCTTTTTGCTAAAATTTGTTCCAGGTTTTATGAACCTGGAGTAAAATGTCTGTGGAGGTCATTTAGGCCACATGAGGTGATATTTTTATGTTTACCAAAAAGGGGTTCCATGGGAGTCATGGAGCAGGGGTAAAGGGACTGCAGTGGCCTTACTTCATAAAAATTGCCTACCACGTACTAGCAATACCCGTCACCCATCTTTTTAACTTATCCCTGTCTCAGGACACCTTACCACCTATATGGAAGACAGCACATGTCATACCACTGTTCAAATCAGCTGACCCTGGCGATCTCAATAACTGCAGGCCAATTTCCCTCCTTCCGATCCTGTCCAAGCTCCTAGAGAAAATTGTAAACGCACTGCTGAGGACTCACCTTGAGTCTAGGGAACTGCTAAATCCTATGCAGTCTGGATTCAGAACTAAACATAGCACTTTCTCAGCCCTCGCCAAAGTTACTAATGACTGGCAGCGTAATTTTGAGAGCAAAAGCTTTATTTGTGCTGTTTTCCTTGATCTAAGCAAGGCTTTTGCCACCATCGACCATAGTCTGCTCCTCTCCTCCCTTCAAACCATAGGTGTTGACCCCTCCTCTCTGCGTTGGTTTACTGACTATCTTACAGGGCACCTTCAACAAGTTAAAGCTGAAGGAGGCCTGTCCCCCTTAAAAACTCTGCAAAGAGGGGAACCTCAAGGTTCTATATTAGGGCCCTTACTTTTTGCAATCTACACTAATAACATCAACTACTGTATAAAAAAGCCAACATCCATCTGTTTGCAGATGATACAGTTCTCTCTGAGTCGCCCAACACCTGAAGCTGCCTGTAATGACATACAGTCAGAATTCAATCTTTTGCAAAGCCAACTCCTCCAAAAAAAGCTACTCCTTAATGCCAAAAAAACTAAAGCGATGGTCCTCTCCCCTTTTATCCGTACAGCTAACCCTGTGTCCAGTGGGACAGTTCCCCAAATTACCACAGTTCTAGGTGAAAACCTAGAATTTGTTACAAAATTCAAGTAACTGGGAGTTTCAATAGAACAAAGACTCTCCTTCATTGAACATATCGAGGACTTGCTAAAATGACTTCGGCAAAGGCTTGGATTGTTTTTTTAGAATCAACCAATTTCTCACCAGAGATGCCAAGAAACAACTGTCCAATCCATTTTCCTATCAACGCTGACTTCCTCTACAGCCAATGCCCCAACTCTTACATGGCTAAACTGGACACACTCTACCATCGAGCACTGAGGTTTATAATGGGACTCCCCTTCGACATGCATCACTGCACCCTATATGCAGCAGTGGGGTGGACATCACTAAAGTTCAGCCGACACAGAAACACCACTCTCTGGACCTATACAGCCATCTCTAATAAGCTGCCTTACTATATCTCTGCTGTCTTCCCTGAGTATAATGGAAATAGGCATTAAGTTACTCAGCTATTACACTTAAAAGTACCCAAAGCAAAATCCTGCTTCGGCAGGGCAGCCATAAGCTTCGTGCTACCTACTTTATGGAACGATCTACAAAAACCCCTCAAATTAAGCACTCTGATCAGTATAAATGCCTTCAAGATGCTTTATTTCTCAACAATCTGAGAAGTATGTAACTGCTCCACCCACTCAGACCCAGTACTGGTGTCTGCACTGGTATATAGCCACGCCTAGACCCAATTTTTAGTACTGACCCCCCAGCTTGCTCCTCACCAGTCTAATTGTTCTCTCTCTCTCTCTTATCCCCCTGTCTTATCAACATTAGGCCCATCCATCCCCTTATTCTTCCTTTCCCAACCTCGGATAGGAGCTCACTACCCATGCCCCATACTTTATAGCATTCATCCCAGGGTTCACACATACTCCTTTTCTCCATCCACCTTCTCTACATCCTGTTTTACCAACTCCTTTCTGTGCACCATGCCTTCCTAGCCTTTCTCCCCCTACCTCCCTCCCTTCCCCCACCTTCACCTCTACCGGGTGTATATTTTTATTTTTTTCTTCCGTTACTTCCTCCTGCAACCTTAGATAACCTGCTTTATCTTCCTATAGACACTTCTATGTATGTAAATACTGTGTAATCTGTACAATATCTGTATAATTCTATATACATATGGACTTCTTTTTCTTCCTCTCTGTAAAGAGTATTATCTGTATTGCCTTGTATACCTGTGTTGACCTGTATATACAATTGTTCATGCTTCACCCAGGTCCATCTTGCAAATGAGCTTCTGCTCAATGATAAACGCCTGGTTAAATAAAGACTTGATTGATTGATTGGTCATTTATGCCACCTGAGGTGATATTTTTCTTTCTTGCCAAAAATCTGTTTCAGGTTCAAAGTTCCTTGGTGGTTGTTTAGGTCCCCTGAGGTGAAATGTTTATTTTTTCCAAAAATGAGATCCAAGTGAGTGATAGAGCTGGGGTGAATGGTCAGCGGTGGTCATTAAGGCCACCTAAGTTGATATTTTTAATTGTTGCCAAAAATTGTTTTCATGTGATTTTGGGGGCCAGTGTAAAAAGTTGAAAGTAGTCATTAAAGCGGCACTGTCAGTCTGTCTCCGTGTTTTTTTTACCCCAACCATATATAGTTATTTTTGTATCCTTCTGATAATGTTGTTACGTTGTTACTTCTTTCATTGTCTTTTTTTATCCTTCCTGCTCTCATTTTCTTAAACTTCAGCGCCTTTTGTATTTCCCTCGGGTCCGAAAATAATCTCTCCAGACCATGTCCCAACCCTTGCGCACTCATGTCATTCTCATAGGCAATTAGCGTGCACCTGCCCGTAGACACCTTCCACCTTTACCTGTGCTTGCGCATTTCCCTCTCTCTTACTCTGCCGATGCTGAATCAGTGACTGCACACCTTGCGTTCCTGCTCTCCATGATCATCTAAAGTCAATCTTTGCACATTTGTCTCCATCTGGGGCTTTTCATATTCTTCTTTTCTAGCTTCTGAATCTAGCGGCTTGTCATCCGCATTGCCATCTATTTTTAAGCTAAGCCTTTAATTGGTGTTAAAATTAAAAAAAAACACGATTTCAACTTTGCGGTAACTGCCGGCACTTATGCAAGTTCACTCAGTATTAAAATAATTTTCCTCAGTGTGTCAAAACTTGTGAAAATGGCACATTAAACAATATTCAGACTATTGCTGCAGATGGGGATAGCAGGCAAGAATCTGGAGCGACCTGCAGCCTGTGGGAGGGAAGATCCTGTGAGACCATAATAATGGCCTATTTTCAAGTTCAGGTTCTTTGTCTATAACCCCAGCTGTTTCAAGCAACCTATTTTTTCTCCCCTGGCTCATTGCTATCTGCCAGTTTTATTCCATTCAATTTGTAATAATTGCTGTAGTTGAAGTAGCTGCAAGTCATTTGAGATATATTTTCAAAGTAATCGTCCAAATTACACAAAACATATGAGTTCATCTTTGAGGTAACTGGCAGCATCTACTGTATGTAAGTTTACCCTGTATGGGGTATCACACATTTAGTGCAATTATTGTGAGCTTTTCCAAATTGTTTTTTCTTTCTCTGTTTTTTTTTTTTGCTACCCTTTACTGTGAACCTGTGCAGTGATTTACCGCAAGTTCGCCAGTGCCGTTTTCAATCGGCATCAGCATTGCATTCCTATGCATGGACAGTTCGTAAAAACAATTATTATCAAACTTTTGAAAGTGTAGCACTGTTTATTTAGGTATATGTACATGTACATGGACAATTATGTCTCAGAGCTTGTGTATTCAACAATATCCTTTTAGAAATATGAAAGTGTGTGTGTGTGTCCACGTATCATATTCAGAACATTGCTGCAGAAAAGAGATCACAGTGAAGATTCTGGAGACACATGCAATCAATGGGGATGGGGGTTGGGGTGAAGACCATGTGAGACCTAACAATTTTGGAGTTTAGGTTCTGCATTTACAGTCATAGCTTATCCAAACTTTTTCTTTTTTGTAATTCAACTGTCCACGCGCATAAGTGTTATGTCAACACCCAGTTGAAATGGGCACTGCCGAACTTGTGGTGGATCACGCACGGCACTGACAAGGGAAAAGCTAATGACAGTAAAAAAAATAAATAGAATGGAAACAAAAACTTGACGAACTTAGAATTGCGCTTACTGAGCGATACCCCTGGGAGAACTAACATAGATGATGGCATGTACTCCAGAGTTAAAATATTTTATTTTGTTTTTGTTGGGGGGGAAATTTATTTGTGTAATTAGGATAACAAGTCTAAGTTTTCTTTGCAAATTGGTGTCAAGCGACCTGCAGCTACCTCTTTCTACAGTGACTGTTACAAATAGAAATGAATAGAAGTGGCACATAGCAGTGATCCAAGCAAGGAAAAAATATTGTTATATTTGTAGCAAACTGAAGGTGCATGTGGGAGGGTATGTGCAAGTCATATTCGGAGCAATGCTGCATGTTGAACATATCAGGCAATAATCAGGAGTCACCTGCAGCTGATGGGAATGGGGGTCGGAAGCGGAAGATCACCTGAGTCCATAATTATACCCTGATTATTTTCGAGTTGAGGTTCTGTTTTAATTACCCAAGCTGGTTCAAACAACACAACATATTTTTTTCTCCCATGGTTCACTGCTATGCTCAAGTTTCACTCCTTTTAATTGTTAACCATCGCTGTCAGAAGAAATAGCCACAGGTCATTCTCCCCGTGGCATAAAATGTGGACCCATTGCGTGTTTTCCTAATACACCAAATGCGAGCTTTATATGATGTTTGTTGGTGTCACTGTTTTGTACCTGACACTTTGGCATGCGTAAGTTCACTTTTAGAAACAAAAGCGAATGATTCGGAGAGAAAAAATGCCACCAAGATGAATTTATTGGATAGGGTTCACCTATGTAAAGAGCCTTTATTGACAATTATTATAATATGACAGCCTGTTGGATATAAGTTTGATGTCTGACATAATCAAGTACACTTGCAACAGACAGGGAAAATAGCCTGGATAATGTAACTAATTAACTATTACAGGACATACATGGAACCAAAGTACATGAACTTGCTTGGATGGAAACTAAAATGGAGATGCTGTAGCGATCCCATTAGACAATGTCCTAAAGTAGTCAACATAAAGCTATTTGTTGGGTTGTTACAGTCATTTGTGTTTTAAAAACAGGCGTTTAACTTAGTAAACCTGGAATATTACAATTTCCTCTTCATGTGCATTTTTATTAACGTGATCCAAATAATAGTATCCATTACAGATCATTAAACAGCTGCTACACATGTGTAATGTGTCTAGCACTGCAGTGCCCAAAAACTGATGCAGCATTCGCAATAGAGGTGGAGGTAGTCCACGAAATAAAAAATGTAAAAAGAAAAAACATTTAGAGAAACGGTTCACTTTACTAAATTTTACAAAATAACCAAGTTAGAGGAGGACATTACATCATTTTACACTGAGCAGTTGCTTCTGTTTCATAATCTGTCTTATAAGATAAAAATAGTAATACTGCTATTTCTGAGAACCAAATACACCCACAGAGTCAGGGGCTCATTTCATTTACTGTAGTTTCAAGTAAAAAGGCAAGGCAGTATCTGGTGACACTCAAAAGGGAGTTTCTCACAATAATTTAGATAATCACAGTTACATTCCATGTACGTTTAGCATAAGGAGATTGACTACAACATAGCAGCCACACAAAGTAGTTCAAATCAATAGATAGCCAACACCAGTCAGGACATAGAATACATGGTAGCAATGTACCTACTCGGTCATATCATGGTTTAGCTTGTGGGAGATGCAAATGGTACCATCTGTGTATGTATGGGGCCACACATGGAAGGTAGACCAGAGACAGGACAAAATCCTGTAAGTGGATTCTTCTGAACCAGATGGCCAGCAACACAGAACCAACCTGGGTATGCTCTGGTTATTATTGGTTGGGTTGGAGATGGTGCAGTGTTTGCATATGGAAGGTGATCGGTCATCAAATAAAACAACAAGGAAAGTGGGCACTATAGACAAGTGAACTTAGATTTAGGATATCCTTTAGTTTTTTCAAACCACCTACCATTCATATGCAGTCATTACAGGTCTCATAAATTGTACCACTGTCAGAAAGTCAGTGTGTTTATTGGTGACAAAAAAATATACTTTTGCCTATCTAATAACTGAACTATGGTGGTGCACCATGGATTGACACCAACATCCGCATCTCAGTGCTCCAAGCTCACTTAGGCCCTTTTTGTATAACTCATGGACACCTGTTCTGGGTGTTCCTGATATTTGCATTGTTTCCTATGGAAATTAAATAGCTTTGTTTCCCCGTATACCCAGTGTAAGTCCATGTGAACAATTTCCTTGTAGATGGCTTTATTTAACTGTAAAATATCAGACAGAATCTCTGTAGACATGGGAGGTTTGGCATCTGGAGAATAACTATGCCAAGAGTATTCATGGAACTGATATAACATAAGAAGCAATCACAACATAAGTGCAATAACCACTGTAAACTACAGAACAAACAGCTAGATGAAATTCAGATTCAAAAATGTCTATTTTATCATTCAAATAGGCACTAAATATGCCAACAGTGTTATGTTAGCAGTGGTCGCTACATCAATTACCCAGAGATGGTTATGGTCAATATCCCCTACTATAGAAGGATGGGCCCATAAGGTATACCATGATGACAGCAACTGCATATAGGTGCCTGTCAAAATGGCGATCCATATGATGGTGCTATCATCGTGGATGATGGCCAGAGGACAGTGACTGTTGTGCCTGTGAGGGTATGGTGGACAACAGGAAGGGAGGGTTGGCAACAGGACACAAAAGGATATGGAACAGGATTGTAACCCTGGAGTGTGCCTGCTTCTGTCAAGCCAACCATGTGGTGTGGTGGGAGGGTGGTTTGCTCTGCCGGAGCAGGTCCTGGGTTAGGGACAGGGGGTGTGTACAATTTTGCTGCATCCCCCAGCTGCAGGACTTTTTTTTTTTAACCAGGCTGTGCCCCCCACCGACATGCACCCCCTGGAGTTGACAATCTTTTGTTAGGGGTGTGTGAGGTGTGGGCTCACTCCCTCCACATGCACAGTTTCATGGTCATCTCTTACTGCATCGCGATAATACAGGTTGTGACAACAGGGATCGCCTTTTGGCAGTCGTGATTATCACATAGAACCAGAAAGTAATAGTAAGATCATACCAAAAAAGTAAGAATGTTATGGCTGTGCAAACACACAGGGCAATTGTTCCACTTTACTGTCTATTTGACTGCTAAACCAGGAACAGACATTTGGAACCAATTGTTAATATACGCTAGTCCCCTCTGTAATAACCCAATTGCCACAAGTGTTGTTAAAGTAAAGGTTGTCTTTAGGCAGACTCAGAAGAGGTTCCTTCTGATGAATTAATGAATTAATCTATGTCAGCCCCTCGCTGTACCATAAAGGTAGATCAGTGCTGAAATTCATACACAGCAATGAAATATACACAGAATGTCTCATTCTTCTTTTGTTGCTTGTTCTGTCAACAGAACTTATCGTATTGTGATTGCTTCTTGTCTCTGCTTCTCCATGCAAAACTACAGTGCAATATGAGTACCAAACTCCACCTCAAAAGAAGGACACGAAAAATTAAGGAAATTTGACTAACACATTGTAAGCTAACAAAACATAGTTACAAAATACCAGTTTCACAAAATGGTCATTCCAGATGGCAATTATTTTTCAAAATTTGCTGGACTACTAGGAGTTTCCATATACTTTAACAGTGCTCCAAAATACTTCTCTTGACTTCTGTGCAAGTTGTGAAAGTTGTTAGACGAAATATTTTGACATGGTACTGCTTTTACATGAAGAAGGTGGGTTATCTGTAGACACATTGCATTCCGTAGTATCATTGAGATGCTTCTGTGTAATAACATTTGGGAACACATTTTAAAGATGGGGAGGACAGCTGAGAGTTAATAGGGAAGTATTTTTCATGGAGAGGGTTGTGGTTACATGGAATTGCCTTCCTGAGGATGTCATTGAGTCAAAAACAGTGGTGGAATTCAAGCATGCATGGAACAGACATAAGAGCAATTCTAGTGGGAGTAGGAAGAAGTAGGCTGTTGGATAATAGGATCTGCAGCTAATCTAATGAGGTAGGGACATGGGCAGACTAGGTGGGTCAAGTGGTCATATCTGCCATCAAATTCTATGTTTCTGTTCATAAATTTTTGTTTTATGCTTTTGCTGGCTATATTGTTATTTCTCACCTCCCCTAACCCCACCCCCAGAAAAAAAAGAAACTAAGGACTAATGATGGTATCTTAGCAATGGAGTGGTAACTGTGCTGCTTGCTATTGCAAATTATATGGTGCTAGTGTTCCATGGTACATGCTTATGTGTGCATAGCATGTAAAATTCTGCTGAAAAAAAAAACATTGGATACCAGGCATAAAGGATAAGTTCAATGGGGAGCAGTGCTGGATTATAATTACACAGGCTGTCTATTGTGACATGTGCAAGTTGGATAGTTTCAATACACTGGATTTTGATTTTGAACTCGTTCTGCCTGTCACGGACCTGTGATACTGAGAACATGCATCTTCTTTAATGTGCCACAAGAGCCTCTGGACCTGTCTGACTGCCCTCCTTAATAGCAAAATCTTTGTTGCCTATAGCCAGACATTAGTTATGGAATTGGGTGGTGCGCAACATTACAATGGACTCATTTTATGGCCTACAATTGAAATCTATTATACTGGGTACCGACTCACCATCAAGCAAGCAGCAACACACATAGTGTGTGGTTTGTGCATCAATGACCCATGTCTCATACTCACAAGAGTCAAATCTGCATGCCTTGCCAAACAACTCCTGTCTGTTTTGAAATGCTTGTTTACTAAATGGAATGACATTGCATGCATTGATATAGATGTCTCTGGATCATCACAATCAGAAATGTTGCTTCCCTGTGGACCATCTCAAATGCCATAAACAGTTTACTAACCACCACGATCACCCATACTTACTGTGCCTGTAAGGCATGTAATTCAATGTTTGAAGTGGGTGGGTGAGGTGGGACAGTAATTAATCTGACAAAAAGAGGTGGCAGTAGGGAATGTACCCCCCACCCATGTTGGTGGTACAGTGGAACTCAAGGGGGAGAGGCAAGCATGCAGGAGATAGTCATAAGCTGTTCAAAACTTTTAGGACTTGCCCAGCCATGACTGCAACTGAATTTTCACTTGCCCTGATTTATTACAAGGAAATGTGCTCTGGTTTTGCACTTGCCCTTCAATGACATTTAATGTTGCTTTGCTTTCTCCAACCACTTTTATCTGTTTTTAGAACTGGCATCTGCCACTGCTGACCATACTTGTTCAATTGGTACTACTCCCTCCTAATGTGCACAGTGCCAATGAATCAATCACTCAAAATTTTTGTTTAACCAGGCAAACATCATTGAGTAGAGCCCTTTTACAAAATGCACCTGGTTCGAACAAGGTCAGGGCACAATAAGACAACATACATATTATTTTACGTATATATATATATATGTAATAGATATACCACTCTGAGGTGTGCGGTGCGTGCTCTGATATCACGCGCGCCTTGGTGTGCGTTATGCGCCGCGAGCCTGCAAGGCGATGCGTCCGCTGGCGTGCGTGTATATCAGCGGGCTTACACCAGAGTGGTATATCTATCTTATAAATGTCAAAATTGTTTTTGGAGGGGTAAAAGTGCAGGTGACTGTGCGGTCGTGCTCGGATATACGCATGGTCATGTGATGGTGTCTGTCCAGTGCTGTTGGTGCTGCTCACCATGATTGTCTCAAGCACTTTATAAATATATATATATATATATATATATATATACACATTGTTGCAAATGAATACTATGAGGTTCTAATAGTAAGGAAAAAAAAGGAAGAAACCATAACAGGGGAGAATCCAATTACAAAAAATTCATTAGCAGTATTAAATACATTTCCATGTAGTCCATATACACAGTACAACAATATCAATGAGTCCACTTGCCAGGGGCAATAATAAATCCAGCCATGAAGAGGCCAAGACAAGACAGCTAATGGAAGATGGGGGTACCAGGAGGGGAGTATAATGTGTAGGCGAAGGACTTCAAGGTGAGGAGGGTAACTACCATAAATAGGGATATAATAGAGAGGAACTGGTGGGAGCTCATGGGTGGGGGACTGGGTGGGGGACTGATGATGCTTGACCAGGCAATTATTGTAAATCCACCTGTAAGGGTACTGGGAAGAGAAGCTCGATGTGAGCCAGTACCGAAAAAAGAAATAGAGGCAACAGATGTGGAATAGCTTGAACATGACAACAAATTAGGATCATGGAACACAATTGCACTGTTCATTTCGGAGACGGGAGTATAAATACTTGAAGGTAGAGATGCTGACATGTGTCCTTAATTTTAGCATTTTTTGCAGTTTGTTCCACAGGGAAGGCAGAGCAAAGCTTATAGCAGCCCGGTCAAAGCAAGAGTTAACTTTGGGAACCTTCAGTTAGATAGATATGCAACTTCTCAGGGCATATTTACCTATAGAGTTTAGAAGAAGACAGTCTGTAATATATTGTGGAAATTTTTTAGAGATAGCTGTAAAGGTCCATAAGGCTGCATTTCTATCATGTCTGTATTGTAGAGAAGTCCATCCCACTATTTCATATAAGGAGCAGTGATGCGTAAAGTAGGGAAGACCTGTGACGAACCTCAAAGCTCTGTGATAGAGCGTGTCAAGTTTAGTGAGGTAGGAGGTAGGGCATTGACTATACAGGAAGTCAGCATAGTCTATCAGTGAGAGAAAGGTTGCTTGGACCAGCTGCAGTTCAGTATCTTTAAATAAGAAGTGAACTATTTTAAATAAAAGGCTGAGTCTCTGTCATAGTTTTTTGAGTAGTTCTTCGATGTGCTCTGTAAATGAAAGCCTATGGTCCAACCATACTCCCAGATAACTGAATTTTGAGATGCATTCCAACTTTTCACCTAGAATTGTAGTAATCTGTGGCACTGATTCTGATGAGGCTGAATTTGCTGCATGAACAGAAGGAGAAAAAAGCACAGCTTTTTTTTTGGCATTAAGTAATAGTTTTTTATTTAGAAGTTGGTATTGCAACAGGTTGAATTTAGATTGAAGGTCGTTACATGCAGCTTGTAATGATGGGCGGCTCATGTAAAGAACTGTATCATCTACAAACAGATGGATGTTGGCCTTGGTTATGCTGTCATCAATGTTATTGATGTAGATTGCAAATAATAAAGGACCTAAGATAGATCCTGGGGACACCTCTTAGAGAGGTTTGAGAGTTCTGAGATCTCCTTCGGCCTTGACCGCTGGAAGCGGTCAGAGGAAATGGTGTTGAACCACTGCAAAGATAATGGGTCCACACCCTAATAAGTTCAGGGAACAGAGTAGCAGAGTATGGTCAACAGTGTTGAAAGCCTTGCTTAGGTCCAAGAACACAGCACAAGTATAATTTCTGTTATCAAGCTCTCTTGCCAATCAGTCACTTTGGCAAGTACTGTGATAGTGCTATGTTTTGCTCTGAAACCTGATTGGACAGGGTTTAACATGTCCTTAGCTTCTAGGTAATGCCTCAGTTGGTCACTTATGATTTTTTCCAGTAGTTTCGACAGGACAGGGAGAATTGCATTCGGTCTGTAATTATTAAGATCACAGGGGTTCCCGGAATTGAACAGAGATATGATATGTGCTGTTTTCCAGATTGAAGGAATGAATTCTTTGGTCAGTGATACGTTAAATAAGTGGGTTATGAGCATGGCTAGCACATGAATGGCCACCTTCAAAAATTACTGGTCCAGGGTGTCCACACTCACACTTTTTTTTACATCCAATTTCAGCAACAGTTCTTTGACCCCTTTCAATGTAGTAGGGTGAAAGGAGAATACTGAGTCAGTGACACTGGGTTCAACATCTTGATTATCCACCTGGAAGCATATCAAATTTGCGGGGGAATTGTCAAATGCTAAACCTGCAGTAGTGAAATGATTATTGAAAGCATCCAAAATCTCAAAATCTCCAACCTATCACTGATAGTATTGTTGCTAGAAGACATCTTGTCAGGTAAGGAGCCACCAGGTGTGTGACCGGACAAATCCTTAATGGTTTTCCAAAATTTTGTTGGATTCTTGGAGGCAGAGACAAATTCAGAATGATAATAAGTGGCTTTTGCATCTCTAACCAATCTAGTGCATGAGTTTCTTGCCCTCTTGAACTGGCACCAGTCCGTAGAAGTCAGAGTTCTGCATGCTTTTATTCCATAGATTGTCTGTCTCAGTCAATGCAGATTTTAATGATGGTGTGAACCACCAACATGCATTCTTTGCTACACGCACCTTGACTATAGGGGCTTATTTATTTAGGGCTGCTAAGATTATTTTTCTGAATATGTCGAAGGCTGATTGTGCGTTTTTTGCCAGGTCGAATTCTAGCCAATGCAGGGAGTGTTTTAGTTCATTAACATAGGCAGAAAGGTCAAAGTTCCATCTAGATCTCTTAGCAGTGAACTTGGGTGTAGCAATTGGTTTGTTATAAGGTATCAGAAAATCAGGTAAACTGATCACTTTTACATTGATGCAGGGCCATTCCAGAGCATACATAATGCTCGTTTGTGTCCACAGGTCAGCATTTGTGAACTGAAGGTAAACCGAGGGGCAAAGCTGACAGTGCCCCTTTAATTCATCTTACACTGGCAATGAAGGAATGATCACTGATATCACTGAAGAAGGTGCTAGCATGAGAGAAAAGATGTGGTTTATTCACTAAGATAACATCTAGCAGGGAGCTGTTATTCGTTCTTTTTTTTACTAGAGTTCCACTAAGATAACACAATTACTTTTTACATATTCCACTACGTTTTATGACTCCTGTGCATGAAGCCTATTCCATGCATCTAACACAGCCAACTGTGTAGTGTTAACAAAAGGATTTGCACATACTGAGGCCTTTCTACAGTATCAGTGGATCCAGACCATTGTTATCACACCCTTGTCGGTAGGTGTACAGTCACTGTGTGCAGTTTTGTACCTGGAACTCACCAGTCAAAACATGGCTGAGGAACTTAAGGTGGTCAGTGTGCTGGGTTTGACTATTCATGGCATGGTGTGGTTCAGCACAAGTACAGTGGCAGATGAAAGCCACACAAAGCTGTGGTTCCTTGATTTCTAGTAGGCGGACTTTAATAAGATGAGGGTATGTTTCAAGCATGCTCTTGCAGGAAGAGATAAATGGGGTGGCATGGAGGAGCAGTGAGACCAGCTGCCAGGAGGAACCATGGTGTACACTACAACTATTTGCCTTAGGTAAAGCAATCAAGTGCAAGAGAAAGCAAATGCCACTATGGCCAACTGTGGTTCTCCCAGGAAGTGTCCAGGAAGCTTAGTGTTAAAAGATTGCTTTCAAAAATACAAGGAACACAGCAGCAGGAGGACAGGGTAGTGTCCTTGGGTTAACCAAGGTAGAGAGGAAAGCAGTCCATACTGACCAGGCACAAACAGTGGGTAAAAAATAGCACCGTGGTAAAATGAGAAGACAAGACTTGTTATAGGTACATTGGTGACATGTGAAAAACAAGGGGTGGGATAATAAGGTTTACAGGGGAAGAAGGAGTGGGTGTTAGAGACAAGGAAAACAGTGAAATACTGAATATATAATTTGGTGCTGTATTACAGGAAGTAGAAGGTGAGGGACAATAGTTAGGCAACATGAACAAACATCGGAGGGATATGGACACCTGTTCATTTATGGAACAGAGAGTCATAAATGAATGCACAAAAATTAAAGTGGACAAGGCAATGTGACCAGAATGGATACATCAAATAACATTAATGGAACTATGGGAGGTGTTGGCAGCACTACTGGAAGACCTGTTCACCAAATCACAGTATGCACCTAGTGGGGCAGATATAGTCCCTCTTCACAGAAATGGGAGTATGGAGGTGGCTGGAAAGTATCAACCAGTCACGCTCACTTCAATAGTGTGGAAGATTCTGGAATCACTACTTAAACCAGTGATGGGGGAACACCTTGAATCAAGCAGTGCATGGAATTACAGTGGGAAGGTCACATTACACTAATCTAATGGATTGCTTTGCCTCAATGACTAAGTAAATGAATTGTGGGGGGGGAGGGCAGTGGATGTGGCCTGTTTGTATTTCTATAACAGCACCCAATAGCATTCCACATAGAAAACATGTGAACAAACTGGGCAATCAGTGAGTGGGGTCACATACTGCTATAATGGGTTACAAACCAGTTGAGGAAAAGAAGACAGAGGGCCATGGTAAATGGATCTAAATCTAGGAAATGGAGGTTGACCAGCAGGGGGACCTATGGGGATCAGCCCAGGTGCCAGTCCAGCAAAATGTTTTCATAAGAGCTGGACCTGTGGTGAGAGGGCTGAGGCATTATGCTGTAACTTGCGTTATGTCATCGACCCTGGTTTGGTAATGACCTTGGGGTGCCAGCTTGGGGTAGCGGGGTGGTAGCAGGATCGAACAGCTAACAGCAGCTCTCCTCTCCAAGAAGGTCATGGCCCCCATTGTTCTGCAGCCACTGGGTGGTAGTCCAGTGGCTGGGCATGTAGGTGGGGAGGCAGTTGGGATGGCATATTAGACTGTGGTGTGCATGTACTAACTCATGCACCGAGTAAGTGGAAAGGCATAAAATGGGAGTACAAAAACACTAAAAATTGTAATAAAAAATATAAATGACTCTAGTGACATTGTGGATTGACATGTGCACAAGGTGTGCTTCTTTGTGTATGACACTAAGCCCTGCAACAGAGTGACCACTGCTGCCATTGTGTCAAAAATGACTATGGAGCCAGTCTGACTGGAGTATGTGCTTGACTGTGGTCGCTGTCTTTAATTGTGAAAAAGTGCACAAGCATGCATCTGGCATGCAGTGAAACAGGAGAGGATTACATGATGGGGAGGGGGTACTGATGCTCACCAAACTGGACAGGTATTTTGTGTTAATCATAACAGATGACCTAAAGGTGGCCAAATAATGTGGCAAAACAGTGCTGAGAGCTACAGTGAAGCTCAGCAGGATGAAACCCAATTCTGTAGCATTTTGCAGAACTCTGCAGCCTGCTGAAGTAGAGTTACTGTGGAAAACAATGTATTTTCAATGGCAATTAGTCCCTTTTATCAAGCAGGAAACTGCCATTCTCTTCATCCTGGCAGTGTCACATTGTCATGCATGACTAAAGTGATTAATTCCCATTGAAATTACATTATTTACTGCAGTAACTGTACTGCAGAATACTGCTGAATGCTGTAAAAGTGAGTTTCAGCCTGGCATGCATCCTTGTAGTGGAATAATTGATTGCATAGAAGAACTATCACCTGCAGAAGCAAAAAGGAGGTGATGCCACTGTACAGATGATTTTTGAAATCTCATTTGGAATACTGTGTCTAATTCTGGCATTTGCATCTCCATCAGGACATAGACATGGTTGAGTCAGTTAAAAAAAAGGGCAACAAAGACTGTGCAGGGCCAGAATCCAAAAGTGACTGAAACATCTCATTATGTATGCCCTGGAGAGGAGAGACAGATGAGATCAGATAGAAATCAACAAATGTCACCAGGGCATACATATGGTGAAAAAGGGTAGCATTTTACATAACCGGAGACTTCAATGAACAAGGTGCATGAGGTTATAAGTGGGTAACTGAGGGGTAGCATGATTTGAGTCACCAAAAATACCAACAACAGCTTAAAAAAATCTGGTTCCATTTCAGTTGACATCCATCTGTATCTCCCTCTCCCTGGGACAAGGCTGAAAATAGGCACAACATTTTCTAGTCCTCCTTCCTGGTCAACAAACACTAAATTAATAACAGATGAAATTGTTAGCAATGAAAGGATGGTGGATGCATAGAACAGACTCCAAGCAGAGGTGGTATTTTCACACTCAGAGAGTGATGTAGAGTGTGCCGGGGACTGGCATAGGTGAACCATAGTAATAGGAAGTATGAGGTAACAGCATAGATCAAGTAGGTTCTAATTTAACAGAAAACATGGTACTGGGCATACTGTAAGTGCCTAGTGGTCCTTAACTGCCGTAACTTTCTATGTTTCTGAGTTTAAATATTTATACGTAACAAGGTTCAAGCAGAATGCTTCATCCATATGTAACTCCCAGGCAGTGCTATGATAGGCCACTATCCCTATCAGCAATTAGATGGGACCACAGATGATGTAAATATTTGTTGCAGGGAGCTACCCTGATTGTACTCATGCTACCAGGTTTCTGCTGAAAGGCCGGTGATATGGAGACCTTGTGGTGTTCACCCATGAGCACAGGGAAGCGAGGCAACACGATGTACCTCCTCTTCAAGGCCATACTGCCAGGTGGTGGCAACCTGCGAGTTGTTGCTGCACAGGGGCTGCATCCCTGAAGTCAGTCTCACACTGAAACAGTCTGTGGTATAGGGTGATTGGTCTGGACCAGATTGGCAAAGGCCCAGGCTGGTTGAGCAAATTGGCAGAGTTCATTTTTCTTCTTGATGGTGACGTCTCTAGCTGGCCTTCCAGGTTGTGTTGTAGGCAAGCAGGTCTTGACCCATGTAACTCATTCAGCACATTCAATATAAGTAATACTAACTTTGAACAGTTCGGATATAGACCGGTTGCTGATTTAGTAGATTCACTGAGCAAACCTCTCATTCCAAAATTTGTCTTGCACACAAACTGGGCCAATCACTTCACCAGGGCATCTCTTCGGTCCAAACTGCAAATGGTATTGTCAAACACTCCAGTACTCGCTGCTGCAGTTTAAAGTCAAATCAGATGATTTCAACTTCTTTGATAAGGTAGTCCCAGGCAGGAGAAAGGTGGAAGGGAGGCAAGTTAGGCTTCTCCCCGCCAGGTTCCCCTAGGTTCCGTTCAGGGAGCAACTGCTCAAAAACTTTAACTGTTCACTCTTCAACTTCCAATTCTAACTGCTCCACTGTCTCTTAACAGTCTGGGGATTTCCCTGCTAATCCAAGGTTTTGGTTGGCTGGGGAAGCTATTAGTCATAGTTAGGGCTCCCCCTCCAGGTTACTTTTGGTGCCAACCTAAAACTAGAAGAACTACAGATGTTCAATCCTCAAGACACTGGGGCTAAGGACACTTTGTTCCCCAAAGTCTCCACTGGTGCAAATGCTGGATGTCCCAGACATAACATGGTGGCTCCCATTTCAAAGGATAAGCTGCAGGCAAAGCAGGTTAAATAAACTCCCCTGCTTCTAATATAACAGTACATGAACAGTAAATAAACACAGTTCCCACATAAGCTCCCTCTGCACTGTTATCAACTGCAGGTTGGAGCAAAATAGCAGCGGCGGCCATGCCCAAGCCCTAAATCATGTGAACCAAGCTCAGACCATTCACTATACACAGATTAGTTAGTCTTGTAAAGGGACAGTGGCGGTGGTAGTGGCAAACACTTTGTGTGATTTTAAGAGCCCCTGGTATGACCATAAGGGAACCAGAGCAATAGGAATAAGAATGCAAAGGAGAAGATCAAGTCTGGCCTTCTACTGGCATAGAAGGCATGGTAATTTGGCAGACTGGATGTGCCTAGCTATGTTTAACTCCCATTACTTTCTATGTTTCTAAGTTTCTATGTAAGACAGTTCAAGATGGATGAGTTGTCCACAGACAACAACATGGTGACAGAAATGGAGTCATGCCATGTGGCTGGACTTGAGTTGCATCAGCATTGTTGCTGGGAATTATTGTAATGCTTAAATAGTGGTGTATGACTGCCATAGGCTACTGGCAGAGGTGAACTAGGGAAACTTGAGTATCTGCATGAATGCATACATGGGATACAAACTATGACACATGAGAAAATGCCAGTTGTTGCATGTAACATACTGTGGTTTATGAACATAATCGGCAGAACAAATAAACAATCCTATTCAAGTACTTCCAGTGACACCCCACACTTGTTTGATGTACACCAAGTTCATACTTGGTGTACATCAAACAAGTGTGGGGTGTCACTGGAAGTTACCTATGTCCGTCATTGCACACTGACACATCAAGACTTGTTACAAGTGATGCAATGGTGCATCATTTTGTTGACGTATGGAATTATTATGTTCTTTTTTTCACTACTTGGTATATAGCTATTTCACATTGATCCAAAAGGCACTTGGACAGGTTGAAGTCAGTTCAAGTGAGTGACAGGGTCTCACTGATAAGTGTCAAATTCTGTCCATGGTCCTACATCTGGTGAGCAGCGGTGCTGTTTCAGAGTATTTATCATCACCCAGTTGTAAGTGTCTCTGTGTAGTTCCAGGCAGCAAAACAAGTCTTCACAGAGATATAAGCAATCAATTCACAATAGCCTGTACAATAATGTAAATTGAGGATTTGAAATGTGAACAATGAACATCACTAAGCACTCAGCAACAGCTCCACAAGTGCTATACCCAGGTGTTAGAGGCACGCCCACAACTTCAGAAACATTTTTTACTATTGCATGTCCAACCAACACTCAGAAAAACATCAGTGCATACTGATGACAAATCGCTGTCACACAGGATAATGACTGTCACATCCATTGCCGAACAATGTGACCAGTAGGTCAAACTGTGATACCATCCAAACAATGTGATGTGCACACTGTTCACAGTTGTTGCCAGGTTGCACGCTATGCATCAGCAAAGGAATCAATTGAAATCCTTCGGTAACACAACCATGTCTGGCTGCGTGCTGTAATGCTGCCTTGCACTTTCCTTACGACTACAACTCCCCTGTTGCATGGCAATTATTGGCTTTTAGCTGTGTTAAGTTACCATGTCTCAAACATCTGTAGAGGCATAGCTGAGTGAGGGAGGACTTGGTGGAGCAGGTGGGCCAGTAGTAGGGAGAGGTAACATGGACAGGGAGGTTGGAGAGTCAGGATGGGTGGCTGTCATGATAAGAATGGGATTGGGTACAGGGAGGAGGGCAACATGGTCCTGGTGAGGGATTGTCCAATAGGGGATCACAAATGGGAGTGTGATGGTCAGGCTCTACTGTGGGGAGGAAAAGCTGGCAGTCAGCATGTGGATGTGGGAAGCTGTGTTACAGGTAAGAAAGGATGATAAGGGAGTACACCACATGAATGTGAATATATAAGGGAAGGGGAACAGTGGTGAACAAATCCAAAAGAGATGACGAGCACTCCACAGATTCAATGACCACTCACTGGCTTGCTTCTCTCAACATTTATTCAGTTAATCCAGAATAATACTGCCAGTCCAAACAGTGGGGAACCATAGCAGAGGGGGTCATGAATGAAGGCAGTCACTAGTATTTGTAGGGTAATTAATACTGAAAATAATATAATGGGATAACAAGCATACACAAAAGGATGACAGGAGAGTGGAGCACATTCCTGGCATGCTCTCAGGGAGGTTGAGAACTATTATACTAAAGTGGGTTAGTGGGTGTAGGATGACCTTAAAGAAGCTGTGATACTGAACAAGTATTTTTCCTCAGTATTTGCCAAGGAAGAGTCAGGGGAGGTGCCTAACTCACGAGGAAAGGTTAACAGGGGTTGCAGATAGAGTCTTGGATGTAAAGACAGAAAAGGCAATGGGGCCAGACAGGATTCACCCTAGAGTTTTGAAGGAACTCAGGGAAGTCCTAGCAGGTCTGCTAACAACCCACTTCAACCAATCATTAGAGATGCAGGAGGTACCTGGGGACTAGAGGAGGGCAGAGGAGGTGGACCCCATGCACAAGGACTGGAAGTAGGGAGGAGGCAAGCAATTACAGACCTGTAAGCCTGACCTTTGATAAAGCTGATGGAGTCCCTGCTTAAGGAGAGGTTAATGAAGTTCCTGGAGTCAGGCAATGCAGAAGACCCAAAGCAACATGAATTCACTGGGGGAAGGTCCTGTCAGACTAATCTTAACACTGTTCCATACACAAGGTTGCTTAACAAATTGGGGAATCTGGTTGAGTGCTCTAAAGTGGTAAAATGGGCTAGAAATTGACTAAAAGGCAGGATCCAGAAGGTTATAGTAAGTGGCATAAAACACAAAGAGGTGGAGGTGACCCGTGGGGCACCACAGGGATCAGTGCTGGGTCCAGTCCTAGTCAATGTCTTCATAAGAGACATTGAAGTGGGGCTGGGGGAGAACGTATGCATGTTCACAGATGACACCAATATCTGCAACAGAATTGACACACAGGAGGTGCTAGATAAAATGAGAAATGACCTAAGACTATTTGAAGTATGGTCAAGGGCTTGGCAATTCAGTTTCAATGCTAAGAAGTTCAAGATAATGCACCTGGGACACAGAAACCCAAGAGACGAATACAGGATGGGGGCAGGTTCTAGTCCCCACAAGGCAGGAGAGAGAATTGGGGGTTATCATATCCAATGATCTGAAGTTTTCCAAACACCGCCAAAGAGCAGTGGGAAAAGCAAACAGAATGATAGGGTGCATAACCAGTAGGAGGTGCGAAGTGATGATGTCACTGTATAGCTCACTGGTGAGGCCTTATCTGGACTACTGTGTCCAGCTCTGGAGACCCGCATGTCAGGAAGGACATAGGCAGAATTCCAGAGAAGAGCAGCAGAAATGATACATCCAGTGCACCACAAGCCTTATGAGGAAAGACTCAAGGAACTTCACATCTGTTCACTGGAAGACAGAAGGGAACGAAGGGATGTGATAGAGACTTTCAAATACCTTACAGGAATAAACAGGGTACAGGAGGGGAGCACTTTTCAGAGAAGAAACTGCACAAGGACACAAGGACATAACATGAGACTGGAGGGAAGGAGGCTTATGGGGACATTCTAGGAAGTATTGTTTCACAGAGGAGGTGGTGGATCCATGGAACAGCCTATCAGCGGAGGTGGTGGAAGCTAAATCAGTACATGGATTCAAAAGTGCATTGGATAAGCATAAAGGCACCCAGCTGTACAACAGAGAAGGGGAAAGGCAGTCCAGGTAAGAGTAGGGATTACCAAACCAAGCAGGCAAATGGGCAGACAAGGTGGGCTGTATGATCCTTATCTGCTGACAAAAACATAGAAACACAGACTTTCATGGCAGATAAGGACCACCTGGCCCTGACAGTCTTCCAGTTTCCCTACCTATTGGATAAGCTGCAGATCCTCATTAACAAACAGCCTCCTTCCTCCTGCCCCTCACCAGAATTGCCTTCTGTCTGTCTCATACATTCTTGAATTCCCCCACTGTTTAGACCCCACAACCTCCTCAGGAAGGCTGTTCCATGCATCCACTACCCTCTCTGTGAAAACATACTTCCTCACATTGCCACTGAACTGCCTCCCCCCTTTATCTTTAAATTGTGTCCCCTTGTTCTTGCATATCTCTTTTTCTGAAAGATGCTACCCTCCTGGACTTTGTTGATTCCACTAAGGTACTTAAACATTTCTATCATGTCCCCCTTCTCCCTTCTTTGCTCAAAGGAATACATATTAAGTTATTTTAGTCTCTCCTTGTATGGCTTCTCTTGCAGACCTTGGACCATTCTAGTTGCCCTCCCCTGGACTGCCTCTATGCTATGTCCTAGCGGAGATGGCGTCTCCAGAACTGGATGCAGTACTCCAGATGGGGTCTCACCAACTGTCTGTGCAGATGCATAACAACTTCCTGTTTTCTGCTGGTGATGCCTCTCCCTATGCATCCCAGTATACCCCCAGCTCTCCCTACTTCCTTCTCGCATTGCTTGCTAACCTTAAGGTCATCTGATATGAATACCCCCGGGTCCCTTTCCTTTTTGTTTTTTACTACCACCACCCCCCATTGTGTAATCTTCCTCTGGGTTTTTGTTTCCCAGGTGCATTATTTTGCACTTCTTTGGATTGAATCCTAGCTGCCATACTTCTGACCATTCCTCCAACCTTGCCAAGTCCCTTCTCATCCTTTCCACACCTCCTTGTGTATCAACCCTGTTACAGATCTTGGTGTCATCTACTACGAGGCATACTTTTCCTTCCAGTCCCTCTGCAATGTCACTTACAAAGACATTAAAAAGGACTGGACCCAGTACTGAACCCTGCGGTACCCTACTAGTAACCCCTCTTTCTTCAGAGTGGACTCCATTTACAATTGCCTTCTGTGTCCTGTTGTCCAGCCAATGTTTTACCCATGCTACCACCCTGGGACCCACTCCCAGGCTGGTTAATTTGACTATTAATCTTTTGTTTGGGACTGTGTCAAATGCCTTGCTAAAGTCTAGGTAGGCCATGTACACAGCCCTTCCCATATCCACTACTTTGGTCACCCAGTCAAAGAAATCAATTCGATTTGTCTGACATGACCTTCCCACTGTGAACCCATGCTGCCTTGGGTCCTGTGCCCCACTGGCCTCTAGGTACTCAACAATTCTTTACTTCAGAAGTGATTCCATCACTTTCCCTACCACAGAGGTCAAACTGACAGGTCTGTAGTTTCCAACCTCTGTCTTGGTCCCACTTTTGTGAAGGGGAATCACATCCTCCTTCCTCCAGTCCTTGGGTACCACACCATCCTCCCATGATTTGTTAAAAAGGGTAGTCAGTGGTTTCACTGGTTCTTCCCTTAATTATTTTTGAATTCTGTGGTGAATTCCATCAGGCCCCATTGCTTTGTCCACCTTCAGTTTTAGAAGTTCTTTCCGAACCCTTTCTTCTGTGAAAGGACTGGGGTTGACTCCCCTATACAGAGTGCTTCTGTTAATTGGATTAGGCACCTTCCCCTCCTCTTTTGTGAATACTGAACAGAAATATTCTTTCAGTATCCCTGCTTTTTCACTAACCCCCTCTGGCCACCCACCGTTCATTCTATTCAGCCTCACTATCCCTCCCTTTGTCTTTCTACACTCCCTGATGTACCTATAAAAGGTTTTATCCCCCTTCTTAACTGAGTTGGCTATCCTTCCCTCAGTTTGGGCCTTTGCTATTCTGACTTCCCTCCCTGCTTCCTTCTGCGTTAACTGGTATAGTTCTCTGTCCTGCTCCTTCTGTGTTTCCTTATACTTCCTGAATGCTATCTTTTTCTCCCTTACTTTCCCTGCCACCTCTTTGGAGAATCATAGTGGCTTTTTCTTTCATTTTGATTTGTTTATTTGCTTCACACAAAGGCTTGTTGCCTGTGTTGATCTTAAGGTTAGCAAGCAATGTGAGAAGGCAGTACGGAGAGCTGGTGGTATACTGGGATGCATAGGGAGAGGCATCACCAGCAGAAAACAGGAGGTTGTTGTCCCTCTGTACAGACAGTTAGTGAGACCCCATCTGGAGTACTGCGTCCAGTTCTGGAAACCCCATCTCTGCCTAATGGCAGTTTTGATTATTCCCCATTGTTGCTCCTCCCCTCCTTCTAGCCTGTTTGCTAGTTCTGATAAAGAAAGCAGACTGGCCTGCTATAGATTTACTGAGAGGAACATGAAAAGAAGAAACAGCGGATGATCATAGGTAGTAGTAGGAGGACTGGATAACAGAGTTAAGAGGAGAGGAGAGAAGCGGTAAGCAGGAAAAGTGGTATGCCAGTATTTGGTCAGGTAGGAGGAACAGTGTAAGAAATGCTGGACCTCTAGGGAGGGGAAAGAGAGATCAGCATAGAGAGAGCTGTGATGTGTGAGAGATGGAGCACTAAGGGCAAACTGGAAGAAGGAATTAAAAAAGGGGTCCAGCCTTGCATATGCAAGTACAGACTTTGGGGCAGCACTGTAGACTTTATCCATATAGGCAAACACTGGCAAGATCATCTTTAAGGAAGATCTTTTGGAGGAGTGAAGAGAAGAAGGCAGGATTTGTTTCTGGACAGCATTGCAAGCTTCGGAGGAAGTTTCTTATTCATGGTGTTAATGTGGGTGGAAACCCTGAGGTTCTAGTCTAGCCACAACCATAAGTACTTGAAATGGGGTACCTCCTTAAGAAAGTTGCCATCTGTAGTCTTGAAGACAGGTGCATGTTGGAGCCTTGCTAGTCTCTGTCTAGTACCAAAAGTCAGGAAGACAGTTTTTTGGCATTAAGTGAGAGCTGGTTTGAGAAGAGCCAACATTAGATGTTGTCAAAATCATAGAAATATAAACGCTGTCACCAAAAAATGACCATTGATTCATCCATTCTGCCCTTATATGCTATCCTCCCCTGAGACCAGCTGTCTAGACAGTTTTTTTTTGCCCCATCTCTCCTGGCCCCTGCTTTACTGCTACTCCCCTAAGTAACTGTGAAGCCCTCAGCTCTGTTCCAGCCTTCCTTGAAACCACCAACATTTCTGGCTCCCACCACCTCTGGTAGCTGGCTGATCCCTAGGTCAGACATGCTCTCTGTAAAATAAAACTTTCTCATCTCCTTTCTGACCCCCTCGCCAGCTTCCACTTATGTCACCATCTGACTCATGAAGCTATGATGGTTATGGTTTATGATAAGATACTTTAAGCATGGTTCCAGCCTACAATGTGTTTTACCTCTGGCTCTCTTTGGAGCGCTTGCTGTTTCACACTTTTTTATATTTCTTAATACATTTTATAGCGACAGTCTCCAGTATTGTAACTGCACAATTCTTTCCAAGTTTTACTTTATAAATGAACAATGTACATGTCTATCTGTCTGTCTGTCAATGTACCGGTCTGTCTGTGTATGTCTGTCTCTCTATGACAAGCATGGTAATAAGTGAAGATAGAAATGGTTTTTATAACACAAGTGACAATAAGCCTGTGAACATTGTGTTATCTTATACACAACAAGACAGCATGGCATATTTGCTGTTAAGTAGGTCAAAGCAGATCTCTTGCAGGCTAGGTACATCACGGTGTAATAGTGAACCAATCAGAGAGCAGCTTTTATAATGCTGATGAAATTACAGTTACTTGGTGCAACACTGAAACCAATAGCTGAAATCAAAGAGAAAGAGTTAAATCTCGACACAAACAGATTTAAAAATAACTATTACATTGATCCATCAATCAAGCAGACAGTGGCTTCACTCAAACACACAATTTATTATTACTTGTGAGGTGGTAGGACTTTCTTAACTCACCTCGGGCTCTGTCACTCATTAGTTATGATCTCACCCCATCCAGCTTGCAGATAAGTTTCATATTCTGAAACAGGCAATTGAGTATTGCTTATATCTGCAGTTGTATGAAGATAAAAATTATATTGCCACCCAGAATCTCAGATAGTGATAAGTGAATGATGGTGTATCTATTCAGGGGGGAGACGTACGTAAGAAATGGTTTTGTTGAGGGTTGTGTTCTGGAGTTAATACACTGTTGGGGCTTTCACACTACCAGATCTGCACTGGTGCCAGTGATGCAGATGAGTTGCATCAGCGAAGATCTGGCAATGTAAAGAGTTGCAGATTGGTCAGTTGCACTGCCTTGCAGCACAGAATGTTCCCTGATATGTTGGAAACACGGACCACAGTGCACTGGTACAGGCATTTTTTGTAAGCGTGTAAAACTGCTGCTGCGCCTGCACCAGTGCCACTCCCATCTACTAACCCCTCCACGAAAAATGCCCTTAGAACAGCAGAAAGTCATTAGGAATGCTGCACACCTGCAGTATGTAAAGAGACGAGGCCAGTGGTGTGATCAGACAGAGGAAGAAGATTCAGATGGCACCGCACCAGGTAAGTTGAAAGTAAAAGTGCATTATGAGAGCAGAGCTCTATCCTGTGTCCTGACCTCTGATATGGAATAATTTTGGAATGTTCTACTGTTACTGATTTGTTCATTTTTATAAAATGTAGGGATTTTTGCATAAATTCTGTCTGAAAAGTAAAGCAAAAATCCAAGTGCTGCATTACTGGCCGATAATATGCCTGCTAACCAAAGACTGCTCATAGCCCAGCATACCTGCACCATGGTAATCACAACCCCCCTGTCCCAGCTTGTGGATGACTGTCCCAGAACCATCCAAGGCTTTGACCACTTCAAATTTAGGGTAGGGTGAGTCAGAAACAGCCTCACTTAAGGTGCTGATCAGAGGGGGAATTCCCTCTCTGACCGAGTCTTAAATAACCTTAGCAACTGCTCTATATCATACATGGTTTAGCCATCCCCCAGCCCTGTGACAGGGCTGTCTACAAGAGAAGACTCTAAGCCTCCCTTCTCAGGTGCTGGAAACCTCGGCCATCACAGACCATTGCAGACTTAATCCCCAGAACCAACCAAACAACACACAGCACAGTGATTATCTGGCATAATTAAGGCCTGAGCCATTTTACTTAATATTCTTTCCTCCCCATTTCCAGTCTGACTTCCACAAACACCATTCCACCATCTCCTATCTCCTCCAGATCACTGGCTTTACCACTCCAGCATGACTTCATTTCCGATTCTGGAATCCCCAGCTAAGGAAAGACAAAGACAGGGCTGGAAACAGTGCAGCATAAAATGATTCAAGGCCAATATGGCAGATCCTGCGAAGACAGGCTTCAGGCAGTAAACAGGTACTATAATAACAGGACTTGAAATGTAGCAATTTGATTTGTTCTAGAGATTCTACCTACCTTATATTAATCTTTAATTAATATACCTGTACAGCCTCATTACAACAGTAGTGATATGACTGAAGAGGTCCTACCTTTCTGACATTCTATACTCACCATGACCTGTCTCCCAATCCTTACAGCACTTACATGTGAAAAAATGCTGAAGTGACTTACAAACCCTTCAGCTGGAATGGGAAATTGTTTTTATGTATACCACCAATTGACCAGTCTCCTGATCCTCACAGCACTTACTATGGCAAGTGTGAAAAAATAACAAACTAACCAACCCCTGCTAAAGCAGCACTAAAGCATCTGTTAACCCGACAGCTTACTATGGTTTGTCTCCAAATCTCTCCCAGAATTAACAAAAATGTAGACCCCTAGCTAGCAAGTTTGTACAACAGAACTTTTTAAATGTATTTTCCAAAATGACAGAATCTGCTTCAGTGTTTAGGTAAAATCCCCAGCAAGCATGTCAGGTAGCAACTGAAGCAGGAGTTACAGTAGAGCTCAGAGTTTATGATCCAGCTGCTAACCTCAATCTGGGGCAGTTCAATTGGCTCACATTCATACCTGCACTTCAAACATGATCCAAAGTATAAGGGCAGTTAGTGAGGAACCTCCATCTGCAGAACTGCTTCCTTTATGGTAATTTAAGTAAAACCCACAACTAAATCCAGAATATAAACATGTTGCCCAGCTGCCATATGTCAGTGGGCTACTACCCTTGCCTGTTGCCTCTAACAGCTTAAGGGTCCAAGATCCTGTTACGGTGATGTTCAGGGGTTCTATCCCAAATATAATAAAAACATGCCTCCACCCAGAGACAATTAGAAGTGGGTCAGTTGACTGGCTGGCACAGCCCCCGGGGATACTGCACCTATCCACTTTCCCTATCAACCACCCCACACACTGGATACCCAACAGTTCAGTAACACCAATAACCATGAACAATAAGGATTTGACAGACTCAGAGAATTCCTGCACACACAATGTCAAACGGTAAACCACAGCTTTGTTGTGGGTAAGGACTAGAGAAGGGATACCGGGACAAAGGATAGCTGTGTATAGAAAAATGGTTAATAATAACAATAACCAGTTGGGTCTGTAGGCCAAGTCCACCCCTGGAGGCCCACCCCCACTGGTATGAGCTTTTAACCTGAGAGTCCTTTGGGGTACCCACAAAGCATAGGCCTGTTCACTGCCACAGGTTGGCCAGCTGTTGGAGCCCTGGTAAAGAAGAAAATGCTTTGAGGAAGCAATTAAATACCTTTTTCACTCCCTTGCTCGATTTCTGGGAACCAGGTCCTGAGTACTGATGGTTCTGCAGAACTCAAACGCTCCTGGGATGAATGCCTCCAGCTGTCCTGGATCATGGAGCTCAATGCAACAGTGGGCATATGGAATCTTGCTCTGGGTCTTACAGCTTGTCCCCTTGATTGGAGGCCTGGCAGATTGTCACCTTCAGCCAATTCAGGCCCGTTGCAGAGCTCTGTGGGAGGACCACACCAGCCCCAGAAGGCCCAAACCTGGGAGTGGCTCCACAGCCCATCTCCCCACAATAGATCACAGGTGCCCTAGCAAGTGCCGGTGACCACCTGAGATGGTGAGCCCCACTTGGAAGGGGTTAGCTGATTCCCTCCCTGGCTCTGGGTAAGAACTTCCAAATGGTAGGGGTCCTCTGCAGACCCTGCACTGAGTTCAAAACCAGCAGAAATCACAGGCAGTTGCTCAATCAAAGTCCAGTGCCAGTTAGCAGTGGGTGCTAGCCTTGTATCAGATGAAGCACAGGTGCAGACCACAAGGGGATCCAATGACAACAAACCCCTAGACACTGTTCACAATCCTTTCTTCAGCTGCAGCTGGGACACCGCTCTCAGCCACTTCAGCCAAATCACTTAGAAAAAGTACAGCACCCGGCTAGCACCCCAAGTCCAGAGACACTTTGCCTCCTTAAAGATCACAACTGCAGTCCCACACACGTAAAACAAACTCTCAGCAGCAACTGTGGCACTTAAATAGCACAGCTCAGTCCTCTCAGCTCAGTTCAGTCCACCAGTGCAGGGTTTCTGCAGCACTTGATCATTTCTTCTTTTTTGTCATGAATAAACGAAAAATAATTTTGAATTTAAAATTGGCCTTGATAATTCTGTTGGATTCCTATATCCAGAGTGTGGTAATCCTGGTTTGTTTGTTTGGGTGGTTTCTGTAGCACTTTGCTTCTTCAATATTACCAGACAGCTCACAGTACCTGGGAAATCCAGGTATCAGGTCAGTCTCTTGCTCTCTTTCCCCATTGATCCTTTCCTGAGCACAGCACTCCACTAGAGACCTGGGAAAGGCCTCTCCAGTCCAGATCCACACTCACAGGAAACCACTGACTTGTACAGAGCTTGGGAACAGATTGAAGAAAACCAAGAAAGTCCAGTGGGTTCCACTTGAGAATCCATGTTTCTGATTGGCTGATGGACCCTATCACTCGTCCATACCCATAGAGATCAATATTTACTCTTGGCTTATTGGGGCATGATCTTGGTGCCTGAATTAGTCCCCTCCTTCTCCCAGGAGTCCCTTTGTCACTGTTATAGGCACGTAAAGGGATGATTGGCTGATTGCTGGAATCAAAGCTTTATCAATATGTCAGCCCCCATTCAGAGTTATGCAATCCAGCACAGTCTCCAGCTTTCCAACTTCTGGTGCAGCAAAAGCAACTACTTTTGTCTCAAAGCATCCCCACTGCATTGTAGCCCCAACTGTCCCCTGTGAAACCAGACCACTCTTAAACATTTGCCCACAGTGTATTCCCCATTGCTGCTGCTGAAATTCCATGCCCCTAGCTGGCAGGCAGCACCTCATTAATATTCACAATAGCTCATGAGTTATTCATGAGCCCTCACTTTGTGCCCAAACTTAAACTTTACAAAGAACTGAGCTCCTCTTTCACCTCATTAAGGTCTCCATTCCCCATTAAACTCAAAAAGGGCACTGGGACCACTGAAGAGCTCCCCAATTTTGGACTGCAATGGCAGTCGGCACAACAAAGTGCATTCCATGCAGGTGCGATTGCCCACCCACTTGGTAATTGTGGAGAGCGATGGCAGATCACATCGAGATGAAAAGCCCAAAATGGGCAAAATTAACAGAAATGGGTTGTCTGGGGGCCACGGGAGCAACTGTAAGCCTGGGCTGTGGTGGTGGAAAATGGAAATGCCCACAAGCAAACTGGAGGGAACTGGGGAACTGGGGGAACAATCCAGGTAAGCCCCCAGAGAGGGGCTACAAACAGATACCTGTATTTCACTAACAGGAAGTGGAGTCAAATCAGTAAGTAAATCGGTCAGCAGACATAAACATATACAGAGGAGAGAAATGGCAGAATTTCATGCACAATCCAGGTCAGGTGGGGGCTGTTTGCCTGCTGATGGTTTAGAACAGCGACTTTTAGTGTTCCTGTAATCAGATAACCTTTTTGAATACCTACAAAACATATACTAGTCTATCTACAGTCAAGCGCAACTACTGCTGTTGCCACAGACATTGTTGCAGCTCTGTGGAGGTACTAATTTTTCTTAAACTTGAACAAACAAGAATAAATAATTAACAAAATTTAAAGTTATCCATTTTTTGGCTTACACCATTATCATAATAGCAGTACGGTATTCCCAGGGGCTATGTTAATGTGCAAGTTAATCACCCCCTGTGTGCAATATGGCACTCGGCTACACCTCGTGCCACATTACACCCCCAGGGAGTGATTAACTAGAACATTAACATAACAGCTGGGAATACTAACTCACTGCAGGCCAGGAGGGAGAAGCACAATATGATAGAGACCTTCAAGTTCCTAAAAGGACTGAACAAGGTAAACTGCGATGAACTATTCTGTAAAAATAGCAATTCAAAATGGACAGCCAACCTGTAGGCATCCCATCTGCATTACAATGATCATGTCTTGGCTCCTGGCATGGACTCCAGTTTGATGCATGTTGCATCTTCTGATGAGGACCAAGCCTTGTATTTGTTAATTAGAAATCCCCTGTTATAACCTAGTACCATTTTAGAAAGGGATATAGTTACATTGCTATTGATAAATGAGCTATTTACTATAGTCATGATACTGTCATCTATCTGGAAGGTGACCGCACAGGACATAGTGTAGAAAAGTATGTGAAAAAGTGGGGACTACAGATGACTGACATTATTCATGGCTAGAAATGAGACTCTGTATGGGTGCAAATTCATATTACTAGAGCATCTCCCAAAAGAGGTGAAGATAGATGGAGGATCACTATTAGTTTTCGTGGATTCTGCTTGCCATTCTGTTTTCCAAAGAGGTAGCAAAGAAAGTGGAAGCCAAAAAGATTGCATTCAGGCAATACAAAAAGACACAGGCAGAAGGGGATAGGGAGAAGTACCAGGAGAAGAAAAGGCAGGCAGGGAGGTCAGTAAGGGAAGCCACAGCTCAGGCAGAAGAGCAGATTGCAAAATCAATGAGTAGAGGGGACCAAATCTTTTATAGGTACATCAGTGAAAAAAGAAAGGCAAAGGGAGGGATAGCGAGACAGAAGGAGGAGGATGGGTCCCACGTGGAGGATGACAACAGTAAAGCAGACATGCTGAACAGGTATTTCTGCTCATTTTTTACTTAGGAAGAGGAGGGTAATGGGTACTAGGGACGAGAATGGTGCATAAATGGAGACAAGTCCCTTGACACGAGAACGGGTCCTGAAAGAACTGGAAGTAATAATAGTGGATAAAGCTATGTCATTAGATGGTGTGCAGCCCAGGGTCCTTAAGGAACTAAGAGAGGTGGTGGTGGAGCCTCTGGAAATCCTGTTTAGCCTATCACAGGAAACAGATGAGGTACCCAAAGGCTGGAGGACACCACATGTATTCCCCTTATACAAAACTTGGAACAAAGAGGAAGCGGGGAACTACATACCAGTCAGCCTCACCTCTGTAGTGGTGAAGAGCATGGAAGCACTGTAACATCTGGTTGTCAATGGACTGCAGCACCCAAGGCAGCATGGTTTCACCAGGGGAAGGTCAGGTCAGACCAACCTATTTGAATTTTTTGACTCGGAGACTAGGGTGGTAGATCGGGGAGGGCAGTGGACATGGCATATCTGGACTTCAGCAAGGTCTTTGACACTGTGCCACATAGAAGACTATTCCACAAACTAGGGAATATGGGTGTGGGCAGGACAGTAGTGTGGTGGGTAGGTAACTGGCTGTGAGGCAGGACACAGAGGGTGGTGGTAAATGGCTGTCACTCCACAGAGGGAACCACAGTGATCAGTGCTGGGACTGGTTCTATTAAACATCTTCATCTGTGAAATAGCACAGGACCTAGAAGGCATAATTTCTCTGTTCGCTGATGACACAAAGGTCTGTAACAGAGTAGACACACCAAAGGGTGTAGACAGAATGAGAAGGGACATGCTGAAAATTGAAGAATGATGAGGGGTTTGGAAGTTGAAATTCAATGCAAAGAAGTGCAAGATAATGCATATGGGGAACAAAAACACTGGCACACTATCAGTTGGGGGGGTTAGGGTATAGCATGCACCAAGCAGGAATAGGATCTTGGGGTTATTATCTCTGAAGGCCTGAAGGTATGGAAGCTGTGTGACAAGGGCGCAGGTAAAGAAAATTTGATGCTGCCATGCATAGGCAGGGGCATCACCAGCAGGAAAAGGTAGGTCATATTTACACTATACAAGATATTTAGTGAGGCCCCACCAGGAGATACAGTATACAGTTCTGGAGACCTTACCTACATAAGGACATAGACAGGATAGAGAAGGTTCAGAGGAGGGCAACAAAGATGGTACATGGATTGCATCTCAACTCCGATGAGGACAGGTTGAAGGAATTGAATATGTACTGCCTGGAGGAGAGGAGGGAGAGAGGGGACATGATAGAGATATACAAGTATGTGGCTGTATGTCATTTTATACATACAGTACCACTCCTCATCCCTTTCTACCCACCCACCCTGTCTCTTCTGAATATGTTGTAGCCAGACATGGCCAACACCCAGGTGAATGTTCTTTTATTTGAGAGTCATATTGTTATAGTACATGTAGCAATCATTGTAGGTCAATTACTTTTTCAAAAGCAGTTTCAGATCGGTGCAGAGAGCGTATTACAAATCATAAATTCACTCATCTATGCATCAGTGCTGCCATCCACACATAGTAACACAGTTACAACATTTTTTCATTCACTGACCTAAGAGGACAGCAGCATACATATCAAGCCAGACTGGCTGTTGTCATAACTTGATGGCTGGAGACAGTTTAGAGAAAGATAGTCCATGCTGTCTTCATTTGGTTATTGTCTTTTTTGAATTGCTTGCAATTACCAACACATCTGGGAAAGTACCTCGTTGTCTCCCTGGTCCCTTCTCTCTTCCAATGTGTACATATTTAGCTCTTCGAGCCTCTCCTCATAGGTCCTGTCCCCCAAGCCCCAAATCATTTTGGTTGCCCTCCTCTGGACCCTCTCCAGGAGTTTAATGTCCCTCTTTAAGTGTGGCCTCCAAACCTGCACGCAGTACCTGAGGTGCATCCTCACCAAGCAGTTATACAGAGGGAGTATCACTTCCCTCCTCAATATGTATAACATAGAGCACAGCTGAGAGAGCGGTGATATGATGAAAACAATAGAAAAGGCCATCAGTAGGTCAAAGACTGTAACATGTTTCAATATACACAAAATAGCAGGACAAGAGGACACAGCATGACATTAGAAGGAAGAATGATTCAAGGGGAATGACAGGAGGTTTGTTTTTCACTGACAGAGTTGAGGATACATGGAGATGCAAACCGCATATAGTGGTGGATGTCTCAGAACTGGGAGCACTAGCGGAAGTAGAAGAAGCAAGACAGACCGTCCAGAGGGACCAGGATACCCTGGAGTGGTGGTCAAAGAGGTGGCGATTGACTTTTAATGCAGGGAAGTGTAGGGTGATGCAATGGGGGGGCCAGCAACCATTGACATGTATCCACCACGGGGGGTGGTGGTATCACTGAAAGCCACATGAAGCAAGAGGTACCTAGGAGTGGTGGTAGATGTCAAAATGAATAATACAGAAAATTGCAGAAGAACTGTGGAAAAAGCAAACCAGATACTGGGCTGCATAGCCAGGGGGATTATATCCAGGAGGAGGGAGGTGATCCTCCCTATGTATAATGCCCTGGTTAGATAGCATCTCGTGTACTGTGTACAGTTCTGGAGACCTCATCTCAAAGTTGAACATAACACTGATGGAGACGGTTCAAGACAAGAGGAACAAGGATGATACAGGGCATGGTGGAGGGGTGGGCCATAGAAGAAAGGGTGGATGTACTTGGGCTGTACTTGCTGGAGGAAAGGAGAGATAGGGGCTACATGATAGTTGTATTCAAATGTGTAAGAGGAATCAACAGAGACAGAGCCAATGAGATGTGGGGAACAACTAAGGGGCACAAATGGAAGCTAGAGGGGGAAATTACTGGGGGGAATGCAAGAGACAGTACCTCACTGTGAAGGTGGTGGAGCCATGGAATGCACTGCCCAGGAGTCTGGTGGAGAAGGGCGCAGTGGAGGAATTAAAGTAGGGGTGGGACAGGTACAAGGGAAAACTGAAGCTGAAGATGAGCCTCTCTTTGGCCTCGGGGTGGAGGAAAAGCAAACACCCAGTTGGAGGCTGGCTACCAAGCAGACACGAGATGCCATCCAGCCGATTCTGCTTACTTTTAGTATGTTAATATGGTAGTATATCGTGAATGATAAAATCTACCCACAATCCACCTACCTCAACACCATCTCTTCAGAATAGTGATGTAACAGAGTACTGTATGTTTATATCCCAATCCTGTCTTGTCATGGCATAAGTCTCGGTGACTGCTGCCACCCACCACCGGCCAACACCACTATCACCAGGAGCGTTCAAAGCTCAGTAATCATCACTGTCTAAATTCTCCCCTTACTCCCATCTCAAATCCCCTGAGGCAGTGGTGTACCATCAATCCCCAGCATAAAGAAACAACAGACTGCAGCTATAGTTGTGCACCTTTGCCTTATCCATGAAATAACAGAGAAACAGGCCATCAGTCTGACATATGTCAGCTGGTGAGCATATAGGTTGCTTGACTCACAGGGCAGTAGCTTGCAGAGCACTAGAACGCATGCAAAATTGTCAGTGACAGCTTGACACTGAAAGCATAATCATGGACTATAATGATCTGTTTTTGCACTCCTGAGGCATTATGCAATGAGCACTTACCACCCAATTGTGTGGTAGCAATGCTGATGTTCTCTACTTCTCAATGTAAAGGTAATCAAAATGGGCAGAGAAAACAGGTGACAATAGGAGGTGATTGAGTAACATTTTCGGTCTGAATGTAATTAATAAATGCCATTCTGTGCTAATGAAATGCAACCTTACACAGTGATGAGAATATAGTGGGATAATAGCTCTATGTGGCAAACCTCAATTTGGAGAGACTGGGCTGGCTCCTGCAAGTCTGGAAGAGCACTGTTTTTGAATTCATAGTGTTATATTTTTGAGTGATGGATACTTGCAGTCAGAGAAAGGACAGTAGCAGGAGAATTTTTTTAATTTGCATATTAATGAGTAATTGAAAAGGGCATACAGAGAGAGAGCTAAATTCTTGCCTTTCTCCTCTTCTTCCTCCTGCCCAAAGTCTATGTGTAAGCATCCGTGCACACATTACGTTGAGCCCTCTTATATTGAGTGGAACACCACTTTCTTATCCCCTACTGTATCACTGATGGACAAATTGAACCATAGTGGACTCGGCCTGATATATGCCTGCACCATCCTCCGGACATAGCATACTCCTGCCTTCAGAAGCAACTACTTTAATTAATCTAACAGATTGGCCACCACTACCTTTACCCCACCCCCGATCCACCCCAAGAAAATGTCACACAACATGGTTAAGTCACCCAAAGCTGAACTCTAGGACATTCGTGGTGCAGTTATTGTTTTTTTTTACTTATTTATTTATTTATTTATTAGATCCTCGGTGTACAGACCTTTGTCTCATAGACTCACTTACAAAGGCACCTCGTCAAGACAGCAAGACGTCACAGCAAACAAAACATGAAATAACATAACAATGAGATGAAAAAAGTGAAAAGTGTTAATGGAATTGAATGGTGGTACACACTTGGTAATAGGTAGATCACAGTAGTCATAATATACATACATGAGTACCACGCCAGGTAGCAACCAGAGACAGTTTATTACAATAGTCAAGAGATGTTGACTGAGACCCCAGGCATCTACAGCAAAAGTAGACAGGGCTGACCCAGCCTAGGGTAGATGGTAATGGGAAGGTGGGGGGATTATGTGCAGTTGCAGCAGCCAGTGCTTGTCAGATGGTTTCTGAGAGAGACTTTGAAAGGACCAAGCATAGTGGAGTCAGCTATGTTGGCTGGGAGGGAACTGAACCAGGAGGAAGCCTGATAACAGAAGGATCTCTGAGCCATAGAGGTCATTACCCTAGGGACAATAATGGAGGTTTTGACAGTGCTGCGGGTGGAGACTGATGGGGAGGCATGCTGCAGGGTGGTGGCAACCCTGCGAGGGAGAGCCCTAGCAGGGTCTTTTTTACAAGAAGGCAGGTTTGGAAGTGGAGTCTGTCTTCAAGGTTGAGCAAGTTGGTGGTGGAGTACAGCAGACACGTATGGGTGTACCAAGGGGCTCCCAGCAATAGCCTGCAGGCCTTGTTTACATAGAAACATAAAAGTTGAAGGCAGATAAGGACCTTAAGGCCCATCGAGTCTGCCCTTTTCTTTTTCTACCATATAAATGTGCCATCGGCCTGTGCGCTGTCTGTGGCCTATCTATGTATACTCATCTGCAATGAATATCCCAAACAACACTGGTCCCAACCCTGAGCCCTGTGCAACACCGCTCATCACTACCCTTGGGTTTGAGAGCTACCCACCCACAACTACCCTCTGTTGCCTTCACTGAAGACAGTTCCATAACCATCAGATCTGCTTTGCACCTGCCCCTGTGCCTACTAAGTTACTTCACAGCCTTCCATGTGTCACTGAGCCAAATGACTTAGTGAAGTCAAGATACAGCACATGCACTGCATGGCCCCTGTCCATTTGCCTAGTTACCCAGGCATAGAACTCCACTAGGTTTGTTTGGCAAGATCTACACTATATGAAGCCATGATTTCAGCTGTCCTGTAGTCCTTTCCTTCAGGATAGTCTACAGTAGCTTACCTATGATGGATGTGAAGCTCAGTGGTCTGTAGTTTCCCGGTTCATCCTTGGGGCCACTCTTGTGGAGAGGTACTACATGAGCCATCCTCCAGTCCTCAAGTACACACCCTGAATGTAGTGAGGTATTAAATCGGTCTGGCAAAGGTCCTGCAAGAACCTCTGTCAACTTCTTCAGTACCCTGTGGTGGATGGCATCTGAGCCTTGTGCCATATCCACCCTCAGTGCATTCAAACCCTCCCAAAACTCTTCCCTCAATGCTTTGCCCATCTGTCACCCCCTCCACCCCTGTTTCAGGCATTTCTCCATCCTTTGGTGTCACCCCCTTCTCTTTAGTAAATACTGAGCAGAAGTACTCATTTAGTGCTTCTGCCTTATCGCACCCGGCTTCCAACCAATCTCCCTTCTTCCTAATCCTTACTATGTGGTCCTTCCAGCTCCTTTTCTCCCTGATGTACATAAACAAGCCCTTCTCCCACTTCTTAATGCCTTGTGCCAGCCTGAGTTACATAGATGCCTTGGCTCCCCTTATTGGCCTTGTCACCTCCTTCGATTCCGTCAAGTACTCCTCCCTGTTATTCCCTTCTCCTTGTTTTATTGTACTTCCTAAAGGCAGCTCTTTTTCTCCTTACCTTTTCCATGACCTCCTTGCTCAACCAGCTCTGTTTCTTAGCCCTAGCCTTCTTGCTCGGGGCCTTGCAGCAGGTTTTGGTTGCTTCCACTGTCCCCAGCTTTATGAGCTCCCACTTCTGATTAGCGTCCATACTAGACTGGATTTTTGATAGGTACCCTTTTGCCACTTCACCCATCCTACCAAAGTTGGCCGTCCTGAAGTCCACCGATCTTGTTCCAGCTTCCACTCCTTCCTTGCCCATATACAATGTGAGCCATAATGAGCAATGGTCACTCCCCGACAGCGGTTTCTACACTGTAAGTTCGCTCACAAAGTACCCATTTCCCAGCACAAGGTCAAGGGTATTCCCTAACCTTGTCAGTTCGCTTACCATTTGCAGCAGATGCTGTGCTGGAAAGCATCCGGCAGTATATGCTCCCTTCTGTTCCTGGTTGTTGGGTTACTCCAGTCTACTCTGGGCATGTTGAAGTCCCTACAATCACCATACTACCCCTTTCACAGCTCCTCCTGATCGGTCCCACTAGGTCTCTGTCTAACTCCTCAGTCTGAGATGGCGGCCTGTACACCACTCCCATTATAAGAGCGCTATTCTTGGAATCCTGGATTTGCATCAAAACTGACTCCGTATCGCCTTCCTCCCTTACACACTTCAGTCATTCCTTCACATAAAGTGCCACAGCAACTCCTTTCTCACTCACCCTGTCTGGATGTTCTCTTGGAGAATATATACAAACAACCCCACCACAACCCAGCATAAATCCAGACACACAATTTGCTTTTCAGTGACCTGACATCTTTTTTTGGGAACATGCAGCAATCATTAGTGGAAAATGTCTTTTTCACGTACAATTCATGTTGTGTTCATAGAGTATATTTCAAAGGATACTTTTAGTCATCTATGCATCCATTATGTCAACCATACATAGTAATAAAATTACAACAGATATTCATTCAGTTCTCTCACATTACAGCTGCAGACATGAAAAGCCAGACTGTCTGCTTTCATAACTTGATGGATGGAGACAGTTTAGTGAAAGACAGTTCATGCTGTCTTCTTTTGGTTTTTGTCTTTTTCTAATTGCTTGCAATTACCAAGACATCTGAGAAAGCACCTCATTGTCAGATAATCTGATTACCCAGTGGGTACTCTCATCCTTAGAAAGTGCATTCACAGTTTTTGAGGCCACATTATCTATACTCCTTTCTTTGTGACACTAGGTGTGAAGCACATCATTGTAAAGTAAAGTGATTAGGCATTGACTAGATGCTGTGTACTCTCCATCTGCTGAAATGCATTAACAGTTATTGAGACAACATCATCTATTTTACCTTCTTTGGTGATTTATGTTCTTAGCTGAAATTAAAATCAATGCCTCCCTTACATGTACCATTCCGGGTCCATTATCCACTGCATGTACCCATTTTTATGACCTCTCCATGTCTGTGTCTAGTTACTGCAACTTATCAAGAGCTGATATGTGCATCTGAAATGCTCTTTAAAGCAGAATACTCTTTGACTGTTGCCATCCTTAAAGTATGCTTACACTGTTATGGTGCTGTGCTTTGCTCTGAATCTGATGTAACCGTGTTTAATTAGGCTTCTGATTCTAAGTATACCCTAGCTGTCCACACTATTTTTCTATTAATTTAGACAGAAAGGGAGTAGGGGGATCGGTCTGTAATGATTTTGATGGCAGTGGTCACCTGCTTTTAATAGAGTGATATCATAGGCTATTTTCCATTGAGGGGGGAGTCTACCCTGGGAGAGTGACATGTTGAATCGGTGGGTGATTGACACTGCAAGCACATGATAGGCTCATTTCAGATAGAACACCATTCATTACCAACACTGAACATGTGATTATTCAGTAAGACACTAATCAAAGGCTGTATGACTCATTGTAACTATATTTCTTGCTGACAGGCTAACAGAAACATAGAATCATAGAAACATAGGCTTTGAAGGCAGATATGGAGCTTTTGGCCAACCTATTCAGCACTTTTGCTGACCTAGTGGATAAGCTGTAGATCCAATGTAACCAAAAACATATTTATTCCTACTCCCAACAATTGCCATATTTCTGTCCCATGCATTATTGTATTCCCCACAGTTTTAGAACCCCACAGCATCCCCGGGGAGGTGGTTCCATGTGTGCACCATCCTGGCTGTGAAAAATCCGCACATTGCCCATGATCACTCACCCACTCTTTGCTCAAATTGTGCCCCCCTTGTTCTTGCACATCTATTTTTCTTAAAGATGCTACCTGCATGTACTTTGTTGATTACAATGAGGAACTTGCTAGTTTCTCTCATGTCCACCCTTTCACTCTCTCTCCTTTCCTCAAGGGTATACATATTAAGCTCCTTTACTCTCTCCTCATATGGATTCTCGTGCAGTCCCTGCACCATGTTAATTGCCCTCCTCTGGACTGCCTTCATCCTGTCTATGTCCCTGCATAGATGGGGTATCCAGAACTGGATGCAGTACTCCTGATGGGGTCGCAACAACTGTTTGTATATAGTGATAACAAATTCCTGTTTTCAGCTGGTGATGCCTCTTTCAATACACATCAGTTACTCCCAACCCTCAACACTCCCTACTGCCTTTTCACATTGCTTTCTAATGTAACATAGAAGCATAGAAACATAGAGGTTGATGGCAGATAAGGATCGAAAGGCACATACAGTCTGCCCATTTCTTTTTCTACCTTGTAAATGTGCCATTGGCCTTTGTACTGTGTTAGTGGCCTATCCATTCATACTCATCTGTATTGCTCACTTATGCCGATCCCATGCCTGTTGAAAGCCCGGCACAGTATTCATAGCCACCAGTTCCAGCTGTAGGCCATTTCATGCATACATGACTCTGTGAAAAAGAATTTCCTCACATCACCACTTAATTGGCCTACCTCTAATCACAAGCTCTGTCCTCTTGTCCTGCTATTTTTCTTATATCTAAACATGTTAGACTCTTTCACCTTGTTAATGCCCCAAAAGTGTTTGAATGTTTCGACCATATCACTCTCTCCTCCTTTGCCCAAGGGTATACATATTGAGCTCCATTAATCTGTCCTCATAAGTCTTCTGATGTAGTCCATGCACCATTTTGGTTGCCCTTCTCTGGGCTGCCTCAATTTGCTTAATGTCATTATGAAAGTGTGGCCTCCAGTACAGCACGCAGTACTCCAGATGGTGGCTAACTAGTGTCTTGTAAATAGGGATTATTACCTACCTCTTACGACTTGTGATACCCCCACTAATGCACCCTAACATCACACTAGTCTTACCGAGTGGTTTAGAGGTCTGCTTGGATGGGTTCAGGTCATCAGTGATGATGATGCCCAAGTGCCTTTCTTCCGTTGTAGATTGCCATTTTGCTAGTGTATCCTGTTCTCTCTCATTCAGCACTCACATCAGGATGGCCTACTATTTTGCAGATCTTGGTGTCAGCAGCAAGCAGTCAAGACTTACCTCTAGTCCATCTGCTATGTCACTAATGAAGAAATTGAAGAGGACTTGCCGCAGGACTGATCCCTGAGGTATCCCACTTGTGAATTGCATCTCTTCTGACTGTATACCATTGACCACCACTCTGTTTCCTGCTTGTCAACCAGTTTGCCACTCAGTTGACCAACCTCTGACCCAACCCAAGCCTACCAATGCTTATTTATTAATCTTCTATGTTGAAAAGTGTCGAAAGCTTTGCTGAAGTTAAGGTAGGCAACATCAGCTGCTCCCCTTGTTCCACCACTCTTGTTACCCAGTCAAAAAAATCTATGAAGTTAGTTTGACAAGACCTTCCTCTCCTGTGATCAGAGACTCACTAAACAGTTCTGCAAATGGCTCTGCTAATTCCACCATTAGCTCCTTAAGTACCCTGGGATATATGGGATCAGGTCCCATTGCCTTGTCCACCCTGAGCATGGCAAGCTCTTGTAGGACCATTTCATTTGTGAATAGAGTAGTGCTCACCTATCTCCCCCCAGTGTCCATGATGCTGAGCTGTGGGCCCTGCTCTACCTTCTGTCTGGTAAATACTGAGCAAAAGTATCTATTTAGGATAGATGCTTATAAAGGGTCCTCCTCTGCACATGCACCCGTTTTCTCCCTTAAGGTGTGCAATACCCCCTCTGGATTTTCGCCTTTCACTAATGTATCTATAGAAAGTCTTATCACCTTCTTTTACTGTTCGTGCTAGTGTTTCCTCAGTTTGTGACTTTGCCTGCCTTACTGCCTTCCCTGCATCCATTAGTACATTTTTGTATGCCTTCCTATCTTCATCCTGCTGTGTTCCCTTATATTTACTGAAGGCCAGCCTTTAGGCTCTGACCTTTTCTGCTACCTTGAGGTCATCTGATATGATTATCCACAAGTATATTTCCATGTCTCCACTTTTGTGACGGGAATCGTCCACCTTCATCCAGTCCTCAGGTACAACACCATCCTCCCATGATTTGTCAAAAGGGTAGTCAATGGTGTCCCTAATTCTCTCCCTAATTCTTTTTAGAATGCTTTGATGAATTCCATCAGGCACCATCGCCCCGGTTTTATAGACGATTTCTGCACCGTTCTTCTGATAAAGGACTGCATCAGCCCCACTAGCCAAAGTGCTGATGGAAAGTATATTAGGCACCTCAACACATTCGTTTTGGCAAATACTGAGCAGTTTTCTTTCAGTGTCCCTGCTTTTCATTGTCCTCTCTGACCACCCACTGCAAATTCTATGCAATTTCACTGTCCCTTCCTTTGTTTTTCTACACCCATGATATACCTATAAAGGTTTGATCCCACTTTGGTTTGGGCTTTGCTATTCTGACTACCCTCATGGCTTTCTTTGCCTTAACTGGTCTGGCGCTTCTTCGGTGTGTCCTTATAGAAACATAGAAACATAGAATTTGATGGCAGAAAGGACCGCTTGGCCCACCCAGTCTGCCCATTTCCTACCTACTGGATAAGCTGCAGATCCCTAGTTAACCAGCAGCCTACTTCTTCCTACCCCACCCCCAGAACTGCTTATGACTATCCCATGCATGCTTGAATTCCACCACTGATTTTGACTCCACAACCTTCCTCCGGAAGGCCATTCCATGCATCCACAACCTCTGTGAAAAAAATACTCCTTGTTACCCTGAGCCGCCCCCCATCTTCAAATTGTACCCCTTGTTCTTGCACACCTCTTTTTGAAAGATGCTACCCTCTTGGACTTTGTTGATTCCTCGAGGTACTTGAAAGTTTCTATCATGTCCCCTCTCCTTCTTTCTCGAGGCTATACATATTAAGCTCCATAAGTCTCTCTTCATATGTCTTCCGTGCAGACCCTGCACCATTTTAGTTGCCTCCTCTGGACAGCTTCCATCCTGTCTATGTCTTCTGGGAGACTGGGTCTCCAGAACTGCACACAGTACTCAGATGGGGTCTCACCAGCTGTCTGTACAGAGGATAATAACTCCTGTTTTCTACTGGTGATGCCTCTCCTATGCATCCCAGTATCCCCCAGCCCTCCTTGCTCCCCTCACATTGCTTGCCCATCTTTAGGTCATCTGATATGACTACCCCAGGTCCTTTCCATTTTGTTGTTGTTAGTACCTCACCCCCATTGTGTACTCTTCCCTGGGTTTTTGTTTCCCAGGTGCATTACCTGCACTCTTAGCATTGAATCTAAGCTGCCATACACTTGACCATTCCTCTAACCTTGCCAAGTCCCTTCTCATCCTTTCCACCTCACCCTGTGCATCAACTCTGTTGCAGATCTTAGTGTCATCTGCAAAGAGACATATTTTCCTTCCAGTCCTTCTGCAATGTCGCTTAAAAGACATTGAAGAGGACCGTCCTAATACTGAACCCTCGTGTACCCCACTCAGTAACCCTCCTTTCTTCTGAGGGACTCCATTTACTAATTTCCACTATTACTCTCTGTGTCCCTATTCTCCAGCCAATTCTTTACCCAGGCTGTCATCTTGGGACCACTCCAAGCTGGCTAACTTGTATATTAATCTTTTGTGTGGGACTGTGTCAAATGCCTTGCTAAAAGTCTAGGTAGGCCATGTCCACAGCCCCTCCCTGATCTACTAATTTGGTCACCCAGTCAAAGAAATCTATCAGATTCATCTGGCATGACCTTCCGCTGTGAATCCATGCTGCCTAGGGTCCTGTGCCCTCTGGCCTCTAGATACCGACAATTCTTTCCTTTAGAAGTGATTCCATCATTTCCTATCACTGAGGTTAAACTAACAGGTCTATAGTTTCCTGCTTCTGCCTTTGCTCCCACTTTTGTAGAAGGGGAATCACATCTGCCCTCCTCCAGTCCTCGGTACCACCCCATCCTCCCATGATTTGTTAAAAAGGGTAGTCAGTGGTGTCACTAGTTCCACCCTTAGTTCTTTAGAATTCTGGGATGAATCCCATCAGGCCCCATTGCTTTGTCCACCTTCAGTTTTAAGAGTTCTTCAGAACCCTTTCTTCTGTAAATGGGCGGTATCAACTTCTGTATCCAGAGTGTTACTACTGTTTGTTTTATGTACCTCCCTCTTCCTTTGTAAATACTGAGCAAAATATTTGTTTAGTATCTCTGCCTTTTCACAGTCTCCTCTGCCCACCCTCCCTCCCCTTAAGCCTCACAATCCCTCCCTTGGTCTTCCTTCGCTCCTGATGTACCTATAAAAGGTTTTATCCCCTTCTTAACTGAGTTGGCTATCTTTTCTCAGTTTGGGCCTTGTTGTTCTGACTGCCTTCCCAGCCTCCTTTTGCTTTAACTGATACAGTTCTCTGTCCTGCTGTTTGTGATTCCTTGTACTTCCTGAATGCTTTTTCTCTTGAACCTTCACTGCCACTTCCTTTGAGAACCATAGTGGTTTCTTACATCGTCTTGTTTTGTTTATTTGCTTCACACAAAGGCTCGTTACCTCTGTGATGGCAGTTTTATTATTCCCCATTGTTCTTCCATCCCTCCTTCCTGCCCATTTGCTAATGTGTTCCTAGGCACTCACCCATTTGGCAAAGTCAGCCCTCCTAAAGTCCAGTACTTTTGTCTTTGTATGGCTTGACTCTATTGCTGTGTTTATTGTGAACCATACTGTTCGATGGTCGCTAGTTCCCAGATGGCTACCCACTTCTACATCTGTAATCATCTCACCATCTCCATTTGAGAGAATCAAGTCTAATATTGCTCCCTCTCAAGTGGGCTCCAGTACTAGTTGTCTAAGGCATGCCCCCTGTAGGGCATCTAGAATAACTGCACTCTTCAAAGTGGCAGCTGCAACTGCACTCCAGTTAACATCTGGCATATTCAGATCACCCATCAGCAATATCTCCCCTTTTTCTGCCATTCTAAGTATACTTTCTATCATTTCCCTGTCCATTTCCTCCCCCTGAGAAGGGGGTCTGTATACAACCCCTGTGCATATTGTGGTGCCATTGCCTGTCTCCAAATTTACCCACAGTGCTTCTTCTCCTCCCTGTGTACCTTTTTGTTCTGTTGCTTTTATTCCTTCCCTTATGTAAAGAACTCCTCCTCCTCCTCTTTTACCCTCCCTGTCCCTCCTGCAGACAGTGTATCCTGGTATGTTTATGTCCCAGTCATGGTTTTGTGTGTACCATGTTTCTGTAACTGCCATGATATCCAGATGTTCTTCCTCCATCAAGGCCACTAATTCAGGAAGCTTGTCACCCAGACTGTGGGCATTAGTACTCATTGCTCTCCATTTTTTGATGGCTTTACCTTCCAGTGCAGCATCCCCCACTGACCGTTCTACCTCTGTCTTTTTCTCATTTAGTACCCTGTTTTGTAGGGAGAGGCTGGGATTTTCCTGCTGCTTGTCAGTGCCTCCCCCTTTGACTAGTTTAAAAGCTTGCCAATGAAGCATTTAAACTGATTGCTCAAAAGACTTGTTCCCTTCCTGGACAGATGCAGACCATCCTGCCAGTATAGGCTGGTGTCCCTCCAGGCGGAACCCCAGTCCCCAATGAAGCCAAACCCCTGTGCTCCACACCATTTTTTCAACCATTCATTAAACTGCATGGTGCCAATTACCCTCACCTCCCCTATGCTTTTGACAGGCAACACCTCTGAGAAGGATACTGTGTGTGCTACTCATCTTAGGTCCCTCCCCAACTCTGCAATGTCCTCCTGCACTGCTCTACTCTCATGATGAGCCAAGTCATTTGTCCCTAGGTGGACAATTACTTTCAGCTCGGATCCCTTGCAGCTGTTCTCGTGATCCTGAGGATGCGCTTCCTGTCCCTCCGCCATGGCACCAGGCAGGCACTTTACTTCATTTTTCTCATCTCCCCAGTTCTATACCCCTAATAATGAGTCCTCCACCAGGAGCTGCTTCCTTTCCTTGGCGTCCTCTGCCTCCTCTGTGGGCCTCCCTGAGACAGTTATCATTAGTCTTCCTTGGTACACCTACAGAGAGCTATGCTCCCCAGAATGGTGTATGGATTGTGGAGTGGAACAATTGACTGGGTGTGCCTCTGTTCCACCCTCCTCACCTCCTGAGCCCACTGTGGTCCAACTGCTCTGCTTCCTTGCAACCTCTGAGGTAGTGGTGGTGGCGCTAGTGCTCCTGGATGGGAGGTTCCTTTCTACTGTCCAGTGTGGCCTGGGGAAGGTTTCCTTACTACTGTCCAGTGCGGCCTGAAGACGGGCAACTTCCTCCCTCAGGCAAATAGTTGTCTGCAAAGGGCGTGCATCTCAGCCTCCAGAAAGACTCCGGAAGACTGCTGCCCCACAGCCATTACATTGCACTACTCACACATATTTATCTAGTTTTTATTTTATTGTATTTGTGTGTGTGTGTGCGTGCATGTTGATTATATAGAAATATATATATATTATACAACGTGTATGCTTATATTATCAGTGCAGTGTGCTAGAGAGGATAGACAGTGAAATGCACCTTGCACTCGAGGAAATTATGTCAGAACCTCAGGTATAAAGGAACTTTTCCAGGGGTGGGTGGGGTGAGGGTGGAAGTGTTTGGGCCTAAACTGTGTCCTCACAAAACAATTCACTAAAAGCTCACCCACCGCTCGAGATGAGTGCCTTCTGTCAGCAAGATACCCACACAACAATTTGACAGAGAAAGTACCCTGCTAATCAAACAGAGAAAATCCAGACATCCAAGTCAGACACAGGTAAACCTCTCCAGCCCCCAAAACAGCCTGGTGGTTTGTTAGCCAGAAAGGAAAATCAAATATGCAGTTATTTCAGGCCTTCTGAGGATGCTGACAAGATAAGCAGTTTTAAAAAAAACCCTTCTGAATTAAAAACTAAAACAAATACCAAGCTCTGCCACTTTAAAAGTGAGGAAAACTTCTCTCAGATGTAAGCAAGAAAGAGAGAGTTTAGTTACAGATAATTCATCCAAAATAGTATATTCCACGAGCTTCTCAGTTGTTCCCAAGCACCCTTATACTTCCTAAATGCTATATGTTTCTCATAAACATCTCTGGTTACCTCCTTTAGAACAATACTGATGGTTTTGTTCATTTTGATGTGTTAGTTTGCTTCACACAAATCATTGTTGACTCTGTGATGTCAGTTTTGATGACTAAAAGTGCTCCCTCATGATGGGTTCCAAAGCTCTGTCTGAGGCATGTACCTGCAAAGGTGCAATAGTTAACATTGAACATATCCGGGTCCCATCAACAGTATTGATCCTTCTCTGCCATTCTATGATGTTTTCTATCATATCCTTATCCATTCCTCCACCTGGATATGGGGTCTCGTATACAACACCTGTGCTGACTGTATGTCAGTTCCAGTCTCTAAGGTGGCCCATACCGTCTCCTCTCCTCCTGTTTACTCTTTTGTTCAGTTGCTTTTATTCTTCCCATAGAGAGAGCTAATCAGCCCCCATTTGACCCCCTTGTGTGTCTGCTGTAGTTTGTGTACCCTCATATGTTAACATCCCAGTCATGGATATCTGTGTACTATGTTTCTGCATTGCTATGATATCCAGGCATCCATAGCATAGCATAGCACAAAAAAAGAAATAGCTACTATTTCAAATTTTAGCTGTAATAAGATCATTGATTTATTAACCTTATCTCATTCAACCATGTATTTTTTTGGTGGATGTTCAGGACTATTTAAATGACCTGTATCCAGTAGCTGTGCATGTTCTGTGCTGTATTTCTGTGATGAACAGACGTAATAAAACTGTTGTTACAAACATTGTATGGTCAAACTTGGCATGCAAAGTATACATACATTGAGCATCACAAACGGACACTTGAGCAGCTGAAAGAATACATTTAATGCACAGTATAAAGTACAGTTTAACAAAGTATAACTGATGCATACTAAATACAACAGAGGAACTCAAAAGGACAGTACATTTTTAAACGTGTGCTTACTAAAGTAAGCGATCTGGACGGAAACTGTATACTGTCCAGATGGATCAGGGTACACATCTCCAGTTCTCCACATGCAGCAGATGGACACTTGAACACAAATGCACAAGACATCCGTATGCCATAATATGTATTGATGGAATGCCGAATACCCAAGATCGGTTGGTGTCTGCAGCTGAGGCAAGGAATAAAATACTGCTGATAGCTTGCTGACAGTTAATACAGCAGGGGTCCTCTACTAAATGATCCATCTCTGAAAGAAAGGAAATAATGATAAATTACAACAGATGCACATTTGCAGCATAAATGTTGTGGCAGAGCATGACAGATTTAGTGCAAGGCTCGTATGAACAACAGGTAACAGAACAATCATTACTGTTAAATTAATCTTAAATGCTATACTTAAAAAAATGTTCGAGACTGCACTAGTTCATTGGTCATACACTGCCGGAAATGAATATGAGCACAGCTGCACCATTACGTTGAGCCCTCTTATAAAGTGGAACACCACTCTTATCCCTACTGTATCACTGATGGACAAATTGAACCATAGTGACCCGGCCTGATATATGCTCACCATCCTCCGGACATAGCACACCCTGCCTTCAGAAGCAACACTAATTACAACAGATTGGCCACCACTACCTTGCACCACCCGATCACCCCAAATGTCACAACATGGTTAAGTCACCCAAAGCTGAACTCTAGACACTGTAGCAGTTATTTTTTTTTTACTTATTATTTATTTATTTATTAGATCCTCGGTATAAAGACCTTTGTCTCATAGACTCACTTACAAAGGCACTGTCAAGACAGCAAGACATCACACAAACAAAACATGAAATAACATAACAATGAGATGAAAAAGTGAAAATTAATGGAATTGAATGGTGGTACACATCAGGACAGGTAGATCACAGAATATAATATACATACATTACCACCCAGTAGCAACAGAACAGTTGTTACAATAGTCAAGAGATGTTAACTAAGACCCCAGGCATCTACAGCAAAAGTAGACAGGGCTGACCCAGCCTAGGGTAGATGGTAATGGAAGGTGGGATTATGTGCAGTTGCAGCAGCCAGTGCTTGTCAGATGGTTTCTGAGAGAACTTGAAAGGACCAAGCATAGTGGTCAGCTACGCTGGCTGGGAGGAACCAACCAGGAGGAAGCCTGATAACAGAAGGATCTCTGACCATGAGGTCATTACCCTAGGACAATAATGGAAGCTTTGACAGTGCTGCGAGGAGACTGATGGGAGGCATGCTGCAGGGAGGGGGCAACCCTGGGGAGAGCCCTAGCAGATCTTTTACAAGAAGGTTTGGAAGCAGAGTCTGGCTGCAGCAAGTTGGTGGTGGAGTACAGCAGACACGATGGGTGCACCAAGGCTCCCAGCAATAGCCTGCAGCCTTGCTTACATAGAAACATAAAGTTGAGGCGATAGGACCCAAGCCCACCGGTCTGCTCCTTTTTCTACCATATAAATGTGCCAACGCCCTGTAAGCTGTCTGTGGCTATCTATGTATACTCATCTGCAATGAATCCCAAACAACACTGGTCCCAACCCCGAGCCCTGTACAACACCGCCACTACCCTTGGGTTTGAGACTACCCACCCACAACTACCCTCTGTTGCCTTCACTGAAGACAGTTCCATAACCATCAGATCTGCTTTGCACTGCACAACCTGTCCTACTAAGTTACTTCACAGCCTTCCATGTGTCACTGGAGACAAATGACTTAGTGAAGTCAAGATACAGCACATGCACTGCATGGCCCCTGTCCATTTGCAGCAGTTACCCAGGCATAGAACTCACTAAGTTTGTTTGGCAAGATCTACAATATGAAGCCATGATTTCAGCTGTCCTGTAGTCCTTTCCTTCAGGATAGTCCTACAGTAGCTACTCATGATGGATGTGAAGCCCAGTGTCTGTAGTTTCCCGGTTCATCCTTGGGCCACTCTTGTGGAGAGGTACTACATGAGCCATCCTCCAGTCCTCAAGTACACACCCTGAATGTAGTAAGGTATTAAATCGGTCTGGCAAAGGTCCTGCAAGAACCTCTGTCAACTTCTTCAGTACCCTGTGGTGGATGGCATCTGAGCCTTGTGCCATATCCACCCTCAGTGCATTCAAACCCTCCCAAAACTCTTCCCTCAATGCTTTGCCCATCTGTCACACCTCCACCCTGTTTCAGGTATTTCTCCATCCTTTGGTGTCACCCCCTTCTCTTTAGTAAATACTGAGCAGAAGTATCATTTAGTGCTTCTGCCTTCATCGCACCCGGCTTCAAACAATCTCCTTTCCTAATCCTTACTAGTGTGGTCCTTCAGCTCCCTTTTTCTCCTGATGTACATAAACAAGCCCTCTCCCACTTCTTAATGCCTTGTGCCAGCCTGAGTTACATAGATGCCTTGAGCTCCCTTATTGGCCTTGTCACCTCCTTCGATTCCGCCAAGTACTCCTCCCTGTTATTCCTTCTCCTTGTTTCATTGTACTTCCTAAAGCAGCTCTTTCTCCTTACCTTTTCCATGACCTCCTTGCTCAACCAGCGCTGTTTCTCAGCCCTAGCCTTCTTGCTGGGGCCTTGCAGCAGGTTTTGCTGCTTCACTGTCCCCAGCTTTATGAGCTCCCACTCTGATTAGCGTCCATACTAGACTGGATTTTTGATAGGTACCCTTTGCCACTTCACCATCCTACCAAAGTTGGCCGTCCTGAAGTCCACCGATCTTGTTCCAGCTTCCTCCTTCCTTGCCCATATACAATGTGAGCCATAATGAGCAATGGTCACTCCCCGACAGCGAGTTTCTACACTGTAAGTTCGCCTCAAAGTACCCATTTCCCAGCACAAGGTCAAGGGTATTCCTCAACCTTGTCAGTTCGCAATTACCATTTGCAGCAGATGCTGTGCTGGAAAGCATCCGACAGTATATGCTCCTTCTGTTCCTGGTTGTTGGGTTACTCCAGTCTACTCTGGGCATGTTGAGAGTCCCCTACAATCACCATACTACCCTTCACAGCTCCTCCTGATCGGTCCCACTGGGTCTCTGTCTAACTCCTCCAGTCTGAGATGGCGGCCTGTACACCACTCCCATTATAAAGCGCTATTCTTGGGAATCCTGGATTTGCATCAAAACTGACTCATATCGCGCTTCCTCCCTTACACACTTCAGTCATTCCTTCACATAAGTGCCACAGCAACTCCTTTTCTCACTCACCTTGTCTGGATGTTCTCTTGGAGAATATATAAACAACCTACAACACAACCCAGCATAACCAGACACACAATTTGCTTTTCAGTGACCTGACATCTTTTTTGGGAACATGCAGCAATCATTAGTGGAAAATGTCTTTTTCACGTGCAATTCATGTTGTGTTCATAGAGTATATTTCAAAGGATACTTTTAGTCATCTATGCATCCATTATGTCAACCATACATAGTAATAAATTACAACAGATATTCATTCAGTTCTCTCACGATTACAGCTGCAGACATGAAAAGCCAGACTGTCTGCTTTTCATAACTTGATGGATGGAGACAGTTTAGTGAAAGACAGTTCATGCTGTCTTCTTTTGGTTTTGTCTTTTTCTAATTGTTTGCAATTACCAAGACATCTGAGAAAGCACCTCATTGTCAGATAATCTGATTACCCAGTGGGCTACTCATCCCAGAAAAAGTGCATTCACAGTTTTTGGAGGCCAATTATCTATATACTCCTTTCTTTGTGACACTAGGTGTGAAGCATCATTGTAAAATAAAGAAGTGAAGGGCATTGACTAGATGCTGTGTACTCTCCATCTGCTGAAATGCATTAACAGTTATTGAGACAACATCATCTATTTTACCTTCTTTGGTGATTTATGTTCTTAGCTGAAATTAAAATCAATGCCTCCCTCACATGTACCATTCGGTCCATTATCCACTGCATGTACCCACTTTTATGACCTCTCCATGTCTGTGTTCTAGTTACTGCAACTTATCAAGAGCTGATATGTGCATCTGAAATGCTCTTTAAAGCAGAATACTCTTTGACTGTTGCCATCCTTAAAGTATGCTTACACTGTTATGGTGCTGTGCTTTGCTCTGAATCCTGATGTAACCGTGGTTTAATAGGCTTCTGGATTCTAAGTATACCCCTAGCTGTCCACACACTATTTTTCTATTAATTTAGACAGAAAGGGGAGTAGGGGGATCGGTCTGTAATGATTTTGATGGCCGTGGTCACCTGCTTTTAATAAGAGTGATATCATGGGCTATTTTCCATTGAGGCGAGTCTACCCTGGGAGAGTGACATGTTGAATGGGTGGGTGATTGATACCGCAAGCACATGATAGGCTCATTTCAGATAGAACACCATTCATTACCGACACTGAACATGTGATTATTCAGTAAGACACTAATCAAAGGCTGTATGACTCATTGTAACTATATTTCTTGCTGACAGGCTAACAGAAACATAGAATCATAGAAACATAGGCTTTGAAGGCAGATATGGAGCTTTTGGCCAACCTATTCAGCACTTTTGCTGACCTAGTGGATAAGCTGTAGATCCAATGTAACAAAAACATATTTATTCCTACTCCCAACAATTGCCATATTTCTGTCCCATGCATTATGTATTCCCCACAGTTTTAGGAACCCCACAGCATCCCCGGGAGGTGGTTCCATGTGTGCACCATCCTGGCTGTGAAAAATCCGCACATTGCCCATGATCACTCACCCACTCTTTGCTCAAATTGTACCCCCTTGTTCTTGCACATCTATTTTCTTAAAGATGCTACCTGCATGTACTGTTGATTACAATGAGGAACTTGCAAGTTTCTCTCATGTCCACCCTTTCACTCTCTCTCCTTTCCTCAAGGGTATCATATTAAGCTCCTTTACCTCTCCTCATATGGTTCTCGTGCAGTCCCTGCACCATGTTAATTGCCCTCCTCTGGACTGCCTTCATCCTGTCTATGTCCCTGCATAGATGGGGTATCCAGAACTAGATGCAGTACTCCTGATGGGTCGCAACAACTGTTTGTATATAGTGATAACAAATTCTGTTTTCAGCTGGTGATGCCTCTTTCAATACACATCAGTTACTCCCAACCTCAACACTCCTACTGCCTTTTCACATTGCTTTCTAATGTAACATAGAAGCATAGAAACATAGAGGTTGATGGCAGATAAGAGATCGCAAGGCACATACAGTCTGCCCATTTCTTTTTCACCTTGTAAATGTGCCATTGGCCTTGTACTGTGTTAGTGGCCTATCCATTCATACTCATCTCGTATTGCTCACTTATGCCGATCCCATGCCTGTTGAAAGCCGGCACAGTATTCATAGCCACCAGTTCCAGCTGGCCATTTCATGCACATGACTCTGTGAAAAGAATTCTCACATCACCACTTAATTGGCCTACCTCTAATCACAAGCTCTGTCCTCTTGTCCTGCTATTTTTCTTATATCTAAACATGTTAGACCTCTTCACCTTGTTAATGCCCCAAAAGTGTTTGAATGTTTCGATCATATCACCTCTCCCCTCCTTTGCCCAAGGGTATACATATTGAGCTCCATTAATCTGTCCTCATAAGTCTTCTGATGTAGTCCATGCACCATTTTGGTTGCCCTCTCTGGGCTGCCTCAATTTGCTTAATGTCATTATGAAAGTGTGGCCTCCAGTACAGCACACGATGCACTCCAGATGGTGGCTAACTAGTGTCTTGTAAATAGGGATTATTACCTACCTCTTACGACTTGTGATACCCCACTAATGCACCCTAACATCACACTAGTCTTACCGAGTGGTTTAGAGGTCTGCTTGGATGGAGTTCAGGCCATCAGTGATGATGATGCCCAAGTGCCTTTCTTCCGCTCAGATTGCCATTTTGCTAGTGTATCCTGTTCTTCTCATTCAGCACTCCACATCAGGATGGCCTACTATTTTGCAGATCTTGGTGTCAGCAGCAAGCAGTCAAGACTTACCCTCTAGTCCATCTGCTATGTCACTAATGAAGAAATTGAAGAGGACTTGCCGAGGACTGATCCCGGAGGTATCCCACTTGTGAATTGCATCTCTTCTGACTGTATACCATTGACCACCACTCTGTTTCCTGCTTGTCAACCAGTTTGCCACTCAGTTGACCAACCTCTGATTCCACCCAAGCCTACCAATGCTTATTTATTAATCTTCTATGTTGAAAAGTGTCGAAAGCTTTGCTGAAGTTAAGGTAGGCAACATCAGCTGCTCCTTGTTCCACCACTCTTGTTACCCAGTCAAAAAATCTACAGTTAGTTTGACAAGACCTTCCTCTCCTGTGATCAGAGACTCACTAAACAGTTCTGCAAATGGCTCTGCTAATTCCACCATTAGCCCTTAAGTACCCTGGGATATATGGGATCAGGTCCCATTGCCTTGTCCACCCTGAGCATGGCAAGCTCTTGTAGGACCATTTCATTTGTGAATAGAGTAGTGCTCACCTATCTCCCCCAGTGTCCATGATGCTGAGTCAGGGCCCTGCTCCTACCTTCTGTCTGGTAAATACTGAGCAAAAGTATCTATTTAGGATAGATGCTTATAAGCGTCCTCTCTGCACATGCACCCGTCTTTCCTTAAGGTGTAATCCCTCTGGATTTTCGACTTACTAATGTATCTATAGAAAGTCTTATCACCTTCTTTACTGTTCGTATAGTGTTTCAGCTTGTGACTTTGCCTGCCTTACTGCCTTCCCTGCATCCATTAGTACATTTTGCATGCCTTCCTATCTTCATCCTGCTGTGTTCCCTTATATTTACTGAAGGCCAGCCTTTAGGCTCTGACCTTTTCTGCTACCTTGAGGTCATCTGATATGATTATCCATAAGTATATGTTCCATGTCTCCCACTTTTGTGACGGGGAATCGCGTCCACCTTCATCAGTCCTCAGGTACAACACCATCCTCCCATGATTTGTCAAAAAGGGTAGTCAATGGTGTCCCTAATTCTCCCTAATTCTTTTAGAATGCTTTGATGAATTCCATCAGGCACCATCGCTTCGGGTTTTATGACGATTTCTGCACCGTTCTTCTGTAAAAGGACTGCGATCAGCCCCACTAGCCAAAGTGCTGATGGAAAGTATATTAGGCACCTCAACACATTCGATTTTTGGCAAATACTGAGCAGTTTTCTTTCAGTGTCCCTGCTTTTCATTGTCCTCTCTGACCACCCACTGCAAATTCTATGCAATTTCACTGTCCCTTCCTTTGTTTTTCTACACTCCATGATATACCTATAAAAGGTTTGATCCCACTTGGTTTGGGCCTTGCTATTCTGACTACCCTCATGGCTTTCTTTTGCCTTAACTGGTCTGGCCGCTTCTTCAGTGTGTCCTTATAGAAACATAGAAACATAGAATTTGATGGCAGATAAGGACCGCTTAGGCCCACCCAGTCTGCCCATTTCCTACCTACTGGATAAGCTGCAGATCCTAGTTAACCAGCAGCCTACTTTTCCTACCCCCACCCCCAGAACTGCCTTATGACTATCCCATGCATGCTTGAATTCCACCACTGATTTTGACTCCACAACCTCCTCCGGAAGGCCATTCCATGCATCCACAACCTCTCTGTGAAAAAAATACTCCTTAAGTTACCTCTGAGCCGCCCCCATCTTCAAATTGTGTCCTCTTGTTCTTGCACCTCTTTTTTGAAAGATGCTACCCTCTTGGACTTTGTGTGATTCCTTGAGGTACTTGAAAGTTTCTATCATGTCCTCTCCTTCTTTTCCTCGGAGGCTATACATATTAGCTCATAAGTCTCTCTTCATATGTCTTCCGTGCAGACCCTGCACCATTTAGATACCCTCCTCTGGACAGCTTCCATCCTGTCTATGTCTTTCAGGAGACGGGTCTCCAGAACTGCACACAAGTACTCAGATGGGGTCTCACCAGCTGTCTGTACAGAGGATAATAACTTCCTGTTTTACTGGTGATGCCTCTCCCTATGCATCCCAGTATCCCCAACCCTCCTTGCTGCCCTCTCACATTGCTTGCCCATCTTTAGGTCATCTGATATGGCTACCCCAGGTCCCTTTCCATTTTTTTGTTGTTAGTACCTCACCCCCATTGTGTACTCTTCCCCTGGGTTTTTGTTTCCCAGGTGCATTACCTTGCAATTCTTAGCATTGAATCTAAGCTGCCGCTACACACTTGACCATTCCTCTAACCTTGCCAAGTCCTTCTCATCCTTTCCACCTCACCTGTGCATCAACTCTGTTGCAGATCTTAGTGTCATCTGCAAAGAGACATACTTTCCTTCCAGTCCTTCTGCAATGTCGCATAAAAGACATTGAAGAGGACAGAAGTCCATACTGAACCCTCATGTTACCCACTAGTAACCCTCCTTTCTTCTGAGTGGACTCCATTTACTAATTTACTATTACTCTCTGTGTCCTATTCTCCAGCCAATTCTTTACCAGGCTGTCATCTTGGGACCCACTCCCAAGCTGGCTAACTTGTATATTAATCTTTGTGTGGGACTGTGTCAAATGCCTTGCTAAAGTCTAGGTAGGCCAAGTCCACAGCCCTCCCTGATCTACTAATTTGGTCACCCAGTCAAAGAAATCTATCAGATTCATCTGGCATGACCTTCCCGCTGTGAATCCATGCTGCCTAGGGTCCTTTGCCCTCTGGCCTCTAGATACTGACAATTCTTTCCTTTAGAAGTGATTCATCATTTTCCCTATCACTGAGGTTAAACTAACAGGTCTATAGTTTCCTGCTTCTGCCTTGCTCCCACTTTTGTGAAGGGAATCACATCTGCCTCCTCCAGTCCTCGGGTACCACCCCATCCTCCCATATTTGTTAAAAAGGGTAGTCAGTGGTGTCTAATTTCTACCCTTAGTTCTTTTAGAATTCTGGGATGAATCCCATCAGGCCCCATTGCTTTGTCCACCTTCAGTTTTAAGAGTTCTTTCAGAACCCTTTCTTCTGTAAATGGGCGGTATCAACTTCTGTATCCAGAGTGTTACTACTGTTTGTTTTATGCCTCCCCTCTTCTTTGTAAATACTGAGCAAAAATATTTGTTTAGTATCTCTGCCTTTCACAGTCTCTCTTGCCCACCCTCCCTCCCCTTCAGCCTCCCAATCCCTCCCTTGGTCTTCCTTCGCCCTGATGTACCTATAAAAGGTTTTATCCCCCTTCTTAACTGAGTTGGCTATCTTTTCCTCAGTTTGGGCCTTTGCTGTTCTGACTGCCTTCCCAGCCTCCTTTGCTTTAACTGATACAGTTCTCTGTCCTGCTTGCTTTGTGATTCCTTGTACTTCCTGATATGCTTTTCTCTTGAACCTTCACTGCCACTTCCTTTGAGAACCATAGTGGTTTCATCATCGTCTTGTTTTGTTTATTTGCTTCACACAAAGGCTCGTTACCTCTGTGATGGCAGTTTTATTATTCCCCATTGTTCTTCCATCCCTCCTTCCTGCCCATTTGCTAATGTGTTCCTTAGGCACTCACCATTTTGTGAAATCAGCCTCCTAAAGTCCAGTACTTTTGTCTTTGTGTAGCTTGACTCTATTGCTGTGTTTATTGTGAACCATACTGTTCGATGGTGCTAGTTCCCAGATGGCTACCCACTTCTACATCTGTAATCATCTCACCATCTCCATTTGAGAGAATCAAGTCTAATATTGCTCCCTCTCAAGTGGGCTCAGTACTAGTTGTCTAGGCATGCCCCTGTAGGGCATCTAGAATAACTGCACTCTTTCAAAGTGGCAGCTGCAACTGCACTCCAGTTCAACATCTGGCATATTCAGATCACCCATCAGCAATATCTCCCTTTTTCTGCCATTCTAGTATACTTTCTATCATTTCCTGTCCATTTCCTCCTGAGAAGAGGTCTGTATACAACCCCTGTGCATATTGTGGTGCCATTGCCTGTCTCCAAATTTACCCACAGGGTCTTCTTCTCCTCCTGGTACCTTTTGTTCTGTTGCTTTTATTCCTTCCTATGCAAAGAACTCCTCCTCCTCCTCTTTTACCCTCCCTGTCCCTCCTGCAGACAGTGTATCCTGGTATGTTTATGTCCCAGTCATGGTTTTGTGTGTACCATGTTTCTGTAACTGCTATGATATCGAATGTTCCTCCATCAAGGGCCACTAATTCAGGAAGCTTGTCACCCAGACTGTGGGCATTAGTACTCATTGCTCTCCATTTTTTGATGGCTTTACCTTCAGTGCAGCATCCCCACTGACCGTTCTACCTCTGTCTTTTCTCATTTAGTAACCCTGTTTTGTAGAGAGGCTGGATTTTCCTGCTGCTTGTCAGTGCCTCCCCTTTGACTAGTTTAAAAGCTTGCCAATGAAGCATTTAAACCGATTGCTCAAAAGACTTGTTCCTTCCTGACAGATGCAGACCATCCTGCCAGTATAGGCTGGTGTCCTCCAGGCGGAACCCCAGTCCCCAATGAAGCCAAACCCTGTGCTCCACCATTTTTTCAACCATTCATTAAACTGCATGGTGCCAATTACCCTCACCTCCCTATGCTTTGACAGGCAACACCTCTGAGAAGGATACTGTGTGTGCTACTCATCTTAGGTCCCTCCCCAACTCTGCAATGTCCTCCTGCACTGCTCTACTCTCATGATGAGCCAAGTCATTTGTCCCTAAGTGTGACAATTACTTTCAGCTCGGAATCCTTGCAGCTGTTCTCGTGATCCTGAGGATGCGCTTCTGTCCCTCCAAGCCATGGCACCAAGGCAGGCACCTTACTTCATTTTTCTCATCTCCCCAGTTCTATACCCCTAATAATGGAGTCCTCCACCAGAGCTGCTTCCTTTCCCTTGGCGTCCTCTGCCTCCTTTCTGTGGCCTCCTGTGACAGTTATCATTAGTCTTCTCTGGGTACACCCATAGGAAGCTATGCTCCCCCAGAATGGTGTATGGATTGTGGAGTGGAACAATTGACTGGGTGTGCCTCTGTTCCACCCTCCCTCACCCTCCCTGAGCCCACTGTGGTCCAACTGCTCTGCTTCCTTTGCAACCTCTGAGGTAGTGGTGGTGGCGCTTAGTGCTCCTGGATGGGGAGGTTCCCTTCTACTGTCCAGTGTGGCCTGGGGAAGGTTCTCCCACTACTGTCCAGTGCGGCCTGAAGACGGGCAACCTCCCTCAGGGCAAATAGTTATACAATATAGGCGGCATCTCAGCCTCCAGAAAGACTCGAAGACTGCTGCTCCACAGCCATTACATTGCACTACTCCACACATATTTATCTAGTTTTTATTTTTATTGTATTTGTGTGTGTGTGTGCGCATGTGATTTGATTATATAGAAATATATATATATTATACAACGTGTATGCTTATATTATCAGTGCAGTGTGCTAGAGAGGATATGACAGTGAAATGCACCTTGCACTCGAGAAATTATGTCAGAACCTCAGGTATAAAGGAACTTTTCAGGGTGGTGGGGTGAGGTGGGAAGTGTTTGGGCCTAAACTGTGTCCTCTACAAACAATTCACTAAAAGCTCTCACCACCGCTATGCGATGAGTGCCTTCCTGTCAGCAAGATACCCTACACAACAATTTGACAGAGAAAGTACCCTGCTAATCAAACAGAGAAAATCCAGACATCCAAGTCAGACACAGGTAAAACCTCTCAGCCTCAAAACAGCCTGGTGGTTTGTTAGCCAGAAAGGAAAATCAAATATGCAGTTATTTCAGGCCTTCTGAGGATGCTGACAAGATAAGCAGTTTAAAAAACCCTTCTGAATTAAAAACTAAAACAAATACCAAGCTCTGCACACTTAAAAGTGAGGAAAACTTCTCTCAGATGTAAGCAAGAGAGAGTTTAGTTACAGATAATTCGTCCAAAATAGTATATTCCACGAGCTTCTCAGTTGTTCCCAAGCACCCTTATACTTCCTAAATGCTATATGTTTGCCATAAACATCTCGGTTACCTCCTTTGTGAACAATACTGATGGTTTTGTTCATTTTGATGTGTTAGTTTGCTTCACACAAATCATTGTTGGCTCTGTGATGTCAGTTTTGATGACTAAGAGTGCTCCCTCATGAGTGGGTTCAAAGCTATCTGTCTGAGGCATGTACTGCAAAGGTGCAACAGTTAACATTGAACATATCCGGGTCCCCATCAACAGTATTGACCCTTTCACTGCCATTCTAAGGATGTTTTCTATCATATCCTTATCCATTCTCCCCACCTGACATGGGGGTCTGTATACAACACCTGTGCTGACTGTAGTGTCAGTTCCAGTCTCTAAGGTGGCCCATACTGTCTCCTCTCCTCCCTGTTTACTCTTTTGTTCAGTTGCTTTTATTCCTTCCCTTACATAGAGAGCTAATCAGCCCCATTTGACCCCCTTGTGTCTGCTGTAGTTTGTGTACCCTCATATGTTAACATCCCAGTCATGAGATATCTGTGTACCATGTTTCTGCAATTGCTATGATATCCAGGCATCCATAGCATAGCATAGCACAAAAAAAGAAATAGCTACTATTTCAAATTTTAGCTGTAATAAGACTGGCTGATTTATTAACCTTATCTCATTCAACCATGTACTTTTTGGTGGATGCTCAGGACTATTTAAATGACATGTACCTCAGTAGCTGTGCATGTTCTGTGCTTGTGTATTTCTGTGATGAACAGACGTAATAAAATCATGGTACAAACATTGTATGGTCAAACTTGGCATGCAAAGTATACATACATTGAGCATCACAACGGACACTTGAGCAGCTGAAAGAATACATTTAATGCAGTGCATAAAGTACAGCTCAACAAAGTATAACTGATGCATACTAAATACAACAGAGGAATCAAAAGGGACAGTACATTTTAAGCATGTGTCTACTAAAATAGCGATCTGAACGGAAACTGGTATACTGTCCAGATGGATCAGAGTACACATCTCCAGTTCTCCACATGCAGCAGATGGACACTGGAACACAAATGCACAAGACATCCCAGATGCCATAATATGTATTGATGGAATGCCGAATACCTCCAAGATCGGTTGGTGTCTGCAGCTGGAGGCAAAGGGAAATAAATACTGCTGATAGCTTGCTGACAAGTTAATACAGCAGGGTCCAATACTAAATGATCCATCTCCTGAAAGAAAGGAAATAATGATAATTACAACAGATGCACATTTAAAGGCATAAATGTCAGTGGCAGAGCATGACAGATTTTAGTGCAAGGCTTCGCATGAACAACAGGTAACAGAACAATCATTACTGCTAAATTAATCTTAAATGCCATACTTAAAAAAATGTTCGAGACTGCACTAGTTCATTGGTCATACACTGCGGAAATGGAATAAGTGAGCACAGCATAATGCAGGAATGAACTGTTTGAAAGGAAGAGATCACACAGTACTACACAGGAAAGGCATTCACAGGTTTCCATGTGCAATCAATGTAATGATGAACACATAACATATGTAATATATTGAATTATACAATGGTGTGTGTGACTATCCAGTAACCTCATTGATCAACGCATGTCACATGTCCGTGGGAATCATGTCATTACCCATGGCTGATGAAAAGCACTTATAAAACAACTAATTAAACACAGCTAACAGATGGGAACATTGTATAATTGCAGTAAGGTACTCAAGGGTGGGAGTTATTGAGGATGTACCCAATTCCTGTGTGCTGAAGTCACTCAGCTCGCATTTGTCACCCACACACCGTTATGCACATTGGGAATTAAATGAACATCATCACAGCACATCTTGTGTACTAGACTGGGTTCATTTGTGTACATGCTTGCACATTTGGCCGTGTTGACCAATCAATTAATAAGTGAAGTCACATCGCATTGAGGCATGAACAGTGCATACAAAGACACAGCATACCTATTAGGATAAATATTAAAAACAGATAGATGCATGTGGCAACACATTGGTAGCATAACAGTGACAGTGCACAGGTTAGACAGGAGCAAAGAAGCAGGCACTGGTTGCAGTACAACATACCAGTAATTCTGAAATGCAGACCCCAGGACATAATCCACTGGAGACTCTCTCAACTTGCAAATACAGTAACCAAGCACTTTTGGCACACACACACTCTTGGTGAATCACTGGTTGGCTGAGACTCTGACTGTGACTGTGATAAAACATGATGTCTGCATTCCAATCTGTTGAATGATAACCCATGGCTGTGAAAAGCGATCTCTACAAAAAAAATCAGCAAGCGCCTCCATTGGAGAAGGCAAGAGGCAGATAAGGAACCAACATGGTGCAATAGCTTTGATGTGACAGGGAGCAAATATTGAGGATCCCTAGAGCACCTGCATGGTGAGAGATGTCGATGTCATTGTCCACATATGGACAAAGTAATTGACGGTGAAAGGGATAAGAGCAATGCTGATAGAGTTTGGGGATTTGTCGCTGATCCTTAATCAGGCAGCATGCATGGTAACAGTATGGGAGGTGTGGCCTGTCCATGGCATGAGTGAGGCTAATGTGCTCCACAACATGGGATTCAATCAGTGATTGAAAAAGTTGAGCCAAGATACTGTCTTTGGCTTCATTTGGTACTAGTGGTAGACATGGAGTGATTAGAAACCTATATTTTCATGATGGTTGGCATCTGTCCAAAAGGGAAACAGGACACTAGGTGATAGGGTCTGGGGAGAGGGGAGGCATCACTGGCAGGAGGGGAGGGCTAAGCAGGGAGAAGAGGTACTGGAAATGGAAATCACAGCAGAGAGAGTGAGGAAGCCCTCAGCTCCCTTAAGATGGAGAAAGCACGGGGCCAGATAAATTACATCCCAGAGTGCTGAAGGAACTTGCGGATGTCCTGGTGAACCCCTGGTGGAGCTTTTCACCATCTCTGAGGACAGGGTGGGTGCCCCAGGACTGGAAGGTGGCGCATATAGTGCCTATCCACAAGAGGGGATCAAGGGAGGTGGCTAGGGAACTACAGGCCTGTCAGCCTGACATCAGTGGTGGGCAAGGTGATGGAGGGCATTGTCAAGGAGGAGGCTGGGGGGGACCTGGAAAGTCATGGTGCCTGGATGATAGACAGCATGGATTCATCCGGGAAATCGTGTCAGACAAATCTTGTGGAGTTCTAAGACTGGGTGACGAGTGCCTTGGACCTGGGTAGACCAGTGGGCGTCCTCTTTCTAGACTTCAGCAAGGGATTCGACTCTGTTCCTCATGTGGGCATGTTGGATAAGCTGGGAGAAATGGGGTGGGGAACCAGATGATCAGATGGATAGGCAATTGGCTCCAGTACTGGACCCAGAGGGTCACAGTTGGTGGGATAGTCTCATCCCAAAGAGGGTCATTAGTGGAGTCCCACAGGGATCAGTCCTGGGCCACTCCTGTTCAATGCCTACATCTCTGACATAAGACAGGAATCAGGAGTGAGATGAGTCTCTTTGGATGACTCAAAACTGGGGGTGGGGGGTGGATGGAGAAGGGAGGTGGCCCTACAGGGGACCTGGAGGCTCTGGAAAGATGGTCTAGAAAGTGGAAGCTGAGGTTCAATGCAGGAAATGCAAGGTAATCCACCTGGGGGCCAGAAACCCAGGCCAAGTGTACACCGGGGAAATGCTACAAGTCTCGATGGCTGAGAGGGACCTGGGGTAGTGGTGGATGTCAAGATGAACAACTTGGAGACTTGTATGAAGCAGCAGCCAAGGCCAACAGGATGCTGGGATGCATTGCTAGGGGATCACCTCCAGAAGGAGGTAGTGATACTCCCTCTGTATAACTTCTTGGTGAGGCCACACCTTGAGTACTGTGTGCAGTTTTGAGGCCACACTTAAAGAGGACATTAAACTCCTGGAGATGGTCCAGAAGAGGGCAACCAAAATGATTTGGGCTTGGGGACAGGACCTATGAGGAGGCTTGAAGAGCTAAATATGATCACACTGGAAGAGAGAAGGGACCGGGGGACATGATAGAGTCTTCAAGTACATGAAGAGGTAAATAGGGAGGAACAGTCAGGGTGCTTCAAAGGAAGGAGGGGCCACTAGAGGGCATGGGTGGAAGCTGGAGGGAAGATTCAGGGAGAAAGGAGGAGGTGCTACTTCACTGAGAAGGTGGTGGAGCCATGGAATGCACTGCCTCGGGGCTGGTGGAGGCAGAGATGGTGGAGGGATTCAAGAGGGGCTGGGACAGATACAGGGAAGGGCTTTGGAAGCAAAATACAATGCAGCAGAATATCCAGAACTGGGAAGGGAGAAGCCAGAGAGGCGAGGGGCAGCAAGATCAGCACCCAGGGTGGGGCTGACCAATCGAAACAGACTCAAAAGACCATTAGGCCTATTCTGCTGCCATTTAGCATGTTAGTATATAATACATAATTACTACAGCCCAATAAGGGCCCACTTTGCCTACTTAGCAATGGCAACAATAGAGCACCTACCCTGCGGCTCAGGCGGGACTCAAGCAAGAGATATCACAGTCCCTCCCTTCTTAGTAAACTGACTGGGTCAGCAAGCTGGCAGCTATTAAAGAGACCACTAGGGCATTCTAGTAAACCCCTGTTTATAAGGGGTTACACTAAGGAATATAGAGAATATGCACCAAGCAGCAGCAATAGTTTCATTTGTGAATCTCATTCTCAACATGCTGTCTCAGAGGTGGTAGAACATGACGAAATGCATTGCCTGTAAGCAAAGGAGATAAGTGATGCAACACTATTCAATGCATCTTTACATTGCACAGATAGTTGAATTTAGGTAATGTCATTCACAAACTGGTATGGAAAATCTTCATGTTCCTGTGCCCACCAACACCAACAAAAACAAGCATTTGTCAATGCCAAATGTTGGCTTGCTGGCATTGGCATTGGTAGTGCAGGAGTTAGACAGATGAATCATAGGAATGGTAGTGAAGTATTGAACTGATGCCAACCCACCCCACCCTGCAGAAAGTGACAAGCATTAGGGTGTCCTTTGGGTGTTTGGTAGTGCAGTGCGGAAAAACATGTCGGGCAGGATGTGAGAAATGACAGCTGCACAGTTCATAAGGAGGTGTAAAAATGCCAGTGTTGAAAATGTGGCATGTAAATATACCAAATTTGTGAAGCTACTAGGGGTGTGGGAAATATGCAATGCACACTTGCAACACTGCCATTTATAGGCGTTCAGCACCAAATTTTCAACATAGGCATTTTAGCACCTCTGCTCATGTACAATGTCACTGTTATTTCCTCAAAGTGTCCCAAGTGATTTCACACAGCGACCACGCTATTCTGTGCGAAGTGAGAAAACACATTTTGGCACGATATGTCAAATGACAGCTGTACTGTTCATCAAGAGGTGTGGAAAAATGGCAATGGTGAAAATCCAGACTGAAAATATCACAAATGCACGAACGGACGTCGTGCAATCTGCCAATGCATGCTTGTAACACAGTTATTTCATGGAGTATCATCACCAAATTTTCAACATAGGCATTTTAGGTCCTCTGCTCATGAACTGTGTCACTGTCATTTTCATAACCTGGCCCAAACACTGATTTCCCACAGTGACTGCACTACTGTGTGCGGAAGTGCGGAAACACATTTCGGGCAGGATGTGAAAATGACAGCTGTACTGTTCACAAGGAGGTGTACAAAAATGACAATGCTGAAAATCTGGCAGTAAAATATTGTGAATGCAGAAGTTACGAGACTGTGTAACAACTGCATAGCATGCGCTCGTAAAACAGGCATTTGTTGGATTTTCTGCCAAATTTGGAACTTAGGCTTTTAAGAGGGCACCTCATGAACGTCACCACTGTCATTTTTGTTAATGGGCCCCGAAGGTGATTTCACGCAGTGACTGCGAAATCACCTTTTGAGGCTGATAAATGCCATGACAGTGACAGAATTCATGAGGAGGGACTCCAAAACCCCATGTTGAAAATTTGGTGCAAAATTCCAAAAATGCCTGAGATATGCAACAAAGTTGAAAAACCTATCTAGCCCATTATACAGCTTATCGGTATTTCCTCAGTTTGCAGTCGGCTTTGAAGAGTGTAGACATGTTCCCGGTCCACCAAAATCATCATGCCAGACTCTGGAGGTAAGTATGGGGTGAGGATGTGTGGGAAGCAGGGTGCACAGTGGGTGGGTCTGCGGGTTGTGGGGGGCAGGGATAAGCACCGTGGGACCATTTTAATTTGCAGGTTTAAAAAAAAGATGATGCAGGACATTTGCCACACTGGGGTGGGCTTCCAGCATGGCAGAAGGCTGGCTGGTGGGGCATGGAGCCGATGGGGATTGGGCACCCCGGCTATGGCATCAGTTGCCACGCTGGGGTTGGCTCCCAGCATGGCACCCTGTACTGGGGGAGGACAGTGGAGATGATGTGGGATTGGGCACCCCATCAGCCATGGCATCAGTTGCCATGCTGGGGTGGGCTCCCAGCGTGGTACCCTGTACTGGGGGGCGGCGGCGTAGTAAAGTGGACATAACTTCTAAACAAAATGATGCTGCATGGCGAGCTTGTCTCTGATTGCAGCGGCACTGTTTGAAGTTTTGTCCACTATAATACGTTGGTGTCAGCACTAGCATGCTGACTTATTGGGAATAAGGGATGCACCTACTGATGCGTGCCCTGCATTCGCCCAACAGCAGCCACGCCCCCAAAGCTGCACTCTCCCAATATGTTGACTGTCGCACAAGAGCGCAAGCCAACAAAAATGTATACAGTAATACAAATTCTACACACAACAAATTAACGGTGATCTAGTGCAACCACCCTCACACCACCTCTAACACTTACTACAATGGAACCCTAAAGGAGGTGCAGGCAGCATATCATCCTCTCACCACCACGAGCTGATGACTGACTGCCAGTGAGTGGGAACGTACAGTCCATTAACCATATAGTGAACTTCAACAGTACATGTGCACAGCACAGTCACCAAACAGAGGTGTTGGTGACAGGGCAATGTCAAGGTGATGGCATGGGGTTTCGTGGAAGGTGATGGGTACATTATGCATGATAGCAGGTGGTTCAGTCAAGTAGACCACAGAACATGTGCTTTTTGGGGGGTATATATGGCACATGAACTGGCGGCCTCAGACATAGGGAGGGTGATCTCAAAGAAGTGCTAGTCAGCATCATGGAAAGGAACATGGATTTATAATAAACATCTGTATCACAAACATCAGCAAGGAGCAGAACACTATAGTGTGGTTGGAGATGCGGACATGGAGGAGAGTGATTGTATATCATTATACAATGGCAAGAAAATTTCCTGGATTCTGATTGGTCAGTCTGGGGCTGGACCGTGATGTTATCCAGCATAACATCACGGGTGTGATATTATCCAGCATAACATCGCAGCTCTAGTCTCAGCCTCACTGTGAACCAGTGTAGATGGCATTATGTACCTTGTATCACACCTCTAGTCTCAGCCTCACTGCATTTGTACCTTGCATCTCTCTTTTGCATCTCCTCTTAAGAAACAAAATATTTGTTCACAATAATAAAAACATTCTTTAAAATATTTTTTATTTTATATATAACAATGAGCCATTGTATAATAGGAATAATGCACTTCAGGGTGTGTGTCGTGCTGGGATAACGTCACTTCTGGGATGATTAGTCACACTCGGCATGTGGCCGTGTCTAATCACCCCAAGCATGGCGTTATCCCAGCATGGCACACACCCTGTCATGCATTATTCCTTTAATATTAGTAAGCACTCAATCACGGTGGTGAAATGTGGGATTTATTACATCAAGGAAACAATTAAGATTCTGAGGAGGAGATAGCATAAATGCAAATAATATTAAGTGCTGCATTAGGGAACATGACATAGGAGTGCATTACAAAAGTATAACTGGGCTGTGTTACAAGGCAATGTTACAACAAATGTGTGTCTCATCATCAGTGCACTTGTAGACACCTAAAGCTCATGTGTGCTCACTGACACACTGATAACCAATAAATATGAGTGAAAAGTGCAGCAGGCTACACTACAACAGAAATGATAGATAAATAAAGCTATATATAATAGGTTTAGTTGTGCATTAGATCATTTGTAATTACCAATTCTCTAGCCATTCTGAGCTGAAATTGCAGGACTTTGAGGAAGCTTGTAGGCAGGATGACACTAGCTGTCATGCAAAATGAGAATGGGACAGAAATTGGGAAGTAAATATAGAAGGACTGAAGGAGGAAGGAAGTAGGCTTGAGTTACTGATAGTGGCTGCACACCTCCCCCACCTGCTTTAGACATTGTTAGAAGTGCAGGCAGAGCCATGGGCAGGTTCTTATCAGACCAAAGGCGGGGTCTCACACAGCACAGAATGGCAAAGTTATATTTGGATTTCTTACAAAAGTACAAGGAAGAAAAAGCAAACAAATGGTTGTGTCTTGATGGATGAAATATGGAACACCACAGAGCCTAAATTCAGAATGGTGAGTGAGATTACAGATTCTTGGAAAAATCTGACAGTGCAGCTTTAAGGTAGTATTTTTTTTTGCCACAAAATGGGTTTCAGGTTATTTATGGAACTGGGGAAAAGGTTCCTAGTAGACTTATCAGCCAACAGGAGTGATATTTTCTTTTGCCAAAAATGGGTTAAAGGTGATATATGGAGCCAGACTGAAGGGTACATGGTGGTCATTTAGGACACCTTAGATGAAATTTATATATTTGCCAAAAATGGGTTCCAGATTATTTATGGAGCTGGGGTGAAAGGTCTGCAGTGGACATTTATGCTACCTGATTTGCTATATATATTTTGCCAATAATGGGTTTCAGGTGATTTATGGGATTGAGGTAAAAGGTAGGCAGTGGTCATTTAGGCTACCTGAGGTTAAAAGGTAGTTGGTGGTCATTTAGACCACCTTAGGTAATATTTGCATTTTGCCAAAATGTGTTCCAGGTTATCTATGGAGTGATTGTGAAACATCAACGATAGTTGTTTTTGTCACCTGGGGTAACATTTTTATTTTTCGAACAATTGAGTCCAGGTGATAGCTGGAACTGAGGTGAAAAGTCCATGGTGGTTGTTTAAGCCACCTGAGGTGATATTTCATATTTTTGCCAAAAATGGTTTCAAGATGATTCTGAAGCAAGTGTAAAAAGTCCAGTGTGGTCATTTAGGCCACCTTAGGTGATATAATTTTTTTTGCCAAAAATTGGTTCCAGGTGAGTTATGGCACTAGGGCAAAAGGTCCACAGTGAACTTTTATAACCAAAGAGGTGATTTTTTTATTTGTTGCCAAAATTGGTTCCAGATAATCTGTGGAGATAGGGTGGTTGTTTAGGCCACTGATGTGAAATTTTATTTTGCCAAAACCGGGTTCAAGGTGATCTACTGAAACATTGTGAAAGGTCTGAGGAGTTCGTTTTGAACACCTGATCTGATGTTTTATTTTTACCAAAATGGGTTCCAGGTAATTTATGGATCTGGAGTAAAAGGCCTACAGTGCTCATTACGTCACCAGAGATGATATTTTTATTTTTACCAAAAATTAGTTCAAGGTGATTTATAGAGCCCAGGTGAAAGCTCTTCAGTGGTCATTTAGGCTACTTGAGGTGATATTTTATTCACTGTTTGTCAGAAATAGGTTCCAGATGATTTGTGGAACCTGAATAAAGGTCTGCATTGGAACTTTAGGAACCAGGGTGATATTTTCATTTTGACAAAATGGTTCCAGGTGATCTATTGAGCCAGGGTGAAAGGCATGCAGTGGTCATGTAAGCCACCTAAGGTAATAGTTTAATTTTTAACAAAATAGGTTCCAGGTTATGTATAGAGCAAGGGTAAAAGGTCATTTATGCCACCTGAGGTGACTTTTTTGCCATACATGAGTTTCAGGTGATCTATGGAGCCAGATTCAATGTTCCTCAGTAGTTGTTTAAGCCATCTGAGGTGCAATTTATAAATTGCCAAAAATGGGTTGCAGGTGATTTATGGAGCTGGGGTGAAAGTACTGGAGGTTGCAGTCTAGGCCAGCTGAGGTGATATATATATTTTCCTAAAAACGCATTTCAGGGATTTTGGGATTGGGGCAAAAGGTAGGCAGTGGTCATTTAAGCCATCTGAGGTTAAAGGTAGGTGGTGGCCATCTAGGCCACCTGAGTTGATAATTTTATTTTTGCCAAAATGGGTTCCAGGTGATTGATGCAGTCATTGTAAAAAGTCCACAATGGTTGTTTAAGCCACCTGAGTAGAATTTTTATTTTCCAAACAATGGAGTACACGTGATATCTGGAGCTGAGGTGAAATGTCCATGGTGGTCATTTAAGCCACCTGAGGTTATAGTTCTTATTTTGCAAAAATGGTTTCAAAGTGATATTAAGGAGTAAAAGTCCAGTGTGGATATTTAGGCCTCCTGAGGTAATATCATTTCTTTACCAAAAATATGTTCCAGTTGATTCACAGCACTCAGGTAAAATGTCCACAGTGAACTTTTAAGACACAAGTGATGATATTCTAATTTTTACCAAAAATTGGTTCCAGGTAATCTGTGGAGCTAGGGTGAGCAGTCACGATGTGGTCGTTTAGGCCACCTGAGGTAAAATTTTATTTTTGCCAAAACTGTGTTCAAGAAGATCTGTGGAAACATTGTGAAAGGTCTGAGGAGTTTGTTTTGGACACCCAATGTGACATTTTTATTTTACCAAAAATGGGTTCAGCTAATTTATGGATCTGGAGTAAAAGATCTGCAGAGGTCATTTAGGCCACCAGATGTAATGCTTTTATTTTTACTAAAAAATGTCCAGGTTATTTATGGAGATGAGGAGAAAGGTCTACAGTAGTCATTTAGCCACCAGGTGTGATATTTTATTTTTGCATACTGTGGATTCCAGGTGATACTGTATCTGGAGCTGAGGTGAAATGTCCACAGTGGTCGTTTAAGCCATGTGAGGTGATATTTTTAGATTTTCAAAAGTGGGTTGCTGGTGATTAATGGAGCTAGTGTGAAAGGTCTGAGATTGTTGTTTGGTCACCTGAGGTGATATTTGTATTTTCCCAAAACTGGAATCCAGGTAATTAATGTATCCAGAGTAAACTATCTGCAGTGGTCTTTTAGGCCACCTGAGATGATTTTTCTTTTGCTAAAATTTGTCCCATGTGATATGAATCTGTGATAAAAGCTCTGTGGAGATCATTTAGGCCACATGTGGTGATATTTTAGATTTTGCCAAAACGTGCTCCAGCTGATATATGGAGCCTGGTATGCAGTGGTCATTTAGGCCACCTGAGGTAATATTTTATTTTACCAGAAATGGATTCCAGGTTATGTATGGAGCAAGGGTAAAAGGTCCTTTATGCCACCTGAGATGATATTTTTATTTGTTGCCATAAATGGGTTTCAGGTGATCTATGGAGACAGATTCAAAGTTCCTCATTGGTTGTTTAGGGGACCTGAGGTGAAATTTATGGCAACAAATGGTTATAATTTAAGGTGACTTTGGAGTCATTATGAAAAGTCTAGGTGGTTGTTTAAGCCACCTGAGTTGAAATTTTATTTTGCAATCAATGGATTCCAGGTGATATCTGGAGCTGAGGTGAAATGTCCATGGTGGTCGTTTAAGCCACCTGAGGTTATAGTTCTTATTTTGCCAAAACTCTGTTCAAGGTGATCTATGGAAACATTGTGAAAGGTGTTAGAGTTTGTTTAGGTCACCTGAGGTGACTTTAATTTTACTAAAATTTGTTCCAGGTTTTATGAACCTGAAATAAAATATCTGTGGAGGTCATTTAGGCCACATGAGGTGATATTTTAGTTTTTCCAAAAACATGCTCTAGGTGATCTGTGGAGCCTGGATTAAAGTTGCTTCATGTTTTTTAAGTCACCTCAGGTGAAATGTTTATTTTTTCAAAAATGTGTTTTTGGTGAGTTAAATAGCTGTGGTTGTTTAGGCCACCTGAGGTGATATATTTATTTTTTGCCAGAAATGCATTTCTGGTTATTTATGGGATCGGGTAAAAGGTAGGCAGTGGTCATTTAGGCTACCTGAGGTTAAAGGTAAGTGGTGGTAATTTAGGCCATCCGAAGTTATATTTTATTTTACCTTTGACAAACATATAAATTTCACCTAAGGTGTCCTAAATGAAAAGTGTGAACCATTCAGTCTGGATCCATAGATCTCCTGGAACCCATTTTGGCAAAAATAAAATATCACTCAACTGGCCCATAGGTCTATTACGGACCTTTTCCCCAGCTCCATAAATAAACTAGAACCCAAATTTTGGCAAACAAAATAATATTGCCTTAATAACTACTTTGAACTTTTACACAACTCACATGTAAACCATTTTTGGCAAAAAATATTTCAACTTAGGTGCCTTAATGACCACTGCTGATCTTTCATCCCAGCTTTATAACTCACCTGTAACTTGTTTTGGAGAAACAATGAACATTTCACCTCAGGTGACCTAAATAATCACTGAGGAACTATGAAACTGGCTCCATAGATCATCTGGAACCCATTTAGCAAAAAAAAAAATATCATCCCTGCCTGCCTAAAGGTCCTCTGCAGACCTTTCATAAATCACGTGGAGAACATTTCTGGTAAAATGAAAATATCACCTCTCCTGGCCTAAATGACCACTGCAGATCTTTTACTCTGGATCCATGAATTACCTGGAACCAATTTTGTCAAAAATTGACCACCACCTACCTTCAACCTCAGGTGGAGTAAATGACTGGTGCCAGCCTTTTACTCTACCGTGAATCACTAAATTGTATTTTGGCAAAAATAAATATATCACCTCAGCTGGACTAAATTACACCCTCAGAACTTTCACCCCAGCTCGGCAAATACATAAATAGCACCTCAGGTGGCATAAACAACAACTGAAGAACATTGAATCTGGGTCCATAAATCACCTGGAACCCATTTATGGCAAAATCTAAAAATATCACCTCAGGTGGCATAAATGACCTTTACCCTTGCTCCATATATAATCTTGAATGCATTCTTGGTAAGAATGAAAATATTACCTCAGGTAGCCTAAATGACCACTGCATACCATTCACCCTGGCTCCACAGATCACCTGGAACCATTTTTGCAAAAATGAAAATATCACCCCTGGTGGCCTAAAGGTCTACACAGCAGACCATGTATACAGGTGCCATAAATCACCTGGAACCAACTTCTAGCATAAGATGTATACCAATGTCAACACAGGTGGCCTAAATGACACCGCAGACCTTTCTCCTCAGCTCCATAAATCACCTGGAACCAATTTTAGTAAAAATAAAAACATTACCTCCGTGGCCTAAATGACCACTGCAGATTATTACTCCAGATCTATAAATTACCTGGAACCCATTTTGGTAAAAGCAAAATGTCACATCAGGTGTCCAAAACTAACTCCTCAGACCTTTCACAATGTTTCCATAGATCACCTTGAACACAGTTTTGCAAAAATAACATTTTCACCTCAGGTGGCCTAAACAACCACCTTGTACCATTCACCTAGCTCCACAGATTACCTGAAACCAATTTTGGCAAAAATTTAAATATCACCCTTGTGTCTTAAAAGTTCACTGTGGACCTTTTCCCCAGTGACATAAATCAACTGGAACCTATTTTTGGTAAAACAAGCATTTGTCAATGCGAGCGTTAAGCTTGCAGGTATTTGCAGTGGTATTTGGCACTTGGACATGGCTTAAAAAATCAGTGACAAAGAAGTACAAGCATTTGTCAATGCCGAATGCTGCTTGCTTCTATGTGCTGTTTAGGTATTTGAAAGTCATTGGAGTGCAAATATTGAAAATTCGCGAACTTATGAGCGTCAGTAGGAACTGCGCAATGCAAGCTCATAAAACAGTCATTTTAGGAATTTTTCACCAAATTTTCAACATAGTCATTTTAAGACCTCTGCTCATGAACAGTGTCACTGTGATTTTCTTAATGTGTCCCATAAATTGAGTTCACACACCGACTAAGCCATAGTGTGCTAGATGGGCGGAAAGACATTTTGGCAGGATATGAAAATGACAGCTGTACTGCTCATAAGGAGGTGTGGTACAATGGCAATGTTGACAATCTGGAGTGGAAATATTGAAAATTCACAAACCTACGAGCTGCAGAGGGACTGCACAACGACGCTCAGTAAAACAGTCATTTTAGAGATTTTTTCACTAAATTTTCAACATAGCCATTTTAAGACCTCTGCTCATGAAAAGTGTCACTGTGATTTTCTTAATGTGTCCCATACATTGATTTCGCACACTGACTGTGCCATTGTATGCCTACATGGTGAAAACATGTTTTGGGTGAGATGTGAAAAATAACAGCTGTACTACTCATAAGAAGGTGTGGTAAAATGGCAATGTTGAAAATCTGGAGTGAAATATTGAAAATTCACAAACCTATGAGCGTGCATAGGAACTGTGCAACATGACGCTTGTAAAACAGTAATTTTTTGGAATTTTCCACCAAATTTTCAACATAGCCATTCTAAGACCTCTGCTCATGAATAGTGTCACTGTGATTTTCTTAATGTGTCCCATACATTGATTTCACACACCGACTGTGCCACTGTGCACTACATGGGCAGAAACATGTTTTGGGCAGGATGTGAAAATGACAGCTATACTACTCATAAGAAGGTGTGGTAAAATGGCAATGTTGAAAATCTGGAGTGAAAATACTGAAAATTCGTGAACTTATGAGCCCTGTGGGAACTGCAAAGCGACGCTTAGTAAACCGTCATTTTTAGGAATTTTCACCAAATTTCCAAAATAGGCTTTTGAGAGCCCACCTTATGAATGATGACACTGTCGTTTCATTAATTGGGCCAAAAGGTGATTTTGTGCAGTGACTGCGAAATCACCCTCCAGGCCTGAATAATGCCATGACAGTGACAGAATTCATGAGAAGGGGTCCCAAAACCCCATGTTGAAAATTTGGTGCAAAATTCCAAAATGCCTAAGATATGCAACAAAGTTGAAAAAACCCATCTAGCCCATTATACAGCTTACGGCATTTCCTCAGTTCACGGTCGGCTTTGAAGAGTGCAGCCATGTTCCGGTCCAGCGATGATCATCGCACTGAACTCTGGAGGTAAGTATGGGGTGAGGGGATGTGGATGCAGGTGCGCAGTGGGTGGGTGCGGGTTGTGGGAGGGCGGGGAGACTGCGTGGGACGGTTTTTGATTTACAGGTTATTTTTTACAATTGATGATGTGGGACATTTTACACTCTGGGGTGGGCTCCCAGCATGGCAGAAGGATGGCTGAGGGGCCATGGAGCCAACAGGGATTAGGCAGCCCATTGGCAGATGATGTGGGAAGTTTGCCACGCTGGGGTGGAGCTCCCAGCATGGCACCAAAGATTGGGGGCGTGATGCACTGCAAGCACACAGTGGTGGTTTTCTTTGAAGAGAGACCACCGCTGTCATACAACACCGCGTCGATTGGTGCAGGACTGCCACGCCTGCTCAATGGAGCAGGGGATTGCAGGAGGAGGAACACCTCCAAAGTGTCCCATTTCTCCTAAGACGTCTTCGCATGCACGCAAGTGAACGTAAAATGATATCACCTGAGGTGGCCTAAATGACCACACTGGATTTTTGAGTTCATAATATCACCTTGAAACCATTTTTGGCAAATATTTGAACTATAACCTCAGGTGGCTTAAACAACCACAAAGGACATTTCACCTCAGCTCCAGATATCACCTGGAATAAATTGTTTGCAAAAATAACTATTTAACCTCAGGTGTCTCAAACAACCAGTGAGTGTTTTTCACAATGACTCCATAAATCTTCTGGAACCCATTTTGACAAAATAAAATTATCACCTCTGGTGGTCTAAATGACCGCCACCTATATTTAGCCTCAAGTGGCCTATAAGACCACTGCCTACCTTTACCCCAATACCATAAATCACCTGAAATGCATTTTTAGCAAAAAGAAATATATCACCTCAGGTGGCCTAAACGAGAACCTCAGACCTTTCACCCCAACTCCATAAATCATCAGCAACCCATTTCAGCAAATATATAAATTTCACTTCAGGTGTCTTAAACAACCACTGAGGAACTTTGAATCTGGATCCATATATCACTTGAAACCCACTGATGGCAAAATTAAAATATCACCTCAGGTGACATAAATTACCTTTACCCTTGCTCCATACATAAAATGGAACCAATTTTTAGTAAGAATAAAAATATCTCCTCTGATGGCCTAATTGATCTCTGCAGATCTTTTACTCAGGATCCATAAATTACCTGCTACCTATTTTGGTAAAACATGAGGCGGGATCCCTGCATTGCCTGCCGGGCCATTGAGCACAGGAGCAGCATCATTGAGGCGCTAACCTAGGATGGATGGTGAATAAACATAACACAGAAAGATAATATGATATCAACAGTACATTTAATGATAGTGCAGATACAGTACAGTGTGATCTGTGTAGTACACAGGTGCTGTAGAAGTCACTATTGTGAAGATGTGATGTGGTGCGGTGTGTGATGTGTGTTGGCCACCACCATACCCTCAACTGTACCACATTATGAGGAACGGTGCTCATTTTACTTCACAAAAGCTCCTTGTTCCACATTGTGAGGACTTGTCCACATTTAGTGTTAACATTTTAAAGCAAAACTCTATAGTAAATGATGCAAACAATATATCATTCAATGAATAACAGACATTCTGAACATAAATGTAAACATTGTAACATAGTTCTGAGCTTCTGAGATAAAGTCTTGATTAAGTGTTCCACATTTTGCTTAATTGTTCCACATTTTGAGAGCAATGTTTCACAGTTGGGGAAAAAGATTGAGAGGTATGGCCACCACTCAGGTGTAGAGCAAACAGTTATGTAGTCAAGTGTTGATCTTTCACTCCTGCTATTTAACTCACCAAAAACCCATTTTTGAAAAAAATGAAAATTTCACCTGAAGGTGGATTAAAGAACCACAAAGAAACTTGCAACCAGGTTTCATAGATCACCTGAAGCATATTTATGGCAAAAACTAAAAATATCACCTCATGTGCCTAAATGACTCCACATACATTTTACCCCAGGTTCATATTACTTGGAACAGATTTTAGCAAAATGAAAAATTACCTCAGGTGGCTTAATGACAACCTCAGAGCTTTCACACCAGCTCCTCCATTGATCTTTCACCTGTAGCCCACTTTTTCAAAAACTATAAATATTACCTCACATGGCTTAAATGACCACTGTGGACATGTCATCTCAGCTCCAGATATCACCTGGAATCCATTACATAGAAACATAGAATTTGATGGCAGATAAGGACCGCTTGGCCCACCCAGTCTGCCCATTTCCCTACCTGATGGATAAGCTGCAGATCCCTAGTTAACCAGCAGCCTACTTCTTCCTACCCCCACCCCTAGAATTGCCTTATAACTGTTCCATGCATGCTTGAATTCCACCACTGTTTTGACTCCACAACCTCCTCTGGAAGGCCGCTCCATACATACATCCACAACCCTCTCTGTGAAAAAATACTTCCTTAAATTACCTCTGAGCTGCCCCTTCATCTTCAAATCATGCCTCTTGTTCTTGCACACCTCTTTTTTGAAAGATGCTACCCTCTTGGACTTTGTTGATTCCTTGAGGTACTTGAAAGTTTATATCATGTCCCTCTCTCCCTCCTTTCCTCGAGGCTATACATATTAAGCTCCTTAAGTCTCTCTTCATATGTCTTCTGGTGCAGACCCTGCACCATTTTAATTGCCCTCCTCTGGACAGCTTCCATCCTGTCTATGTCTTTGTGGAGATTGGGTCTCCAGAACTGCATGCAGTACTCCAGATGGGGTCTCACTAGCTGTCTGTACAGAGGATAATAACTTCCTGTTTTCTACTGGTGATGCCTCTCCCTATGCATCCCAGTGTCCCCAACCCACCTTGCTGCCCTCTCACATTGCTTGCCCACCATTGTTTACATTAATATAAATTCCACCTCAGGTGGCTTAAACAACCATCACAGACTTTTCACAATGACTCCATAGAACACCTGGTACCCATTTTGGCAAAATAAAATTACACCTCAGGTGGCCTAAATGACCACCACCTACCTTTAACCTCAGGTGGCTTAAATGACTACTTCCTACCTTTTTCCCAATCCCACAAGTCAGCTGAAATGCATTTTGGCAGAAATAAATATATAACCTCAGGTGGCCTAAATGACAACCTCAGACCTTTCACCACAGCTCCATATAAAACATGGTACCCATTTTCAGCAAAATATGCATTTCACCTCAGGTGGCCTAAATAACCACTGAGGAACCTTGAATCTGGCTCCATAGATCACCTGAAACCCACTGATGGCTAAAAATAAAATATCACCTCCGGTGGCATAGAGGACCTTTTACCTTCCTCCATACATAACTTTGAATCAGTTTTTAGTAAAAATACAAATATCACCTCTGATGATGTAAATCACCACTGCAGATCTTTTACTCCAGATCCATAAATTACCTGGAACCTATTTTGATAAAATTAGAGAGGTGGGACTAGCGCATGGCCTGCCAGGCCATTGAGCACAGGAGCAGCATCGAGACACTAACCTAAGTGTACAACCCATTTTTGGTAAAAAAAATTAAAATATTAACTCAGGTGGCCTAAATGACCACTGCAGATCTTTTACTCCAGATTCATAAATTACTTGGAACCCGTTTTGGTAAAAATAAAATGTTACATCAGGAGTCAAAACAAACTCCTCAGACTTTTCACAATGTTCCATAGATCACCTTCAACCCAATATTGCAAAATAAAAATTTCACCTCAGGTGGCTTAAACAGCCACCTTGTACTATTCACCCAAGCTCCAGAGATTACCTGGAACATATTTTTGGCAAAAATAAAAATATCACCTCTTGTGTCCTAAAAGTTCACTGTGGAACTTTTACTCCAGTACCATAAATCACCAGGAACCTATTTTGGCAATAACATTTATATCACCTCAGGTGGCCTAAATCACCACATTCAACATTTTACCCATAATTTGCTCCATAATTTAAACTTGAAACCATTTCTGGCACAGATAAGACAGATCACCTCAGGTGGCTTAAACGGCCACCATGGATATTTCACCTCAGCTCCAGATATCACCTGGAATTCATTTTTGCAAAAATAAAATTTCCCTCAGGTGACTTAAACAACCATTGTGGGCTTTTCACAATGAGCCATAGATCACCTGGAACCCATTTCTGGCAAAATAAAAATATTACCTGAAGTGGCCTAAATGACCAATCCCTACCTTTTACCCCATAAATCACCTGAAACCCATTTTGCCAAAAATAAATATATGACATCAAATAGCATAAATTAAAAGAACATATCTTTCACTCCTGTTCCAAGTCACCTGGAACCCATTTTGTCTAAAAATTAAAATTTCTCCCAGGTGACCTAAACGATCACTGCATCACATTCACTCCATAGATCACCTGGTACCCATTTTTGGCAAAATAAAAATAGCAACCCTGGTGGCCTCAATGACCACTTTGAACATTTTACACAGCTCCATCAATCACCTAGAAACCATTTTGGCAAAAATAAAAAAATATATCCTCACGTGGAATAAAGAACCTCCGTTGATCTTTCACTCCAGTTATTTAACTCACCAAAACACATTTTTGAAACAAATAAAACATTTCAACTCAGATGGCTTAAAGAACCATGAAGACGCTTTCAACCAGTCTCCATAGATCAGCTGGAGCATGTTTTGGCAAAATCTAAAAATATCACCTCATGTAACCAAAATGACCACCAAATACCTTTTACCCCAGATTCATATCACCTGGAACAAACTTTAGCAAAAGAAAAAGCACCTCTGGTGGCCTAAATGACCACTGCAGATCTTTTACTCTGGATACATTAATTACCTGGATCCCAGTTTTGGGAAACATACAAATATCACTTTGGGTGGCCAAACAACAACCTCAGACCTTTCACACTAGCTCCATTAATCACCTGCAACCCACTTTTAAAAACTAAAAATATCACCTCACGGGCTTAAACGACCACTGTGGACATTTCACCTCAGCTCCAGATATCACCTGGAATCCACAGTTTGAAAAATTATAATATCGCCCTGGTGGCCTAAATGACTACTACAGACCTTTCAACTCAACTCCATAAATCACCTGTAAAAAGTTTTAGTAAAAATTACATATGGTGGCCTAAATGACCATTGCAGATCTTTTGCAAATTACCTGGAACCCATTTTTGGTAAAAATAAAAATGTCACATCAGGTGTCCAAAACAAACTCCTCAGACCTTTCACAATGTTTCCAGAGATCACCATGAACACAGTTTTGGCAAAATAAAAATTTTACCTCAGGTGGCCTAAATGACCACCATGTACCATTACTCTAGCTCCACAGATTACATAGAAGCCATTTTTGCAAACAAATTAAAATTATCATCCCTTGTGTCTTAAAAGTTCACTGTGGACCTTTTACCCCAGTGCCATTATTCAACTGGAACCTATTTTTGGCAAATAAATGATATCACCTTAGGTTGCCTAAATATCCACACTGGACTTTTACTTCACAATATCACCTTGAAACCATTTTGGGAAAAATAAGAACTATAACATCAGGTGGCTTAAATGACCACCATGGACATTTCACCTCAGCTCCATATATCACCTGTAATCCATTGTTTTCAAAAGTAAAAATCATCCCAGGTGGCTTAAATGACCACCCTAAGATCCAAGATTACTTGGAACCCATTTTGGCAAACTAAAAAAATCACCTCTTTTGTTATAAAAGTTCACTGTGGACCTTTACCACAGTGCCATAACTCACCTGGAACCTGTTTTTGTCAAAAAATTATATCAGCTCTGGTGGCCTAAATTACCACACTGGACTTTTTACACATGCTTCACAAATACCTTGAAACCATATGAAAAATATGAAATATCACCTCAGATGGCTTAAATGACCACCATGGACTTTTCACCTCAGCTCCAGCTGTTACATGGACTCAACTGTTTGCAAAAATAAAAAAATGTTACCTCAGGCGACTTAAACAACTATTGTTGACTTTTCACAATGACTCCATAAATCACCTGGAACACATTTTGGCAAAATATAAATATTTCCTAAGGTGGTCTAAATGACCACCACCTATAACATCAGGTGGCCTAAATTACCACAGCCTATGTTTTACCTCAATCCCATATATCACCTGAAACCCATTTTTGGCAAATATATATATCACATCAGGTAGCGTAAATGTCCACTGCAGAACTTTCACCGCAGCTCCATCAATAATCTGGGACCCATTTTTGGTAAATACAAATTTCTTCTAAGGGTTCCAAATGACCACTGTTACCATACAGTCGGGCTCCATATATCTCCTGGAACCCATTTTGGCAAAATAAAAATATCACTCCTGTTGGCTCGTAGGTCTACTATGGGCCTTTTCCCAAGCTCCATAAATAACCTGGAATACATTTTGTGGCAAAAAAATTGCCTTAATGACTACTTTCAACTTTTACACTGGCTCCAAAATCACATGAAAACCATTTTGGCAAAGATTAAAACTATCAACTTAGGTAGCGTAATGACCACCACTGACCTTTCACCCCAGTTCTGTGACTCCTGGAACTCATTTTTGAAAACAAAGTAAACATTTCACCTAAGGTGACATAAAGAAACACTGAGGAACTTTGAACCTGAAACCCATTTTGGAAAGAAATAAAAATATCACCTCAAGTGGCATAAATCATCACTGCAGTCACTGCTAAATAACTCACCTGGAACCACTTTTGGTAAACATAAAATATCACCTCAGGTGGCCTATATGACCCCCACAGACCTTTTAGAAAGGCTCCATTAAGCAACAGGAACCCATTTTGGAACCCATTTTGGCCAAAACAAAATATAACATAAGAGCCCAAATGAGCATGGGGATATTTCACCCAGCTTCATTAATTACCTGTAACCTATTTTTGGTGAAAACTAAAATATCACCACAGGTGGCCTAAATGACATCCACAGACTTTTGCCCCATGTACATAAATTACCTGGAACCCATTAAGACAAAAATATATCACCTCAGGAGGCCTAAATGACCACCACGTACCATTCACCCTGTCTGTACAGATCCCATTTTTGCCAAAAATGGAAATAACATTCCTGGTTGCCTAAATGTCCTCTTCAGGCCTTTCACCTTGCTACATAAATCACCTGGAACCAATTTCTCTTAAAAATAAAAAATATCACCTCTCCTGGCCTAAATGACCACTGCAGATCTTTACTCTGGATCCATAAATTACCGGGAACATATTTTTGGCAGAAATACAAATATCATCTCAGGTAGCCTAAATGACAACCTCAGACCTTTTACACTGGCTCCATTAGTCACTTACAACCCACTTTTTGAAAACTAAAATATCACCTCAGGTGTCTTAAAAGGCTCCATGGACCTTTAACTCCAACTTCAGATAGCAACTGGAACTGATTTTACAAAATAAAAATTTCATGTCAATTGACTTAAACAGCCACTGTGGACCTTCCACAACGACTCCATAGATCACCTGGAACCTATTTCTGGCAAAAATAAAAATCACCTCAGGTAGCATCAATGTAAAAATAGATATTTTACCCCTGCTCCATAAATCACCTGGAACTCATTTTTTGCAATTTATGAAGCCAGAGTTGATTGTAGGAGGTGATAATTTAGGTCACCAGATGTGATATTTATTTGGTCAAAATAGGTTTCACTTGATTAATGGAGATAATGTGAACAATCTGTAGTGGCCATTTAGGATTCCTGATGTGATATTTTTATTTTTGCCAGAACTCTATTCCTGGTGGTTCATGGAGCCAGTATAAAATTACAGCTGTGGACATTTAGGCTGCCTGGGTAACACTATTTTTGTAGAAAAATGGGTGCCATGTAATTTATGGAGCTGGAATGATTATTCTGCGGTGCACCTGCAAAAATAATTATATTACCTCTGGTGGTCTAAAGGACCACCGTGGACCTTTACCTGGCTCTATAAATCACCTGGAACCCATTTTTGGCAAAATGAAAATATAAATTCAAGAGGCCTAAATGACCACAGTGGATGTTTTACCCTGTCTTCATAAATCTCCTTTATCTATTTTTGACAAAAATAAAAATATCACTTCAGGTAACATAAATGACCACCACAGCCCTTTTGCAGGGCTCCATCAAACTCCTGGAAACAATTTCTGGCAACAATAAAATATTTCCTCAGGTGGCCTAAAGGACCACTGCGTACCTTTTCTCTGGGTCCATAAATCATCTGGAACTCATTTTTGAAAAATAATAATAACTTCTCAGGTGGCCTAAACCACCACCACAGACATTTTCCCCAGCTCCATATATCACCGGAACCCATTTTAGAAAAAATAAAACTTTCACCTCAGGTGGCATAAACAACCATCACTGACCTTTTATAATTACTCCACAGATCACCTGGAACCCTGTTTTTTAATATAAATATCACCTCATGTGTCCTACATGACCACCACCTTCTTTTATCCTTCATCCCTAAATTACCTGGAACACATTTTTGCAAAATGCAAATATCTCCTCAGTTGGCTTAAATGAATTTTGCAGTCGTTTTACTCAGGCTCCATATATCACCTGTAACCAATTTTTGAGAACAATAAAAAAATGAACTCAGCTGGACTAAATGTTGGCCTTTGTGGTCAGGTGATTTATGCAGGTGGGGTAAAAGGTAGGCAGTAGTAACTTAGGACACCTGATGTTAAACACAGGTGGAATACAGGCCACCTCAGGTGATATTTTGTTGTTACCAAAATGGGTTCTAGATGTTTTATGGAGCTGGGGCAAAGGTGCTGATTTAAGCAAACTTGAGCTGATATTTTCTTTTGCCAAGAACGGTTTCCATGTAATTTATAGAGCCAGAATAAAAGATCTGGGGTAGTCATTTAGTCCACTTGAGGTGATGTTTTGTTATTGCCAAAAATGGGTTACAGGTGATGTAAATGATGACTACCTGCCTTATACCTCAACCTCATAAATCACCTGGATCTCATTTTGGCAAAATAGAAATATCACCTCAGATGGCCAAAATGATCACTGTGGATCTTTAGCTTCAGATAGCATAATGTCCAGTGCAGACGCTTTACGCTGCCTCCATAAATCACAAGGAAAAATTAAAATATCACCTCAGGTGGTCTAAATGGTTAATGCTGACCTTTAACCTCAAGAAGCATAAAACACCACTGCAGACATTTCACTTTGCCTCCATAAATCACCTAGACCAGTTTTGGCAAATAAAAAATGTCACCTCAGGTGGTTGTAACGGCAACCACAAACCTTACACTGGCTATATAGATCACCGATTTATGGAAGCAAAGTGAAAGGTCTGCAGTGGTATTTTATGCTTCTTGAGGTTAAAGGTCAGCATTAGTCATTTAGGCCAATTGAGGTGATATTTTATCGCTACAAAAATTGGTTCCGGTGATTTGTGGAGGTAATTAAAACGCCTGCACTGGTCGCTTATGCTATCTGAGGTTAGAATCCTCAGACCTTTACACCAGCTAAATTATTCACTTACAATCCAATTTTTCAAAACTGAAAATATCCCTCAGGTGTCTTAAATGGCTGCCATGGACCTTTCAACCAAACTATAGACATGAACTGGAACTGATTTTATGCAAAATAAACATGTCACCTCAGCTGTCTTAAACAACCACTGCAACCTTTCACAATGACTCATAGATCACCTGGAACCCATTTATGGCAAAAAAATATTACCCCAGGTGGCCTAAATGACCACTGCCTGCCTTTTACCCATAAATCACCTGAATCCCATTTTTGGCAAAAATACATATATCACATCAGGTAGCACCATGATAGGTGGTGGTCATTTAGGCCACCTGAAGTGATAATTTTGGCAAAATAAAATATCACTCCTGTTGGCTCATAAGTCTACTACAGATCTTTCTCCCTATTGGTACATTGGTAAAAACAGATATTTCACCGGGCTGGATAAAGCACCTGGAACCCATTTTTGCAAAATAAAATTTCATACCAGGTGGTCTAAACCACCACTGCATCACATTCACTGTGTCTCCATAGATCACCTGGAACCCATTTTTGAAAAATAAAAATCGCAGCCCTGGTGGTCTAAAGCTCCACTGTGAATATTTTACCTCACCTCCATAATTCACCTAAAACCAATTTTGGCAACAACAAAACATATCACCTCTGGTGGCCTCAATGACCACTTTGGACTTTTACACCAGCTCCATCAATCACCAGAAACCATTTTTGAAAAAAATCACCTCAGGTGGAATAAACGACCATCACTGATCTTTCACTCCAGCTATTTAATGCACCAAAGCCCATTTTTGAAACAAATAAAATGTTCAACTCAGGTGGCTTAAAGAACCATGAAGAAACTTTCAACCAGGCTCCAAGATCAGCTGAAGCATGTTTTGGCAAACACTAAAATATCACCTCATGTGGTCTAAATTACCTCCACAGACCTTTTACCCCAGATTCATATCACCTAGAAAAAATTTTAGAAAAAGAAAAATCACCTCAGGTGGCCTAAATGACCACTGCAGATATTTTACTCTGGATACATTAATTACCTGGATCCCAGTTTTGGTAAAATACCAATATCACCTCAGGTGGCCAAACAATAACCTCAGACCTTTCACACCAACTCCATTAATCATATGCAACCCACTTTTAAAAACTAAAAATATCACCACGTGGCTTAAATGACCACTGTGGACATTTCACCTCAGCTCCAGATATCACCTGGAATCCACTGTTTGCAAAATAAAAATTTCACTTCAGGTGACTTAAACAGCCATTGTGGACTTTTCACAATTACTCCATACATCACCTGGATCCAATTTTGGCAAAAATAAAATTATTACTTCAGGTGGCCTAAATGACCACCACCTGCCTTTAACCTCAGGTGGCCTAAATGGCCACTGCCTACCTTTCACCCCAATCCCATAAATCACATGAAATGCATTTTTGGCATAAATAAATATATCCCTCAGTGGCCTAAATGACAACCTCAGACCATTCACCCCAGCTTCATAAAACCCCTGCAACCCATTTTCAGCAAATATATAAATATCACCTCAGGTAGCTTAAACAAAAACTGAGGAACTTTGAATCTGGCTCCACAGATCACTGGAAACCCATTTATGGCAACAAATGAAAATATCACCTCAGGACCTTTTACCCTTGTTCCATACATAACCTGGAACCCATTTTAGTAAAAATAAAAATATTACCTGGTGGCCTAAATGACCACTGCATCCTTGCTCCATAGATCACCTAGAACCATTTTGGCAAAATGAAAATATCACCCGGTGGCCTAAAGGTCCACTGTAGACCTTTATCCAGGCACCACAAATTACCTGGAACCAATTTTGGGCAAAAATTGAATAGAAATGTCACCCCACATGGCCTAAATGACTAATGCAGACCTTTCACCTCAGCTCCATAAATCAGCTGGAACCAGTTTTAGAAAAAATACAGTGCCTTCAGAAAGTATTCACCCCCTTGGATTTTGTCACATTTTGTGATGTTGCAAACTCAAATTAAAATACATTTATATGGGATGTTTATGTCACGTATCTACACAAATTACTCTATAAAGTCAAAGTGGAATGAAACTTCTGGAATTTTGTGTACGCTTAATTAAAATAAAAACCTGAAATGTCTTGATTTTATAAGTATTCACCCCTTTGCTATGACACTCCAAATTGAGCTCAGGTGCATCCAATTTCCTTGTGAGATCACTCTAAAACTTGAATGGAGTCCACCTGTGGTCAATTCAAATGGTTGACATGATTTCACACAGTGCATGTCAGAGCAGAAACTCTACCATGAAGACCAAGTAGCTGTCCGTAGAACTCTGTGATAGAATTGTGAGGAGGCATAGATCTGGGAGGGTATAAAACATGTTTAGGTGTTGAAAGTTCCCAGGAGCACAGTCAAGTCCATCATTAGAAATGGAAAGATTACGGAACCACCCAGACTCTTTTCTAGAGCAGGCCGTCCTCCCAAACTGAGCAACCGGGCAAGAAGGACCTTGGTCAGGAAGTGACCAAGAACCCAATGACCACCCTGACAGAACTACAGAATTCCATGGCTGAGATGGGAGAACCTGTCCAGAGGACAACAATCTCTGCAGCACTTCACAGATGTTGCCTCTATGGAGAGTGGCTAGGCGGAGCCACTCCTGAAAGAGGACACATAATAACATGCCTGGAGTTTGCAAGAAGGCACATGGCAGACTCTGAGACAATGTGGCAAAAATTCTCAGGTCTGATGAAACAAAATTGAACTTTTGCCTGAATGCAAAGCGCTATGCCTGGCGCAAACTGAACACAGCTCATCACCTGTGTAACACTATCCCTTCCATGAAGTATGGTGGTGGCAGCATCATGTTATGGGGATGCTTTTCAGTGGCAGGGACTGGGGCACTTGTCAGGATAGAGGAACAATGAATGGAGCCAAATAGAGGCACATCCTTGAGGAGAACCTGCATCAATCTGCAGTAGACCTTGGATTGGGGCAAATATTTACATTCCAACAGGACAATGACCCAAGCATACAGCCAAAGCAACCCTGGAGTGGCTTCAGAACAAGAAAATGAATGTTCTTGAGTGGCCCAGCCAAAGCTCAGACTTGAATCCCATTGAGAATCTTTGGAAAGACTTAAAGATTGCGGTTCACTAACACTCCCTATCCAACTTGACAGAGCTTGAGCAAATCTGCAAGGAAGAATGGTCGAAAATCCTCAATCCAGATGTGCAAAGCTGATACAGACATACCCAAGAAGACTCAAAGCTGTAATTGCTGCCAAAGGTGCTTCTACAAAGTATTGATTCAGGGGTGAATACTTAAGTAAACAAGATATTTCAGTTTTAATGTTTCATAAATTTTGTTACACAATAAAAATATTTTGCCCCTTTAAATTGTTGAGTATGCTGTGTGAATCAAGGGGAAAAAAATTCAGTGCATTAAAATTCTGGTAGTAACACAACAAATGTGACAAAATCCAAGGGGGTGAATACTTTCTGAAGGCACTGTAAAAATATTACCTCTGGTGGCCTAAATGACCACTGCAGATCTTTTACTCCAGAACCATAAATTACCTGGAATTCATTTTTGGTAAAATAAAAATGTCACATCAGGTGTCAAAACAAGCTCCTCAGACCTTTCACAATGATTTCATAGATAACCTTGAACACAGTTTTGGCAAAATAAAATTTCACCTTAGGTGGCCTAAACGACCACCTTGTACCATTCACCCTAGCTCCACAGATTACCTGGAACACATTTTTGGAAAAAATAAAAATATTACCCTTGTGTCTTAAAAGTTAACTGTGGACCTTTTACCTCAGTGCCATAAATCAACTTGAACCTATTTTTGTAAAGAAATGATATCATCTCAGGTGACCTAAATGACCACACTGGACTAATCACTCCATAATATCATCTTGTTACCATTGTTTTAAAAAATAAGAACTATAACATCAGGTGGCTTAAAAACAGTGTATACTTTTCACAATGACTCCATAAATCACCTGGAACCCATTTTGGCAAAACTAAAATTATCTCCTCAGGTGGGCTCAATAACCACCACCTATGTTTAACCTCAGGTGGCCTAAATGACCAGTGCCTACCTTTACCCCAATACCATAAATCACCTGAAGTGCATTTTTAGCAAAAATAAATATATCACCTCAGGTGGCCTAGACGACAACCTCAGACCTTTCAACACAACTCCATAAATCACCTGCAACCCATTTCAGCAAATACATTAATTTCACCTCAGGTGTCTTAAACAACCACTGAGGAATTTTCAATCTGGCTCCATGTATCACGTGAAACCCATTGATGGCAAAAATTAAAATATCCTCAGGTGGCATATGGCTAGGACCTCACTTGGACAGAGGTCTTTCTGCCATAGAGCCCTTCTTGGTACAACGCTCTTCCTCGCCATCACTGAAATCCCCACCATCTCCACATTCAAAACTGCCCTCAAAAAGTGAGTTGGTCAGCAAGCGCTGCTGCACCTGTGCTTAATGGATGCTCAAACACCCTTTGTCCTGACAATGCCCACTGGCTGCACTGTCTCCTCACCTTCTTATTTCTACCACCTACATTACTGCCATATCCGCTGCCTACTGTATCGCTACTGTCAAGAACTAACCATGTATGGCATTTTATGATACTGCTTGCTATGTTGCCCAACTAGTATGCTACTCTGTTACCAAACAGATCAAACTTCCGCTGTACTGTTCCTGTCACATGCTTTACGTTCTTTGTAATCTTATACCGTGTAACCTGTTTGACTGTTTCACATTGCAATGTCATACCTTTATGCTGCTAAACCCTGTATTCTACCCTGTTATCCATTGTACGGTACCTGCACTGTATAATACTACCAATGTATGCTGTATCCATGATCCATTTTGCTTGTCTCTTTATCCTCATGCTCGCCTACTGGATGTATTCTGTATCTGTATTATCTTCCTTTCTGTTGACAGGTACCTTTGGAAATGAGCCTCTGGCTCAAAGGTTGTAAACTGATTGCATTATAAATAAATAAATAAAAATAAATGACCTTTACCCTTGCTCCATACATAACATGGAACCAATTTTTAGTAAAATAAAATATCACCACTGGTGGCCAAAATGACCACAGCAGATCTTTTACTCCAGATCCATAAATTACCTGGAACCTATTTTGGTAAAACTTGAGAGGTGGGTCATTGAGCACAGGAGCAGCATCAGTGAGACACTAACCCAGGTTGGACAGTGAGTAAATATAACAGACAGATAATGTGATATCAACAGTATATTTAATGGCAGTGCAGATACAGTACAGTGTGATCTGTGTAGTATGCAGGTGCTGTAGAAGTCATTGTAGAAGATGTGATGTGGTGCAGTATGTGTGATGTGTTTGGCCACCACCACAACTCTCAACTGTACCACATTATGAGGAATGGTCCTCATTGTACTTCACAAAAGCTCCTTGTTCCGCACTGTAAAGACTTATCCCACATTTAGTGTTAACATTTTAAGCAAAACTCTATTACTTGGTATTACTTGGTATGAAAGTACAGAAGAAGGCCAGAGCCCATTGAGACTGTTCCCCACACTATGTGGGACATTATTTATCTATTATCCCTCAACCAAACATCTAATTTGTTTTTAAAGATAGTGGTACTAGTTGCCTCTACCAATTCTTGTGGCAAGGTGTTCCATACAATGGATGCTCTTATTGGAAAAAAGTTTCCCTTTGATGGTTTTATAAGTTTTTACTTCAAGCTGTTTATTATGCAGTCTTGGAACATGTCTCCTTTGGAGCGTGTTAGACCACATTTTTCCATTAGATCTGGTGAATTTATTAAATTAAAAACCATAAGCATATCACCTCTTAATCTTCTAGTCTGAAGAGAGAAGAGACCAGTATCTTTTAATCTGTTCTGATAATCCAAGTTTGTTAATCTTGGAATCATTCTACTTACTCTCCTTTGAACCTGTTCAAGAATTGGTATGTCTTTTTTTTTGGTTTGATTCCAGAAAGGTGAGCCATAGTCTAGATACGGTCTAATGTATGCCCTATACAATGGAATAAGGCATTGTTCAGTGCGATTAACAAAAGTGCATTTTATTTGCCTCAAAAGTCTGTTGGTCATGCAGGCAGTTCTAACACAGTGATCATTTAATGTAAGTTTATTATTAACATATATCCCTAAATCTTTTCACAATTTGATGAGTGAAGTAGTAGTCCGTTTATATAATATATCGTTTTGGATTATTTACACCGAAAACACTACTAAACATTTGTCTTGATTAAACTGCATATGATTTTCATTTGCCCAAAGTGTTAATTTTCCAAATCCTTCTTTAATGCAGAAATATTTTCTTGATTATAAACCTTGCCCCAGTTTAGTATCGTCTGCAAATTTAACCATGAAGTTATTTGGTTCTGTTTGTAAATCGCTGATAAAGAGATTAAACACTGTTGGACCCAAGACCGACCCTGTGAACCACCACTTGTCACACTACCCAAATCAGACAAGATATAATTAATTCTGACTCTTTAAGAATGATTTGTCAACCTGTTTAAAGTCCAGTTGACAATATATGAACATACTGAACATATGAAATTTGCCAGCAGATAAAGGCCTAGAGGTCTGTCAAGTCTGCTCGAATGTGCAGCTAGCACCCTATTCTGCAGCTGCCCTCCCTTCCACCCTTCCCTTCATTAACCCTCCCTTGTCCTGTCCCATCCTTGTTTGAAGCAGTCCACTGTCCTACTGCATACCACTTCAGCAGGTAACGCATTCCACCAAGCCACCACCCTCTCTGTAAAAAGTGTCTCCTCATCTCCCTCCTGAACCTTCCTCGCTCCAGTCTCATATCATGGCCCTGGTGGCCTCCTCCTTACTTTGAACAGCCCCTCTGTACCCATCTTGTTTATTCCTTTCATGTATTTAAAGGTTTCAATCATGTTACCCCATCTCTCCTCTACTCCAGTGAGTACATGTTCAACTCCTTCAACCTCCTCTCGTATGATAAGTCTCCCAGACCCTTGATCATCTTTGTCGCTCTGTGCTGCACCCTCCAGTAACTTAATGTCCCTCTTCAGATACGGATGCCAGTACTGCACGCAGTACTCCAGGTGTGGTCTAACTAATGACCTATACAGTGGCAGAATCACCTCCTCCTCCTTGAGGATATACCCTTGCAATACAACCCAGCATTTTGTTGGCCTTTGCAGCTGCCTTCCTACATTGTGCCAAGTTGTTCATTGACCCTGTAATGAGCACACCAGATCCTTCTCCTCCTCTGTCTGGGCTAGCTACTTCCTAGCTGGTAACTCCTCCTTGGGTTCTTCATCCCCAAATGCAGCACCTTGCACTTTTGGCATTAAAGCCCAGTTGCCAGGTGTCTGACCAGGTTTCAAGCTTTGCCAGATCATCCTGCAACCCCTGCCATCCCCCTAGGTCATCCACCACCACGCCTACCTTGCTATCATCAGCAAACAGACTGATCTTGCTCTTGATGTCCCATGATATGTCTGCAATGAATATCCCAAACAACACTGGTCCCAACACTGAGCCCTGTGGAACCCTCTCATCACTGACCTTGGGTGTGAGAGCTCCCACCCACCACCACCACCCTCTGTTGCCTTCCCTGCAGTCAGTTTCCTACCCATCTCACCAGCTTTGCACCTGCCCTGTGCCTACTAATTTCCTTCCCAGCCTTCCATGTGGCACTGGGTCGAGTGCCTTACTAGAAGTCCAGATATAGGACATCCACTGCATGGCCCCTGTCCAGTTGCCTAGTTACCCAGTCATAGAACTCAACCAGGTTGGTTTGGCAGGATCTGCCACAAATGAAGCCATGCTGTCTGCTGTCCTGTAGTCCTTGGCCTCTAGGAGGGCCACCAGCCTCTCCTTCAGGATAGTCTCCATTAGCTTACCCATGATGGATGTGAGGCTCACTGGTCTGTAGTTTCCTGGTTCATCCTTGGGGCCACTCTTGTGGATGGGCACCACATGAGCCATCCTCCAGTCCTGAGGTACACACACCGAATGTAGTGAGGCATTAAATAGGTCTGCCAATCCTGCAAGGACCTCTGCCAGCTCCTTCAGTACCCTGGGGTGGATGCCATCTGGGCCTGGCACCTTGTCCACCCTCAGTGCCTTCAAACCCTCTTGAACTCTGCTCTCCATGATTACCCCATCTGTCACCACATCCCCTGCTTCTGCCATTTCTCCCACCTTGGGTGTCATCCCTCTTCTCTTTAGTAAATACTGAGCAGAAGTACTCATTTAGTGCTTCGCATATTGCATCCTGCTTCCACCCAACCCCCATCCTTCCTAATCCTTACTATGTGGTCCTTACAGCTCCTTTTCTCCCTGATGTACTTAAGAAGTCCATCTCCCCTTCTTAATGCCTTGTGCCAGCCTGAGTTCCATAGATGCTTTGGCTTCCTTACTGCCCTTGTCCCTCCTTTGCTTCTGTCAAGTACTCCTCCTGTCCTCCCGCTCCCTGTTTTCTTGTACTTCCTAAAGACAGGTCTTTTCCTCCTTACCTTTTCCATGACCTCCTTGCTCAACCAGATCGGTTTCTTAGCCCTAGCCTTCTGCGCTGGGCTTTGCTGCAGTTTTGGTTGCCTCCACTATCCCCAGCTTTATGAGCTCCAACCTCTGGTTAGTGTCCATACTAGATTGAATTCTGGCCAGCTACCCTTTACCACTTTCCCCATCTTCCCAAAGTCAGCCCTCCTGAAGTCCAGCACTATTGTGCCAGATTCCACTCCTTCCTTGCCCATATCCAATGTGAGCCATACTGAGTGGTGGTCACTCCTGACAGCGGTTCCTCCACTGTAAGTTATCTCACAAAGTTCCCATTTGCCAGCACAAGGTCAAAGGGTATTTCCTAACCTGGTTGGTTCACTGACCATTTGCAGCTGAAGCTGTCCTGGAAGGCATCCAGCAGTACCTGCTCCTTCTGTTCCTGGTTGTTGGGGTGCTCAGTCCACTCCTGGCATATTGAAGTCCACCACAATCACACACTACCCTTCTCACAGGTCCTCCTGATCTGTCCCGCTAGTTCCTGTCTAACTCCTCCATCTGAGATGGTGGCCTGTACACCACTCCCATTCTAAGAATCCTATTCTTGGAATCCTGGATTTGCATCCAAGTGACTTGGTACTACCCTACTCCCTTCCTCCCTTACACACTTCAGTCCTTCCTTCACATATAGTGCCACCCCTCCTTTCCCAATCACCCTGTCCCTATAAATAACCTGTACCCTGGTACAGACAGGTCCCAGTCATTGTATTGGTAGCCCATGTTTCCATGATGGCTGAAATGTCCACCTCTCCTCTGCCATGAGAACCTGTAACTGCAGTTTCCTCCCAAGGCTCTAGCATTAAGAGTAACCACCTTCCACCCTTTCCCCCTCCCATTCTGCCCTCCTTTCCTAGCATCACCAACAGTACTTGCCATTTGTCCTTTGTCACTGTTATGGTGGTATGCTCATAGTTTCAACCTGTGGTCTCTGCATATCTCTTCCCAACTGCCACCCCCACTCCTAGTTTAAATTCCCAACTTCCTCTATGTACTCCTCCATCCTCTGTTTCAACACTTTCTTTCCCTGCTCACTCAAGTGTAGTCTGTCCTTGGCATAGTGACTACTGTCCTCCCAGGTCCCTCCCCACCAACCCAACAGCCCATACCCTTTAGCACAACACCAGGTTCTTAGCCATCTGTTAAATTCCTCTATTCTCAATGTTCTTGTTGTGCTTGCCTTTGGCATGGAAGTATCTCTGAAAAGTTACTGATCTTCCTGCCCTCTCACATAATTGTGCTAGTTCCTCAAACCTCCTCTGGACTGTATCTACTGTCTTGTCAGCCAGGTCGTTTGTCCCAAGATGTATAATTAAATGAGGCTTGTCCCTACCCTTCTAGCATATTTCAGAACAGACTGTCCCACCCTTTCTGCTGTCATTCCTGGCATGGCCTCCACCCAAATGCGACTATGCCTCTCCCTTGCTACTACACCTAACTCATCTTAGTATTGAGTCCCCAGCACTAAGATTCCATCCCTCTTACTCCTGCTTGCTTCCATTCATCTCCCTCTCTCATTTCCAGCTCCTCTTCTTCCTCCTGCACATTATTTCCCCTTTACCCTGTTGCAATTCTCCAGCAGAACTTCCTCCACTCCAGTTTGGTCCAGGCATTTATCAATTACTCCTCTAATTTTATAATTTCCTCCTCCACCTTCTTCCTCTCTAGCAGCAGTGCACAACTATTTTCTGAAGGCCCTTCACAAATGCCCACCCTCTCTCTTCATAGTAACCTGTTCTCTCCTTTCCACTCCATGACTTTTGCCACTTCTTCACCTCCCTCACAAGTCCCTATCTCCTCCTTCCATTTGTCTTTTGTCTCCTGACCTGGTTTCTCCGGCAATTTTTCTTCCTGGCCTGGGGTCCTTTGTCTCTGCTTCCTTCTTCTGACCCTCTCCTCACCACTGTTGGCTTAAATCACCCTCCCTCATCTCCCTTCTTCCTCCCTCCAGTATTGGGCTAAAGCCACCCCAATCTGCCTTGCCTGTGCTTCTTCCTCCTGCAGACCCTCAATCTCCTTTCTAAGTTTTCTATGTGGTTGCACACTAAACATCCTCCACACTCCAGGCAATTTTAGAAAGATTGGTGCACCGCAATTGTTGCAGCCTACCACCCTACCCATTGCTGTCATTGCCTCGGCGACCTCCACCCTTCCAGATGCAGGACACCAAACACTCCCCAAGTCTCCCTCTCCTCTTCTATCAGTGCAAAACATTTCTTTATTTCCTTACCTCCTTTGTTGCACACATTTATATATATTGAGCAACTGCTTTTATATTCCTATCCTTCCTATCACACTCAAACACAGACTTTAAGTAGCCATTGCACAACCTTGTTCAAACTCCTACTCCTCCTTTCCCCAATGCAATATCAATGCGAAGAAGTAATAATAAAGCTCCTAGATTTGCATTTACTTTCCTTCCACTGAGAGAGCAGTCACCTCTTCACTTGCTGCTGTTCCTTTCCTGGATGTCTGCTTTTGCTATGACAGGTGCATATCCTTTGCCTGTTTGAGGAAGTGTTGTCAGAACCCTGGTATAAAGGAAATAATGGACCAAGGGTGGGACCAGCCCAAGTCTTCCAGAAACAATCAGGTAGCTGAGGCCTCTGGTCAGACCATTAGCACCTTCCCCACTCTGCACTCAAACTTTGCAGCTAGTGAAGCCAGCAACAATGAATCACAATTCTACTCAAAGCCCCCAAATAGGTTTGCTACCCAAAGAAACAGGACTCCAATTCAAACGGCTTCACCAACAACACATCAAAATAGGCTTGGAATTAGAAGATATACGTCTCCAATTCAAAGAAACAGACCCAGTTAAATCACACCAATTATGTTTTAAAACAGAAAATAGGTCTCTACAAATGCAGCCTGCCACACAGTGAATCAAACAAATGAACTCACTTATAGCTACCAAAACAGGTTTCAAAATTCCAACAACCCCAAACAATACCCTGCTAGCCCCTTAGTAGTAAGAAAAGAAATAACCTTCTACCAAGTAGAATCCACAAGAAACAATGTAAAACAACAAGAAGCTACTGTACTGTAAATCTGATCTTGTCCCCTTCTAGTTCCTTCTGAGAAGCCAAAGCACTGAGTTCCAAATTCTGTGATTTCCCTTGTGCTGCTTTCAAAATCAGACAGTTCAAACTCTGGTGACAAGCCTAGATTGTGCATTTTAGTAATGAGTTTTTCATGTGAGACTATATCAAGCTCTATTAAAGTCCAAAAGAATTACATCAGTAGGGATACCCACATCTAGTAGAGCACTTATATTATTGTAAAAGGATATCAGATTGGTGGTGCAGGAATACTTGGGAGTAAACCCATTCTGATTTGAATAATAAATTCCTAATTTTAACAATATTGATCTATGAGACTTCATTACTCATTCCATTAATTTACCAGCCACTGAGGTCAGGCTAATTGGACGATAATTTTGTACAGAACCTCTATTGCCTTTTTTAAATATGGAGTAACTATTGCTGAACACCAATCATTTGGTACAATGCTTTCTTGTAAGGATTTGTTGAAGATAATTGACAAGCGTATAGAAATATTTTTAGAGGTTTCGATCAGAAACCATGGATGAATACCGTCTGGGCCCGTACTAGTATTTTTTAGTTTTTGATAGCCTGTACAATGTCAGTTGGATAGAACCTATGATAATCTATGTGGTGAACTTTAAATGTACTAATAGGTGATTTTTGAGAGAAGACAGAACAAAAGTACTTATTAAAGAGATTTGAGGTTTCTATATCAGATAGAGATGAGCCGTTGGTTATAATGGGACCAATGGTCCTTGATACACCTTTTTACTATTTATATAGGAGAAAGAGATTTGTGACAGTCTTTTGTGAGGTAGTTTAAATTCTAGCTTATTTTTGCCAATTTAATAGCATTTTTAAGTTTTCACAGATAGTCTGTATTTATGTAATAGAGTAGTTTTAAATGGAACAGAACTATTCTTAAGTTTCCTAAAAGTTTAATTTTTATTTTAATCTGATTTTTAATTGCCTTGTTGAACCAAGGGGAATTTTTCCTTTATTATTAAATTTCCTCTAAGATGGAATAAAGGTATTTTCCAAATAATGTACAATGTTTTAAAAAGTCCCAAGCTTGTGGTGTTGTACAATTAAGATTAGATTCCCAGTTTATGTTTTCTAAGTATTAATTGATTTTAGAAAAAATGCTTTATTATAATTTTTGTACAGTATAACTTCCTTTGTGTAGTTTTAAACTGTTGAATTTCAAAAGAATAGATGAATGATCACTGGTCCCAAGTGGATCCCAAATTTGTAAATTGCTAATTTGTTGCTCTATGTTAGTAAACAATAGATCCAAAATATTAGGACCTCAGTGGGTTCAGTAACAAGTTGTTGTAATCCAGTACTAACTACCACATCTATTAGTAATTTCTTGGCATAGGACTGTCCTGAGAATGAGTCCCAGTTAATATGAGGGAGGTTAAAGTCACCAAATATTACAGTATCTTGAGATTCTGAAAATGTGTAATTTCTTTAAACATATCAGTTGTGTAATCTGAATTTGCAGATGGAGGTCGATAGATGTTACCAATAGTTATATAGGACTGCTCCTTTAATAAGATTTTAACCCATATGCTTTCCAAAGGAAAGGGAGAACACACTACAAAAGAAGGAATATCATTCCGTATGTACATACAAACTCCACTGCCTTGCTTATCTAATCTGTTTTTATGATATACTTATAACCTGAAATTCTCTGTACCAAATTGAGTATGCATCCCATCAAGCTTCAGTTACTCCCACCACATCTATATTTAAAGTTTTACATTTGGCTTTGAGTTCTGCTAATTTGAGTTGGTTTAAAGATCTTGCATTCAAAGCTGGGAATTTACATTTAGCTGTAATAATATTTTGGTAAGTATTCAGAAACTTGGAATAGACCCATACTCCCCTTGTTTTTAGTTTAAACAATGATTTATGATTTTAGTGATACTTTTCCCATAAGTGTACTACCCCTACGACTGAGATGTAAACCATCCCAGCAAAACAAGGAAGAACGATCTGAAAATTATACCTAGTGGGTAATGCAGGGTATATCCTGCTTAAAACACCACTTTCTCAGCCATTTTAGGGCTTTGATTTTCTGTGTCATGATAGATGTTGCTCTTGGGACAGGTAGAATTTCAGATATACATACACAGCATCCCTATCAAGTAACAGGTTACATAATGCCACATAGTCCTGTTGTAACTGATTAAATGGGGTATTGTTTATATCATTAACACCAGCATGTATGATAACCAATGGATTTTCCCCGCATTTTGTAAAATTTTAGGCATCATGGAGGTAATGTCAGATACCCTGGCCCCATGGAAGCTAGAACAAGTGCGGTTGCTCTTGTCACTATTGCATACCGCCCTATCAATGTGCTTAATGATTGAATCTCCCAGGACTAACACTTGTTCTGAGACAGTAGGGTACAAGAATCAGAAACAGGTGACTGTTTTACACACTCTGGAGCAATTAACTTAATAGGTATTGATTTGGTAGCTTGAGACTTACTAGGACAAAATTCATGGGCATTAACTCCTGATTGAAAAGTATTTTTAAACCATTATTATCAACAGAGGGTGATGCAGGATAAAAAATGTAGCACTTCATTATTTGAAAAAGTAAATTGCTCAAACCTATTACAATTTCAATAGGGGCACTATTGTGTATTGACCACCCCTTTTTTAAGAGTCTTTGTGACAATGGTCCAGTCATCATTATTATGAGAAGAGGCAGATAATCATCCACTTTATAAGAGGGGCAGAGGCAACAGGTATACTAGTACTAGTCATTACAATTGTCTCCTCATCAGGAGGCATAGAAATGCTACCTAAATGTGAAGGAAATTGTTCATTAGAATGAAGCTGTTCATCCAGATCAATGTAGATTTCCAATTCCTAATATCAGTAGAAACTGGTTTAATATTTAGCAGAAACGCTATCTCTGCTTTAAGAGTAGTAATCAGATGGCAATTAGCACATACATACTCGCTCCCATACTTTCCCTCACTATACATCAAACATTGCATACACTTACTAAGTTCTTTTCCATTATAAAAGGTGTATATTTACTAAGTAGAGGATATGCTAAAATGATCTTATCCAAGTTTGTCTAATGCCAGCATTTTCAGCATGCCCAGCAGACACAGCAGACACACGCTTGCTAGAGGGACAGGTTTTAGCTGAAAACTGACTCTAAGCGTCCGCTCACTTCCAGTTTGGTGTGAAGTAAAATAACAATATTTACTTAAACTCAGCAAGATTCTGTGAGTTGAAGGTTTACAAGCCCTTAAAAGGGCAAGAGAACCACCAGGCAACAATGTTTTAACAGAGATGTTGTTTGGGGTAGGAGGTATACTAGCCTATTGCTAGTCCTCCATGTTCCCACAATGCTCTGCTATTCACTGAAGAGTCAAGTTACAAGCAAATCACTACCACAGGGTTGACAAAACCAATGTTCTCTATGATCCTTCCCTTCCTACTGCCAAACAGGAAGTTTCTGTTGACAGTCAAATCCAGTGGCTATAAAAAGTAGAACTGGTTTAGGGTGGGTAGGATGGAGGGCAATTAGTAAGAAAAAGGCTAGCAACAGGAAGCTGTAATTTGAGTCACCAGCTTTATAGTGTCTAATCCACATCCCCAATTAAGCTTTTCTCCTCCTACTGGTTTAACAAAGTAAGTTGCTACAGTACCCTTCACAGCACAGAACACACACTGACTTTCTTTTCTTTCTTTTTAACCCTAAATAAGACCCTTCTACTTGTAATAAAGTATATGTCTGCTTAATCTCAACAGACCCTGACTCCTGCTGAGATATCAGTGTTAAACTAATAAGAAAATGTAGCTTCTTTTAGTTAGCCACTTTCTGCTCTACAAGCAAGGCTAGCAACTCTATAGTAAATGATGCAAACAATGTATCATTCAATTAATAAGACGTTCTGAACATAAATGTAAACATTGTAACAGTGTTCTGAGCTTCTGAGATAAAGTTTTGATTAAGTGTTCCACATTTAGCTCAGTTGTTCCACATTTTGAGAGGCAATGTTCCACAGTTGGGGACAAAAGGTTGAGAGAGGTATGGCCACTGCTCAGCTGAGCAGAACAAACAGTTACATAGACAAGTGTTGAACTTTCACTCCAGCTATTTAACTCACAAAAACCCATTTAAAAAAAATAAAAATTTCACCTGAGGTTTCTTAAAGAACCATGAAGAAACTTTCAGCCAGGCTCCCTAGATCACCTGGAGCAAGTTTTTGGCAAAATGTAAAAATATCACCTCATGTGACCTAAATGACTTCCACAGACATATTACCCCAGGTTAATATCACCTAGAACAAATTTTAGCAAAGAAAAATCACCTCAGGTGGCCTAAACAACAACACCAGAGCTTTCATGCCAGCTGCATTAATCACCTGCAACCTACTTTTTCAAAAACTATAAATATTAACTCAAATGGCATAAATGACCACCATGGACATTTCACCTCAGTTCAGATATCACATAGAATCCATTGTTTACAATAATAAAAATTCCACCTCAGGTGGCTTAAAAAACATCACAGACTTTTCACAATGACTCCATAGATTACCTGGCACCCATTGTTGGAAAAATAAAGTTATCTCCTCATGTGGCCTAAATGACCACCACCTACCTTTAATCTCAGGTGGCCTAAATGACCACTGCCTACTTTTATCCCAATCCCATAAATCACATGAAATGCTTTTTGGCAAAAATAAATATATAACCTCAGATGGCCAAAACGATAACCTCAGACCTTTCACCCCAGCTCCATATATCAACTGGAACCCATTTTTGACAAATATATAAATTTCACCTCAGGTGACCTAAACTACCACTGAAGAACTTTGAATCTGGCTCCATAGTTCACCTGAAACCCACTGATGGCAAAAATAAAAATATCACCTCAGGTGGCATAAAGGACATTTTACTCTTGCTCATACATAACTTGGAACCCATTTTGGTAAAAAATAAAAATATTACTTCAGCTGGCCCAAATGACCACTGCCTAGCATTCCCTGGCTCATTGATCACCTGGAACCACTGTTGATAAAAATGAATATATCACCCATGGTGGCCTAAAGGTCCACTGCAGAGTTTTATCCGGCTCCATAAATCACCTGGAACCAGTTTTAGTAAAAATAAAAATACACCACTGGTGGCCTAAATGATCACAGCAGATCTTTTACTCCAGATCCATAAATTACCTGGAACCCATTTTGATAAAAAATAAAATGTCACATCTCCAATAAAAATGTTGACTGCTCAAACACTTGGCCTCTTCAAGTCCAAGCTGTGCCTCTTACTGCTGATATCCTGCGATTGCCCATCTTAACATTTCAATCATTCCAGCTGCCCTGCCCCAGCACCCAGCACTTAAAATCAGTCTTTGCATCCTTAGCACCTTACCTGTCATATTCCCTCAACAAGGCCCCCTGGCTGCACTGTCTCCAACCCTCTCTCACCTCCTGTATCTCCACTCCTGCCCAATGCCATCCACATCTCATACTCCCACTTACCCCTGCACTTCTTCCCCTCGATCTCCTACAATTAATTCCACAAACCCACCCTCCTTCTCTTGTCTTGCTCATAACTCAAGTCTTTGTACTGGTTATTATATGTCTGTAAGTCAATAATTATGTGTGTGTGACTAAAATGATGACTGTTGCACACACTGAAGTGGAACCTTTGTAAAAGAGCCTCGGCTGAAAGGTATTGTAATCCTAGATTGAAATAAATGAAAATAAATAAATAAATAACAATCAGGTGTCCAAAACAAACACCTCAGACCTTTCACAATGTTTCTAAAGATCACCTTGAACCCAATTTGGCAAAATAAAAATGTCAATTCAGGTGGCCTAAACGACCACATCATACCATTCACACTAGCTCCACAGATTAGCAGGAACCCATTTTGGCAAAAATAAAATATCATCCCTGTTTGCCAAAGATCCTCTGTAGACCTTTCACCAAGGCTCCATAAATCACCTGAAGCCAATTTCTGGTAAAAACAAAAATGTCACCTCTCCTGGTATAAATGACCACTGCAGATCTTTACTCTGGATCCATGTATTACCTGGAACCCATTTTGGGCAAAATACAATTATCACCTCAAGCGCCTAATGATCATCACCTACCTTTAACATCAGGTGGCCTAAATGACCACTGTCAACCTTTTATCCCAATCCCATGAATCACCTGGACTGCATTTTTGACAAAATAAATATATCACTTCAACTGGCCTAAATTACAACCTCAGACTTTTCAGCCCAGCTCCATAAATCACCTGCAACCAATTTTGGCAAATATATAAATTGCACCTCAGGTGGCCTAAGCAACTACTGAGGAACATTGAATCTGGCTCCATAGATAACCTGAAACCCATTTATGGCAAAAATAAAAATATCACCTCAGGTGGCATAAATGACCCTTTATTCTTGCTCCCTACATAACCTGGAACCCAATTCTGGTAAAATGAAAATATTACCTCAGGTGGCCTAAATGACCACTGCATACCATTCACCCTGGCTAAATAGATCACCTGGAACCATTTTGGCAAAATGAAAATAACACCCTGCTGGCCTAAAGGTCCACTGCTGACCTTTTCCAGGTTCCATAAATCATCTGGAACATATTCCTGGCAAAAATGAATACAAATATTATCCCACATGGCCTAAATGACCATTGCAGATCTTTCACTTCAGCTCCATAAATCACCTGGAACCAATTTTACTAAAAATAAAAATATCACCACTGGTGGACTAAATGACCACTGCAGATCTTTTACTCCAGATCCATAAAAATGTACATCAGGTGTCCAAAACAAATACCTCAGACCTTTCACAATGTTTCCAAAGAACACCTAAAACCCAATTTTGGCAAAAATAGAAATGTCACCTCTGGTGGCCTAAACAACCACCTCTACCATTCACCCTAGCTCCACAGATTAGCTGGAACCCATTTTTGGCAAAAATAAAAATATCACCCTTGTGTCCTAAATGTTCACTGTGGACCTTTTACTCCAGCACCATAAATCTCCGTGAACCTGTATTTGGCAAAAAAAAATGTATATCACTTCAGGTGGCTTAAATGACCACACTGGACATTTACACTGGCTCCACCATTTCACCTTGTAACCATTTTTGGATAAATAAAAATATTGCCTCAGGTGGCTTAAACCACCACTGTGGATGTTTCAACTCAACTTCAGATATCACCTGGAATTTATTTTTGCAAAAATAAAAATTTCTCCTCAGGTGACTTATACAACCATTGTGGACTTTTCACAATGACTCCATAGATCTCCTGGAACCCATGTTGGGTAAAAACAAAATATTTTCTCAGGTGGTCTAAATGACAGCCACCTACCTTTAACCTCAGGTGGCCTAAATGACCACATCCTACCTTTTACCTCAATCCCATAACTCTCCTCAATCTCATTTTTGGCAAAAATAAATACATCATCTCAGGTGGCCTAAACAACAACCTCAGACCTTTCACCCCAGCTCCGTAAATAATCTAGAACCCATTTTGACAAAGATATAAATTTCACCTAAGGTGTTCTAAATGACCAGCGTGTACCATTCAGCCTGGATCCATAGATCTCCTGGAACATATTTTGGCAAAATAAAATATCACTCCCGTTGGCCCATAGGTCTACTACAGACCTGTTTCCCCAGATCCATAAATAAATTGGAACCCACATTTTTGGCAAACAAAAATAATATTGCCTAAATGACTACTTTGAACTTTTACACCTGCTGCAAGACTCACATGTAAATCATTTTTGGCAAAAATTAAACTAAGGTGGCCTTAATGACTACTGCTGACCTTTCACCCCAACTTTATTACTCACCTGAAACTCATTTTTGAAAGAAAATAACATTTCACCTCAGGTGACCTAAACAACTACTGAGGAACCTTGAACCTGGCTCCATAGATCACCTGGAACCCATTTTTGGCAAAAATAAAAATATCATCCCTGATTGCTTAAATGTCCCTTGCAGACCTTTCAACATGGCTCCATAAATCACCTGGAACCAATTTCTAGTACAAATAAAAATGTTACCTCTCCTGTCCTAAATGACCACTGCAGATTTTTACTCTGGATTCATAAATTACGGGAACCCATTTTTGGCAAAAATACAAATATCACCTCAGGTAGCCTAAACAACAACCTCAGGCTTTTACACAAGCTCTAGTGGTCACTTACAACCCACTTTTAGAAAAACTAAAATATCACCTCAGGTGATTTAAGCGGCTGCCATGGAACTTAATCCCCACTCCAGTTCTCAACTGGAACTGATTTTATAAAATAAAAATTTCACCTCAGCTGGCTTAAACAACAACTGCAGACCTTTCACAATGATGCCATAGATCACCTGAAACCCATTTCTTTCAAAAAAAAAAATATAACCTCAGGTTGCCTAAATGACCACTGCCTACCTTTAACTGAACCCCATAAATCACCTGAAACCCATTTTGGCAAAATACATATATCACATCATGTAGCATCAAAGTGAAAACCCATCTTTCACCCTGCTCCATAAATCACCTGGAACCTATTTTTTTCCAAAAATAAAAATGTCATCCCAGGTGGCTTATATGACCATAGTGTCACATTCACCATTGCTCCATAGATCACCTGGAACCCATTTTCTGCAAAAATAAAAATAGTGCCCCTGATGGACTAAAGCTCTACTGTGAATCTTTACCTCACCTCTATAAATCACGTAAACCCTTTTCTGGCAACAACAAAAACATATCACCTCTGGTGGCCTCAAAGACCACTTTGGACTTTTTATACCAGCACTATTAATCACCTAGAAACCATTTTGGCAAAAATAAAAATCACCTTAAGTGGCCTAAATGACTGCCGTTGATCTTTCACTCCAGCTATTTAACTCACCAAAAACACATTTTGAAAAGATTAAAATGTCACCTCAGGTGGCTTAAAAATGAAAACCTTCCACCAGACTCCATAGATCACCTGTAGCATGTTTTGGCAAAACTAAAATATCACTTCATGTGGCCTAAATGACATCTACAGACGTTTTTACATTAGGTTCATATCACCTGTAACAAATTTTAGCAAAAAAAAATCACTTCAGGTGGCCTAAATGACAACCTCAGAGCTTTTACACCAGCTCCATTAATCACCTGCCAACCCACTTTTCATAAACTAAAAATATCACCTCACATGGCTTAAATGACCACCATGGACATTTCACCTCAGCTCCAGATATAACTGGAATCCTTTTCAGCACTGACAAAGTGATGGCCTAAAGCAGTCGCAGTCATGCACATAGTTAGACTTGTTCCTGACTTATTTAACCTGCTAGTCCACACTAGACTACAAGGATATAACAAATCAATATGTATGAAATACACATTGGCAGGGTCACTAGACTACCAGGGCAAGAAATTCCAGAATGTTATGCATCTTATTATGATGGGTGGGGCCACTAAACTACCAGGGATAAGAACAACTATAATAATTTAATAAAGATTTGAGGGCCACGAGGCAATCAAGGATATAAAAAGCAATATGTATGAAATAAACATGTGGGGCAATAGACTACAGGAATTTGAGATAGTTATCAATTTAATCATGATGAGGGGCTACTAGACTACCAGGGATATTGAATATATAATTTTTGTTTTCAGATAGGGCAGAACAAAGCCCTTTAGCAAAAACACACCCTCATTTAACTTTCTAGAGCACTCCTGGGCTGAGAAAATCTATTTTAAATCTGGCCATATCATTTCCTCACTTACGATGCATGATCGTGATCAAGGAATCTCATGATCAGATCAAAGAAAATGCAGGCTTGTGATGAAAGATCATAAGCAAACCACGAACTAAGATTTTAAAAGCTCACAACTCTATTAGACCGATTTTGATCAAACAAAGGCATGGCTCAATAGATCAGCATTCTCTGAATAAAAGCCATCCAAGTTTTACTTCAAAGTGATCCATGAGCTGAGATATTTGTGTTTTCTGATCAGAAAATTAAAAACAAGATGGCGGACCCGCGATCAAAGAATGTTTAAAATTCTCAGGACTAACATTCTTAAACTGCGGCTGCAAATTCTTTGATTGCCATGTGGGACAAGATGGCCAGAACCCCATTCTTTATTTGCAAAACATTCATATAAATGTTCCTTTTAACTTATAATGGGAACTTAAAAGTGGCATAACGTTTGAATGCCTTAATATGTTTTCACCAAACAAAAAGCAGCATGTTTGGCCACCAAAGCTCTTTCAAACAGATAATCTCTAATAGCAGCAGGCCACACAATGGCTGTGCAGAGCCACATCAAAATCCCAAAGCTGCCTCCAAAATGGATAATTTTGCATTTTCAGTGTTTTTGTATGCTAAGCATATAAGTCCAACAAAACACAATTGGACAAATCAAGAGAACTACCATTCCCCAGCGCATATACCAAATTTCAGGCAAATCCGTTGAATGGGACCGCTGAACCCTAACAATAGTGGCCTGACCAGGCATCTGTAATATAAATATGGGTGAATGGTACGTGGTGGTTGTTTAGGCCACCTGAAGTAAAATTTTAATTTTGCAAAATGGGTCCAAGTAATTTATGGAGTTGGAGTGAATGGTCTGCAGTGGTCATTTATGCCACCTGTGGTGATATTTTATTTTTTGCAAAAATGTGTTGTAGGTGATTAACGGAGCCTGTGTAAAGGTCCAAAGTGGTCATTTAGATCACCTGAGAATATTTTTAATTTTGCCAAAATGTGTTGCAGGTGATTAATGGAGCTGGTGTGAAAGTCAGCAATGCTTATTTAGTCTACCTGAGATTAGGGGCCAAATTTTCAAAGGGGCCTTAGCTCCCTCATAAGCTGCATCAAGCAAACCAGCTTGAATCAGATCTTGGTGCGCAAAATACAATGTGCCATATTTTGCAAGAAAAGAGGTCTATGTCAAAGTCCCCCAAACTGATGCAAGAGGTCCACTACATCAACTCAATTGTGTAGGGATGGAATGACGAAGCTGCACCAAAATAAATGGTGCAGTTGAGTCAGAAATAGCAAATGTTAAGTCAGAAAATGACTCAGGAATGAAAATGACTCAACCCAAGAACATAAATGGTGCAAACTTGGTACAAATGGTGCAAACCAAGTAAAAATGGTGCAAGTTGAGTCAAACAAATAAAACCAAGGACGAGAATGATGCAAGCTAAGTAAACAAAATGAGAGATGAAATGGTCAAAACTTACCATCCAAATGTTCTAAACTAGTACTGCAGAGAACACCGCCTTTAATATCGGCATAGACACATCTGAACAGCTGCTTTGGGACTCTTATATGGCCTTGTGCCTCTTAGACCAACTCTGGCTGGTCTAGCAGCTGACAATGCTTTGACATGTTTGGTGTCAGTGCTGCAGCTTTGAAATTCCACAGGTGTGGTCTTGCACCATTTCTGTGGTGCAAAATGACTTGTGTCATGTCACTACCATTTGTATAGTGCAAGGATGATGCAGCCACCTTTGACACAGGGAGGACTGCCATTGGTGCAGTGATCCTTTGAAAATCATGTCTGGTGCAATGTTTGTCACTAGACGCCCTTGCAGTACTATTGTTTGGCCCATGTCCTCACATCATTCCTGGGGCTTTGAACATCCAGACCTATATTTTTTTGCCAAAATGAATTCCAGGTGATTTATGAAATGGAGTGAAAGGTCCATGGTGGTCATTTATGGCACCTGATGTGATATTTTATTTTTGTCAAAATGGATTATAGGTGATTTATGAAACTGGGGTAAATGATCCACTGAGGTCATTTACACCACCTGAGATGATATATTTATTTTAGTCAAAAAGGGTCCAGGCAATTTATAGAGCAAGGGTAAATGTCTACGGTGAGCATTATGCCCTGAGGTGATATTTTATTTTTGCATAAAATTGATTCCAGGTAATCTATAGAGCAATGTTGAAAGGTCTGTGTTGGTCGCTTAAGCCACCTGAGGTGAAATTTTATTTTCCACAAAATTGGTTCTAGATAAGTTATAGAGGTGGGGTCAAAGGTCAGCTGCAGTAGTTTCAGCCACCTGAGGTGATAGTTTTATTTTGCCAAAAATAGTTTTCAGGTGATTTATGAAACCGCTGTAAAGTCCAAAATGATCATTTAGGCCACCTGAGGTGATATTTTCTTTCTGCCTAAAATGGGTTCCTGGTGATTTATGGAGCCAGGGTAAAGGTCCCAGTACAACCTTTAGGTCACCTGAGATTAAGTTTTTATTTTTGCCAAAACTGGTTCCAGGTGATCTATGAAGCCAGGGTGAAAGGTTTGTGGTGGTCGTTAAGACCAACTGAGGTAACATTTCTATTTTTGCCAAAATGGGTTCCAGGTGGTTTATGGAGGCAAAGTGAAAGGTCTGCAGTGGTGTTTTATGCTTCCTGAGGTTAAAAGTCGGCATTGTTCATTTAGGCCACCTGAGGTGATATTTTTAATTTTGCCAAAATTGGTTCCATGTGATTTATGGAGGCAAAGCCAAAGGTCTGCACTGGTTGTTTATGCTATCTGAGGCTGAAGATCCACGGTGGTCATTTTGCCTCAGTTGTGATGCTTTTCTTTTGTCAAAAATGGTTCCAGGTGATTTATGGAGCTGGGTACAAATGTCCACAGTGGTCATTTAGGTGGCCCAAGTGATATTGTTATTTTTAAGCAAAAATTGGTTCTATTTATAGAGCTGGGGAGAAAGTATGCTTGAGGTGACAATTTTATCTGTGCCAAAAATGGGTTCCAGATGATTCATGAACCTGTGGTGAAAGGTCTCTGTACAAATGTCCACAGTGGTCATTTAGGCCACCTGAAGTGATATTTTGATTTTGCTGGAAATGGTTTCCAGGTGATTTATGGAGCTGTAGTGAAAGTTCCATGATGCTCATCTAAGCATCCAAAGGTTATATTTTTATTTTTGCTTAAAATGAGTTCCGGGTGATCTATGGAGCCAGGGTGAAAGAAAGTGTTGTTTGTTTATGCCTCCTGAGGTGATATGTTTATTTTGCCACAATGATTAATGGAAAGTAGAAAGAGGTCCAGCCATGGGGATTTATGGCACTTAAAGTGATATTTTGGTTTTGACAAATATCTGTTCCTATGGATCCAAAGCAAAGATCTGTGGTGGTGCTATAGGACACCTGAGGTGATATTTTTATTTTGCCAAAATGGGTTCCAGGTGATTTATGAAGTTGGGGTAAAAGCAGGCAGTCATCATTTAGATCACCTGTTCACATTTTTGGCAATAATAAAACATCATCTCAGGTGGACTAAATAACCACCACAGATCTTTTATTCCTACTCTATAAATTACATGTAAAACATTATTGGCAAAATAAAAATATCAGCTCAGGTTTCCTAAATCCACCTCGGACCTTTTACCCCTCTCCATAAATCATCTAGAACCCATTTTGGTAACAATAAAAATATCACCTGAGGTGGCCTTAATGACTGCCTCCTATGTTTAACATCAGGTGACCTAAATTGCTACTGCATGCCTTTTACCCACCTCCATAAATCACCTGGACCCCAAAGGCCAACAGTGGACATTTAGGCTAACTGAGATGATATTTGTATTTTGCCAAATATTGGTTCTAGGTGATTTATGGATGTAAGATAAAAGGAAGGCAGTGGTCATCGAGGCTCCTGAGGTGATGTTTATATTTTGAAAAAAACAGGGTTCCAAGTGATTTGTGTAGTCATTATAAAGGTCAGTGATGGTTGTTTAGGCCACCTGAGGTGAAAGTTTTATTTTTGTGAAAATGGGTTCCAGATGATTTATGGAGCTGGGGTGAGATGTCTGTGGTGGTGGTTTCAGCAAGATCTGCAGTGGTCATTTAGGCCAGAAGAGGTGATATTTTCATTTTACCAAAATGGGTTCCTGGTGATATACAGGTCATTGTGAAATGTCCATGATGGTTGTTTAAGCCACCTGAAGTGATTTATGAAGCCAGGGTGAAAGGTCTGCAGAGGACCTTTAGGCAACCAGGACAATATATTAATTCTTTGCCAAAACGGGTTCCAGGTAATCTGTGGAGCCAGATTCAAAGTTCTCAGGTGATCTATGGAAACATTGCGGAAGGTCGGAGGTGTTTGTTTTGGATGCTTGATGTGACATTTTGTTGTTTACCAAAAACAGGTTCCAGGTAATTTATGGATCTGGAGTAAAAGCTCTGCAGTGGTCATTTCGGCCACCAGAGGTGATATTTTACTTTACTAAAATTGGTTCTATGTTATGTATGGAGCAGGATAAAAGGCCATTTATGCCATCTGAGGTGGTATTTTAATTTTGCCATAAATGGGTTTCAGGTGATATGTGGAACCAGATTCTTCATAGGTTCATAGGTTCATAGGTATATACGAGTTCAAAGAGACGAAGGGACCATAATGAACTTGCCATCCTAACCTGGATGGAAATCATTTTACTATTACCCATAAAGAAATCACGTTTCATTTTGAATAATTGTAGGGTACTACTGTCTGCCACTTCAACTTGCAATGTATTCCAGATAGGTACTACTCTCTGAGTAAAAATAAATTCCTACTTGTAGTTTTATTAGTGATTAATTTTAATTTTAATTTATGTGATCTGGTATAATTTATTTTAGTCTGCCATTCTGAACATATAGTGTCAGACAATGTTTGATCCCTAGAAGCTTTATATATTAGACATAAAACCCTCTTAGAGATTGATATTCCAAGGAACATAAATTCAATTTATTTAGTCTAGTACTATCGATAACTTTTTATAGTTAAGAACATGTCTAGTAAATCTTAGCTGTACCTTTTCAACCAATATCTTATCCTTAAAGTTGGGCTAAATGAAGAACAATAGTCAATATTTGCCCTGACACTACAGTATATTGGAACTAATACTTCAGGTTCTCTTGATTTAATATTTTCAGCATGCAGGTGATGAGTCTCTGACATTTTTGAGTAATTTTATTTATATGCTCAGAGAATTTTAAATAGTTGGTTTATTTGCCCTGACTACACTACAATATATTGGAACTAATACTTCAGGCTCTCTTGATTTAATATTTTCAGCATGCAGGTGATGAGTCTCTGACATTTTGAGTAATGTTATTTATATGCTCAGAGAATTTTAAATTGTTGGTAATAAGAACACCTAAATCCTTTTCAGAATTTACTTTGTTCAATAAGATGTTATCCTAAAAATAGTTAACCAGTCTATTGTTCTTACCAAAGTGCATTACTTTACATTTTGAAGTATTAAATATTAATTGATGTTCCTTAGCCCAGTTGGATAGGTCATTTAGATTATCTTGTAACATAGAGGCAGAAGTATAATCATTTACTATACACCCCAATTTGGCATCGTCTGCGTATTTATTTAACCACACACCATTTTGGTTTTCATGCTAGAGATGAGAATGTTGAACAGAATCGGGCCCAACACTGACCTCTGGGGTACTCACTAGTCACCTGACTCCAGGTTGAGGTATAGCCCCTGATATTTACTTGTTGCCTTCTATTTGTCAACCATGCTGTAATCCAAACAACTATATTTTTGTGCACACCAATGTTGTATAGGCATTCAATCAAGATTTTATGAGAGACAGAATCGAATGCCTTCTCATAGTCTAAAAGACCACATCCACTGGAAATCCTGCATCCAAGGCTGCACTAATGGGTTCGAAAAAGTTGATCAGGTTATTCTGACATGATCTTCCCGTAGTAAAGACATACTGTGTTATATCCACTAGTCCATTAATATTAATGTGTGTGTTTATTTTATTCATTATAAGTTTTCCATGAATTTTCCTATACAGGATGTCAAACTAATGGTATTGCTCCACCTTTGTTTGGTCCCTCCCTTATGAATCGGTATTAAAAGGCTTCTTTCCAGTTACCTAGGACCTCCCGTAGTTGATTGATCTATTGAACATTAATGATAGGGCACCTGCCACTTCATATGAAATTTCTTTTAGGAAAAAAAAGGTAAACTTTAAGTTCCTGCTGATAGGGTTGATTTAAAAGAATTTATGCGGAGTAAACTTCAGGAATTGTCATTTCTTCTAGGCATTGGTCAGAATTATAATCAGTATAATTTATAGTTCTCTTAGTTTTGTAGTTACTTATGAAGTATTTATTAAACTCATTTGCCATACTTTGTTCATCAGATATTAAGTTGTTTTCAATCAATAAAGGGCCAGCTTTAGATGAATTCTTTCTCATAGAGCCAATATAGTTAAAAACTGTTTTTGTTATCTTTAGCAGTTGTTGCTAGTCTAAGCTCCAATTTTTTTTTTTTTGCCCTTCTTATTGCTAGTTTAGTTTTATTTGCTTTTAATTTGAATCTGGTACAATTGATTTCTGTCTTCTGCTTTTTATATTTGTTAAATGACCTTTTCTTTGCTCTTACAAGTTTTTTATCTGTAATGAAAACCATGGCGGTAGCCTTTTGCAATTATGGTATTTGTTATGTACTAGTACCCATTTATCTTCGCAATACCTCAGTTTTTCCTTAATTTTATACCATATTTGTTCTGCTGGTAGCTTGCTAAGTTCCGCCTCCAGTTCCATTCCTCTAGATAGCTTTTTGTTTCCTTGTAATGAGCTTTAGAGTAATATGCATTTTAGTTATACCTTTAATGGCTACCTTATAATAATTAATTGTCCATGATACCATATAATGGTCACTATCGGCCTAAGGTGCTAAAATTATTGGAATATCTACTTGGTCATAGATGTTAGTAAATATTAAGTCTAATATATTCTCCTTCCTAGTGGGTTTATGTACAAGTTGTTCCAGACCCATAGATATAACTGTTTCCAGGAATTTAGTTTCCAGGTAGCAAGAGCCTGATAGTGTAGCCAGTTGATTCCTGGATAATTAAAATCACCCATTAATATGATATTATCTAGATGGTTTATTTTACATAGATAATCCAAGAAGGAATTATTACTTTCCTTATCTAGGGATAGTGGACCATAGCAGAATCCTAAGATTATAGCTTTCTGTTCAAAGGTTAGATTTACCCACACCCATTCTATACTGTCAGGGTTTGGTAAGTCAATGTACACTTCATGACAGGTTATTTCTTCTTTAATATATATTGCAACTCCTCCTACTTTAGTATGTACACAATGTCTAGTCAATGATATATATCTCAAGATATTTGCCCCCACTGTTCTTTATTAAACCATGTCTCAGTCACCCGACAGATGTCCACCTTTTTATCTATTAATGTTAGACTGAGCTCATCCATTTTATTGGTTAGACTTATTGCATTTAATAATAAAATATTAAGTTTGGAATGTTGTACAATATTGTTTTGATCTAAGAGACTATTTAATGGCATTCCAAGCTCTTTATTAATGCCTGTTTGGGGTTGCTCTGAAATGAAAGCATCAGTATAATTATTTCTAACCTTCCCACCCCTTTATAAGTTTAAAAGGAAGCAGTCTCTTCATTTATTGTTTTTCTTAATTGTTCAGAACCTGTTTTGTTCAAATGCAGGCTATCTCTTAAGAATAAGTGACTGTTATTATCAAACTGTTCCCAATGTGTCAGACATTTTATATTTTGTTTTAGACACCATCCTCTTAACCAGTTATTAACTTTTTAATTTTAGTTTCCAAAGTATTATTTATAGCACCTGAGGTAATATTTTTATGTTTACCAAAAGTGGGTTCCTGGTTATGAATGGAGCAAGGGTAAAATGGTTCCAGGTGATCTATGGAGCCAGGATGAATAGTATGCAGTGGTCATTTAGGCCACCTGAGGTAATATGCAAGGTTCAGATTCAAAGTTCCTCCATGGTTGTTTAGGCCACCTGAGGTGATATATTTATTTTTTGCCAAAATGCATTTCTGGTGATTTATGGGATGGGGTAAAGGTAGGCAATGGTCATTTAGGCCACCTTGAGGTTAGTGTAGGTGGTGGTCATTTAGGCTACATGAAGTGATATTTTATTTTATCTTTTGACAAAGATATAAATTTCACCTAAAGTGTCCTAAATGAACAGTGTGCACCATTCAGCCTGGATCCATAGATCTCCTGGAACCCATTTTTGGCAAAAATAAAATATCACTCCTGTTGGCCCATAGGTCTACTACGGACATTTTTCCCCAGCTCCATAAATAAACTGGAGCCCAAATTTTAGCAAACAAAAATAATATTGCCTAAATGACCATTGTGAACTTTTTACACAACTCATGTGAAACCATTTTGGCAAAACAAATATATCAACTTAGGTGGCCTTAATGACCACTGCTGACCTTTCATCCCAGCTTTATAACTCACCTGAAACTCATTTTGGAGAAAATTAACTTTACCTCAGGTGACCTAAACAACCACCAAGAACTTTGAACCTGGCTCCATAGATCAGCTGGAGCACATTTTTGGCAAAAATAAAAATATCATCCGGGTTGCCTAAAGATCCTCTGCAGACCTTTCACAAATCACTTGGAGAAAATTTCTGGTAAAAATGAAAATATCACCTCTCCTGGCCTAAATAACCACTGCAGAGCTTTTACTCTGGATCCATGAATTATCTGGAACCCATGTTTGTCAAAATTGACCACCAGCTACCTTTAACCTCAGGTGAAGTAAATGACCAGTGCCAACCTTTTACGCCAATCCCATGAATCACCTGAATTACATTTTGGCAAAAATAAATATATCACCTCAGCTGGCATAAACTACAACCTCAGATCTTTCACCCCAGCTCAATAAATTACCTGGAACCCATTTTTGGCAAATATATAAATGCACCTCAAGTGGCCTAAACAACTACTGAAGAACATTGAGTCTGGCTCCATAAATCACCTGAAACCCATTTATGACAAACAAATTAAATATCACCTCAGGTGGCATAAATGACCTTTACCCTTGCTCCATATATAACCTTGAACCCATTTTTGGTAGAAATGAAAATATTACCTCAGGTGGCCTAAATGACCACTGCATACCATTCACCCTGGCTCCACAGATCACCTGGAACCATTTTTGCAAAATGAAAATATCACCCTAGTGGCTCAAAGGTCCCCTGCAGACCTTTTATCCAGGTGCCATAAATCACCTGGAACCATTTTCTGCCATAAAATGTATAACAATATCACCTCAGGTGGCCTATATGACCACTGCAGACCTTTCACCATGGCTCCATAAATCATCTGGAACCAATTTTAGTACAAATAAAAACATTACCTCTGGTGGCCTAAATGACGACTGCAGATGTTTTACTCCAGATCCATAAATTATCTGGAACCAATTTTGGTAAAATAAAATGGCACATCAGGTGTCCAAATCAAACCCCTCAGACCTTTAGAAACATAGAAACATAGACTTTGATGGCAGATAGGACCGGTTGGCCAATCTAGTCTGCCCATTTCCTACCTACAGGATAGGCCGTAGATCCTAGTTAACCAAAAGCCTATTTCTTCCTACCCCCACACAAATTGCCTTATGTCTGTCCCATGCATTCTTGAATTCTCCCACAGTTTTAGACCCCACAACCTCCTCAATCAATCACTCAAGTCTTTATTTAACCAGGCGTTCATCATTGAGAAGCTCATTTGCAAGATGGACCTGGGTGGAGCATGAACAATTGTACTGTATATACAGGTCAACACAGGTATTTACAAGGCAATACAGATAATGCTCTTTACAGAGAGAAGAAAAGAAGTCCATATGTACATAGAATTATACAGATATTGTACAGATTACACGGTATTTACATGCATACAAGTGTCTATAGGAAGAAAAGCAGGTTATCTAAGGTTGCAGGGGAAGTAATGGAAGAAAAAATAAAATAAAAATATACACCAGGTAGAGGTAAGGTGGGGGAGGAAGGGAGGTAGGGTGAGAAAGGCTAGAGGGCATGGTGCACAGAGAGGAGTTGGTAAAACAGGATGTAGAGAAGGTGGATGGAGAAAAGGAGTATGTGTGAGCTCCGGGATTGAATGCTATAACATACTAACATACAAAAATGCCAGCAGAATAGGCCTAATGGTCTTCGTGTCTGCTCATTTGGTCAGCCCCACCCTGGGTGCTGACCTTGTTGTCCCCTCACCTTCTCTGGCTTCTCCCTTCCCAGTTCCGGATATTCTTGCTGTATTGGATTTTGCTTCCTGAACCCTTCCCTGTACCTGTCCCACCCCCTCTTGAACCCTCCACTGTCTCTGCCTCCACCAGCCCCCTAGGTAGTGCATTCCATGGCTCTACCACCCTCTCAGTGAAGTAGCACCTCCTCCTTTCTCCCTGAATCTTCCCCTCCAGCTTCCACCCATGCCCTCTAATGGCCCTTCCTCCTTCCTTCAAGCACCCTCACTGTTCCTCCCCTATTTACCCTCTTCATGTACCTGAAGACCTCTATCATGTCCCCTGGTCCCTTCTCTCTTCCAAAGTGTACATATTTAGCTCTTCGAGCCTCTCCTCATAGGTCCTGTCCCCAAGCCCCAAATCATTTTGGTTGCCCTCCTCTGGACCCTCTCCAGGAGGTTAATGTCCCTCTTTAAGTGTGCCTCCAAAACTGCATGCAGTACTCCAGGTGCGGCCTCACCAAGCAGTTATACAGAGGAGTATCACTTCCCTCCTTCTGGAGGTGACTCCTAATGATGCATCCCAGCATCCTGTTGGCCTTGGCTGCTGCCCTCCCACAAGTCTCAGAGTTGTTCATCTTGACATCCACCACCACCCCAGGTCCCTCTCAGCCATTGAGACTTGTAGTATTCCCCGGTGTGCACTTGGCCTGGGTTCCGGCCCCAGGTGGAGCACCTTGCATTTCACTGCATTAAACCTCAGCTTCCACTTTCTAGACCATCTTTCCAGAGCCTCCAGGTCCCCTGCAGGGCCACCTCCCTCCTCCCATCCACCACTGCCCCAGTTTTGAGTCATCTGCAAAGAGACTCATCTCACTCCTGATTCCTGTCATTATGTCAGATACATAGGTGTTGAACAGAAGGGGCCAAGGACTGATCCCTGTGGGACCCACTAATGACCCTCCTTGGGAAGAGTATCCTTATCAACCACGACCCTCTGGGTCCGGGTCCTGGAGCCAATTGCCTATCCATCAGATCATCTGGTTTCCCACCCCATTTCTCCTAGTTTATCCAACAGGCCCATGTGAGGAACAGAGTCAAATGCCTTGCTGAAGTCCAGAAAGAGGACATCCACTGGTCTACCCAGGTCCAAGGCACTTGTCACCCAGTCATAGAACTCCACCAGGTTTGTCTGACACGATTTCCTGGGATGAATCCATGTTGTTCATCGTCCAGGCACCCTGACTTATCCAGGGCCCCCCTAGCCTTGACAATGCCCCTCCATCACCTTGCCCACCACTGATGTCAGACTGACAGGCCTGTAGTTCCCTGCCAGCTCCCTTGATCCCCCTTGTGGATAGGCACTACATGCGCCACCTTCCAGTCTTGGGGCACCCACCCTGTCCTCAGAGAGATGGTGAAAGCTCTGCCAGGGGTTTCGCCAGGACATCTGCAAGTTCCTTCAGCACTCTAGGATGTAATTTATCCGCCCCGGTGCTTTCTCCATCTTAAGGGAGCTGAGGGCTTCCCTCACTCTCTGCTGTGATTTCCACTTCCAGTACCTCTTCTCCCTGCTTAGCCCTCCCCCACCTGCCAGTGATGCCCCCCTCCCCAGACCTGCCAATTGGTAAGGGCCCCCTCCTCATTATCTCTGTCTCCTCCCATGTATGATGCAGCATCCCCATTTTCCCTGGTGAAAACTGAGGTGAAGTACTCATTTAGTACCTCAGCCTGCTCCTCTGGGTCTTGTGCCCATCTCTCCCTGATTTAATCCTGCTAATCTGCCCTTCACCCTTCGTCTTTCCCAATGTATCTAAAGAACCCTTTTTCCCTCTCCTAATTTCCCTGGCCAGGTTCTGCTCCTTCCTTGCCTTAGCCACCCTCACCACTCTAGTGGCCCTCCTAGCCAACAGCTCATACTTCCTCAATCCTTTCACTCCTTGTACTCCTATAAGTACGGGACATGGTAGGGATGTCACAACCCAGGGTAGTGAGCTCCTATCCGAGGTTGGTGATGGATGGGCCTAGTGTTGATAAGACAGGGGATAAGACAGAGAGAACAATTAGGCTGGTGAGGAGCAAGCTGGGAGGTCAGTACTTAAAATTGGGTCTAGGCATGTCTATATTGCAGTGCAGACACCGGTACAGGGTCTGAGTGGGTGAAACAGTTACATACTTCTCTGATTGTATGGAAATAAAGCATCTTGAAGGCATTTATACTGATTAGAGTGCTTAATTTGAGGGTTTTTGTAGATCATTCCATAACTTAGGTAGCACGAAGCTTATGGCTGCCCTGCCAGCAGGATTTTGCTTTGGGTACTTTAAGTGTAATAGTTGAGTAACTTAGTAGCAGTATTTCCCAATTATACTCAGGGGAAGACAGCAGGAGATATAGTAAGGCAGCTTATTAGAGATGGCTCTATAGGTCCAGAGAGTGGCGTTCTGTGGCACCTGAAGTTTAGTGATGTCCACCCTACTGCAGCATATAGGGTGCAATGATGCGTGTCGAAGGGAGTCCCATTATAAACCTCAGTGCTCGATGGTACAGTGTGTCCAGTTTAGCCATGTAAGAGTTGGGGCATTGACTGTAGAGGAAGTCAGCATAATCAATCAATGATAGGAAAATGGATTGGACCAGTTTTTTCTTGGCATCTCTGGTGAGAAATTGGTTGATTCTAAAAACAGTCCAAGCCTTTGCCAAGTCGTTTTAGCAAGTCCACATTATATTCAATGAAGGAGATTCTTTGGTTTATCCAAACTCCCAGATACTTGATTTTGTAACACATTCTAGTTTTCACCTAGAACTGTGGTAATTTGGGGACTGTCCACTGGACACAGGGTTAGCTGTATGGATAAAAGGGAGAGGACCATCGCTTTAGTTTTCTTGGCATTAGGAGTAGCTTTTTTGGAGGAGTTGGCTTTGCAAAGGTTGAATTCTGACTGTAGGTCATTGCAGGCAGCTTCAGGTGTTGGGCAACTCATGTAGAGAACTGTATCATCTGCAAAAGATGGATGTTGGCTTTTTTATACAGTAGTCGATGTTATTAATGTAGATTGCAAAAAGTAAGGGCCCTAATATAGAACCTTGAGGTTCCCTCTTTGCAGAGTTTTTAAGGGGACAGGCCTCCTTGGCTTTAACTTGTTGAAGGCGCCCTGTAGATAGTCAGTAAACCAGTGCAGAGAGAGGGGTCCACACCTATGGGTTGAAGGGAGGAGAGGAGCAGACTATGGTCGATGGTGTCAAAAGCCTTGCTTAGATCAAGGAAAACAGCACAAATAAAGTTTTTGCTCTCAAGATTATGCTGCCAGTCATTAGTAACTTTGGCAAGGGCTGAGATAGTGCTATGTTTAGCTCTGAATCTGGACTGCATAGGATTTAGCAGTTCCCTAGACTCAAGGTGAGTCCTCAGCTGTGCATTTACAATTTCTCTAGGAGCTTGGACAGGACCGGAAGGAGAGAAATTGGTCTGTAGTTATTGAGATCAGCCAGGTCACCTGATTTGAACAGTGGTATGACATGTGCTGTCTTCCATATAGGAGGTAAGGTGCCCTGAGACAGGGATAAGTTAAAAAGGTGGGTGACGGGTATTGCTAGTGAATGGTAGGCAATTTTTAGGAAGTAAGGGTCAAGGGTGTTGGCCCCAGCACTTTTCTAGTATCCAACTGAAGCAAGAGGTCCTCTCACCTCTTTCAGTGCGGCAGATAGAAGCGAGAGGCGGCAAAGCTATCGGAGTTTCAAGCAGTTGGCTGGCAGTCTGGGAGTGAAGTATGTTTGCAGGAGTTATCAAATGCCATGCCTGCAGTAGCAAAGTGGTTATTGAATGCGTCAAGAATATCCATCTTTTCGGTTAGTCAAGTTGCCAGAGGTAATCTTGGTCAGAGTAAATTTCCTGGCAGTGGTCTAGCAGATCATTGATTGTGTTCCAGAGCTTGATTGGGCTCTTTGTGGCAGAGTCTAGTTCGATTGAAGAAGTTGGCCTTCGATTCTCTGACTGTTTTGGTACATAAATTTGTAGTCTTCTGAACTGGTTCCGTCCTCTGCAGTGTTCAGTCTGCATGCTTTTTCCAGAGCTTATCTCTTTCTACAAGCAAGGGCTTGATCTGAGGGGTGAACCATTTACAGGTTTTGGTCCTAGTTCGAACTTTAATCAGGGGAGCATAATTATTAAGGGCCCTTGATAGAATGTTGTGGAAGATATTGTAAGCTGACATAATCATTTTGGCCAGGTAGAAATCTTGCCACTCAGGGGAGTACTTAAGCTCGTTTAGGTAGGCATGTTCATTGAAGTTGTGCCTGAATCTCTTCATAGAGAACTCTGCTGATGGGTGCTGGGTTGTTGGTGGATCTTACTCCCGCAACAAAACAATGCTCACTGGCATCTGAGAAGAAGACATCAGCGGAAGAAGAGATGAGGTTTGCTCACCATTAGCACATCCAAAATTGTACTTTAACTGGGATTCTTCACATTTGGGCAGTTGGTTCAGTAATAAGTTGCATCAGCCCATGTTCATCACAGAAGGATGCAAAGGGGCAGCTGTGTTAGAGAGCCAGTCAAAGTTGAGGTCTCCTAAAAAATAGTTTCTGGCAGCCCTGTCCCAACTTGTCACTAAGATATGACACAAGCTGTAGGCCAGCAGACTGTGGTCTGTAGCATCCTATTATGCAGAGTGCAGTAGTCTGTGTAATTTCCACTTTGAGAATTAGGCATTGAATTGCTGTGACAGATGCCGAGGATATGCAGAAGGCAGAAAATTGGTCTTTAACATAGATAGCTACCCCTCCTCTTCTGGCATGACTATCAGCTCTGAACAAGGCATAGTTGGGTATGTTTACTTCTTTATCAGTGGTGCTGGGTCTAAGCCAAGTTTCGAAATCACAAATGCGTCAGGAGAGGTATGATTTACCCAGGTTTGTATTAGGGTTATGTTTTTAAGAAGGCTACATACGTTAATATGCAAGAAGCTTATTCCTTTAAATTTGCTAGTTCTGCTGGGCAGAATAGCTTCTGGGGGCCAGGGTTAAGTTCTGCTGCCTGAACATAGCAGGAGGATAAGTAGGATTTTTCTAAGAGAGCTAATTATAAGCTTGTAATTCCTGCCTTTCTCCCATCTAGTAGATCTGATGTTTTAGGGACTGGAAAGTAGCCACCATAGAAGAGCTGATCTGTTGTAGAAGAGCTAGTACCCCTACCACAATAGGCGGGAGGAGATAGAAGTCTGCATGGTGGGAGGTGGGCCTTGTGGTGGGGGAGTGTTATAAGTACTACTGGTATGTGGTCCAAGAGCAGGGTTCGAGGTATTGGTACTTGGAATCACAGAGGCAATTAAAGGATAAGCTGCTATGTGGTATACCCGCACAAGGTGCCATTGTAGACCAAACATGATGGTAGTTCAGGTGTCCAATGCTGGACAGCTGGTATCAGCAGAAGAAGGGGCAGTATAAGGAGCCAATTAGGGCCTGACTTGATGGTACCTCAAAAAGGAGCCAATCAAGGAGCCCTGGAGCCAGTGGGGTTGCTGGATTAATGCAGCTTATCAGTAGCTTTCTGATCCAGGTCGACCCAAATCTGATAGCATTAAAATATTTAGTGGTGAAGGCACAGCCAAGGAGAGCCTATGCATTTTAGTAAGGCGAGGCCCTGAGAGTTGGATCCTGTAGGCTGGACAGAGAAGAGGGGATCACAAGCTAAGTCTCTATTGGTGGGGCACTGCACCAGGGACATGGACTAATATTTTGGCAGAAGCTACTGTATTTAATAACCAGCGGAGGTGGGGGGCGGTCAAAAAGTTGCTGCAGTTGCTGTACCTTGTAGGGCCTTGGGTCCATGTCTGCAGTCTTGAGTGTCAGCTAGAGGGGCGCTGACTGCCCAGTAGCTGGGAATCCTATGGCTTAGGAGCTGGGAGCCTGAGCAACAGTTCCTCAGCTGAGGGAGAGTAGGAGAGTGAGGGTTAATAAAGGGATTCACATAAAGGTTAGACAGAACAGTGGGGAGTCCAAAATTTGCAGAACAAAAGGACTTGTATTACTTTGTACCCAAAAGTGTCTAGGGCCAGTGCACATATGCAGGAAAGGGCTGTGAACACTAGATTTCTTTCCCAAACCACAATTCAAGTCCTTTCAATTACAGACTGGATTAACACTTGGCTTTTAACATTTGTCCCAACATTAACATTTTTAGGGTTTAAATCAATAGCAGAAGCTGGCTTCTGCCAGGGACCAATCAGAGCGTGGTCTGAGAGGGTGCTCACCATCTAGTTGATTGCAGCAGTTGCAGTACCTTGTAGGACCTTGGGTCCATCTCTGCAGTCTCGAGCATCAGCTAGAGGCGCTGACCGCCTGGTAGCCGGAATCCCATGGCTCAGGAGCTGGAGCCTGGGTGGTACTCGCTGAATCTGTCCAGGGTCAGTCGGGTGGTCTGTTAGCAGTGGCCTGCTTAGAGAGAGCCAAGGCCACAGAAGCAGCTTGGGAAGCCCACAGATGGGCTGTCTGAATCTGTCCGGGGTCAGTCGGTGGTTCGTTAGCTGTGGCCTGCTCAAGAGAGCCAAGGCCACAAGAGCAGCTTTGGAAGCCACAGATGGGCTGTCTGAATCTGTCTGGGGTCAGTCGGTGGTCTGTTAGCTGTGGCCTGCTTGGAGAGAGAGTCAAGGCCACTGGAGCAGCTTGGGAAGCCCACAGATGGGCTGTCTGAATCTGTCCTGGGGTCAGTCGGTGGTCTGTTAGCTGTGGCCTGCTTGGAGGAGCCAAGGCCACAGGAGCAGCTTGGGAAGCCCACAGATGGGCTGTCTGAATTTGTCCGGGGTCAGCCAGATGGTCTGTTAGCTGTGGCCTGCTTGGAGAGAGCCAAGGCCACAGGAGCAGCTTGGAAAGTCCCAGATGGGCTGTCTGAATCTGTCTGGGTCAGTCGGGTGGTCTGTTAGCTGTGGTCTGCTCGGAGAGAGCCAAGGCCAAAGGAGCAGCATGGGAAGCCCACAGATGGGCTTTGAAGCCTACAGAGAGGCTGTTCCATGCATCCACTACTCTCTCTCTGTGAAAGAATACTTCTCAGATTGCCCCTAAATCACCTCCATCTTTAAATTGTGTCCCTTGTTCTTGCACATCTCTTTTCTGAAAGATGCTACCCTCTTGGACTTTGTTGATTCCACTGAGGTACTTAAAGTTTCTATCATGTCCCACCTCTCCCTTCTTTCCTCAAGGGTATACATATTAGGATCCTTTAGTCTTTCTAGTATGGCTTCTCTTGCATACCCTGCACCATTTTAGTTGCCCTCTCTGGACTGCCTCTATCCTGTCTATGTCCTTGCGGAGATGGGGCCTCCAGAACTGGATATAGGGTCTCACCAACTGTCTGTACAGAGGTATAACAACTTCCTGTTTTCTGCTGGTGATGCCTCTAGCTATGCATCCCGAGATACCCCCAGCCCTCCCTACTGCCTTCACACATTGCTTGCTAACCTAAGGTCATCAGATATGATTACCCCAGGTCCCTTCCTTTTTGTCTTTGTTACTACCTCCCCCATTGTGTTCCCTGAGTTCTTGTTTCCCAGGTGCATTATTTTGCACTTCTTTGCATTGAATCTTAGCTGCCATACTTCTGACCATTCCTCCAACCTTGCCAGTCCCTTCTCATCCTTTCCATGCCTCCTGTGTATCAACCCTGTTGTAGATCATTGTGTCCTCTGCAATGAGGCATACTTTTCCTTCCAGTCCCTCTGCAATGTAACTTATAAAGACATTAAAAGGACTGGACCCAGTACTGAACCCTGCAGTACCCCACTAGTAACCCTCTTTCTTCAGAGTGGACTCCATTTACAATTACCTTCTGTGTCCTGTTGTCCAGCCAATGTTTTATTTGCTACCACCCTGGGACTCACTCCCAGGCTGGTTAATTTGACTATTCATCTTTGTGTGGGACTGTGTCAAATGCCTTGCAAAGTCTAGGTAGACCATGTCCGCAGCTCCTCCCTGGTCTATGACTTTGATCACCCAGTCAAAGAAATCTATTAGATTTGTCTGACATAACCTTCTCACTGTGAACCCATGCTGCCTTTGGGTCCCAGCCCCACTGGCCTGTAGGTACTCACAATTCTTTTCCTCAGAAGTTACTCCATCACTTTCCCTACCACAGAGGTCAAACTGACAGGTCTGTAGTTTCCTGCCTCTGTTTTGGTCCCACTTTTGTGAAGGGAAATTACATCCACCTTCCTCCAGTCCTTGGGTACCACACCATCCTCCCATGATTTATTAAAAATAAGTAGCCAGTGGTTTCACTACTTCCCCTTAATTCTTTTGAATTTTGGGTGAATTTCATCAGGCCCAATTGCTTTGTCTACCTTCAGTTTTAGGAGTTCTTGCAGAACCTTTCTTCTTCGAAAGGACAGGGATCAACCCCTATCAAGAGTGCTTCTATTAATTGGATTAGGCACTCTCCTCCTCTTTTGTGAAACTGAGCAGAAATATTCATTCAGTATCCCTGCTTTTCACTGTCCCTCTGTCCACCCACTGTTCATTCTATTCAGCCTCACTATCCTCCTTTGTGTTTCTCCTCTCTTCTACGCTCGTGATGTACCTATAAAAGGTTTTATCCCTTCTTAATCCAAGTTGGCTATCTTTTCCTCAGTTTGGGCCTTTGCTATTCTGACTTCCCTACCTGCTTCCTTCGCCTTAACTGGTACAGCTCTCTGTCCTGCTCCTTCTGTGTTTCTTATACTTCTGGAATGCTATCTTTTCTCCCTGACTTTCCCAGCCACCTCTTTTAAGAACCATAGTGGCTTTTCTTTCATTTTGATTTGTTTATTTGCTTCACAGAAAGGCTTGTTACCTCTGTGATGGCAGTTTTGATGATTTCCATTGTTGCTCCACCCTCTTTCTAGACTGTTTGGTAGTGCTTTTCTGATGCACTCTCCCATCTTGCCAAAGTCAGCCATACTGAAGTCCAGTACCTTTACTTTTGTATGGCTTGACTCTGCAGCTGAGTTTAACATGAACCATACTGTTTGATGATCACGTGTTCCCAGATGGCAACCCACTTCTAGATCTGAGATCCTCTCACTGCCCCATTTGAGAGTATGCAGTCTTAGATTGTTCCCTCATGAATGGGTTCCAAAACTAGCTGTCTGAGGCCTGCACCTGTAGGGCATCGAGAATGGCCCTGCTTCTTGGATGTGGCTGCAGCAAATGTGCTCCAGTTAATATCTGGCATATTCAGGTCCCCCATCAACAGTATCTCCCTTTCTCTGCAGTCCTAAGAATGCCTTCTATCATATCCTTATCCATTCCCTCCCTGACATGGGGGTCTGTACACAACCCTGTGCAGATTGTAGTCTCTTTCCAGTCTCCAAGGTGACCCACAGTGCCTCCTCTCCCTGTTTACTCTTCTGTTCAGGTGCTTTTAACCCTTCCTTTACATGAGAGGTACTCCTCCCTTTTCTCCCCTGCCTGTCTCTAGGTTATGTACCCTGGTATGTTAACATCCCAGTCATAGTTCTTGTGTACCATGTTTCTGTGACTGCTACTATATCCAGGCATCCCTCTTCCATCAAGGCCACCAGCTCATGGAGCTTGTTGCCCAGACTATGGGCATTGGTACCTCACCCTTCATTTCCTGATAGCCTTACTCCTTTTGCCCCATCCCTGTCCTTCTTGCCTTTGTCACTTCCCCATTTACCCCTGCCCTTCTCCCTATTGACACCTCTATGTTGGTGTTTTACCACACTTACTACCGGATTTTTTGGGAGGCTAGGATTTCCTTCTCCTTTCCAGTGCCTCCCCTTGGCTAGTTTAAACTTGCCAGTGAAGCATTTAAACCTATCACCCTAGGATCCTGGTTCCCTTCTGGACAGATGCAGCCCATCATGCCAGTATAAGCTAACATCACTCCAGGTGGAACCCCAGTCCCTAATGAAGCCAAATCCCTGAGCTCAACACCAGTTTTTCAATCACTGATTGAATCCCATGGTGAGGAACACCCTATCCTCTCCTACCCCATAGATGGGCAGCACCTCCGAGAAGGTTACGTGCATGCTACTTGTCTCAAGGCCTCCCCAATTCCACAAACTCTTCCTGCACTTCTAATCCTTTTCTTAGCCAGGTCATTTGTCCCTAGATGGACAATGACATGCAGCCCCCTCCTGTGCAGCTACTCCAGCAATCCTGTAGATTCACTCCTGTCCCTCCAAGCCATGGTGCCAGGCAGGCACCTTACCTCCCTCTCCCTTCCTCACCCAGTTTTACCTTCCTAAGAATGGAGTCCCCACCAGGAGTTCTTTCCTCCTGTGGGGTCCCTGCCTTCCTCCTGTGGGTCTCCTTTGTGAAGGTTCCCAGCATCCTCCTTGGTCTCCACTGTGGGTGCCTCCATAGAGAACCACACTTGCCAGAATGGCATAGGAATTATGGAGAGGTACAACTGGAGGATGCACCTTTGTTCCACCACCCTCACCCTCCCTGAGCCCACTGTGGTCCAACCACTCCTCTTCTTGGCAACCTCTGAGGCAACGGCAGTGGCACTGGTGATCTCTGGATGGAAGAGGAGGTCCCACAAATCCTGGTCAACTCAACCTGGGTATGAACAACCTCCTCCCTTAGCCCAGAGAGGTTTCTGCAGATGGGACAACACCGCATCCTCCAGAACATCTCCCAGAAGACTGCTGCTCCAGAACCACTGCACTGCAGCACTCCATACATGTCTTATTTCTGGCCCCTAACTGTTTGGAATCCTTTACTCTTTCCTCTGTTTTATTTCTCCTCTCTCACTCACTTCTGCCTGTGTGCCCTTTAAACTCCTGATTGTCCTGTTCTGAGACAAGAATATCCTATTTCTCAGTAGATCCCTTACTTGCTCAGAGGCAGACCTCCAGCAGCTAGAGGGGCTGAGAGCTACTCTTCCTTCTAGGATGGTGGGTCTTTGGTGGCTCTGTGATCACTCACTTCCTGCTCCCAAACAGGAAGTTCCTGTTGCCAATCAAATCCTGTGCCTATAAAAGTAGAACTAGCTTTGGGTGGCCTAAACAACCACCCTCGCACCATTCACCCTAGCTCCACAGATTACCTGAACCCATTTTTGGCAAAAATAAAACTATCACGCCTTGTGCCTTAAAAGTTCACTGTGGACCTTTTTCCTCAGTGCCATAAAATCAACTGGAACCCAAACAACCACTGAGAAACTTTGTATCTGGCTCCAGAGATCACCTGAAACCCATTGATTGCAAACAATAAAAAATCACCTCCCATGGCATAAAGGACCTTTTACCCTTGCTCATACATAACTTGGAACCCATTTTTCAGTAACAAAATAAAATATTTCCTCAGGTGGCCTAAATGACCACTGCATACCATTCACCCTGGCTCAACAAATCAACTGGAACCATTTTGGCAAAAATGAAAATATCACCCCTGGTGGCCTAAATGACCACAGCGGATCTTATACTCCAGATTCATAAATTACCTGGAACCCATTTTTGTAAAATAAAAAGTCACATCAAGTGTCCAAAAGAAACACCTCAGACCTTTCACAATCTTTCCATTGATCACCTTGAACCCAGTTTTGGCAAAATTAAAATTTCACCTAAGGTGGCCTAAACAACCAGCTCATACCATTCACCCTAGCTCCACAGATTAGATGGAACCCATTTTGGCAAAAATAAACATATCACCCTTGTGTCCTAAAAGCTCACCATGGAGCTTTTACCCTGTGTCATACATCACCTGGAACCTATTTTTGGCAAAAATGTATATCACCTCAGGTGGCCTAAATGGCCACACTAGACATTTTACGCTGGCTCCATAATTTCACATTGAAAGTGTTTTTGGCAAAAATAAGAACTATCACCTCAGGTGGCTTAAACAACCATTGTGGACTTTTACAGTGACACCATAGATCACCTGGAAATCATTTTTGGCAAAATAAAAATATTACCTCAGGTGATCAAATGACAACCACCTACCTTTAAACTCAGGTGACATAAATGACCACTGCCAACCTTTACCTCAATCCCATAAATCTCCTGAAACTCATTTTGGCAAAAAAAATATGTCACATCAGGTATTGTAAATGTTCACTGCAGACCGCTCACTCCAGCTCAATAAATAATCTAGAACCCATGTTTGACAAAGATATAAATTTCACCTAAGGTGTCCTAAACGACCACAGTGCATCATTAAGCAATAGATCTCTTGGAACCCATTTTTGGCAAAATGAAAATATCACTCCTGTTGGCCCATAGGTCTACTACAGACATTTTTCCCCAGCTCCATAAATAAACTGGAACCCAAATGCTTAGCAAACAATAAATAATATTGCCTAAATGACTACCTTGAACTTTTACACCAGCTACAAAACTCACATGAAAACCAATTTTGGCAAAAAAAATATCAACTTAGGTGGTCTTAATGACCACTGCTGACCTTTCACCCCAGCTTCATAACTCACCTGGAACTCATTTTGGAGAACAAATGAACATTCCATGACAGGTGACCTAAACAACCACGAAGCAACTTTGAACCTGGCTCCATAGATCACTTTGAACCCATTTTTGGCAAAAATAAAACTATCATCACTGGTTGCCTAAAGTTCCTCTGCAGACTTTTCATCCTGGATCCATAAATCACCTGGAGCCAATTTCTGGTAAAAATAAAAATATCTCCTATCCTGGCCTAAATGACCACTGCAGATATTTTACCTGGATTCACAAATTACCTGGAACCCATTTTTGGCAAAGAATAATTATCACTTCAGGATACCTAATGGCCACCTGCTACCTTTAACCTCAAGTTGCCTAAATGACCACTGCCAACCTTTACCCTAATCCCATGAATCACTTAAATTGCATTTTTGGCAAAAATAAATATATCACCTCAGCTGGCCTGAACTACAACCTCAGAACTTTCACCCCAGCTCCATAAATCACGTGTTACCCATTTTCAGCAAATATGTAAATTGCACCTCAGGTGGCATAAACAACTACTGAGAAACATTGAATCTGGCTCCATAAATCACCTGAAACCCATTTAGAGCAAAAAATAAAAATATCATCTCAGGTGGCATAAATGACCTTTTTCCCTTGCTCCATACATATTTTGGCAAAGATAAAAATTTCACTTCAGGTGGCCTAACGACCACTTTGTACCATTCACCCTAGCTCCACAGATTATCTGGAACCCATTTTGGCATCAAATAAAATATCATTCCTGGTTGCCTAAAGGTCCTCTGCAGACCTTTCACCTGACTTCATAAATCACCTGGAACCAATTTCTGGTAAAATAAAAATATCACCTCTTCTGGCCTAAATGACCACTGCAGATCTTTTACTCAGGATCCATGTATTATCTGGAACCTATTTTTGGCAAAATACAATTATCACCTCAGCCACCACCTACCTTTAACCTCAGGTGGCCTTAATGACCACTGCCAACATTTTATCCCAATCCCATGAATCACCTGAACTGCAATTTTGGCAAAATAAATAAATCACCTCAGCTGGCCTAAACTAGAACCTCAGACCTTTCACCCCAGCTCCATAAATCTCCTGTAACCCATTTTTGGCAAACATATAAATTGCACCTCAGGTGGCATAAACAACTACTGAGGAACATTGAGTCTTACTCCATAGATCACCTGGAACCCATTTATATAAAAAATAAAATATCACCTCAGGTGACAAAATGACCTTTACCCTTGCTTCATACATAACCTGGAACTTGATTTTGGTAAAATGAAAATATTACCTCAGGTGGCCTAAATGACCACTGCATACCATTCACCCTGGAAAAATAGATCACCTGGCACCATTTTAGGCAAAACTAAAAATATCACCCCTGGCGCCTAAAGGTCCATTGCAGACCTTTCATCCAGGCTCCATAAATCATCTGGAACCTATTTCTGGCAAACAGTGAATACAAATATCACCACATGTGGCCTAAATGACCATTGCAAACCTTTCACCTTGGCTCCATAAATCACCTGGCACCAGTTTTAGTAAACATATAAATATCACCACTGGTAGCCTAAATGACCACTGCAGATCTTTTACTCCAGATCCATAAATTACCTAGAACCCATTTTTGGTAAAATAAAAATGTCAGGTCAGGTGTCCAAAAGAAATATCTCAGACCTTTCACAATGTTTTCATAGATCACCTTGAACCTAGTTTTGGCAAAAATAAAATGTCACCTCAGGTTGCCTAAAGAAAACAGTGTACCATTAAGCCTGGATAAATAGATCACTTGGAACCCATTTTTGGCAAAATGAAAATATCACTCCTATTGGCCCTCAGGTCTGCTATAGACCATTTTCCCCAACTCCATAAATAAACTGGAACCCAAATGTTTAGCAAACAATAAATAATATTGCCTAAATGACTACCTTGAACTTTTACACCAGCTACAAAACTAACATGAAAACCATTTCTGGCAAAATAAAATATCAACTTAGGTGGTCTTAATGACCACTGCTGACCTTTCACCCCAGCTCCATAACTTGCCTGGAACTCATTTTTGGAGAAAAGAACATTTCACCACAGGTGACCTAAACAACCACCGAGGAACTTTGAACCTGGCTCCATAGATCACTTTGAACCCATATTTGGCAAAAATAAAAGTATTGTCACTGGTTGCCTAAGGTTCCTCTGCAGACCTTTCACCCTGGATCCATAAATCACCTGGAGCCAATTTCTGTAAAAATAAAAATATCTCCTATCCTGGCCTAAATTACCATTGTAGATATTTTACTCTGGATCCACAAATTACCTGGAACTCATGTGTGGCAAAATATAATTATCACCTCAGGTGGCCTAATGGCCACCTGCTACCTTTAACCTCAGGTTGCCTAAATGACCACTTCCAACCTTTAACCCTAATTCCATGAATCACCTATATTGCTTTTTGGCAAAATAAATATATAACCTCAGCTGGCCTAAACTACAATCTCAGAACTTTCACCCCAGCTCCATAAATCACCTGCTACCTATTTTCAGCAAATATGTAAATTGCACCTCAGGTGGCATAAACATCTACTGAGAAAACTGAATCTGGCTCCATAGATCATGTGAAACCCATTATAGCAAAAAATAAAATATCACCTCAGGTGGCCTAAACAAACACCTCATACCATTCACCCTAGTTCCACAGATTAGATGGAACCCATTTTGGCAAAAATAAAAATATCATTCCTGGTAGCCTAAAGGTCCTCTGCAGACCTTTCACCCTGACTTCATAAATCACCTGGAACCTATTTCTGGTAAAATAAAAATATCACCTCTCCTGGCCTAAATGACCACTGCAGATCCTTTAATCTGGATCCATGTATTACCTGGAACCTATTTTTGGCAAAAATACAATTATCACCTCAGGTGGCCTAATGACCACCACCTACCTTTAACCTCAGTTGGCCTAAATAACCACTGTCAACATTTTATCCAATCCCATGAATCCCTGAACTGCAATTTTGGCAAAATAAATATATCACCTCAGCTAGCCTAAACTAGAACCTCAGACCTTTCACCCCAGCTCCATAAATGACCTGGAACCCATTTTCTGCAAACATATAAATTGCACCTCAGGTGGCATACACGACTACTGAGGAACATTGAATCTTTCTGCATAGATCACCTGAAACCCATTTATGGCAAAAATAAAATATCACCTCAGGTGGCCTAAATGACCACTGCATACCATTCACCCTGCTAAATAGATCACCTGGAACCATTTTAGGCAAATGGAAAATATCTGCCCTGTTGGCCTAAAGGTCCACTGCAGACCTTTCATCCAGGCTCCATAAATCATCTGGAACCTATTTCTGGCAAACAATGAATACAAATATCACCACACGTGGCTAAATGACCATTGCAGACCTTTCACCTTGGCTCCATAAACCACCTGGAACCTATTTTAGTAAAATGTAAATATCACCACCGATGGCCTAAATGACCACTGCAGATCTTTTACTTCAGATCCATAAATTACCTAGAACCCATTTTTGGTAAAATAAAATGTCAGGTAAAGTGTCCAAAAGAAATATCTCAGACCTTGAACAATGTTTTCATAGATCGCTTGAACCCAGTTTTGGCAAAAATAAAAATTTCACCTCAGGTGACCTAAACAACCACAGAGTGCCATTAAGCCTGGATAAATAGATCACTTGGAACACATTTTTGGCAAAATGAAAATATCACTCCTGTTGGCCCATAGGTCTACTATGGACCTTTTCCCCAGCTCCATAAATAAACTGGAATCCAAATGTTTAGCAAACAATAAATAATATTGCCTAAATGACTACCTTGAACTTTTACACCAGCAACAAAACTCACATGTAAACCATTTTTGCAAAATAAAATATAAAATTAGGTGGTCTTAATGACCACTGCTGACCTTTACCCCAGCTTCATAACTGACTTGGAACTCATTTTGGAGAACAAATGAACATTTCACCACAGGTGACCTACACAACCACCAGGAACTTTTGAACCTGGCTCCATAGATCACTTTGAAACCATTTTTGGCAAAAATAAAAGCATTGTCACTGGTTGCCTAAAGTTCCTCTGCAGACCTTTCACCCTGGATCCATAAATCACCTGGAGCCTATTTCTGGTAAAATAAAAATAACTCCTATCCTGGACTAAATGACCACTGCAGATATTCTACTATGGGCCCAAATTACCTGGAATCCATTTTTGGCAACAAATATAATTATCACCTCAGGTGGCATAATGGCCACCTGCTACCTTTAACCTCAGGTTGCCTAAATGACCACTGCCAACCTTTTATCCTAATCCCATGAATCACCTAAATTGCATTTTTGGCAAAAATAAATATATCACCTCAGCTGGCCTAAACTACAACCTCAGAACTTTCACCCCAGCTCCATAAATCTCCTGCTACTCATTTTCGGCAAATATGTTAATTGCACCTCAGTTGGCGTGAATGACTACTGAGAAACATTGAATCTGGCTCCACAGATCACCTGAAACCCATTTATGGCAAAAAATAAAAATATCACCTCAGGTGGCATAAATGACCTTTTTCCTTGCTCCATACATATTTTGGCAAAAATAAAATTTCACTTCAGGTGGCCTAAATGACCACCTGTACCATTCACCCTAGCTCCACAGATTTGATGGAACCCTTTTGGCAAAAATAAAATATCATTCTTGGTTGCCTAAAGGTCCTCTGCAGACCTTTCACCCTGACTTCATAAATCACCTGGAACCAACTTCTAGTAAAATAAAATATCACCCTCCTGGCCTAAATGACCACTGTAGATCTTGTACTCTGATCCATGTATTACCTGGAACCTATTTTTGCAAAATACATTTATCACCCTCAGGTGGCCTAATGACCACCACCTACCTTTAACCTCAGGTGGCCTAAATAACCACTGCCAACATTTTATCCTAATCCTATGAATCCCTGAACTGCAATTTTGGCAAAATAAATATATCACCTCAGCTGGCCTAAACTAGAACCTCATACCTTTCACCCCAGTCCATAAATCACCTGGAACCCATTTTCAGCAAAAATATAAATTGCACCTCAGGTGGCATAAATGACTACTAAGGAAGATTGAATCTTGCTCCATAGATCACCTGAAACCCATTTATGGCAAAACATAAAATATCACCTCAGGTGACATAAATGACCCTTGCTTCATACATAACCTGGAACCCAATTTTAGTAAAAATGAATATATTACCTCAGGTGGCCTGAATTACCCACTTGATACCATTCACCCTGGCTAATGAGATCACCTGGAACCATTTTTGGCAAAACTGAAAATATCTCCCTGTTGGCCTAAAGGTCCACTGCAGACCTTTCATCTAGGCTCCATAAATCATCTGGAACCTTTTTCTGGCAAATAATGAATACTAATATCACCACACATGGCCTAAATGAGCATTGCAGGCATTTCACCTTGGCTCCATAAATCACCTGGAAACAATTTTTAGTAAAATATAAATATCACCACCGGTGGCTTAAATGACCAAAGCAGATCTTTTACTCCAGATCCATAAATTACCTGGAACCCATTTTTGGTAAAATAAAATGCCAGATCAGATGTCCAAAAGAAATATCTCAGACCTTTCACAATGTTTTCATAGAGCACCTTGAACCCAGTTTTGGCAAAATAAAATTTCACCTCAGGAGGCCTAAACAATAATCTCGTATCTATTAACCCTAGCTCCACAGATTAACTGGAACCGATTTTTGGCAAAAATAAAAATATCACCCTTTTGTCTTAAAAGTTAATTATGGACCTTTTTCCCAGTGCCATAAATCAATTGGAACCTATTTTTGGTATAATATGATATCACCTGAGGTGGCATTAATGACCACTCTGGACTTTTTACTCCATAATATCACTTTGAAACCATTTTTGGCAAAATAAGAACAATGACCTCAGGTGTCTTAAACAACCAGTTTATACTTTTCACAGTGTCTCCATAAATCACCTGCAACCCATTTTTGGCAAATATAAAATTTTTATCAGGTGGCCTAAATGACCACCACCTATGTTTAACCTCAGGTTACCTAATGGCAACTGCCCACCTTACCCCAATACCATAACTCACCTGAAATGAGTTTGTAGCAAAATAAAAAGTGGTTGTAAGTGTCTAATAGAGCTGGTGTAAAAGGTCTGAGGTTTTCATTTAGGCTACCTGAGGTGATATTTGTATTTTGCAAAATGGGTTCCAGGACATTTATGGATTCAGAGTAAAAGATCTGCAGTGGCCATTTAGTCCATGAGTAATACTTTTATTTTACCAGAAATTGGTTCCAGGTGATTTATGGAGTCAGGATGAAAGGTCTGCAGGGGACAATATATTCATTTTTGCCAAAAGTGGGTTCCAGGACATTTATGGAGCTGGGTGAGAGGACTGCAGTGGACTTTTACGCTACCTGTTGTGATATATTTATTTTTCCAAAAATGTATTTCCGGTGATTTATTTGATGGTGTAAAATGTAGGCAGTAGTCATTTAGGTCATCTGAGGAGATATTTTATTTTTGTCAAAATGGGTTCCAGGTGATCTATGGAGTCATTGTGAAAAGTCAGTGATGGCTGTTTAAGCCACCTGAGTGAAATTTTTATTTTGCCAAAAAGTGGTTCCAGGTGATCTATGGAGACAGGTGGGTAAAGGTTTGTGGTGGTTGCTAAGACCACCTAAGATAACATTTCTATTTTTACAAAAATGGGTTCCAGGTGATTTATGGAGGCAGAGTGAAAGGTCTGCAGGTTGTTTTATGCTTCTTGAGGTTAAAGGTTGGCATTAGCCATTCATGCCACCTGAGGTGATATTTTTATTTTTGCCAAAAATTGGTTCCAGGTGATTTATGGAGGCAATGTAAAACATCTGCACTGCTTGTTTATGCTCTCTGAGGCTAAAGATCCACGGTGATGATTTTGGCCACCTGAGGTGATATTTCCAGTTTTGCCAAAATGGGATCCAGGTGATTTATGAAGTAGGGGTAAAGGTAGGTTGTCGTCATTTAGATCACATTAACCCATTTTGGCAATAATAAAACATCACCTCAGGTAAACTAAATGACCACTACAGATCTTTTATTCGGCTCTATAAATTACACGAAACCGTTCTCAGCAAAATAAAATGTCAGCTCAGGTTGCCTAAATCAGCAGCTTGGGCTTTTGTCTGGCTCCATAAATCATCTAGAACCCATTTTGGTAACAATAAAATATCACGTGAGGTGGCCTTAATGACCACCGCCAATGTTTGATATCAGGTGGCCTAAATTACTACTGCCTATCTTTTACCCCACCTGCATAAATCATCTGAACCACAAAGGCAGAACAGTGGACATTTAGGCCAGCTGAGTTCATATTTTATTTCCTCAAAAATGGGTTACAGGTGATATATGGAACCTGGTAAAAGGACTGCTGAATGTCATTTAGGTCAACATAGGTGATATTTGAATTTTGATAAAAATTGGTGCCAGGTGATTTATGGATGTAGGATAAAAGGTCATGTAGGCCACCTGAGATGATATTTGTATTTCTGAAAAAAAAGCGTACCAGGTGATCTATGGAGTCATTATAAAAGGTCAGTGATGCTTGTTTAGGCCACCTTGAGAGGAACGTTTTATTTTGCCAAAATGGGTTCCAGATGATTTATGGAGCTTGGGTGAAATATCCACAGTGGTGGTTTAGGTCACTTGATCAGTTATTTTATTTTTCCAAAATGGGTTCCAGATGATTTATGGACCAAGGGTGAAAGGTACTAGTTGTCCTTTAGGCCACCTGAGGAAATAGTAGTAGGTTGGTAGAGAGGCAGTATAGCACAGTGGTTTAAGGCTCTGAGCTGCAAATCTGATGACATCCAGCAACCAGACTTGGGTTTGAATCCACAGCTTACACTTGCATACTGTGTGACCATGAGTAGTCACTTAACTTCCCTGTGCTGCCAGGTTGCACCTGTAGAAAAGCTTTCAGCTTAGTGTGTCTCACCTGGTTAAACAACTTAAAAAATTTTTTATTGTTGCTAGAAATTGTTTCAGTAGTTTGATGGAGCCCTTGATAAAGGCCATGGTGGTCATTTATGACACCTGAAGTGATATTTTCATTTTTGTTAAAATTGATAAAGGAGATTTATGGAGACAGGGTAAAACATCCATTGTGGTCCTTTATGCCTCTTGAATTGATATTTCCATTTTTGCCAAAATGGGTCCCAGGTGATTTATAGAGCCAGGAAAAGGTCTGCAGTGCTCCTTTAGGCCACCAGAGATAATATATTTATTTTTTCAGGTGCACTGCAGGACATTCATTCTGGCTCCATAAATTACAAGGCACCCATTTTCTACAAAAATAAAAGTATTGCCAAAGTGGCCTAAATGTCCACAGTTGACCTTTACCCTGGCTCCATGAACCACCAGGAATAGAGTTCTGAAAAATTAAAAATATCACATCAGGTGGCTTAAATGGGCACCACAGATTGTTCACATTATCTCCATTAATCAACTGAAAACCATTTTTGGCCCCAAAAATATTACTGGTGACCTAAATGATCACCTCCTACAATCTACCCTGACTTCCATAAATTGCATAAAATGGATTCCAGTTGATTTATGGAGCAGGGGTGAAAGATCTGTTTTTTACATTGATGCTACCTGAGGTGATATTTTATTTTGCCAAAATGGGTTTCAGATGATTTATGGGTTTGGGAAAAGGTAGGCAGTGGTCATTTAGACCACCTGAGGTGATATTTTTATTTTTGCCAGAAATGGGTTCCAGGTGATCTATGGAGTCATAGATATTATTATTTGTTTGCCACAAATTTGGGTTCCAGTTTATTTATGGAGCTGGCAAAAAGTCTGTAGTAGAACTATACCAACAGGAGTGATATCACATCAGGAGGCTTAAATGACCACTGCAGTCCCTTTACCCTGCTCCATAACTCACCTAGAACCACTTTTGGTAAACATAAAATATCACCTCAGGTGGCCTATATGACACCACAGACCTTTTACAAAGGTCCCATTAAGCACCTGGTACCCATTTGTGGAAACCATTTTGGCAGAAACAAAAATATAACATAAGAGCCCAAATGAACACTGTGGATATTTCACCTCAGCTTCATTAATCACCTATTTTTATCAAAACTAAAAATATCACCACTGGTGGTCTAAATGACATCCATAGACATTTTTGCCCCATGTACATAAATCATGTGGAACCCATTTTGCCAAAATGAAAATATCGTCCCTGGTTGCCTAAAAGTCCTCTGCTTACCTTCACCTGGAACCAATTTCTGTAAAAATAAAATATCACCCTCCTGGCCTAAATGACCACTGCAGATCTTTTACTCTGGATCCATAAATTACCGGAACCCATTTTGGCAAAAATACAAATATCACCTAAGGTGGCCTAATCACAACCTCAGACCTTTGGAGCATCAAACTCCTGGAAACATTTTCTGGCAACAATAAAAATATTTCTTCAGGTGGTCTAATGGACCACTGTGTAACTTTCACCCTGGGTCCATAAATCATCTGGAACCCATTTTTGGAAAAGATAAAAATAACTCCTCAGGTGGACTAAACCACCTACATGGACATTTCTCCCCAGCTCCATAAATCACCTGGAACCTATTTTTGGCAAAATAAAACTTTCACCTCTGGTGTCCTAAACAACCATCACTGACCTTTTATAATGACTCCACAGATCATCTGGAACCCTTTTTTTCAAAATATAAATATCACCTGAGGTGGCCTACATGACCACTGCCTTCCTTTTATCCCCACATCCATAAATCACCTGGAACCAATTTTGGCAAAAATACAAATATCACCTCAGTTGGCCTAAATGACCTCCTCAGTCCTTTTACCCAGGCTCCTTAAATCACCTGTAACCCATTTTTGACAAAATAAAAATATGAACTCAGCTGGCCTAAATGTCCACTGTTGGCCTTTGGGGTCCAAGTGATTAATGGAGGTGGGGTAAAGGTAGGCAGCAGTAATTTAGGCCACCTGATGTTAAACATAGGCAGTGGTCATTTAAGTCACCTCAGGTGATATTTGTATTGTTACCAAATGGATTCTAGATGATTTATGGAGCCAGGGTAAACGTCCGTGGTGCTGATTTAGGCAACCTGAGCTGATATTTTATTTTGCCAAGAATGGTTTCCATGTAATTTATAGAGCCTGAATAAAGATCTGTGGTGGTAATTTAGTCTACCTGAGATGATGCTTTATTATTGCAAAAATGGGTTACAGGTGATCTAAATTATGACTACCTGCCTTGTACCCAACCTTATAAATCACCTGGAACCCATTTTGGTAAAAGAAAACATCACATCAGGTGGCAAAATGACCACTGTGGACCTTTTACCCATGCTCCATTTATCACCTGGATGCCATTTTGGCAAAATAGATATATCACCTCAGGTGGCCAAATGATCACCCTGATCTTTAGCCTCAGATAGCATAAAAGAACAGTGCAGACCTTTTACATTGCCTCCTTAAATCACCTGGAATGAATTTTTGGCAACAAAAAAATATCACCTCAGGTGATCTAAATGGCTAAAGCTGACCTTTAACCTCAGGAAGCATAATACACCACTGCAGACCTTTCACTTTGCCTCCATAAATCACCTGGAACCCATTTTGGCAAAAATAAAATGTCACCTCAGGTGGCCTAAAGGTGTACTGCAGACCTTTTACCTGGCTCCATAAATCAGAGGACCACCCATTTTTGGCAAAAGAAAATATCACCTAAGGCAGCCTAAATGATCATTTTGACTTTTACAGTGGGTTCATAAATCACCAGAAAATTTTTGGGGCAAAATAAAACTATCACCTCAGGTGGCCTAAACTACCACAGCTGACCTTTCACCCCACCTCTATAATGCATCTGAAAGTAATTTTGGGAAAAATAAAAATTTCACCTCAGGTGACCTAAATGACCACCACAGACCTTTCAACATGGCTCCATGGATTACCTGGAACCAATTTTATGCAAAAGAAAAATATCACCTCAGGGCATAAAGATCACCCTGGACATTTACCCTTCTTCTATAAATTGCCTGGAACCCATTTTTGACTAAAATAAATATATCATTTCAGGTGGTGAATGACCCCAGCAGATCATTTACCCTAGGTTCATAAATCAGCTATAACCCATTTTTGACAAAAATAAAATATCATCTCAGGTGCCGAATTACCACCATTATCCTTTCACCCCATTTCATAAATCACCTGAACCCATTTTTGACAAAAACAAAAATATGGGGCTGGATTTTCAAAGCCCCAGGAATGACGCAAGGGACTTGTGCCAAACAATAATGTTGCAAGGTAGACTAGTGTCAAACATTGCACCAGATATGATTCTCTAAGGAGCTCTGCATCAAAGGCCATCCTCTCTGCATCAAAAGTGGCTGCATCAGCCTTGCACCATACAAATGACAGTGCCATGACTCAAGTTGTCTTGCACCACAAAATGGTGCAGGAACACACCTGTGGGAATTTCAAAGCTGCACCACTGACACCAAACATGTCAAGTACCATCAGCTGCCAGACCAGCCACAATTGGTCTAAGGGACACTAGACCATATAAAGAGACCAAGCAGGTAGTCATATCTGACTATGCCAATATCAAGGCCAGTATTCTCCTGCAGGACTAGTTTAGAACATTTGGGGGTAATTTTTGACCATTTCATCTCTCATTTTGTTTACTTAGCTTGCATCATTCTTGTCCTTGCGTCATTTGTTTGACTCAGCTTGCACCATTTTTACTTGGTTTGTACCATTTTTACTCAGTTTGCACCATTTTTGTACTTGGTTTGTGTCATTTTCATTCCTGGAGTCATTTTTCTGACTTAACACGTGCATTTGTGACTAACTTGCACCATTTATTTTGTGCAGCTTACGCCATTCCATCCCTTACACCATTGAGTTGATGTAGTGGACCTCTAGCATCAATTAGGGGACTTTGTCACACAGGCCTCTTTTCTTCCAAAATGTGGCACATGGTATTTTGTGCACCAAGATCTGATTCAAGCTGGTTGTTTGACGTGGCTTGTGATGAGCTAAGGGTCCTTGAGAATCTGGCCCTTAATTTCAGGTAGCCTCAAAGAGCATCACTGACTTTCACACCAGCTCCATTAATCACCTGCAGCACATTTTAGGCAAAAACTAATGATATTTTCTCAGGTGACCTAAATGACCACTTTTGACCTTTTGCACGTGCTCCATTAATCACCTGGAACCCATTTTTTCTGCAAAATAAAATATCACCTCAGGTGGCATAAATGACCAGTGCATACCTTTCACTCCAACTCCATAAATAACTTGGAACCCATTTTGCAAAATAAAAATTTCACCTCAGGTGGTCTAAATGACCATCGCGCACATTCACCCATATATATTATAGTGGCAAGGTCACACCACTATAGTTAGGGTTCAGCAGTCACTTCTATGTTAAACTCAAAATTTTGTGCATTAATAACTTGGGACCTATTCCATGGATTTGCCTGAAATTTGGTATGCATGCTGAGGCATGGTTGTTCTCTTGATTTTCCAAATTGCGTTTTGGTCGGACTTACAGGCTTTTCATATGAAAACAGTGAAAAATGCAAAATTATCCATTTTGGAGGCAGCTTTTGGGAATTTGATGTGGCCCTGCATGGCCATTGTGTGGCCTGCTGCTCTGAGAGATGATCCACTTGAAAGAGCTTTGGTGGTAAGAAATGTTGCTTTTGTTTGGTGAAAACATATTAAGGCATTCAAAGGTTATGCTACTTGTAAGTTCCCATTACAAGTCAATGGAAAATGTATATCTATGTTTTGTGAACACAGAATGGGGTTTCAATATCTCGTCTCTGCCCGCGATCAAAGAATTTGCAGCTCGTGGTTCAAGAATCTTTGTCCCCGAGAATTTTAAAAATTCTTTGATCGTGTGGTCCGCCATCTTGTTTTAAATTTTCCGATTGAAAAACACAAATATCTTGGCTCGGGTCACTTCTGAAATAAAACTTGGATGGGTTTTACTCAAGGGACTCCAATCTATTGAGCCATGCCTTTGGTTTGATCCAAACTGGTCTAAAAAAGAGTTCTGTGCTTTTAAAATCTTAGTTCATGGCTCGCTAATGATGTTTGATCGCGAGCCTGCTAATTTTTTGATCATGAGATTCCTTGATCGCGATCGTGCATTGTGAGTGAGGGATGATATGGCCAGATATAAAAATAGATTTTCTGAGCCCAGTAGTGCCCTACAAAGTTAAATGGGTGTGTTTTGTCAGGGGGCTTTGTTCTGCCCCATCTGAATACAAATAATTATATTTTCAGTATGTCTGGTAGTCTAGCAGCCCTCCCATCATGAATAAATCGATAGCGATCTCTCATTCCCTGGTAGTCTAGTGACCCCCCAATGTATATTTCATACATATTGCTTTTATATCCCTGCTAGTCTCATGGCCCACCCGATCTGTATAAATTATTATAGTAGTTCATATCCCTGGTAGTCTAGTGGCCCCAACCATTAAGTGGGTTGCAGGCGATTAATAGGGCTGGTGTAAAAGCTCTGAGGTTGTTAGGCCACCTGAGGAGTTTTTTTTTTGCTAAAATTTGTTCCAGGTGATATGAACCTGAGTAAAACATCTGTGGATGTCGCTTAGGCCACATGAGGTGATATTTTTAGTTTTGCCAAAACATGCTTCAGGTGATCTATGGAGCCTGGCTTTCTTTGCAGTTCTTTAAGCCACCCGAGGTGACATTTTTATTGTTTGCCATCAGTGGGTTTCAGGTGATTTGTGGAGCCAGATTCAATGTTTCTCAGTAGTTGTTTAGGCCACCTGAGGTAAAAATTTATATTTGCCGAAAATGGGTTCCAGGTGATTTATGGAGCTGGGGTGAAAGGTCTGAGGCTGTCATTTAGGCCACTTGAGGTTATATATTTATCTTTGCCAAAATGCATTTCAGGTGATTCTTGAGATTTGGGAAAAGGTAAGCAGTGGTCATTTAGAACACCTGAGGTTAAAGGTAGGTGGTGGTCATTTAGGCCACCTGAGGTGATAATTTTATTTTTGCCAATAATGGGTGCCACGTGATTTATGGAGTCATTGTGGAAAGTCCACGATGGTTGTTTAAGCCACCTGAGATGGAATTTTATTTTGTAAACAGTGGATTCCAGGTGATATCTGGATCTGAGGTGTAATGTCCACGGTGGTTGTTTATGCCATGTGTGGTGATTTTATAGTTTTTGAAAAAGTGGGTTGCAGGTGATTAATGGAGCTGGTGTGGAAGCTCTGCAGTTATCATTTGGGAAACCTGAGGTGATTTTCCTTTTGCTAAAATGTGTTCCAGGTGACATGAACATGGGGTAAAACATCTGAGGATGTCATTTTAGGCCACGTGAGGTGCTGTTTTAGCTTTTGCCAAAACATGCTCCAGGTGATCTATGGAGCCTGGATGAAAGTTTCTTCATAGTTCTTTAAGCCACCACTGGTGAATTTTTTTTTCAAAATGGATTTTGGTGAGTTAAACAGCTAGAGTGAATGAGCAATGGTAGTTGTTTAGCCACCTCAGGTGCTTTTTTTAATTTGTGGCAAACATGGTTTGTAGGTGATTGATGGAGCTGGTATAAAAGTCTGAAGTGGCTATTGAGGCCACTCCCAGGTCGTGCCTGAAAACAGGCATTTCTATGCCTAGTGCACCCACCCAGTTATCAAAAGCAAATAAATAAATAAATTAAATTTTTTGTTGTTGGCAAAATGGGCTTTAGATGATTTATTGAGGTGAGGTAAAAGATCAACAGTAGAGCTTTAGAGCACCAGGCATACAATTTTTCTTTTTGCCAAAAATGGGTTCCAAGTGATCTAAGGAGCCATGGTGAATGTGATGCAGTGGTCGTTTAGGTCAGCTGAGGTGACATTTTTATTTCTGCCAAAATTGGGTTCAAGGTGATCTATGGAAACATTGCAAAGGTCGGAGGTGTTTGTTTTGGACACCTGATGTGACATTTTTATTTTTACCAAAACCAGGTTCCAGGTAATTTATGGATCTGGTAAAAGATCTGCAGTGGCTATTTAGGCCACCAGAGGTGATATTTTTATTTTATTAAAAATTGGTTCCATGTTATGCATGGAACAGGGGTAAAAGCCCATTTATGATATCTGAGTTGATATTTTAATTTTTGCCATAAATGGGTTTCAGGTGATATATGGTGCTGACTCATAATAAAATATTACTTCAGGTGGTCATTTATGGCACCTGAGGTAATATTTTATTTTACCAAAAATGGGTTCAAGGTTATGCATGGAGCAAGAGTAAATGGTTCCAGGTGATCTATGGAGCCAGGGTGAATGGTATGCAGTGGTCATTTAGGCCACCTGAGGTAATATGCAAGGGTAAAATGTCATGTATGCCAGCTGAGAAGATATTTTTATTTGTAGCCATAAATGGGTTTCAGGTGAGCTATGGAGCCAGTTCAAAGTCCCTCCATGGTTGTTTATGCCACCTGAGGTGATATATTTATTTTTACCAAAATGCATTTCTGGTGATTTATGGATTGGGGTAAAAGGTAGGCAGTGGTCATTTAGGCCAACTGAGGTTGTGTAGGAGTCATTTAGGCCACCTGAAGTGATATTTTATTTTGTCTTTTGACAAAGATATACATTTCACCTAAGGTGTCCTAAATGACCAGTGTCACATTCAGACTGGTTCCATAGATCTCCTGGAACCCATTTTTGCAAAAATAAAAATATCACTCCTGTTGGCCCATAGAGCTACTATGGACATTTTTACCCAGCTCCATAAATAAACTGGAACCCAAATTTTTAGCAAATAAAAGTAACATTGCCTAAATGACTATTTTGAACTTTTACACAACACACATGAAATCCATTTTGGCAAAAAAATATATCAACTTAGGTGGCCTTAATGACCACTGCTGACCTTTCACCCCAGCTTTATAACTCACCTGGAACTCATTTTTTGAGAATAAATGAACAACCACCAAGGAACTTTGCACCTGGCTCTATAGATCAGCTGGAACACATTTTGGCAAGAAATAAAATATCTTCCCTGGTTGCCTAAAGGTCCTCTGCAGGCATTCATAAATCACTTTGAGAAATTTCTGGTAAAATGAAAATATCACCTCTCCTGGCCTAAATAGCCACTGCAGATCTTTTACTCTGGATCCATGAATTATCTGGAACCCATTTTGTCAAAAATAGACCACCACCTACCTTTAACCTCAGGAGGAGTAAATGACCAGTGCCAACCTTTTACGCCAATCACAGGAATCACCTGAATTGCATTTTTGGTGACAAAATAAACATATCACCTCAGCTGGCCTAAACTACAACCTCAGAACTTTCACCCCAGCTCCATAAATTACCTGGAACCCATTTTTGGCAAATATATAAATTTCACCTCATGTGGCCTAAACAACTACTGAGGAACATTGAATCTGGCTCCATAGATTGCCTGAAACCCATTTATGGCAAAAATAAAAATATCACCTCAGGTGGCATAAATGACATATTACCCTTGCTCCATATATAAACTTGAACCTATTTTGGGTAAAATGAAAATATTACTTCAGGTGGCCTAAATGCAACTGCATACCATTCATCCTGCCCCACAGATAACCTGGAACCATTTTGGCATAAATGAAAATATCACCCCAGTGGCCTAAAGCTCCCTGCAGACCTTTTATCCAGGTGCCATAAATCACCTGTAACCAATTTCTGGCATAAAATGTATAACAATATCACCCCAGGTGGCCTACATGACCACCACAGACCTTTCACCTGACCTCGGCTCCATAAATCACTAGGAACACATTTTAGTAAAATATAAACATAACCTCTGGTGGCCTCTGATGACTGCAGATGTTTTACTCCATATCCACAAATTACCTGGAACAAATTTTTGGTAAAAATAAAATGTCACATCAGGTGTTCAAAACAAACTCCTCACACCTTTCACTATGTTTGAACTTTTACACCAGCTACAAAACTCACATGAATAGCACGGCCCACCAACACATACTATTTGCTAGTTATATTACACTTTTTCAAAAGTGAGGCAATTCATTGCAAACAAACATTGTTAATGCAATGGTTAAGGTTAAACTGACAAAGGTCAGGCAATGATTAGGGTAGAGCCCTAACCCCCACCCCACCCCTCAACATCTTCGACAGATCAAGGGACACTGGGTTGTGCCATGGGGTCATGAGGCCAAACTCTCAGCTGATTCTCCTTTACTGTAACGTGTCAACCTGTTTATACTTGGAATGGGGTGAGTTGGGACTCACTACCCAATGGCACACCGATGCCCGTGTCTCTTGCTGTGTGGAGGATGGAGGTAGTGATGGGTTAGGGCTCTTTCCTGACATCTCATTTCCCCACTTTTGTCAGTTTAACCTAACTGATGCATTAACAAAAGTTTTTGCAGTGCGTATCAATTATATATAGAAGGTGAAGATGGGTCACCAATAAGTGTGTGGTGCTGACAAACTGCATGCTCTTAAAGACAAACCCTGCAATTTCTTCAAGCTCCTCAGGTCGTTCACTGGATGTGACTTGGTTTTACAAGCAAAAGTCAGATGTTTGAACCTAGCTGAGGGCACTGGTATACTGCCTTAACAAGGACACTCAGAAATTATGCAGACTCTTTTATCATGGTTTCACCTTGCTCTTCCTGTTTTACTTCCTTTACTGTTCATACTTAAACCTCTATGATACTTAAAAATAATAATGATATTGGTTGTGTGTTAAGGTCTGCAATGTAGTGTAGGGGTTAGAACATTGAGCAACAAGCCAAAAGACCTCATAGTCCTAGGTTTGAATCCCACAAATACCAGATGAACAATGCACCTGAACCAGCCACTGCACAAGTCATCACATCTCATTTTGCCTCATAGTCAGCATGCAAGCCCCACATCTAATCTCACCCCATATAAGCCCCACCTCTAATCTCACCCTATGTAAGCCCCACCTCCAATATTACCCAATGTGAGCCCCCTTCAATATCACCCAATATAAACCCCACCTCCAATATCACCCCATGTAGGCCCCACCTCCATTACAGCCTCATATGTGCCACACCTCAACAATGTCACTGTCAACTCGTTACTTGGTCCAGAAAGGTGAGTTTGCTATCGCTGCTCATAATCACCTTTTCAGACATAAAATCAGCTTTTGGGACTGATTAATAAAACAGTGGTCCCAGTCTTCACTAGCCCAGGGTGCAAAAGCCAATTTTGAAAATGTGGTGTAAAATATCCCCAAAATGGCGTCTTACAGTGCATTGCGCAGTTTCAATTCAGGCTCATAACTTCGCTAATTTTTAATATTTTCACTCCAAGTTTTCAGAGTTGCCATTTTTACACCTCCTCATGAATAGAACAACAATTGTTTCTCATATCCTGCCAGAAAAGTGTTTTCACACATCTGCACATAGAATGACACATTGCATTGTGAAATCAAGTTTCGGATGGATTAACAAACTCACAGTGCCAGCTTTGATGTGGGATTTCCACCAAGCTCATGTTGAACATTTGATGAAAAAATTTGAAAATGTGTTCATTACAAACGTATTGTGCAGTTTCTACGCATGCTTGTGAAAGCCAATTTTTAGATTTTCACTCCTGATTTTCAAAATTACCATTTGCCACATCTCCTCATGAACAGTATACAGCTGTCATTTTTGCAGCCTGCCCAGAACTTGATTTTGTACCTCTGGCACAGAATGGGCGATTGCTGTGTGAACTCAACTTTGGGACAGAGTAATGAAAAGACAGTGACATTGTTCATGAGGTTTGCCATGTTGTAACGTGGGTGGAAAAATCCTAAAATGCCTGAGTTATGTGCGTCCATTGAACTGTGTCACCCGTGGCACCTGTAATTTGAAAACAATGTGAGATACAGATTTTGTCAACCTTGTCCCCCAAGAAGGTCTCGCTGTCATGATTGCAATGAGGTCTGAATTATTTTCATAGCTGCTACAGTTGCTGAGATATTAGCAAATTAGTGTTACAAGTGTTGCTTGCCCTGTAGGTCTGCTGTGTAGTGCTGTAGTTATGTTCAAGTGGGAGAGCAGAGCCCAGAGTGCCTTCACTGCCACACATGCATATCACTACTCAGGAATGGGCAGCTTGATGGGAACACAGGTCCCACCAGCACATGCTATTTGCTAGTTATAATTCACCTTTTCAAAAGTGAAGCAATTCATTGCAAACAAACATTGTTAATGCATCAGTTAGGTTAAACTGACAAAGGCAGGAAATGAGATGGTAAGATAGAGTCCCCTAATCCTCAACCACCCTACTTTCCCATCCTCCACCGACTGAGGGATGGGGGTGTGCCATGAGTCATGAGGCCAAACTCTCAGCCTATTCTCCTTTACTGTAACATGTCAACCTGTTTATGTTTGAAATGGGGTGAGAGTTGGGCCTCACTATCCAATGGCACACCTCCGTAGGTGTTTCTCGCTGTGTGGAGGATGGAGGTGGTGGTGGGTTAGGGCTCTTTCTTGACATCTCATTTCCCACTTTTGTTGGTTTAACCCTAACTGATGCATTAACAAACATTTTCCAGTGCGTATCAATTATATATAGAAGGTGAAGATGGGTCACCATAAGTGTATGGTGCCGACAAACTGCAGATGGGAAAGCAGACTGATAAAAAAATGCAGGCAATTAAGGTAACTCCGATAACATTAATACGCATCTCTAGTGGAACCAGGAGAAACAGAAGAGAGAAAACAATTAGTGCATTAGCTAGGATTTGAACCCATGCTACCCAGAATTCTGTTGACCTAATAAATGAGCAAGATTCAAATGTTGTGATGTGGATATACTTGTTCTTTTAACAGCCAGCAGCAACTTTCTTTGCTATAGGCATGTATTACAAAGCTACATGCTCTTAAACACGAACCCAGCAATATCACCAAGCTCTTCAGGTGGTACACTGGATGTGTCTTGGCTTTACAAGCAATAAGTCAGATGTTTGAACCTAGCTGAGGGCACTGGTATACTGCCTTTACAAGAACACTCAGGAATTATGCAGTCCCTGTTATCATGGTTTCACCATGTTCTTCCTGTTTTACTTCCTTTACTGTTCATACTTCAACCCCTATGATTACTTAAAAAAAAATAATTATAATATAGCTGGAGTGTAAGATCAACGGTGGTCATTTAGGCCACCTGAGGTGATTTTTTTATTTTTGCCAAAATTGTTTCTAGGTGATTAATAGTGCTTGTATAAAAGTCAAAAGTGGTCTTTGAGGCCACCAGAGGTGATATGCTTTTGTTGCTGCCAGAAATGGGTTTTACTTGATTTATGGAGGTGAGGTAAAAGATTCACATTAGAGCTTTAGACCACCAGGGTGCTATTTTTATTTTTGCAGAAAATGGGTTCCAGGTGATCCATGGAGCCACGGTGAATGTGGTGCTGTGGTCATTTAAGCCACCTGGGATGAAATTTTTAATTTTGGGGAAAAAATGGGTTCAAGGTGATTTATGGAGCAGGGTGAAAGATCAGTATTTCACATTGATGCTACATGTATATGTATTTTGCCAAAAATGGGTTTTAGGTGATTTATGGGTTTTGGTTAAAGGTAGGCAGTGGTCATTTAGGCAACCTGGTGATACTTTTATTTTGAAAGAAATGGGTTTCAGGTGATCTATGGCATCAGTGTGATAGGTCTGCAGTGGTTGTTTTAGCCAGCTGAGGTGAAATTTTTATTTCTATAAAAATCGGTTCCAGTTGAGATCTGAATTTGGGGTTAAAGTTCGATGGCAGCTGTTTAAGACACCTGAGGTGATATTTTAGTTTTTCAAAAGTGGGTTGTAAGTGACTAATTGAGCTTATGTAAAGGTCTGAGGTTGTTGTTTAGGCTACCTGAGGTGATCTTTGTATTTTGCCAAAATGGTTTCCTGGTAATTTATGGATCCAGAGTAAAAGATCTGCAGTGGTCATTTAGGATAGGAGAGAGATATTTTTATTTGTACCGGAAATTGGTTCTAGGTGATTTAGGAGGCATGGTGAAAGGTCTGCAGAGGACCTTTAGGCAACCAGGACGATATTTTTATTTTTGCCAAAATAGGTTCCAGGTGCTCTATGGAGCCAGTTTCAAGGTTCCTCAATGGTTGTTTAGGTCACCTGAGATGAAATGTTATTTTTTTCCAAAATTGAGTTCCAGGTGAGTAATAAAGCTGGGGTAAAAAGTCAGCAGTGGTCGTTAAGGCCACCTAAGTTGATGTTTTTTTTTTGCCCAAAAATGGTTTTCATGTGAGTCTTGTAGCCAGTGTAAAAAGTTCAAAGTAGTCATTTAGGTAACATTATTTTTGTTTGCCAAAAGTTGGGTTCCAATTTATTTATGGAGCTGGGGAAACAGGTCCGTAGTAGACTTATGGGCCAACAGAAGTGATATTTTTAGTTTTGCCAAAATAGGTTCCAGGAGATCTATGGATCCAGGCTGAATGGTACATGTTGGTTTTAGAACACATTAGGTGAAATTTATATCTTCATCAAAATGGGTTCTAGATCATTTATGGAGCTGGGGTGGAGGTCTGATGTTGTTGTTGTTTAGGCCACCTGAGGTGATATTTTTTTTGCCAAAATGAGATTAAGGAGATTTATGGGATTTAGGTAAAGGTATGCTGTGGTCATTTAGGCCACCTGGGGTTAAGGTAGGTGGTGGTCATTTAGACTACCTGAGATAATATTTTTTTATTTTACCAATCAGGTGATCTATGGAGTCATTGTGAAAAGTCCACAATGGTTGTTTAAGTCACCTGAGGAGAGATGTTTATTTTGCAAAAAATAAATTTTAGATGATATCTGGAGCTGAGGTGAAATATCCACAGTGGTCATTTAAGCTACCTGAGGTGATATTTTTATTTTTCAAAAATGGTTTCAAGGTGAAATGATGGAGCGGGTAAAATGTCCAGTGTGGTTATTTAGGCCACCTGAGATGATATACTTTTTTTTGCCAAATATGGGTTCAAGGAGATTTATGGCGCTGGGGTAAGGTCCACAGTGAACATTTAGGACCCTAGGGTCATATTTTTATTTTTTTCAAAAATGGGTTCCAGCTAATCTGTGGAGCTAGGGTGAATGGTACAAGGTGGTTGTTTAGGCCACCTGAGGTGACATTTTTATTTTTGCCAAAATTGGGTTCAAGGGCCCAGATATTCAAACTGCATCCAAAAAGTGTGCAACAGCAGGAGCAAGCGCAAGTCCACTTCTCCCATGCACAAGAAGCACAATATTCAAAATTGCACAGGCCAAGATGTGCCTGTTGCCAATGACTGAATATCACACCACCTGCACCATAGCGCAACTAGGGGGTGAAGCTTAGCATATCTGATACACCATAGTGCAACAAGGGTTGTTCAGCTGAGCAGTCCAGATGCACCATAGTGCAACAAGGGACACCCCAGCAGCAGGGCAGCAATGCAACTGTACAACCAGGGATGTAGGGGCCCACCACCCATGCCACAGATGGGCAGAGGAACACACAGCAGATCAGGCATCATCCCCCACACCCATGCACTGCACAACTGGATGAGGGCTGAAATAACCACTGGCCCATGGAGACCAGCAACCAACCCACAGCCAGGCCATGGTGCCCCATCACACCCCTGGCAAGCTATGACCAGCACACAAGGATGGCCAACCACCCGCACCACACCATCACACAAATGCAGAGCACACCCTGCACCATGATCCCCATACACCCTGTCCAGGAGTAGCACCCAACAGTGCAGGACACCCATGCATACTACCGCCCCACTGTGACAATGCAACCCTGTGCACCATGGAGCCATGCAAGGCAGCCCCACCATGGACACCCTGCAGCGGGTGGCAGCAGACAGTGATGCAACAGATGCATACACAGTGCTACTCCTGCACATCCTCCCAAGGTACAGCTGAGACAGGGCATGCCCCGGACCCTACCTCCAGTGGTACAGCACCCTGCACACCCTTCCAAGGACACATCCCATCCCAGAACTGGCCACGGCAGCCACCACTGTTACACTAGCAGACTGTGCATATCACAGACATGCGAGGGTTTCAGCTGCACTGCCCATGGATGGTCTGATGGGGTGCCATGCACACAGTGCAGGCCCCATGGACCACTGCACACAGGTATCCAGTGCAAAGAGTACAACACACAAACCACAGACAGTGACTGATCCCTTGCCTACACCATGGCAGTTAACCTCTGCACACACACACACACACACACACACACACACCACGTCTATGCATGCACCATCCTGATGCCATGCACACCACTGCAGCTGAGCACCTGTAGCCCACTGCAAATCAGAGACCACCACAGTTGTTATAACAAAATGTATGTATTAAAATATAAGAATTATGAAACATATTTACAAATATATACAAGGGTGGGGGAAGGGCCACAAACCAGGTGGGGCAGGCATGGGGAGGGTGTACAAATGGGAGAGAGAAGAAGGGGTGTGAGGGTGGGTCCAGGGGTATGGGTGTCAGGGGGTTATGGAGGGCCTTTTCCTGCCCTGCTCTCCACTCCTGTGTCACCCCGATTCTCCTCCTCCGGACCCCATGTCACTCCAACCTCTCCAGTGCTGCCAAGAATGCCCATGCCAGCTGCAGTATTTCTTGTATGGCCTGTTCCAGGGCCATCCAGCATTGTCCACCTAGGACAAGGGAGCAGAGTCAATATGTTTGACTGTCCAGTCCTCTTCTGCAAACCCATTGTGCATGGCATACAGCCATGTGCCATGCCCCTGTGAAGTGTGTGACCACCCACAGTGACCGTGTCCACAAGACCTGCCTACCCAGGCAGCCACAGCCATGTGGACCACTGCACACGCCACCAGCCATTTCCTGCACAGCACCACCATGGCTGTACAGTGACTTAGCTATGCGGTGTGAAGGCAGTGGCACAGTCATGTGCCCAGTACACGCATGGACCACCATTGACACACTCCCAGACATGCAGTGCCACTGGACAGTGCTGACTGTAACAAGTTGCGTGCATGGCAGTGGTGTCAATGGATGGTGGCCATGCCCGCTGCCTGCCCTGTTACACAGCATGCAATAATAATCATAGATATAAGGCACTCACCATCATCAGGCTGGTCCTGCACCTCTGTGGACCTTCGCCCCTCTCAGCCTGATGGTCCTCCTGGCAGCGCCTCCTCTCCTTGCCAGCCTGCAAACATGGAGAGAGGAACATCAGTACAATCCTGTAGCAAAGTCCCCACCCCCATGTGTGTGAATCCCACACAGCCAGACCCACCCACCCACACCCTGATTACACCACCACGGCCAACACTGGATGGTCACCCCATGTGCCGGACACATACAACCGTGATACCCGTATGAAAGATAAAAGTGTATGGATGTTGCACCTACCTGGCCGTGGCACTGTGCCCTCCTGGCACATGCCTGCAGGTGGGCAAGCAGGTCTGGGTCCCTCCACCTCAGGTCCCCATATCTGTGGCGGCACTGTTCTGCCATCTGCCCTATACTGCTGGCCTCCTGCAAGTGTCAGCCACCTCCTGCCACCTGACTCCTGGCCCTGTACAGGGGTGCCTCACCAAATAGTGGGCCAACATATGGCTCCACAATGGCAACCAGGTTTGCCAGCTCTACCTGGCTCCACTGTACAGCTCTCCTCCACGCATCTCTACTGCTCAGTTACATCAAAATGGCACTCTGCAGCACAGTTTGCCACATGCAGATGCTGCATAGTACAATGCTGCCATTCCCTATCATGCTGTCACTGAACAGTGTGATAGTGGTGCACCCATGCCTGATGCATGGTGCCTAGGAGGCAAAGGTCAGGCACAGGGTCAAGGGTCTCTGGTGCACAAACAGCCACAGCCGATTGGAACCAAATGTGTCTAGCATGATTGGGTGCCGTGTGCCACCTCCTGTAGTGGCCTACCATGCTGTTGCCCCAGTGCACCTACGCGCCCCAGTGCCACAGCACCATACAGGTGAACAGCGCTGTAACACCACTGGCACAATGGTGGCTGTGCCCTGCATTGCCTCCTGTACAAAGCACATCAGCAGCATGGCGGGTGCCTGCATCATCAACCCGGGCATGCACAGTTAGGTGTGTACTGCGCATGTCACAGAACTGAGCCCTTGGCATAACACGTTCAGTACAATTGAGCAAAGCGCAACAGCTCGATATTCAGCCGTCATATGCAAATCAGCTAATCATCCATTCAGTGGCGCAGTCACTGCATTTGCATCCACTTAAAGATGTGCCTCACCTCATTTGCATGGGTTGCACTATAAAAATGTGACATTGAGCTGCACTGGCCATAGTCAGTTACTGCAGTCTATTGGTGAGTTGTATGCTGTTTGAGAGTGTGGACTGTGGATTTTGGGACATGCATGGGACTGCACAGTCACAAGTAACACCTGTCATTCTCACAGGCTGAATCATGACCGACGGGTTGTGGAGGAAGAGGAACAGAGTTGTGGGAGGAGAAGGAGGCCAATTTCATGAAGGTTGAGATGGATGCCTGTTCAAGGCCTACCTAGACCAGGAGCCGCTTCTCAGTGGATGCCAGGGAATACCACAGGCCTGTGTTGCTGCATGGGAGGAGGTGGTGCATGCTGTAAGCCTGCATGGCAGTCACCAGCACTCCGTGCAGAGTGCAAGAAGAAGATGGGCACAGACAGGTGGAGATTTAAGGAGAAGGTGGCTGCCATCAGGGCAACATGGTCTGCGACAGGTGGGGACAGCTGGAGGTGCTATGCCTTACCCACAGGAGAAGAGGGTTTCTGGCAGCATGCAGTGTTGTGCCATTGAGGGTGTTCCAGGTGGTGGATTTCCACATGGGTGGTAGCCTGTCACTGCATGGTAGGTCATGGTCTGTATATTGGGGGCAGGGTAGGTCACATGCAGTAATGCAACTTTGTTTTCCTTACAGCTCCTGAGCATTTGCATGGGTCAGCAGTGGTGGGCTTCTCCACTGATGCCAGTCAGATGGAGATGGAGGAGGGCCCATCCACCTCCACAGGAATATGTGGCTCAGGGCGACAGTGGGCCCACCTGGATGTCCAGACTGATGTTGTTGGAGCAGGTGCAGAGGAGGCCCTGCCCGTGTCCCAGCATGCCAGTGTCCACGGTGCCAGCATGCTGGGACTCGGCTGGTGCCAGGTCCATCACCGATGATGATGTCACTAACGTCATGGGCGGTGACACGTGTGTGCCACAGGTTGGCCACAGCAGGTAACATCATGGCCATGGTGGTGGATGGTGCCGCTTGTGGAGGCCTGCTTGTCATCACAGTCCCAGCCTGTGCCTGTCAGCACCGTTGGGTCAGCACTGGTGTGTGTACAGGACAGTGGGACTGTTGCAGCCACTGCAGTGGCACCATCGAGCCCTGGGGAGCAGCAGCCAGAGGGGCAGCATCAGCAGTTGGCCAATGGTTTGGGGGTACAGTGTCAGGGGGCAGTGTCAGTGCACCACCTGCAGACATGCCCAGGCCTGGCCCTGGTGTGCAGTGCCCACCCTCAAGGGGTGATGAGCATCAGGGCTGCAAACACCCAGAGGACAGCATGCCAATCAGGCAGATGACCTCTTGGATGAGCACACCGCATACTGCAAGCATCAGTCAATCAGCAGATGCGACGCTGACAGCAGTGGATGCACTGAGTGCTGCTCTGCATCAGCGCAAGGCGTCACAGCAGAGAAACCATTCTGCTCCTGGCAGGGATGGACTGGATGTGGGAGGATGTGACTGCAGCCATTGATAGGCTGACACAATCACATCTGCCATGGCCACAGGGGCATACAGTTATTTGCTCATGCATCGCAGACACAGCGCAGTGCAATGTCCACCCCCATTCCCAGCATTGTGTGACACCATCCTTGTCGACATCGGGTTCAGCTGTGTGCATCCTGAGCACGCCTGGCACAGGCATGTTTAGTGTGCTGCAGACCCTGAGCGAGACGGTCACGTTCATGCAGTGGAACCCTGGGGACCATCAGTGCCACCCCATGAGGCCAGTGGTCAGCCTGTCACTGCTAGCATGTCTCGTTGGGGCTGCCCACACATCTGTGGAGGCTGGGGCACTGTGGTGCATGACTGACCTGTCTCCCAGTGGGCTACTGTCTGATGCTGCCCTGTGTGCAATGTGTCATTCAGTGGGCAATGCACTGGTGGGTACCTAGCCCTGCGCACACACACACACAGTCCATCTGCACACCTCCCAGCTGCTGTCCACAGTTGCATGTGCATGAAGATGCCTGCATTGTGCTGTGCGCCAATGTGCAATGGTGCCCAGCGTCTGACACACGCACAATGACAGGCAATGGGCATGGTGGTCTGTGGACATGTGTGGCTAGGGGTGGCATTCTGGGTCAGCATGCCTCCTACCCTTTGTGCATGTCTGGTGAGTTGTGTGTGTGTGTGTGTCTGTCTGTCTGTCACGTGCCATGTTAGACCTCACTCATCCCTGGCGGTGTGTGTGGTTCCATGCCTGGCCACTTCCCTTGACAGCAGGCACCCCTGTGTGTGTCAATGCATGTTTGTGGGTTGTGCCTTTGTCACTGGTGGTTGCACATGGCCCCATGACTTACCTGGGTTGGCTGAGTGCTCCTCTGTGATGGTGTCCCGGTGCAGTTGTGCCAGCCAGAGCAGTCAGCGGTCCTGTTGCCCAAGGGGGCTGCCCATCACCATTGTCACCGGCGTCCTCATCATCCCCATCACTGTCCACCTCTTCAACCTGTATGGCTATCCTACATTCATTGGCCATGTTGTGCAGGATGCAACAGGCCAGGAATAGCCTGCAGACCTTTGAGGGCTGTACTGTAGGGTGCCCGATGGTGTCCAGAGCAATGGAAATGTGCTTTCCAGCATACGAACACTACTCGATGACGTCGTGTGGTGGCATGTGCCTTATTGTGGCGTCGCTGCGATGGGGTTGCGGGCCACTGGTATGTTGTGAGAAGCCAGGGACAGAGTGGGTATCTACTGTCACCCATGTGTAGAGGGTGGAGGTTAGTTTGGTGATCAGCATCGCCTGCCCGAACCCGAGGCCACTACCCATGTCACCTCTGACCATGCCCTCCCAAGCCCTAAGTTTGTCGGTGTGGTTTGCATACTCAACAACTAAGTGGCCAGTGGGGATGTCCCACTCTTGAATCTGTGGCACAGTGCTGACTGGTGCCAGATGAAGGCATTGTGTGCTCCCCAGGGTGCATGGCACAGACATTGATTGTGCACCCCTGGCACTGCACACCACCTGGCAGTTGATGCTAGCATAGCCCTTGTGATTAATGTATGCAGCCCCTTGGGGCCAAGTGTGTGTGGATGGCCACATGGGTGCAGTCTCTTGCCCCTAGCATACCAAGCATAAGTGCTACCCTGTGAAACTCTTGTATGTTTGCTGTGCTCTCCGCCAGGGTGCTGGGAAATGGATACTCCACAGCATGTGGCAGCAGTGCACTGAGGAATTGGGTGAGGTGGTGTGATGCGGCTGACTGGGTTATGCCTGTGGTGTCCCTGTTGGTCTCTGGAAGGTACCTGTGGTGAGCAAGCACATGCAAGCTGCCCCTTTAGTCTCCACTGACAGAGCTTGGCTCTGTCATGTGAGTGCCTGCATCACATCACTGCACAGCTCACAGAGCCACCTCAAAATTGTCTGATTCAGGCGGTACCAGCCCACTATCTCATTATCACTGTACAGCTTGTAGCTGGTGCGGGCTCGGTACTGCCTGTTGGGGGCATACCACCGATGGGCCCTTCCATGGCCATGCCCCTCTGCTGCCTGCCTTCTCACCCTCATTACTTCCTCCATCTGGATGGTGGCACTGGCCATGTCCCTGGCTTGTGTTCACCCTCCCGGCAGCAGTTTCTGTGTTCCCCACTGTCCTGGCTGCTACTTCCCTGCAGTGGGAACACCTAACTGTGCTAGCCTCAGTGCTGTGTAGCACTTCCCTTTCTGCACTGTGGCTGTGGCTTCCCACACCTTCCCTGAGCCTGTGGGTTCCAGGTGCCTTTTCTCTGTCCTGCCCTGTGTGTGTGTGTGTGTGTGTGTTGTCTGTGTAGCTGGCTATGGTTCAGCAACATGTGCCTTCCTGTAGTGTTCTTGTGCCTCCCTTGTTCCTTTTATTTTTGGCTCATCTCTTGCTTGCACCCCTATTGCGCATGGTGCATGTTGTTGAATCTCCTCTCGCCATTTATGCATAGTTCCTCCCCTTCAGTTGCACATACATTCATTATTATTATTGCACTATTGCTCAGTGTGATTTGGGGGTGCAACTGCCTCCCGCTGAATATCGCAGAATGGCGATTTTCAGACTGGCACTGGCGCAACCCTATTGTGCATGGGGCAACCCTTTTGAATATCTGGGCGAAGGTGTTCTTTGGAAACATTGGAAAGGTCTGAGGTATTTGTTTTGGACACCTGATGTGACATTTTATTTTTACTAAAAATGGGCTCCAGGTAATTTATGGATCTGGAGTTAAAGATCTGCAGTGGTCAATTAGTCCACCAGTGGTGATATTTTTATTTTTACTAAAAATTGGTTCCAGGTGATTTATGAAGCCTAGATGAAAGGTCTGCAATGGTCATTTAGGTCATGTGGGGTGATATTTGCATTCATTTTTGCCAGGAATATGTTCCAGATGATTTATGGAGCCTGGATAAAAGGTCTGCAGTGGACTTCAAGGCCAGCAGGGGTGATATTTTCATTTTGCCAAAAATTGTTCCAGGCGATCTATTTAGCCAGGGCAAATGGTATGCAGTAGTCATTTAGGCCACCTGAGGTAATATTTCCATTTTGCAAAATTAGATTCCAGGTTATGTATGGAGCAGGGTAAGGTCATTTATGCCACCTGAGGTGATAGTTTTATGTTTTGCCATAAATGGGTTTCTGGTGATCTCTGGGCCAGAGTCAATGTTCCTCAGTAGTTGCTTAGGCCACCTGAGGTGCAATTTATATATTGCCGAAAATGGGTTGCAGGTTATTTATGGAGCTGAGGTGAAAGGTCTGAGGTTGTAATTTAGGCCAGCTGAGGTGATATATTTATTTTGCCATAAATGCAGTTCAAGGTGATTCATGGGATTGGAATAAAAGGTTGGCAGTAGTCATTTAGGCCACCTGATGTTAAAGGTAGGTGATGGTTATTAGGTCACCTGAGGTGATAATTGTATTTTGCACAAAATGGTTTCCAGGTAATACATGGATCCAGAGTGGTCATTTAGGCCAGGAGAGGTGATATTTTATTTTTACGAAATTGACTGGGTAATTTATGGAGCCAGGAGTGAAAAGGTCTGCAGAGGATCTTATGGCAACCAGGAACGATATTTTTATTTTATTGCCAAAAATGGGTTCCAGCTAATCTGTAGATCTAGTGTGAATGGTATGATGTGGCTGTTTAGCCACCTGAGGAGAAATTTTTATTTTGCACAAATTGGGTTCAAGGTGATCTTTGGAAACATTGTGAAAGGTCTGAGGTGTTTGTTTTGGACACCTGATGGTTATTTATTTATTTTATTTTCATTTATTTCAATCTAGGATTACAATACCTTTGAGCCGAGGCTCTTTTACAAATGTTCCACATCATTGTGTGCAACAGTCATCATTTTAGTTACAAACATGTAATCATTGCCTTACAGACATGTAATAACCAGTACTAAGACTTGAGCTATGAGCAAAACAAGGGAAGGAGGAGGGGTGGGAAGAAGTGAGGGTAGGAGATCGAGGAGGAAGAAGGTGCAGGAGTAAGTGGGAGTATGAAATGGTTTTGGGTGGGGTCAGGAGTGGAGACATGGGGAGGTGGGAGAGGGGCAGAAGACAGTGCAGCCAGGGGGCCTTGTCAAGGGAATATGACCAGTAAGTTCTAGGGGTGCAAAGACTGATTTTAAGTGCTGGGTGCTGGGGCATCTGCAGCTGAAATGATGAAAACATTAAGATGGGCAATTGCAGGATGCGCAGCTTGGATTAGAAGAGGCCAAGTGTTGGAGTGGTCAACATTTTTATTGGAGCGGTGACATTTTATTTTTATCAAAAATGGGTTCCAGGTAATTTAAGGATCTGGAGTAAAGATCTGCTGTGGTCATTTAGGCCACCAGTGGTGATATTTTTATTTTACTAAAAATTGGTTCCAGGGATTTATGGAGCTGGGATAAAAGTCTGCAGTGGGCCTTTATGCCACCATGGGTGATAAGCTTCATTTTGCCAGCAGTGGTTCCAGGTGATCTATGAGCCAGAGGGTGAATGTTCGCAGTGGTCATTTAGGCCAGCTGAGTAATATTTTATTTTTTTACCAAAAATGGGTTCCAAGTTATATATGGAGCAAGAGTAAAAGTCATTTATGCCACCTGAGGTGATATTTTTATTTTTGCCATCAATGGGTTTCAGTGATCTATGGGGCCAGAATCAAAGTTCTTCAGTGGTTGTTTAGGCAACCTGGGTGAGGGTATATATTTGCGAAATGGGTTCCAGGTGATATATGGATCTGGGGTGAAAGGTCTGAGGTTATTGTTTTGGCCACCTGTGGTTATGTATTTATTTTTGCCAAACTGCATTTCATGTAATTTATGGGATTGGGATAAAAGTAGGCAGTGGTCATTTAGGCCACCTGAGATTAAGGTAGGTGGTGTTCATTTAGGCCACATAACTTTATTTTGCCAAAAAATCAGTGCCAGGTGATCTATGGAGTCATTGTGAAAAGTCTGCGATGGTTTTTAAAAGCCACCTGGTGGAATTTTATTTTGTAAACAGTGGATTCCAGGTGTTACCTGGAACTGAGGTGAAAATATCCACTGTGGTCATTTAAGCCATTTGAGTTGATATTTATAGTTTTGAAAAAGTGGGTTGCAGGTGATTAATGGAGCTGGTGTGAAAGCTCTGTTGTTGTTGTTTAGACCACCTGGGGTGAATTTTCTTTTGCTAAAATTTGTTCCAGGTGATATGAACCTGGGGTAATATGTCTGTGGGTAATTTAGGCCACATGAGATGACATTTTACTTTTTGCCAAAAACATGGTCCAGGTGATCTATGGAGCCTTGTTGAAAGTTTCTTCATGGTTCTTTAAGAAATCTCAGGTGAAATTTTTATTTTTTAAAAATGGGTTTAGGTGAGTTAAAAAGCTGGGTGAAAGTTCAACACTTGTCTATGTAACTGTTGCTCTGGCACCTGAGTGGTGGCCATAACTCTCAACCATTTGTCCCACAACTATGGAACATTGCCTCTCAAAATGTGGAACAACTGAGCAAAATGTGGAACACATAATAAAACTTTATCTCAAACTCAGAACACTGTTACAATGTTTACATTTATGTTCAGAACATCTGTTATTAATTGAATGATATACTATTTGCATTGTTTACTATAGGGTTTTGCTTTAAAATGTTAACACTAAATGTGGGACAAGTCCTCACAATAATGGAACAGGGAGCTTTTGTGAAGTAAAATGAAGACCATTCCTCATAATGTGGTACAGTTGAGGGGTATGGTGAGTGGCCAAAATACATCACACATACCGCATCACATCACATCTTCACACTAGTAACTTCTACAGCACCTGTATTACTACACAGATCACACTTGCTGTATCTGCACTACCATTAAATGAACTGTTGATATCATATTATCTGTCTGTGTTATGTTTACTCACTGTAGAACCTGAAGTTGAGTATATCACTGATGCTCCTGTGCTCAATGGCCCACCTCTCGAGTTTTACCAAAATAGGTTCCAGGTAATTTATGGAACTGGTGAAAAAGATCTGCAGCGGTCATTTTGCCACGAAGATAATATTTTTATTTTACCTAGAATTGGTTCCATAGTTATGTATGGAGCAAGGGTAAAGGTAATTTATGCCACCTGAGGTGATATTTTAATGTTTTGCCATCAGTGGTTTCAGGTGACAAATGGAGTCAGATTCAAAGTTCCTCAGTGGTTGTTTAAGAAAGCTGAGGTGAAATTTATACTATTGCTGAAATGAGTTGCAGGTAATTTATGGAGTTGGGGTGAAGGGTCTGAGGTTGTCATCTAGAGCCACCTGAGGTGATAATTTTATATTACAAAAAGGGTTTCCAGGTGTTTATGGAGTCATTGTAAAAGTACACACTGGTTGTTTAAACCACCTGATATTATAGTTCTTATTTTTGCCAGCAATGGTTTCAAAGTGATATTATGGAGTAATAAGTCCGTTGTGGTCATTTGGGCCACCTGAGGTGATAACATTTCTTTACCAAAATAGGTTCAGATGATTTATGGCACTGGGGTAAAGGTCCACAGTGAGTTTTAAAGATTCAAGGGTAATATTTTTTTTTGCCAAAAGCGTGTTCCAGTAATCTGTGGAGCTAAGAGTGAGATAGTGCAGGTGGTCGTTTAGGTCACCTGAGGTTAAATTTTTATTTTGCAAAACTGTGTTCAAGGTTATCTATGAAATCATTGTGAAAGGTCTGAGGAAGTTGTTTGGACACTTGATGTGACATTTTTATTTTTACAAAATAGATTCAGGTAATTTATGGTTCTGGATAAAAAAGATCTGCAATGGTCATTTAGAGCCACCAGAGGTAATATTTATATTTTACTAAAAACTGGTTCCAACTGATTTATAGAGCTGAGGTGAAAGGTCTGCATTAGTCATTAGGTCACCTGGGGTGACATTTCTATTCAATTTTGCCCAAATTGGTTCCAGGTAATTTGTGGCACCTGGATAAAAGGTCTGCCACTGGCACTTTAGGCCACCAGGGTGATATTTTCATTTTGTCAAAATGGTTCCAGATGATCTATGGAGCATAGGTGAATGGTATGCAGGTTTCATTTAAGGCCACCTGAGTAATATTTTATTTTTTACTAAAAACTGGTTCCAGGTTATGTATGGAGCAAGGAAAATAGCATGCCATCTGAGGTGATATTTTCATTTGTTGCCATAAATGAGTTTCAGGTGATATATGGGCAGATTCAAAGTTTCTCAGTTTTTGTTTTAAGCCACCTGAGGTTGAAATATATATTTGCTGAGAAAGGGTTGCAGGAATTTATGAAGCTGGGGTGAATGGTCTGAGGTTGTCATTTGACCACCTGAGGTGATATATTTATTTTGCCAAAAATGCATTTCAGGTGATTTATGGGATGGGGTGAAAGGTAGGCAGTGGTAATTTAGGCCACCTGAGGTTAAGGTAGGTGATGATCATTAAGATCACCTGAGGTGATAATTATATTTTGGCCAAAATGGTTTCAGGTAATACATGGATCAGATGATCTATGGAGTAATGTGAAAAGTCTGCAATGGTTATCTAAAGTGAAGTTGCTTCAAGTAAATTTTACTTTTTGCAAACAGTGGATTCAGATGATAATTCAGCAGAGCAAAATGTCTACAGTGGTCATTTAAGCCAAGTGAGGTGATATTTTTATTTTTAAACTGGGTTTGCACATGATTAATGGGCTGGTGTGAAAGGTCTGAGGATATTGTTTGGCACCACAATTGAAGTATTGGGTATTTTTCCATAACTAGGATCAGGTAATTAATGTATCAGGTAAAATATATGTAAGAGTCAGTTAGGCCACCTGAGGTATTTTGTTTTGCTAAAATTTGTTCCAGGTAATATGAATCACAGGATAAAAGGTCTGTGGAGATCATTTAAGGCCACATGGGTGATAGCTTTACTTTTCCAAAAACACGCTAGCTGATCTATGGAGCCTGGCTGAAAGTTTCTTCATCATTCTTTAAACCACCTGAGTGAGAGTTTTTTATTTGTTTCAAAAATGGGTTTTTGGTGAGTTAAATAGTTGGAGTGAAAGATCAACAGTGGTCGTTTATTCCACCTTTGGTGATTTTTTATTTTTCTAAAATGGTTTCTAGGTGATTGATTGAGCTGGTATAAAATGTCCAAAGTGGTCATTGATGTCACATAGGTTTAAATTTAAATTTTGCACAAAATAGAGCTAGGTGACTTATGGAGTGTATAATGGAAGGATTTGTGGTTTACATTTATGCTGCCTGATGTCATATATTTATTTTGGCAAAACAGATTTCAGGTGATTTATGGGGTAAAAGGTAGGCAGTGGTCATTTAGGCCACCTAGGTAATATTTTATTTGTACCCTAAATAGGTTCCAGGTTATCTAATGGTCATTGTAAAAGTTGCAGTGGCTGTTAAAAAGCCAGCTGAGGTAAAATTTAAATGTTGAATAAAATCAGTTCCAGTTGATAGCTATAGTTTGGGTGAAAGGTCCAGGCAGCCGTTTAAGACACCTGGTGTATTTTCAGTTTTGAAAAGTGGGTGTTAAGTGACTAATGGAGCTGGTGTAAAGGTCTGAGGTTGTCATTAGGCCACCTGAGGTGAAATAAGTATTTTTACCAATACTTGGTTCCAGGTAATTTATGGATCCTGAGTAAAAGATCTGCAGTGTCCATTTAGGCCAGGAGAAGTAGTATTTTTATTTTTACCAAAATTGGTTCCAGGTGATTTATGAGTCAAGAATGAAAGGTCTGCAGGGATGACATATTCATTTTTGCCAAAACTGGGTTCGGACATTTATGGAGCTGGGGAGAGGTCTGCAGTGGACTTTTATGCTACCTGATGTGATATATTTATTTTGCCAAAAATACATTTCAGGTGATTTATGTGATTGGGGTAAAATGAGGCAGTGGTCATTTAGGTCACTTGAGGTTATATTTTATTTTTGCCAAAATGGGTTCCAGTTGATCTATGGAGTCATTGTGAAAAGTCAGTGATGGTTGTTTAAGCCATCTGAGGTGAAATTTTTATTTTGCCAAAAATGGTTCCAGGTGATCTATGGAGCCAGTTTAAAAAGTTTGTGGTGGTCGTTAAGACCACCTGAGGTGACATTTCTATTTTTGCCAGAAATGGGTTCCAGGTGATTTATGGAGGCAAAGTGAAAGGTCTGCAGTGGTGGTTTATGTTCTTGAGGTTAAAGGTCAGCACCAGTCATTTAGGCCACCTCAGATGATATTTTCATTTTTGGCAAAAATGGGTTCCAGGTGATCTATGCACACAAGGTGAATGGTACATGGTGGTCATTTAGGCCACCTGAGATGATACTTTTTTTGTCATAATGGGTTCTTGGTAATTTATGTACATGGGGTAAAATGTCTGTGGTTGTCATTTAGGCCAAAGGTGGTAATATTTTAGTTTTGCAAAAATAGGTCACAGGTGATTAATGAAGCTGGGGTGAAATATCCACAGTGCTCATTTGGGCTCCTTTCAGTATGTTATATTTTTGTTTTTGCCAAAACAGGTTCCAAAATGGGATCCAGGTGCTTAATGGAACCTTTTTAAAGGTCTGTGGTGGCCATATAGGCCACCTGAGTTTAATATTTTTATGTTTACAAAAAGAGGTTCCAGGTGAGTTATGGAGCAGGGGTAAAGGGACTGCAGTGGTCTTTAAGCCACCTGAGGTGATATTACTCCCGTTGGCCCATAGTTCTGCTATAGACCTTTTCCCCAGCTCCATAAATAAACTGCATCCCAAATTTTTGGCAAACAAATAATAATATTGCCTAAATAACTACTTTGAACTTTTACACTGGCTACAAAATTCACATGGAAACCATTTTGGCAAAAACAAAATCAATTTAGGTGGCCTTAATGACCAGTCCTGACCTTTCAACCCAGATTTATAACTCATCTGGAACTTATTTTTGAAATCAAGTGAACATTTTACATCAGGTGACCTAAACAACTACTGAGGAATTTTGAACCTGGCTCCATATGTCACCTGGAACCCATTCTTGAAAAAAATATTGTCCCTAGTTGCCTAAAGGTCCTCTGCAGACCTTTTCTCCTGGCTCCATAAAACACCTGGAGCCAATTTCCAGTAAAAATAAAAATATCACCTCTCCTGGCCTAAGTGACCACTGCAGATCTTTTACTCTGGACCCATGAACTACCTGGAACCAGTTTTGGCAAACTATACAATTATCACCTCAGGTGACCTAATGGCCACCACCTAATTTTAACCTCTGATGGCCTAAATGGCAACTGTGAACCTTTTACCCCAATCCCATGAATTGCATTTTGGCAAAATGAATATATGTCACCTCAGCAGGCCTAAACTACAACCTCAGGCCTTTCACCCCAGCTTCATAAATCACCTGCAACCCATTTTCAACAAATATATAAATTTCACCTCAGGTGGCCTGAACAACCACTGAGGAACTTTGAATCTGGCTCCATAGATCACCCGAAACCCATTCATGGCAAAACATAAAATATCACCTCAGGTGGCATAAATGACCTTTACCTTTGCTCCATACATAACTTGGAACCCATTTTTGGTAAAAATGAAACTATTACCTCAAGTGGCCTAAATGATGACTGCAGCCATTCACCCTGGCTCAATAGATCACCTGGAACTGTTTTTGGCAATAATGAAAATATCACCCTGGTGGCCTAAAGGTCCACTGCAGACCTTTATCCAGGCTCCATAAATCATCCTGAACATATTTCTGGCAATCAGTGAATACAAATGTCACCCCAGGTGGCCTAGATGACCTCTGAAGACCTTTTATCCTGGCTCCATAAATCACCTGGAACCAATTTTTAGTAAAAATAAAATATCACCACTGGTGGCCTAAATGACCACTGCAGATCTTTTACTCCAGATCCATAAATTACCTGGAACCCTTTTTGGTAAAATAAAAAAATAACATCAGGTGTCCAAAACAAACACCTCAGACCTTTCACAATGTTTCTGTAGATCACCTTGAACCCAATCTTGGCAAAATAAGAATTTCACCTCTGGTGGCCTAAACGACTACCTCGTACCATTCACCCTATCTCCACAGATTAGTTGGAACCCATTTTGGCAGCAAAAAAAAATCACCCTTTGGTTATAAACGTTCACTGTGGACCTTTAACACAAGAGCCATAACACACTTGGAACCTATTCTTGGCAAAAAATATATAACCTCAGGTGGCCTAAATGACCACTCTGGCCTTTTACACTGGCTCCATAAATCACCATGAAACCATTTTGGCAAAATAAGAATATCACCTCAAGTGGCTTAAACGACCACCATGGACATTTCACCTCTGCTCAAGCTATCACCTGGACTCCATTGTTTGCAAAATACAACTTTTAGCTCAGGAGACTAAAAAGCTATCTTTGGACTTTTCACAATGACTCCTTAGATCACCTGGAACCCATTATGGCAAAATGCAAATATTATGTAAGGTGGTCTAACTGACCACCACCTACAATTAACCTAAGGTAGCCTAAATGACCACATCCTACCTTTTACCTCAATCCCATAAAAAATCTGGAACCCATTTTGGCAAATACAGTATATTAATTTAATCTAAGGTGTCCTAAATGACCACTGAGGAACTTTGAACCTGAAACCCATTTTGGCAAGAAATAAAAATATCACCTCAGGTGGCATAAATGACCACTGCAGTCTTTTATCCCTGCTTCATAACTCACCTGGAACCACTTTTGGTAAACATAAAAATATCACCTCAGGTGGCTTATATGACCACCACAGACTTTTAGAAAGGTTCCATTATGCACCTGCAGCTGATTTCTGGCAAAAACAAAATATAAACAAAAGGAGCCCAAATGAGCAGTGTGGATAATTCACCTCAGCTTCAATAATCACAAATTTTGGCAAAAACAAAAATATCACCACAGGTGGCCTAAATGACATCCATATACATTTTTGCCCTAGGTACATAAATTACCTGGAACCCATTATGACAAAAAAACCCCAGGTGGCCTAAATGAGAACCACATAAAATTCACCCTCTCAGCATAGATCACCTGGAATCCATTTTGCCAAAAATGAAAACATCATCCCTAGTTACATAATGGTCCTCTACATACCTTTTCACCCTGGCTCCATAAATCACCTGGAACCAATTTCTGGTAAAAATAAAATATCACCTCTCCTGGCCTAAATGACTACTGCAGATCTTTCACTCTGGATCCATAAATTACTGGTAACCCATTTTGGCAAAATACAAATATCACCTCAGGTGGCCTAAATGACAACCTCAGACATTTTACACCAGCTCCATTAGTCACTTACAACCCACTTTTTGAAAAAACTGAAAATATCACCTCTCTTAAACAGCTGCCATGGACCTTTATCCCCAACCCAGATATCAACTGGAACCGATTTTTACAAAACAAAAATTTAAACTCAGCTGGCTTAAACAACCACTGCAGACCTTTCACAATGACTCCATAGATCACCTGAAACCCATTTCTGGTAAAGATAAAAATATTACCTCAGGTGGCATAAATGGCCACTGCCTACCTTTTACCCAAATCCCATGAATCACATGAAACCCATTTTTGGCAGAAATACATATATCACATCAGGTAGCATTAATGTGAAAAATCAGATCTTTCACCCCTGCTCCAAAAATCACATGGCACTCAATTTTTGCAATTTATGGATCCAGGTAGATTGTAGAAGGTGATAATTTAGGTCACCTGAGGTGATATTTTATTTGGCCAAAATGGGCTTCAGTTGATTAATTGTGATAATGTGAACAATCTGTGGTGGTCATTTAGGTCATCTGATGTGATATTTTTATTTTGCCATTACTCTGTTCCTGGTGATTCATGGAGCCAGGTAAAAGTTAAACAGTGGACATTTAGGCTAACTGGGTAATAATTTTATTTTTGTAGAAAAATTGGTGCCATGTAATTTATGTTGCAGAATGAATGTTCTGTGGTGCACCTGCAAAATAAATATATTACCTCTGGTGGCCTAAAGGACCACCGTGGACCTTGTACCTGGACTATAAATCACCTGGAACCCATTTTTGGCAAAATGAAAATATGAATTCAAGAGGCCTAAAGGACCACAGTGGATGTTTTACCCTTTTATTTTTATTTATTTTAAACATTTGTCTTTATAAATCTCCTGGATCCATTTTTGACAAAATAAAAATATCACTTCAGGTGTCATAAATAACCACCTTGGCCCTTTTCCAGGGTTCCATCAACCCCTGGAAACATTTTCTGATAACAATAAAAATATTTCCTCAGGTGGTCTAATGGTTCACTGTATACCTTTCACCCTGTGTCCATAAGTCATCTGGAATCTATTTTTGGAAAAAATAAAAATAACTTCTTAGGTGGCCTGACACCTAGGTGGACATTTCACCCAGCTCCATAAATCATCTGGAACCCATTTTTGGCAAAATAAAACTTTCACCTCAGGTGTCCTAAACAACTATCACTGACCTTTTATAATGATTCCACAGATCACCTGGAACCCTGTTTTTCAAAAGTATATATATCACCTCAGGATGCCTACATGACAACTACCTTCCTTTATCCTACATCCATAACCTGGAACAAATTTTTTGCAAAATACAAATATCACCTCAGTTGGCCTAAATGACCTCCACAGTCCTTTTACCCATGCTCCATAAATCACCTGTAACCAATTTTTGATAAAATAAAATGTAAACTCAGCTGGCCTAAATGTCCACTGTTGGCCTTTGGGGTCTAGGTGATTTATGGAGGTAGTGTAAAACATAGGCAGTAGTAATTTAGGCCACCTGATGTTAAACATAGGCAGTGGTAATATAGGTCACCTCAGGTGATGTTTTATTCTTATCAAAATGGGTTCTAGATGATTTATGGAGCTGGGGTACAAGGTCTGAGGTGCTGATTTAGGCAACCTGAGCTGATATTTTTTGCCAAGAATGATTCCATGCAATTTATAGAGCCAGAACAAAAAGATCTGTGGTGGTCATTTAGTCCACCTGAGATGATGTTTTTTATTGCCAAAATGATTTACAGGTGATCTAAATGATGACTACCTGCCTTTTACCCCAAGTTCATAAATCACCTGGAACCCACTTTTGGCAAAAAAGAAAACATCACATCAGGTGGCAAAATGACCACAGTGAACATTTACCCAGGCTCCATTTATCACCTGGATCCCATTTTTGGCAAAATAGAAATATCACCTCATGTGGCCAAAATGATCACCATGGATCTTTGGTCTCAGATAGCATAAAAGACCAGTGCAGACCTTTTACATTGCCTCCATAAATCACCTGGAACCAATTTTTGGCAACAATAAAAATATTACCTCAGGTGGCCTAAATGGCTAATGCTAACCTTTAACCTCAGAAAGCATAAAACACCACTGCAGACCTTTCACTTTGCCTTCATAAATCACCTGGAACCCATTTTGGCAAAATAGAAATGTGATGTCAGGTGGTCTTAACAACCATCACAAAACCTTTACCTTGGCCCCACATGTCACCTGGAGCCCATTTTTGGCAAAAGAAAATATCACCTCAGGAGGCCTAAATGATCATTTGGACTTTTACAGCAGTTTCATAAATCACCTGAAAACTATTTTTGGCAAAATAAAACTATCACCTCAGGTGACCTAAACTATGCCAGCTGACCTTTCACCCCATCTTAATAACTCATCTGGAAGCAATTTTTGGGAAAAATAAATGTTTCACCTCAGGTGGCCTACATGACCACCACAGACCTTTCAAAGTGGCTCCATAGATTACCTGGAACCAATTTTATGCAAAATAAAAATATCACCTCAAGGGTATAATGATCACTGTGGACATTTACTCTTGTTCTATAAATCACCTGGTATCCATTTTTGACTCTAAAATAAATACATCATTTCAGGTGCGTAAATGACCTCTGCAGATCATTTGCCCCATGTTCATAAATCACCTATAACCCATTTTTGACAAAATAAAATATCACCTCAGGTGCCATAAATGACCACTATTAGCCTTTCACCCCATTTCATAAATCACTTGGAATCCATTTTGACAAAACAAAAATATGGGCTTGATTTCAAAGCCCCAGGAATGAAGCTAGGGACTTGTGCCAGACAATAGTGGTGCAAGGCAGCCTAGTGTCAAACATTGCACCAGATACAATTTTCAAAGGAGCATCACATCAAAGGCAGTCCTCCCTGCATCAAAGGTGACTGCATCAGCCTTACACCATACAAATGGCAGTACCATGACACAAGGTTGTCTTGCACCACAGAAATGGTGCAAGACTGCACCTATTGAATTTCAAAGTTGCACCTCCAACACCCAACATGTCAAAGTACTGTCAGCTGCTAGACCAGCCAGAGTTGGTCTAAGGGACACTAGACCATATAAAGAGACCCAAAGCAGGTTGTCAGATCTGACTATGCTAATATTAAGGGCCGGTATTCTCCTGCAGGACTAGTTTAGAACATTTGAGGCTAAGATTTGACCATTCCATTTCTAATTTTTACTTAGCCTGCATCATTCTTATCCTTGGCATCATTTGTTTGACTCAACTTGCACCATTTTGCTTGGTTTACACCATTTTTACTCAGTCTGCACCATTTTGTACTTGGTTTACATCGTTTTCATTCCTAGAGTTATTTTCTGACTTAACATGTGCCATTTTGACTCAACTTGCATTTATTTTGGTGCAGCTGCGTCATTCCATCCTACACCATTGAGTTGATGTAGTGGACCTCTTGCATCAGTTTGGGGACTTTGTCACACAGACCTCTTTTCTTACAAAATATGGACACACAATATTTTGCGCACCAAGATCTGATTCAAGCTGCTTGTTTGATGTAGCTGTGAGGAGCTAAGGGCCATTTAAAATCTGGTCCCTAATCTCAGGTAGCCTAAACGAGCATCATTGACTTTCACAGCAGCTCCATTAATCACCAGCAACACATTTTTGGCAAAAACTAAAGATATTTCCTCAGGTGATCTAATGACCACTTTGGACTTTTTACACAGGCTCCATTAATCACCTGGAACCTATTTTTTTTGCAAAATTAAAAATATCACCTCAGGTGGCATAAATGACCACCACAGACCTTTCACTCCAACTCCATAAATCCTTTGGAACCCATTTTGCAAAAATAAAATGTCACCTCAGACGGCCTAAATGACCACCACATGTCATTCACCCATATATATTACAGTGGCACGTCACGCCACTATAGTTCGTGTTCAGCAGTCACTTCTATGTTAAACTCAAAATTTTGCACATTAATAACTTGGGACCCATTCAATGGATTTGCCTGAAATTTAGTATGTGTGCTGGGGCATGGTAGCTCTCTTGATTTGAAAAATTGTATTTCGGTTGGACTTATGGGCGTTTCATATGAAAACACTGAAAAATACAAAATTATCCATTTTGGAGGCAGCTTTTGAGATTTTGGATGTGGCCCTGCACGGTCATTGTGTGGCCTGCTGCTCTGAGAGATGGTCTGCTTGCAAGAGCTTTGGTGGCCAGACATGGCACCTTTTGTTTGGTGAAAACATATTAAGGCATTCAAAGGTTATGCCACTTTTAAGTTCCCATTATAAGTCAAATGGAAAATTTATATGTATGTTTTGTGAACAAAGATTGGGGTTCTGGCCATCTCGTCCCACCTGGCGATCAAAGAATTTGCAGCTTCGTGGATCAGAATCTTTGTCCCTGAGACTGGAAAACACAAACATCTCAGATCAGGAGTCACTTCTAAATTAAAACTTGGAGGGGTTTACTCAGGGACTCCAATCTATTGAACCATGCCTTTGGTTTGATCTAAATCAGTCTAAAAAGAGTTCTGAGCTTTTAAAATCTTAGTTCGTGGCTCGCTAACGATCTTTGATCTTGAGCCTGCAAATTTTTGATTGCAAGATTCCTTGATCGCGATCGTGCATCACGAGCGAGGGACAATATAACCAGATTTAAAATAGATTTTCTCAGCCCAGGAGTGCCCTACAAAGTTAAATGAGGTGTGTTTTGCTCAGAAGGCTTCATCCTGCCCCATCTAAATACAAAAATAATATTTTCAATATCTCTGGTAGTCCAGCGGACCTCCATCATAATTAAATAGACAACTATCTCTAATTCTCTGGTAGTCTAGTGCCCCCCAAATGTGTATTTCATACATATTGCTTTTTATATCCTGCTAGTCTCGTGGCCCACCGATCTGTATTAAATTATTATAGTTGTTCATATCCCTGGTAGTCTAGCAGCCCCACCCATTAAGTGGGTTGTAGGTGATTAAAGGAGCTGGTGTAAAAGCTCTGAGGTTGTCATTTAGGCCAGCTGAGATGTTTTCATTTTGCTAAAATTTGTTCCAGGTGATATGAACTTGGAGTAAAACCTCTCTGTGGATGTCATTTAGGCACATGAGGTAATATTTTAGTTTTGCCAAAAACATGCTCCAGGTGAACTATGAAGCCTGGTTAAAGGTTTCTTTGTGGTTCTTTAAGCCACCTGAGGTGACATTTTTATTGTTTGCCATAAATGAGTTTCAGGTGATCTATGGAGCCAGACTCAAAGTTCCTCAGTGGTTGTTTAGTCCACCTGAGGTGAAATTTATATACTTGCTGAAAATGGGTTCCAGGTGATTTATGGAGCCAGGCTGAAAGGTCTGAGGTTGTCGTTTAGTCCATCTGAGGTTATATATTTATTTTTGCCAAAATGCATTTCAGGTGATTTATGGGATTGGAGTAAAAGGTAAGCAGTGGTTATTTAGAACACCTGAGGTTAAAGGTCGGTGAGGACATTCAGACCACCTGAGGTGATAATTTATTTTACCAAAAATGGGTGCCACATGATCTATGGAGTCATTGTGAAAAGTCTGCAATGGTTTTTAAGCCACCTAAGGTGGAATTTTTGTTTTGTAAACAATGGATTCCAGGTAATATCTGCAGCTGAGTGAAATGTCCATGGTGGTCATTTAAGCCATGAGAGGAGATATTTATAGTTTTGAAAAAGTGGTTTGAAGGTGATTAATGGAGCTGGTGTGAAGCTCTGAGGTTATCATTTGGGAAACCTGAGGTGATTTTTCTTTTGCTAAAATGGCAAAATGAAAATATCACCCGGTGGCCTGAATGACCACAGCAGATCCTTTACTCCAGATCCATAAATTATCTGGAACCCATTTTGAAAAATAACAATGTCACATCAGGTGTCCAAAATAAACTCCTCAGACCTTTCACAATGTTTCCATAGATCACTTTGAACACAGTTTTGGCAAAATGAAAATTTCACCTCAGGTGGCCTAAACGATCACCTCGTACCATTCACCCTAGCTCCACAGATTTCCTGGAACCTATTTTTGGCAAAACATTTAAATATCACCCATTGTGTCTTAACAATTCACTGTGGACCTTTACCCCAGCACCATAAATCAACTGAAACCTATTTTTGGTAAAGAAATTCTATCACTTCAGGTGTCCTGAATGACCACACTGTACTATTTAATCCATAATATCACCTTGAAACCATTTTTGGCAAAAATAAGAACTATAACCTTAGGTGGCTTAAACAACCACCGTGGAAATTTCACCTCAGCTCCAGATATCTCCTGGAATCCATTGTTTGCAAAAATAAAATTCAACTCAGGTGGCTTATACAACCATTGTGGACTTTTCACAATGACTGCATAAATCACCTGGAACCTATTTTGGCAAAAATAACATTATCACCTCAGGTGGCCTAAATAACCACCACCTACCCTTACCCTCAAGTGGCCTAAATGACTACTGCCTACTATTTACCCCAATCCCATTAATCACCTGAAATGCATTTTGGCAGAAATCAATGTATCACATCAGGTAGCATAAAAGTCCACTGAAGACCTCTCACCCCAGCTCCATAAATGTCCTGGAACCCATTTTGGCAAATGAATATATCATCCCTGCAGACCTTTCACCCTGACTCCATAAATCATGTGGAACCAATTTCTGGTTAAAATAAAAATATTACTTCTCCTGGCCTAAATGGCCACTGCAGATCTTTTATTCTGGATCCATAAATTACCTGTAACCCTTTTGGAAAAATACAAACATCACCTCAGGTGGCATAAATGACAACCTCAGACCTTTTACACCAGCTCCATTAGTCACTAACAAAACACCTTTTCAAAACTGAAACTATCTCCTCAGGTGTCTTGAACGCTGCCATGGACCTTTCACCCAAACTATAGACAGCAACTTGAACCGATTTTATGCAAAAATAAAAATTTCACCTCAGCTGACTTAAACAACCACTGCAACCTTTCACAATGACTCCATAGATCACCTGGAACCCATTTGACAAAGATAAAAATATTACCTCAGGTGGCCTAAATGACCACTGCTTACCTTTAACCCCATAAATCATCTGAAACCTGTTTTGCCAAAATAAATATATGACATCAGGTAGCATTAATGTAAATAGAAGCAGGAATTGAGGTCCACACAGGAGCCTATGCTCAGCATCGAACATATGTAGATTAAATAATTAGGTTGCCAGCACCCCAGCACCAGGTTGATGCATCAGAGCACTATAGCCAAGCTTGTAAAGCCAAAAAGTGTGCTAAACTTGCACCCAGGAAGCCAGAGATGGTTATATGTGTGCTTTTTTAAAGCAACATTGTATTGCACTCAAATACAGAGCTTCCACACTCCTCCCTGAAGCTGCCCACCTCCTCCAGTAAAACACATAAAGTATCCTAACGTTTCATGCCACCTGGCACTTAATCATAGGAATGACATTTCAGATTACCAGAACACTTAAATATTGCTACATTTAAAGTGACAGTACACCTAATAGAAATAACTTAAAACATAAGCTTTAATTAATAACTTTTAAATCTTTAAAATCAAAAGGACCATATGCAGGTATATTTTTATCTTTACTTATTAATTTTACCACTATGCACACCAGTGTCCACCATTGCCCTTCTCCATTGAGACACATATGAATCCACTGTGAATATTATTTAGCTTGGCTATAGTGCTCTGATGCATCAACCTGGTGCTGGCAAACTCATTATTTGATCTACAAATGTTCAATACTGAGCACAGGACCCTGGAGACGGACCTCATTTCCTGCTTCTAATTACCTGTTGTGAAGGTTGTTTGGCACAGGTGAGCAATTCGGAGATGAATTCAAGTTTTAGACATTCGAGCACTGTTTTGAAGTCGAAAGATTTCGTTTTGGATAAAGACACTGTGAACAATGAACTAAAGGTAAGCAGGTGAAAGGTAATGGTGACAGGTGGAAATTCAGACGCTGATAAAGTAAGAGAAAACACTAGCGGTTCTATCACTGAAGAGACTCCCTCTTTCAAAGACTTGATTTTCAGTAACTCTGAAACAGGCACAAATGCATTTACTGAATTACTAAGGAAGCAACCTAATATTGAAATAAGACCGATTAATATAGAACAGTTATTTCATCAATTTGAGCGTGTTGCTTTTCGAGCTAAAAGACTGTATTGGGAAAAGGTTTCTTTAAGAGCATATCTTGAAGTAGATAGTATACCACGAGTCTAAGAATACTGAAAAACCTTCGTTTGGATTACAGAGAGAGGCTTTTATTAAATTGGAAAAAATTAGCCATGAGGTCAGCAAGCAACACATAGAATTAATTTTAAAGGAAAATCGACCATCGATTTGAAACTGAAGAAGAAATAAAAATAAAAGAAAAGTGTTGCAGCAATATAGTGAACATCCATTATATGAGGAACTTTGAGAGAGTTTCAAATACGAACTGATAAAGTATGATAAAAAATACAAGCAACAAAACAAAACAAATTCGAGAGACATACTAATGAGTATCTGAATGGTACAGTATATGAATGGGGAAAGAAAGTGAGATTTAATCTGAGTTTTAAACTACAAGGTGGCACACCTACCCGGCCAATCCTGAAAACTTTGGAAAAATTACAAGATACTAGACACAATGATGATTTGAGCAGTGGGAGGAAACTTATCTAGGAGAGGAAACCTACTCTGAAGGAGAGAGGAACATACAGGATAAGACACGGAAGGCCGAGCTTAGCCAATGCATCGAGACAACTCAACCCCCAAAACAGATTAGGTGGGGGCAGGAAGAGGAAAGAGGTGGTTATCATTGAAACAGAGGCAGAAGAGGCTGAAATGCATGAGGAACATGAGAGGAGCTACCAGTGAACAACGTGGTTAATATTTCATCAGAGAGTTGTCTGAAGTGGAAATAGGTGTACTTAGCAAAGGCTTGTCATTTGTTCCACAGCAGAATTTAATCTATTTGAGACAATAATCGACTGCCACAAATTTACTAGAAACTTGAGTCTGCGGTCCTTTTGAACAGAAAAGAAGAAAAATATTGGACCAGTTGAAATGGGGTAAGTAATGGTGTAGAGACTGAAAGTACTGATGTAATTATTCAGAAATTTAAACCCCTCCACCTTTTGTCCTCCTTTAACCCCAGCACTACAGACTTTTATGAAAAAGCTGTGAAAGAGACTTACTGAACCTAGATAAGAGTCAATATGACAAATCAAATGTACCCCTTAGGAATAATCTAAGTAGGGTAGAAAAATCTGCTTTAAGCATTAAAGTGATGATAAAAGTATACTGATGAAAAAAGGGATAAGGGGTTGGTTGTCGACATGGATACAAATAAGTATGTTTGGAGGTGCACAGGCAACTGGGGAATGAGGATTTCTATAAAAAGTATCCATATATCCTACCATATTATATAACATTGAAATAGATAAATATCTTTCAGATGTAAAAGAAAAAGTTGGATCAGTGAGGATACCTTTTCATTTCTAACTGTGCAGCATCCAATGAGAGCCTGGTTTTATGTTCTTCCTAAAGTGCATAAATGTCTTCCTGATCCACCTAGTCGGCCTATTGTATCAGGAAATGGGAGCCTAACTGAGCCATTATCACAATACATTGATTAATTATATAAAACCATTAGCTCAGAGGTCCCTTCACACATAAAGGATATTGGTGATATGATTAATGTCTTAGGAAATATAGCTATCGAAGAAACAAGCCTGTTAGTCACTTTAGATGTAGAAGCTTTGTATTCTAATATACTACATGAAGGTGGATTGGCTGCCTTGGAATACTACCTTTATGGTAGAGTAGTACAAGACTCACCCACAGAAATGTTGATTCAACTTGCCAAGTTTGTGTTGGAATATAACACCTTTTCCTTTTCAGATGGACAGTGCGTACAGAAAAAGGTACTGCAATGGGAGCCACTTTTGCCCTAATTTTGCAAATCTATATTTGGGGAAATGGAAGAGGAGTTTATCAGAATATAGATATAAACCCATACAGAGATAAGATAGACATCTATAGACGTTTCATAGATGATATATTCATTATCTGGGCGGGATCTGAAACGAACTCTTTGAGTTTGTTAAATACTTGGAAGCAAGTGACCCCAATTTACTTTTTCCCTGTCTTTTAGTGCTAGGCAGATCAATTTTTAGATCTGATCATTAAAAAGATGATAAAGGGAGAATAGAAATGGTTCTTTACAGAAAAAGTACTGACAGGAACACATTGTTACAAGCAGATAGCAATCACCCATACCACACCATAGCAGGTATTCCTAAGGGACAGTTTATGACATTCAAAAGAAACTGTAGTACTGAATCTGCATTTGAAAAAGAGCAGACAAGTTAGAAATGAGATTACAAGAAAGGAAATATGCAACAGGTTTAATCACAGAAGCTAGAAAAGAGGTCAGCAATATGGAAGGTCAAGGTCATGGAAAAAGAATAAAGTAGAAAAATCAAAATAAAAGACCAGAGAATTAACTTTGTAAGTACATATAATTCTCAGTCTAATGAGAACAGTCACATGGTTAACACTGGCATTTAGTTAGTTTGGATCCAGGCCTTAGGGATCTCAGTGATGTTAAACCTAGGATGGTGCATGGGAAGGGAAAAAGTTTAAAAGATATTTTGGTCCATTCAGTACAACCCAGACAGGTACAAGGAAGAATGTGGTTACCAAAAAGCAAGATGGTGTTACAAGTGTGGAAACTGTAAGTTTTGTAAATTTTTAAAACAAACAAAGGTTTTTGAATCCAAAAACACATAAAGAAGTCAAAGTAAGGGATTCATAACCTGTGCAACTGAAGGGTCATTTACATGGCCTCCTGCACATGTGGAAGTTTCTACATTGGTAAAACAAAAAGGAAACTAAAGGAAAGAATGGGAGAACACTTGAGGGCAATAAATTATGATCAGAAGAATGCTTTAGCAGCCCATATGGCAAAAGTGAAAAACATTAAAGAACATATTTGGTCATTTTTGGGTATAGAGAGCCAATAAAAGCCCCAGAGGAGGCGATCACAATAATGTACTACTCAAGAGGAACAGTACTGGATTTTTGCAACAGGGAATCAGAAAAAACAGGCCTTAATGAAAGAATTGGCATTAAGCCTTTCCTTAGAAATGAGGGTTGTATGAGTATCTTTACCCTGTATCAGTTTGGTTTGTAAAAATATAGATGAATACTGTAAATATCTGTTCATAATTTGTTTGAATTATATATATATATTTTTCTCTTTTTAGATACCACGGCTAAATAATATTCACAGTGGATTCCTATGTCTCTCAATGGAGAAGGGCAATGGTGGACACTGGTGTGCATAGTGGTAAAAATTAATAAGTAAAGATAAAAATATACTTGCATATGGTGCTTTTGATTTTAAAGATTTTAAAGTTATTAATTAAAGCTTATGCTTTAAGTTATTTCTATTAGGTGTACTGTCACTTTAAATGTAACAATATTTAAGTGTTCTGGTAATCTGGAAGTGTCATTCTATGCTTAAGCACCAGCTGGCATGAAACGCATTAGGACACTTTGTGTGTGTTTTACTGGAGGAGGTGGGCAGCTTGTAAGGAGTGTGGAAGCTCTGTATTTGTGTGCAATAAAATGCTGTTTAAAAAGCACACATAACATGACTTCCTTGGTGCAAGTTTAGCACACTTTTGGCTTCTAAGCTTGGCTATAGTGCTCTGATGCATCAACCTGGTGCTGGCAAACTAATTCTTTGATCAGCATTAAGGTAAACCACAGATCCTTCACCGATGCTCCATAAGTCACCTGGAACCCATTTTGAGCAAAAATTAAAATTTCACTCCAGGTGACCTCAATGACCACTTTGGATGTTTTACACCAGCTCCATCAATCACCTAGAAAAACATTTTTGGCAAAAATAAAAGAAAATCACCTCAAGTGGAATAAGCGACTACCGTTGATCTTTCACTCCAGCTATTTAACTCACCAAAAACCCATTTTGAAACAAATAAAAAAATTCTACTCAGGTGGCTTAAAGAATGATGAAGAAACTTTCAACCAGTCTCCATAGATCAGATAGAGCACGTTTTGGCAAAAACTAAAAATATCACCTCATGTGGCTTAAATGACCTCCACAGACCTTTTACCCAAGATTCATATCACCTGGAACAAATTTTGCAAAGAGAAATCTCCAGAGGTAGCCTAAATGACCACTGCAGATCTTTTACCCTGGATACATTAATTACCTGAATCCCAGTTTTTGAAAAATACAAATATCACCTCAGGTGGCCAAACAACAACCTCAGGCCTTTTACATCAGCATCATAAATCACATGTAGTCCTCTTTTAAGAAACTAAAATATCAGCTCACGTGGATTAAATGACCACTGTGGACATTTCATCTCAGCTCAGATATAACCTGGAATCCACTGTTTTCAAAAACAAAAATTCACTTCAGGTGGCTTAAACTACCATTGTGGACTTTTCATAATTACTCCCTAGATCAACTGGAACCCATTTTGGCAAAAATAAAGTTATCACTTCAGGTGACCTATAAGACCACTGCCTACATTTACCCAATCCCATAAATCACCTGAAATGCATTTTGGCAAAAATAAATATATTACCTCAGGTGGCCTAAACAACAACCTCAGACCTTTCACCCAAGCTTCATAAATCTGCAACCCATTTTCAGCAAATATGTAAATTTAATTCTGGTGGCCTAAACAACCACTGAGGAACTTTGAATCTGGCTCCATATATCGCCTGAACCCCATTTATGGCAAAAATAAAAATATCACCTCAGATGGCTTAAATGACCATTTACCCCTGCTCTATACATAACATGGAACCATTTTTAGTAAAAATAAAAACATCACCTCTTGTGGCCTAAATGATCACTGCAGATCTTTTACTCCAGATCATTAATTACGTGAAACCTATTTTAGGTAAAAATAAAATGTCACATCAAGTGTCCAAAACAAACACCTCTGACCTTTCACAATGTTTCCATAGATCACCTTGAACCCAATTTTGGCAAAATAAAAATTTCACCTCAGGTGACCTAAACAACCACTGCATCACATTCACCATGGCGCCATAGATCACCTGGAACCCATTTTGGTAAAAGAAAAATAGCATGCATGGTGGTCATAAGATCTATGCTGGATCTTTTACCTCACCTTGATAAATTATCTAAAACCCATTTTGGCAACAACAAAACAAAACACCTCTGGTGGCCTCAATGACCACTTCAGACTTTTTATACTGGCTCCATCAATCACCTAGAAACCATTTTGGAAAAAATTAAAAAGAATCTTGGGTGGCCTAAAGGACCTCCATTGGTCTTTCACTCCAGCTATTTAACTCACCAAAACACATTTTTGAAAAAATAAACATTTCACCTGCGGTGACTTAAGAACCATGATGCAACTTTTATCCAGGCTCCACAGATCACCTAGAGCATGTTTTTGGCAAAAATAAAAATATCACCACATGTGGCCTAAATGACCTCCACAGACATTTCACCTCAGGTTCATACAACCTGAAACAAATTTTAGCAAATGAAAAATCACCTCAGGTAGGCTAAACAAACTCCTAAACCCTTTCACAATGTTTCCATAGATCACCTTGAACACAGTTTTGGCAAAAATAAGAACTATAACCTCAGGTTTCTTAAACGACCACCATGGACATTTCACCTCAGCTCCTGGAATCTATTGATTGCAAAATAAAATTTCAATTGAGGTGGCTTAAACAACCACTGTGGACTTTTCACAAGGACTCAAAAATCACCTTAAATTATAACCATTTTTTGCTGTAAATTTAACCTCAGGTCACCTACACAACCACTGAGGAACTTTGAATCTGGCTCCATAGATCACCTGAACCCCATTTATGGCAACAAATAAAAATATCACCTCAGGTGGCATAAAGGACCTTTACCTTGTTCCATACATAACCTGGAACCCATTTCTGGTAAAAATAAAAATATTACCTCAGGTGGCCTAAATGACCACTGCATACCAGGCTCCATATATCAGCTGGAGCACGTTTTGGTAAAACCTAAAAATATCACCTCATGTGGCCTAAATGACCTCCACAGAGCTTTTATCACATATTCATATCATTTAGAACAAATTTTAGCAAAAACAAAATCATCTCAGGTGGCCTAAACAACCATTGTGAACTTTTCACAATGCCTCCATAAATCACCCTAAATTATAACTTTTTTTGCCATAAATGGGGTTCAAGTGACCTATGGAGCCAGATTCAATGTTCCTCAGTAGTTGCTTAGGCCACCTGAGGTGCAATTTACATATTGCCAAAAATGGTTTACAGGTGATTTATGGAGCTGGGGTGAAAGGTCTAAGATTGTAGTTTAGACCAGCTGAGGTGATAAAGGTATGTTTGCCAAAATGCAATTTAGGTGATTCATGGGAATAGGGTAAAAGGCAATTTAGGCCACCTGAGGTGATAATTCTATTTTTGCCAAAATGGGTTCCAGGTAATTCATGGATCCAGAGTAGAAGATCTGCAGTGGTCATTTAAGGCAGGATAGGATATATTTTATTTTTACCAGAAATTGGCTTCAGGTTATTTATGGAGCCAGGGTGAAAGGCCTGCAGAGGACCTTTAGGCAACCAGGGACGATATTTTTATTTTTTGCCAAAAATGGGTTCCAGCTGATCTATGGAGACAGGTTTAAAGTTCCTATCTTATGTCACCTGTGGTGACATGTTCATTGTTCTCCAAAAATGAGTTCCATGTGAGTTATGAAGCTGGGGTGAAAGGCCATCAGTGGTCATTAAGGCCACCTTAGTTGTTATTTTTTTTTTTTTGCCAAAACGGTTTTCATGTTAGTTTTGTAGCTGGTGTAAAATGTTCAAGGTAGTCATTTAGGCAATATTATTTTTGTTTGCCAAAAATTGGGTTCTAGTTTATTTATGGAGCTGGAGAAAAGTCCATAACAGACCTATGGGCCAACAGGAATTATATACTTATTTTGCCAAAAATGAGTTCCAAGAGATCTATGAATCCAGGCTTAATAGTACACAGTGGTCATTTAGGACACCTTAGGTGAAATTTACATCTTTGTCAAAGATGAAATAAAAATATTACTTCATGTGCCTAAATGACCACCTCTATGTTTAACCTCAGGTGGCCTAAATGACCACTGCCTACCTTTTACCCCAAAGAGTAACTAGAATGATTCCAAGAGTAACAAACTTGGATTATCAGAACAGATTAAAAGCTACTGGTCTCTTCTCTCTTCAAACTAGAAGATTAAGAGGTGATATGCTTATGGTTTTAATTTAATAAATTCACCAGATCTAATGGAAAAATGTGGTCTAACACTCTCAAAAGGAGACATGTTCTGAGACTGCATAATAAACAGCTTGAAATAAAAACTTATAAAACCAGCAAAGGAAACTTTTTCCAATAAGTGTATCCATTGTATGGAACACCTTGCCACAAGAATTGGTAGAGGCAACCAGTGCCACTGTCTTTAAAAACAAATTAGATGTTTGGTTGAAGGATAATAGATAAATAATTTCCCACATAGTGTGGGAACAGTCTCAATGGACTCTGGCCTTCATCTGTTCTTTCATACCAAGTAATAACCAAATAATATACCAAGTAATTCCATAAATCACCTGAAATTCATTTTAGCAAAATAAATATATCACCTGAGGGTGCCTAAGCGACAACCTCAGACCTTTCACCCAACTCCATAAATCACCTGTAACCCATTTCAGAAAATATATAAATGTCACCTCATGTGTCTTAAACAACCACGGAGGAATTGTAAATCTTGGTCCATATGAAACCTGAAACCCATTGATGGCAAAAATTAAAATATCACCTCAGGTGGCATAAATGACATAACATGGAACCAATTTTTAGTAAAAATAAAATAGATCTTTTACTCCAGATCCATAAATTGCCTGGAACCTATTTTGGTAAAACTCAAGAGGCAGGTCCATTACATGGCCTGCTGGGCAATTGAGCACAGGAGCAGCATCATTGAGACACTAACCTACGGTGGACAGTGAGTAAACATAATACAGACAGATAACATGATTTCAACAGTACATTTAATGGTAGTGCAGATACAGTACAGTGTGATCTGTGTAATGCGAGTGTTGTAGAAGTCACTAGTGTGAAAATGTGATGTGGTGCGGTGTGTTTGATGTGTGTTGACAATCACCATACTCCTCAACTGTACCATATTATGAGGAGCGGTCCTCATTTTACTTCACAAAAGTTCCCTGTTCCACATTGTGAGGACTTGTCCGACATTTAGTGTTAACATTTTAAAGCAAAACTCTATAATAAGCGTTGCAAGCAATATATCATTCAATTAATAACAGACATTCTGAACATAAATGCAAACATTGTAACAGTGTTCTGTGCTTCTGAGATAAAGTTTTGATTAAGTGTTCCACATTTGAGAGGCAAAAATAAAATTTCACCTCAGGTGGCCTAAACAACCACCTCGTACCATTCACCCTAGCTCCAGAGTTTAGCTGGAACCCATTTTGCAAAATATAAAAATATCATCCCTGGTTGCCTAAAAGTCCTCTGCAGACCTTTCACCCTGGCTCCATAAATCACTGGAGCCAATTTTTGAATAAAATAAAAATATCTCCTCCTGGCATAAATGACTACTGTAGATCTTTTACTCCTGATCCATGTATTACCTGGAACCCAATTTTGACAAAATACAATTATCACCTCAGGTGGCCTAATGACCACCACCTACCTTTAACCTCAGGTGGTATAAATGACCGCTGCCAACCTTTTATCCCAATCCCATGAATCACCTGAACTATATTTATCAAAAATAAATATATCACCTCAGATAGCCTAAACTACAACCTCAGACCTTTGCCCCAACTTCATAAATCACTTGGAACCCATTTTTGGCAAATATATAAATTGCACCTCAGGTGGCCTAAACAACTACTGAGGAACATTGCATCTGGCTCCATAGATCATTTGAAACCCATTTATGTCAAAATAAAAATATCACCTCAGGTGGCATAAATGACTTTTTACCCTTGCTCTATACATAACCTGGAACCTAATTTTGGTCAAAATGAAAATATTAACTCAGGTGGCTGAAATGAACACTGCATACCATTCACCCTGGCTAAATAGATCACCTGGAACCATTTTGGCAACAATGAAAATATCACCCGGTGACCTAAAGGTCCACTGCAGACCGATTATCCAGGCTCCCTAAATCATCTGAAACCTATTCCTGGCAAACAATGAATACAGATATCACCCCACATGGCCTAAATGGCCACTACAGACCTTTGCCTTGACTCCATAAATCAAAATAAAAATATCACCTCTGACAGCCTAAATGACCACAGCTGATCTTTTACTCCAGATCCATAAATTTCCTGGAACCCGTTTTTGGTCAAAATGAAAATGTCACATTAGGTGTCCAAAGAAACATGTAAGACCTTTCACAATGTTTTCAAAGAACACCTTGAACCCACTTTTGGCAAAAATAAAAGTTCACCTCAGGTGGCCTAAATGACCACATTGTACCATTCATCCTAGCTCCACAGATTAGCTGGAACCCATTTCTTTCAAAAATAAAAATATCACCCTTGTGTCCTAAATGATCACTGTGGAACCCAGTGCCATAAATCACCTTGAACCTATATTTGGCAAAAATGTATATCACCTCAGGTGGCCTAAATGACCACACTGGACATTTTACACGGCTCCATCAATTCACCCTGAAACCATTTTTGGCAAAATAAGAAATATCACCTCAGGTGGCTTAAATGACCACTGTGGATATTTCACCTCAGCTCGGATATCACCTGGAATTCCTTTTTGCAAAAATAAAATTTCCCCTCAGGTGACTTAAACAACCATTGTAGACTTTTCACAATGACTCCATAGATCACCTGGAACCCATGTTTGGTAAGAATAAAAATATTACCTCAGGTGGTCTAAATAACTGCCACCTACCTTTAACCTCAGGTGGCCTAAATGACCACAGCCTATCTTTTACGCAATCCCATAAATCTCCTCAATCTCATTTTGGCAAAAATAAATATCATCAATAAATCATACATCATCATAAATAAATAAACATCAGGTAGTGTAAATGTCCACTGCAGATCTTTCACACCAGCTCCATATATAATCTACAACCCATTTTTGACAAAGATATAAATTTCACCTAAGGTGTCCTAAATGACCACCGTGTATCAGTCAGCCTGGATCCATAGATCTCCTGGAACCTATTTTTGGCAGAAATAAAATATCAATCCTGTTGGCCCATAGGCCCATACCGACCTGTTTCCCCAACTCTATAAATAAATTGCAACCCAAATTTTAGTCAAGCAAAAATAATATTGCCTAAATGACTACTTTGAACTTTTGCATTGGCTACAAAGCTCACATGAAAACCAGTTTTGGCAAAAAAAAAAAAACTTAGGTGGCCTTAATGACCACTGCTGACAATTCACCCCAGCTTTATAACCCACCTGAACTCATTTTGGAAAAAATTAAGATTTCACCTCAGGTGACCTAAACAACCACTGAGGAACTTTGAACCTGGCTCCCATAGATCACCTGGAACCCATTTTGCCAAAAATAAAAATATCATCTCTGGTTGCTTCACCCTGGCTCCATAAATTACCTGGAACCAATTTCTGGTACAAATAAAAATATCTCCTCTCGTGGCCTAAATGCCTCTACAGGTCTTTTACTCTGGATCTATAAATTACTGGGGACCCATTTTGGCAAAAATACAAATATCACCTCAGGTGGCCTAAACAACAACCTTCAGACCTTTCACACCAACTTCATTAGTCACTTACAACCCACTTTTGAAAAACTAAAAATATCACCTCAGGTGTCTTAAATTGCTGCCATGGACCTTTAACCCCAACTCCAGACATCAACTGGAACTGAATTTTAACAAAAATAAAATATCACTTCAGGTGGCCTAAATGACCACTGCCTACCTTAACCAAACCCCATAAATCATCTAAAACCTGTTTTTGGCAAAAATACATATATCACATCATGTAGCATTAATGTGAAAAAGACCCTGCTCCATAAATCACCTGGAACCCATTTTTGCAAGAAATAAAAATATCTCCCAGGTGGCTTAAATGATCACTCGCGTCCACATTCACCATGGCTCCATATATCACCTTCAACCCATTTTCTGAAAAATACAAATAGCACCCCGGGTCTAAAGCTCTACTGTGAATCTTTTATCTCACCTCCTAAATCACTAAAACCCATTTTTGGCAAAACCAAAACATATCACCTCTGGTGGCCTCAAAGAATACTTTGGACTTTTATACCAGCTCCAATAATCACCTAGAAACCATTTGGCAAAAAAAAAAAAATCACCTCAGGTGGCCTAAACGACCCCGTTGATCTTTCACTCCAGCTATTTAACTCACCAAAACCCATTTTGAAAAGATAAAATGTCACCTCAGGTGGCTTAAAGAACCACAAAGAAACTTTCAACCAGGCTCCATAGATTACCTGGAGCATGTTTTGGCAAAACTAAAAACATCATCTCATGTCACCTAAATGACATCTACAGATGTTTTACTCCAGGTTAATATCACCTGGAGTAAATTTTAGCGAAAACAAAAAATACCTCAGGTGGCCTAAATGACAATCTCAGAACATTTACACCAGCTCCATTAATCACCTGCAATCCACTTTTCACAAACTAAAAATATCACCTCACATGGCTTAAATGACCACCATGGATATTTCACCTCAGCTCCAGATATAATCTGGAAATCATTTCAACACTGAGACACTGATAGCCTACAAGCAGTGGCAGTCATGCACATAGTTAGACTTGTTCCTGACTTATTTCACCTGCTAGTCCACTAGACTTCCAGGGATATAACAAATCAATATGTATGAAATACACATTGGGGGCCACTAGACTACCAGGGCAGAAAATTCCAGATTGTTATGTATCTTATTATGATGGGTGAGTCAGCTAGACTACCAGGGATATGAACAACTATAATAATTTAAAACAGATTGGAGGGGCACAAGACTACCAGGGATATAAAAAAGCAATATGTATGAAATACACATTTGGGGAGCCACTAGACTACCAGGGAATTAGAGATAGTTATCTATTTAATCATGATGGAGGGCCACTGGACTACCAGAGATTTTGAAAATATTATTTTTGTATTCAGATGGGGCAGAATGAAAGCCCCTGAGCAAAACACACCCTCATTTAACTTTCTAGGGCACTCCTGGGCTCAGAAAATCTGTTTTTAAATCTGGCCATATCGTCCCTCTCTCGTGATGCATGATCAAGAAATCTCACGATCAAAGAATTTGCATGCTCTTGATGAAAGATGGTAAGCAAACCATGAACTAAGATTTCAAAAGCTCAGAACTCTATTTTAGACTGATTTTGATCAAACCAAAGGCGTGGCTCAGTAGATCAGCATCCCTGAATAAAATCCATCTAAGTTTTACTTCAGAAGTGATCCATGAGCTGAGATATTTGTGTTTTCGATTGGAAAATTAAAAACAAGATGGCAGACCTCATGATGAAAGAATTTATAAAATTCTCAGGAAGATTCTTGAGCTGCGAGGCTGCAAGTACTTTTTGATCACCGAGTGGGATGAAACGGCAGAGACCCATTCCTTGTTTGCTAAACAAACATATAAATGTTCCCATTAACTTATAATGGGAGCTTAAAAGTGGCATAAAATTTGAATGCCTTAATATGTTTCACCCAACAAAAAGCAGCATGATTGGACCAAAGCTCTTTCAAGCAGATAATCTCTCAGACCAGCAGGCCACACAATGGCTGTGCAGAGCCACGTCCAAAATCCCAAAAGCTGCCTCAAAATGGATAATTTTGCATTTTCAGCGTTTTCTATGCAAAGCCCTTAAGTCTGACCAAAACACAATTTGGCAGATCAAGAGAACTACCATGCCCCAAGCGCGCATATCAAATTTCAGGCAAATCCACTGAATGGGTCCAAAGTTATTAATGCACAAAATTTTGAGTTTAACACAGAATTGACCACAGAACCCTAACAATAGTGGTGCGACCGCGCCATTATAACATATATGGTGAATGGTATGCGATGGTCATTTAGGCCATCTGACGTGACATTTTATTTTTGCCAAAATGGGTTCCAAATGATTTATGGAGTTGGAGTGAAGGTCTACGGTGGTCATTTATGCCACCTGATGTGATATTTTATTTTTGCAAAGAAATGGGTTCCAGGTGATTAATGGAGCCTGTGTAAAAGGTCCAATGTGGTCATTTAGGTCACCTGATGAAATATTTTTAGTTTTTGCCAAAAATGAGTTGTAGATGATTAATGGAGCTGGTGTGAAAGTCAGCTATGCTTGTGTAGGCTACCTGAGATTAGGCTGGTTTCTCACAAGCTGCATCAAACAACCAGCTTGAATCAGATCTTGGTGCACAAAATACTGTGCCATATTTTGCAAGAAAAGAAGTCTGTGTGACAAAGTACACCAAACTGATGCAAGACATCCTCTGCATTAACTCAATGGTGTAAGGGATGGAAATGACACAAGCAGCACCAAAATAAATTGTGTGAGTCAAAATGGCACTTGTTAAGTCAGAAAAATTACTCAAGGAATGAAATGATGCAAACCAAGAACATAAATGGTGCAAACTGAGTACAAATGGTGCAAACCAAGTAAAATGGTGCAAGCTGAGTCAAACAAATGAGCTAAGCATGAGAATGATGCAAGCTAAGTAAACAAAATGAGAGATGAAATGGTCAAAATTTATCCTCAAATGTTCTATACTAGTCCTGCAGAGAATACTGGCCCTTTATATTGGCATAGTCAGATCTGACCACCTGCTTTTGAGTCTCCTTATATGGGCTAGTGTCTCTTAGACCAACTCTCACTGGTCTAGCAGCTGACAGTACTTTGACATGTTTGGTGTTGGTGCTGCAGTTTTGAAATTCCCATAGTGTGGTCTTGCACCATTTCTGTGGTGCAAGACGACTTGTTCATGGCACTGCCATTTGTATGGCGCAAAGGGCGATGCAGCCACCTTTGATGCAGGGAGGACTGCCTTTAAGGCAGTGCTCCCTTGAATCATGTCTGGTGCAATGTTTCTCCACTAGACTCCCTTGCACCACTATTGTTTTGGCGCAAATCCTTTGCATCATTTCTGGGGCTTTGAAAATCCAGCCCCATATTTTTGTTTTTGCCAAAATGAATTCCAGGTGATTTATGAAATGGGTGAAAAGGTCCACGGAGGTCATTACACCACCTGAGATGATATATTTATTTTAGTCAAAATGGGTTCCAGGGGATTTATAGAACAAGGATAAATGTCCATGGTGATCATTTATGCCCCTGAGGTGATGTTTTATTTTTGCATAAAGTGGGTTCCAGATGAGTTATAGAGGTGGGGTGAAAGGACAGCTGTGGTAGTTTAGGCCACCTGAGGTGATAGTTTTATTTTTGCCTAAAATAGTTTTCAGGTGATTTATGAAACTGCTGTAAAAGTCCAAAATGATCATTTAGGCTGCATGAGGTGATATTCTTTTTACCAAAAATGGGTTCCTGGCGATTTATGGAGTCAGGGTAAAAGGTCCACAGTACACCTTTAGGCCATCTGAGGTGACATTTTAATTTTTGCCAAAAATTGGTTCCAGGTGATTTATGGAGTCACGGTGAAAGGTTTGTGGTGCTCGTTTAGAACACCTGAGGTGACATTTCTATTTTGCCAAAAATGGGTTGCAGATGATTTATGGAGGCAAAGTGAAAGGTCTGCAGTGGTGTTTTATGCTTCCTGAGGTTAAAGGTTGGCATTGGTTATTTAGGCCACCTGAGGTGATATTTTATTTTGCCAAAAGTGGTTCCAGGTGATTTATGGAGTCATGGTGAAAGGTTTGTGGTGCTCATTAAGAACACCTGAGGTGACATTTCTATTTTTGCCAAAATAGTGAGATGAATTTATGGAGGCAAAGTGAAAGGTCTGCAGTGGTGTTTTATGCTTCCTGAGGTTAAAGGTTGGCATTGGTTATTTAAGCCACCTGAGGTGATATTTTTATTTTGCCAAAAATTGGTTCCAGGTGATCTATGAAGGCAATGTTAAAGGTCTGCACTGGTCATTTATGCTATCTGAAGCTGAAGATTCATGGTGCCCATTTTGGCCACCTGAGGTGATATTTCTATTTTGCAAAAATGGGATCCAGGTGATAAATGGAGCCTGGGTAAAGTTTTCACGTGGCCATTTTGCCACTAGATGTGATGTTTTCCTTTTGCCAAAAATGATCACATGTGATTTATGGAGCTGGGTACAAATGTCACAGTGGTCATTATGTGACCTGAAGGATATTTTTATTTTTGTCAAATTGGTTCCATTTATGGGTAGGGAGAATTTAGCGGTGTTGATTTCATCCACTTGTGGTGACATTTTATTTGTGCCAAAAATGGGTTCCAGATCATTTTGAACCTGTGGTGAAAGGTTGACATCGACAAATGTCCACAGTGGTTATTTAGAGCCACCTGATGTAATAGTTTTATATTTGTTGAAATGGTTTCCAGGTGATTTATAGAGCTGGAGTGAAAGTTCCGTGATGCTCTTTAATCATCCAAAGGTTATATTTTTATTTTGTTAAAATGGGTTCCAGGTGATCTATGGAACCAGGGTGAAAGAAAGTGGTGTTTGTTTAGCCTCCTGAGGTGAAATGTTTATTTTTGCCACAGGTTTGTTCCAGGTTATTAATGGAAAGGGAACAGACGTCCACTGAGGGATTTATGGCACTAAAGTGATATTTTTCTTTTTGACAAATATCTGTTCCAAGTAAATTGTGGATCCAGAGAAAAGATCTGCGGTGATACTATAGGCCACCTGAGGTACTATTTTTATTTTTGCCAAAATTGGGTTCAAGTGATTTCGAAGTTAGGATAAAAGGCAGGTAGTCATCATTTAGATCACCTGTAATCCATTTTGGCAATAGTAAAACATCACCTCAGGTGGAATGATCACCACAGGAAAAGGAGGTCATAATTCCACTATACAAGACACTAGTGAGGTCCCACCTGAGTACAGTGTACAGTTCTGGAGACCTTTCCTACGTAAGGACATAGACAGGGTAGAGAAGGTTCAGAGGAGGGCAACAAAGATGATGCATGGATTGCATCACAAGTCCTATGAGGACAGGTTGAAGGAACTGAACATGTACTCCCTGGAGGAGAGAGGAGGAGAGAGGGATATGATAGAGACATACAAGTATCTTACAGGGAGGAACAGGGTGCAGGAAAACACTATTTTAAGCGAAAAAGATGTTTCAGGACTAGAGGGCATGGGATGAAGTTGGAGGAGGACGATTCAGAGGAAACATGAGAAAGAATTTCTTCACAGAACGGTGGTGGACAAGTGGAACACCCTGCAGAGGAAGTGGTGGGGCTGAAACAATCACGGGATTTAAGAATGCATGGGATAGACATAAAGGAATTCTAGAGGTCAGGGGTAAGGGAAATAGACTTCTAGGAAAACAAACTGAACTTACAAGCTCAAATGGGCAGACTAGGAGGGCCATAGGCCCTTATCTGCCGACACTGTCTATGTATCTATGTAAGTATCTTATAGGGATGAACATGGTGCAGGAATACTCTATTTTTAAGTGAAAAAGATGTTCCAGGACTAGAGGGCATGGGATGAAGTTGGAGGGAGGGCAATTCAGAGGAAACGTGGAGGAAGAATTTCTTCACAGAACGGTGGTGGACAAGTAGAACACCCTGCCAGAGGAAGTGGCGGGGCTGAAACAATCACGTGGATTTAAGAATGCATGGGATAGACATAAAGGAATTCTGGAGGGCAGGGGTAAGGGCAACAGGTTTCTAGGAAAACATAAACTGAACTTACAAGCTCAAATGGGCAGACTGGGTGGGCCGTAGACCCTTATCTGCTGACACTGTCTATGTATCTATGTATCTTTTATTCTGGCTCTATAAATTACATGAAACCATTCTTGGCAAGAATAAAAATATCATCTCAGGTTGCCTAAATCAGCACCTCAGATTTTGCCCCAGCCCATAAATCATCCAGAACCCATTTTGGTAGCAATAAAAATATCACCTGAGGTGGCCGTAATGACCGCCTCCTTAGTTTAACATCAGGTGACCTAAATTACTACTGCCTACCTTTTGTCCACTTCCATAAATCACCTGGACCCCAAAGGCCAACAGTGGACATTTAGGAAAACTGAGTTCATATTTTTATTTTTGTCAAAATTGGTTACAGGTGATTTATGGAGACTGCAAAAAGGACTGCAGAGGTCATTTAGGCCAACTGAGGTGATATTTGTATTTTTGCACAAAATTGGTTCCAGGTGATTTATGGATATAGGATAAAGGAAGGCGTGGTCAACTAGGCCACCTGAGGTATATTTATATTTTTGAAAAAACAGGGTTCCAGATGATCTGTGGAGTCTTTATTAAAGGTCAGTGATGGTTGTTTAGGCCACCTGAGGTGAAAGTTTTATTTTGCCAGAAATGGGTTTCAGATGATTTATGGAGCTGGGGTGAAATATCCGTAATGGTGGTTTAGGCCACCTGAGGACTTATTTTATTGTTGCCAGAAATTGTTTCCAGCAGATTGATGGAACCCTGGAAAAAGGGCTGTCATGGTCATTTATGACACCTGAAGTGATATTTTTATTTTGCCAAAAATGGATCATGGAGATTTATGAAGACAGGGTAAAACCTCCACTGTGCTTCTTTAGGCCTCTTGAACTGATATTTTCATTTTGCCAAAAAATGGGTTCCAAATGATTTATAGAGCCAGGGTAAAAGAGCCACAGTAGTCCTTTAAGCCACCAGAGGTAATATATTTATTTTTGCAGGTGCACTCAGAATGTTCTGGCTGCATAAACTACATGGCACCCATTTTTCTACAAAAGAAAAGTATTACCCAGGTGGCCTAAATGTCCACAGTTGACCTTTTACCCTGGCTCCATGAACCTCCAGGAACAGAGTTTTGGTAAAAACCAAAATATCACTTCAGTTAGCCTAAATGGCCACAATAGATTGTTCACATTATCTCCATTAATCAAAGAAACCCATTTTTGGTCAAAAAAATAACCTCAGGTAACCTAAATGATCACCCCTACAATCTACCCTGGTATAAATCACCTGGAATCCATTTTGGAAAAATTAAAATATCACCTCATGTGGCCAAAATGACCACTGCCAGCTTCTACCTGGGCTCCTTTAAACACATGGAACCCATTTTGGCAAAAATAAAAATATTACCTCAGGTGGCCTAAATGACCACCAATGACCTTTCACCCCACTCCATAAATCTAAGGGAACCCATGTTTGGAAAAAATAAAATGTCACTTTAGGTGGCCTAAAAGACCACTGCCTGCCTTTTATCCCAGCTTCATAAATCACCTAGAAGCTATTTTGGCAAAAATAAAAATCATCTGATGTGGCCTAAATAAGGCTAGCAACGTCAGTGGCTCAGCAAGAAGCACACTTGCTTCTGAGACTGGAAGATCATATGGCTGTGGGTTGTATCCCCACACCTGCATTGAATGGGTCCAAAGTTATTAAAGCGCAAAAAGGTTTGTGTTTAACATAGAAGTGACCACTGAACCCTAACAACAGTGGTGCAACTGCAAAACTTTAATATATGGTACACAGCGGTCATTTAGGCCACCTGAGGTAAAATTTGTATTTTGCAAACTGGGTTCCAGGTCATTTATGGAATTGGAGTGAAAGGTCTGTGGTGGTCATTTATGTCACCTGAGTGATATTTTTATTTTACAAAACAATGGGCTCCAGGTGATTAATGGAGCCTGTAAAAGGTCCAAAGTGGTCATTTAGGTCACCTGAGGAAATATTTTAGTTTTGCCAAAATGTGTTGCAGGTCATTAATAGAGCTGGTGTGAAAGTCAAAATAAAAATAATCCTCTAGTGGCCTAAGCCACCACCACCACGGACATTTCACCCCAGCTCCATAAAATCATCTGGAACCCATTTTGGCAAAATTATAACTTTCACTTCAAGTGGCCTGAACAACCATCGCTGCCCTTTGTAATGACTCCACATATCACCAGGAACCCTGTTTTGTTTTCAACAATATAAATATTACCCAAGGTCACCTAAATGACCATTGTGGACAGTTGTACCCAGCTCCATAAATCACCTGGATACCATTTTTGGCAAAAGGAAAAATATCCACATCAGGTTGGAAAAATGACCACTGTGGACCTTTTACCCAGACTCCAAAATCACCTGTAACCCATGTTTAACAAAATAAAAAATATGAACTGAGCTGTTCTAAATGTCAGGCATGGTGCTAACCCTTCCTTTCCCAAACCAATGTTGCAACTGGCCTGTCCTATATCTGGCAGGGCAGATAATTTCTCTGCATCCCCTGAGCCATGGTCACTTGTCATAGTCAAGATCAGCACATTTAGGCCTCCTGAGGTATATCATTTTTACCAAAAATAGGTTCCAGTTGATTTATGGCACTGGGGAAAAAGGTCCACAGGGAACTTTTAAGAGGGTGATATTTTTATTTGTTGTCAAAAATGGGTTCCAGGTAATCTGTGGAGCTAGGGTGAATGGAATGAGATGGCTGTTTAGGCCTCCTGTGATGTAATTTTTATTTTTGCAAAAACTTTATCTAAGGTAATCTATGGAAACATTGTGAAAGGTCTGAGGAGTTTGTTTTGGACATGTGATGTGACATTTTTATTTTACCAAAATGGGCTCAGGTATTTTATAGATCTGAGTAAAAGATCTGCAGTCATCATTTAGGCCACCAGAGGTAATGTTTTATTTTTACTAAAAATTGGTTCCAGGTGATTTATGGCACCTGGATAAAAGTTCTGCAGTGGACCTTTAGGCACCAGGGGTGATATTTTCATTTTTGCTAAAATGGTTCTGGGTGAACCATGGAGCCAGGGTAAATGATATGCAGTGGTCATTTAGGCCACCTGAGGAATTGTTTTCATTTTTACCAAAATGGGTTCCAGGTTATGCATGGAGCAAGGGTAAAGGTATTTTATGCCACCTGAGGTGACATTTTCATTTGTTGCCATAAATGGGTTTCAGGTTATCTATGGAGCCAGATTCAAAGTTCCTCAGTGGTTGTTTAGGCCACCTGAGGTGATATTTAATATTTACTGAATATGGGTTGCAGGTGATTTATGACACTGGGGTGAAAGGTTTGAGGTTGTTGTTTAGGCCACCTGAGGTGATACATTTATTTTTCCCAAAAATGCATTTCAGGTGATTTATGGGATTGGGGTAAATGGTAGGCAGTGATCATTTAAGTCACCTGAGGTAGATGGTGGTCATTTAGGCCACCTGAAGTGATAATTTTATTTTTGACCAAATGGGTTCCAGGTGATCTATGGAGTAATTGTGAAAAGTCCAAGAGGGTTGTTTAAGCCTCCTGAAGTGAAATTTATATTTTGAAAACAGTGGTTTCCAGGTGATATCAGGAGCTGAGGTGAAATGTCCACAGTGGTCATTTAAGCCACGTGAGCTGATATTTTAGTTTTTTAAAAGTGAGATGCAGGTGATTAATGGAGATGGTGTGAAATGCCTGAGGCTGTTGCTTGTCCACCTGAAATGATATTTGTATTATTCCCAAAACTGGGATCCAGGTAATTAATGTATCCAGAGTAAAAGATCTGCAGTGGTCATTTAGGCCACCTAAGGTGATTTTTCTTTTGCTAAAATGTGTTCCAGGTGATATGAATATGGGGTAAAAGGTCTGTGGAGGTAATTTAAGGCACATGCGATTATATTTTTAGTTTTAAAAAAACATGCTTCAGCTGTTGTATGAAACCTGGTTGAAAGTTTCTTCATGGTTCTTTATGCCACCTGAGTTGCAATTTTTGTTGTTTCAAAACTGGGTTTTGGTGAGTTAAATAGCTTGAGTGAAAGATCAACGGCGGTCATTTATTCCACCTGAGGTGATTCTTTTTATTTTGCCAAAAATTATTTCTAGGTGATTGGTGGAGCTGGTGTAAAATGTCCAACGTGGTCATTGAGGCCACCAGGATTGCTATTTTAATTACCTGGAACCATTTACTGGCCAAAAATGAATACAAATGTCACCTCAGGTGGCCTAAATGACTACCACAGACCATTCACCTCGGCTCCATAAATCACCTGGAACCAATTTTTAGTGAAAATAAAAACATTACCTCTGGCGCCTAAATGATCACTGCAGATCTTTTACTCCAGATGCATAAATTTCCTGGAACCCATTTTTGTAAAAATAACAATGTCACATCAGGTGTCCAAAACAAACTCCTTAGACCTTTTGCAATGTTTCCATAGATCACCTTGGACACAGTTTTGACAAAAATAAGAATTTCACCTCAGGTGGCCTAAATGACCACCTATACCATTCGCCCAAGACCCACAGATTACCTGGAACCCATTTTTAGCAAAAATTAAAACATTACCCTTGTGTCTTAAAGTTCACTGTGGACATAGAAACATAGAAACAATAGAAGTTGACGGCAGATAAGGACCGGCAAGGCCCATCCAGTCTGCCCATTTCTTTTCTACCTTATAAATGTGCCATCGCCTTTGCTCTGTCAGTGGCCGATTTATTCATAGTCATTTGTATTGCTTCCTTATGCCTATCCCATGCCTGTTTGAAGCCCTGCACTGTATTCATAGCCACCTACTTGTGGTAAGCCATTCCATGCATCCACCACCCTTTCTGTGAAAAGAATTTCCTCATTCCCTTAATCGGCCTCCTCTAATCTCATGCTGTGTCCTCTTGTCCTGCTATTTTTCTTATATTTAAACATGTTAGACTCTTTCACCTTGTTTATGCCCTTAAGGTGTTTGAATGCCTCAATCATATCACCTCTCCCTCCTTTGCTCAAGGGTATACATATTGAGCTCCGTTAATCTGTCCTCATATGTCTTCTGATGCAGTCCCTGCAACATCTTGGTTGCCCTCTGGACTGCCTCAATTTGGTTAATGTCCTTGTGAAGATGTGGCTCCAATACTGCACGCAGTACTCCAGATGGAGCCTAACCAGTGTCATGTACAGAGGGATTATTACCTCCCTCTTACGACTTATGATACCCCTACTAATACACCCTAACACCCCCTAGCCTCACCTACTTGCTTTAGAGGTCTGCTTGATGATTTTAGGTCATCAGTGATGATGATGCCCAAGTCTCTTTCTTCCTTTGTGACTGCTAGCAACTCCTCCCAGCCTATAGGTGGCTTCAGGGTTTCTCTTCCCTATGTGCCTGATTTTGCACTTCTTTGCATTAAATCCCAGTTGCCACAATTCTGACCATTCTGCTAGTTTATCCAGATCTTTTCTCATGCTGCCCACCCCATCTGGATCATCTACTCTGTTGCAGATCTTGGTGTCATCTGCAAACAGACAAGCCTTACCTCTAGTCCATCTGCAAGGTCACTAATGAAGATTTTGAAGAGGACTGGCCCCAGGACTGATCCCTGAGGTACCCCACCTTGTGACTTGCATCTCTTCTGACTGTATACCATTTACTACCACTCTGTTTTCTGCCCGTCAACCAGTTTGCCACCCAGTTGACCAATTTCTGACCCACCCCGAGCCTACCCAGCTTATTTATCAATCTCTATGGGAACAGTGTCAAAGCTTTTGCTGAAGTCAAGGTAGGTGACATCAACTGCTCCCCTTGGTCCACCACTGGTTACCCAGTCAAAGAAACCTATGAGAGTAGTTTGACAGGACCTTCCTTTTGTAAACCCATGCTGTCTTGGATCCTGTGCCCCTATGGATTCCAGGTGTTGCACTATCCTTTCCTTAAGGAGTGCCTCCATAATCTTGCCCACTACTGAGGTAAGACTGACCAGTCTGTAGTTCCCGCCTCCTCCCTGCTACCACTCTTGTGCAGCTGGATCACATGAGCCCTTTTCCTGTCTTCTGGGACCTCTCCTGTGCTCAGAGACTCACTAAACAATTCTGCTAATGGCTCTGCTAGTTCCTCCTTAGCTCCTTAAGTACTCTGGGATGTATGCCATCAGGTCCCATTGCCTTATCCACCCCTGAGCTTGTAGCTCTTGTGGGACCTTTCTTTTGTGAAGGAGAGCACCTCCTCCCCCTGTGTCCATGATGCTGAGCTGTGGGCCCTGCCCTACCTTCTCTTCAGTAAATACTGAGCAAAAGTATCTATTTAGGATAGATGCCTTTGGGTCCTCCTCCTCACATGCTCCCTTTTCTCCATTAAACAGCAATAGCACCTCTGGACTTTCTCTTTCACTAATGTATCTATAGAAAGTCTTGTCACCTTCTTTTACTGTTCAAGTAGTGTTTCCTCAGTTTGGGACTTTGCCTGCCTTACTGCCTTACCTGCTTCCTTAGGGCAGTTTGGTATGCCTCCTATCTTCATCTCGCTGTGTTCCCTTATATTTCCTGAAGGCCAGCCTTTTGGCTCTGATCTTTTCTGCTACTGTGTTTGAGAACCAAAGTGGTTTCCTTCTTCTTTGTACTTCCTTTTCTGTCTAACACAATGGGATGTTGCTTCAAGTATTGCATCCTTAATGCTTGCCCACTTTGCCTGTAAACCCTCACCTATGTTTCTTTTGCCAGGGGCTAGCTTATCTCTGTTGGCCATCTTATCAAAGTCAGCTCCTCTGAAGTCCCATATGTTTTGTCTTGGAATGGGATGATTTAGATGCAGTAGCCAAATTGAACCATACCATGTGATGGTCACTGGCCCCAGGTGACCTTCTACCCGGAGATCTGTGATCCCTTCTTTGTTAGTCAGTACTAGATCTAGGATAGCCCTGTCTCTTGTGGGTTGCTGTACCAGTTGTTTGAGGCCCTCCCCTGCAGGGAATCCACTATGAGTCTAGTTCTGGCAGATGTTCCTGCTGGTATTGACCAATCTGTATCTGGCATGTTGAAGTCTCCCATTATCAGAACCTCCCTTTAGCTGTCATGTTTTATATATCTTCTAACAGTAATGTGTCTATGTCCTCCCTCTGGTCCAGGGCCTGTAGACAACCCAGTTCTTATGGCTGTCCCATTTCCTGTTTCCAGGGTGACCCACAGTTCTTCTGGCTCACTTATGTGTATTCTCAACTTCTGTAGCTTTGATATTTTCATTAACATACAGGGCCACTCCTCCCCTTTTGCACCTCAGTTTCTTCCTGAACAATACATAGCCAGGTACTGAAGTCTCCCAGCAGGAGTTACTGGTAAACCATGTCTCACTAATTGCTACTATGTCCAGTTTAGCCTCTGACATTATTGCCTGCAGGTCTGGGATCTTATTTCCCAGGCTGTGGCATTGTGTACATGATTTTCCATTGGCCAGATTTGGTGTGTTAGTTGTTGGAAGTTTAGCATTACCCCAAAGCGTCAGAGTGGGGAGACAAACCTTTTTCTACCTGGTGATGCAAATGAACGGCAAACATGCTGAATCCTGTTTGACCACTAGCTGAGGGGAGGGGTGTTCTTCCCATTCAACATATAGGGGTGCTGCACCCTCTCCCCATTTGCTAGTTTAAATATTCTGCAAAGACGTCAAACTTCTGCCCCAATGCACTGACTCTTTAGTCAGATGCAGTCCATCAAATTTAAAGAACTCTCGCTCCAGAACTGTTGCCAGTTTCCTACAAATCTGTGTCCTTTTTCCTGCACCAGTCCTTGAGCCACGTGTTTAGCTCCCTATCTCCCTTCTCTGTCCTTCCGTCCATCTGCTCCCTCTCCCAGACTGGCAGGATCTCAGAGAAGGAGATGCCGATGAAATAGATGATGTTTGTCACCCAGCCTAGTCAGGTGTTCATGGTCTCCACAACTGACCGGCTGGTGAGATCATTAGTCCCTATGTACTAGGACATCAATGTTTTCTCCTGCTTTGTGAACAATTTTAGCAATGCGTCAGTGTCTCTCCATGCTGATGTACCTGAGACATCTGACCATCACCCTGGCTGGAGATGGTATCAACTCCCCGAATCATGGAGTCTCTATGATCGAAGTTTTTGGATTTCCTTTGTGCTTGTTTTGTTTTGGTTGCTGATTTGGGTGAGTTTTGTTGTGCTAGCTCCTGTGCCAGTGTCCTGCTCTGCAGTGCCTTCTGCCTCTTTATTTGATTTCAGAGATAGAGGCAGATACCTGTTTGTAGTGTTTATATGGTTTTTGAGGTAATGTGTTGAGAGCAGACAGTGATGGGGCACCTGATTTGCTCCTCCTAACCACCTGCCAACCTCCTGAACCAACTACCCTCATGCGTTGAGGTTTTCTGTTGGATGCTGGGGAAATGGCGTGTGGTTCTTATAATGTATTTCCTCTTCAATATGAAATTTGAGGCATGCAATCTCTGCCCATGCTACCCGGAGCTGAGCCCTAAGATCTCCAAAGGCCCAGCACGTAGGACAGTGTCCTAAATCCTGTAAGACTGTCCTTCTGAAAATTGTTCCACAGTACCTGCAGTTAATGAAATCCATTCCAGATAAGTTGCTGGGTTTGTAACCTAGTCAGAGTAATTAGAAGAAAAAAAGGAAAAAAAAATGCAAGTAATGGTTTGGTGTGCTTTGTTTAACTTGTTATAACAAGTTAAATTACTAGAGCCCTGTAAATGAGATCACCTTGTGAGCGCCCCACTGATCTGCCCTTCCTGCTTTGCCAGGAAATGTCACAACTGTGGTACCCTATAAAAGGAGTGTAGCGTGGGTGGTTGGGCCCTTCCCTGCCTAAAAAGAAGAAACCACGGATGAAAGAACAAGGAGGTAAGAGCAGAAAACAATCAGTCAACAACAAATGCAGTAACCCTGGAAAGCTATCCTAATGTTAGATAAAACTGTAAAACCTGTAAAGCACCACCTGTAATAATTTCAGAGAAGATATATGCTGTAAGAAACACTTTGCTCCAGAGAAAAAATAAAGCAGTAACAGAAGATATACCTTGCAAAAGACAATTTGAATCAGAAGATTACAGCAGTAATCTGTTAGCACACACACCTGTAGGCACACCTTGTAATAATGCAGAAGAAGGTATACCAGCAACAACAATCTGAATCAGAGAAAAATAAAGCAATGAAATGTTAGCAACAAACAGTAGCAATCCCTGTGAGTAAAAATAAAAACACCACCACACAGTAAATCTGTAGCCAAATTAAGTCTTAATCCTTTTCCTTGCTCTGGTAAGTTTCTCTACTCTGCCTTTCAAGCAGTCTTAGAAGGAAAGAGCTCAGGTGAAGCTAGGTGCCTTGGCCAGCACACCAAGTCTTCTACCTCCTTCTGGACCTTCTACCCCAGTGCCATAAATCAATTGGAACCTATTTTGGTAAAGAAATGATATCACCTGAGTTGGCCTAAATGACCACACTGGACTTATTACTCCATAATATCACCTTGAAACCATTATTGACAAAATAAGAACTATAACCTCAGGTGGCTTAAACAACCTCCATGGGCATTTCACATCAGCTCCACATATCACCTAGAATCCATTGTTTGCAAAATAAAACTTTCAACTCAGGTGGCTTAAACAACCGTTGCAGCTTTTTCACAATGACTCCATAATGAACTCATTTCTGGAAAAATAAAATTATCACTTCAGGTGACCTAAATGACCGCCACCTACCTTTAACCTCAGGTGGCCTAAATGATCACTGCCTGCCTTTTATCCCAATCCCATAAATCAACTGAAATGCATTTTAGCAAAAATAAATACATCACCTCGAAGTAACCTAAACAACAACTTCAGACCTTTCACTCCGCTCCATAAATCACCTGTAACCCATTTCAGTAAATGTATAAGTTTCACCTCAGGTGTCTTAAACAACAACTGAGGAACTTTGAATAAAATATCACCTCCAGATGGCATAAATGACCTTTTACCCTTGCTCCATACATAACATGGAATCAATTTTTAGTAAAATAAAAAATATCACCTCTGGTGGCCTAAATGACCACTGCATATTTTTTACTCCAGATCATGAATTTCTTGGAACCTACTTTTGGTAAAATAAAATGTCAGATCAGGTATCCAAAACAAACACCTCCAACCTTTCACAATGTTTCAATAGATCACCTTCAACCCAATTTTGGCAAAATAAAAATTTCACCTCAGGTGGCCTAACGACCACTGCACCACATTCACCATGGCTCCATAGATCACCTGGAACCCATTTTTGGCATAAAAAAAATAGCATGCCTTGTGGTCTTAAGCTGTACTGTGGATCTTTTACTTCACTTCGATAAGTCATCTAAAACCCATTTCTGGCAACAACAAAAAATATCACCTCTGGTGGCCTCAATGACCACTTCAGACTTTTTATACCAGCTCCATCAATCACCTAGAAACCATTTTTGGCAAAATTTAAAAAGCACCTCAGGTAGACCAAACAACCACCATTGATCTTTCACTCCAGCTACTTAACTCACCGAAAGCCCATGTCAGAAAGAAAATCAGATTTAACACTTGCAATTCAACAATTCAGCTGGCAGGTAGCTACCTTGATTTGTACTCACGGATTCAGTGCTGAAAGCTGGATGGGATGCAAATTGTCCTGGGTTGCCAGGAGAAACAGGCTAGCTGGCCCAGCCCTTGTGGCAGGGGCTCACTTGCATGCAATGCAGGCAGATGCAGTCCAAGTGATGCTGACTGTGACTTCCAGCTCACTGCACATTTTATATGTATGCAGAACACTACCAGGTAAGCAGCTGGTCACTTCTGGTGATATATTTCATTTTCAAAAGTGGGTTGTAAGTGACTAATAGAGCTGGTGTAAAAGGTCTGAGGTTGTCGTTGAGGCCACCTGAGTGATATTGTATTTTGCCAAAAATGGGTTCCTATAATTTATGGATCCAGAGTAAAGATCTGCAGTGGTCATTTAGACCAGAAGAGGTGATATCTTTATTTGTACCAGAAAATGGTTCCAGGTGGTTTATGGAGCCAGGGTGAAAGAGTTGTGCAGAGGACTTTAGGCAACCAGGGATGCTATTTTATTTTTTTGCAAAATGTGTTCCAGATGATCTATGGAACCAGGCTCAAAATTCCTCAGTGGTTGTTTAGGTCACCTGAGGTGAAATGTTATTGTTTTCCAAAATAGAGTTCCAGGTGAGTTATAAAGCTGGGGTGAAAGGTCAGCAGTGGTCATTAAGGCCACCTAAGTAATTTTTTGCCAAAAATGTTTTTATGTGGGTTTTGTAGCTGGTGTAAAAGGTCAAAGTAGTCATTTAGGCAATATTATTTTCTGTTTGCAAAAATGTATTTATGGAGCTGGAAACAGTTCCATAGAAGACCTATTGGCCAAAAGGAGTGATTTTTCACCAAAAATAGGTTAAGAGATCTATGGATCCAGGATGAATGGCACACGCTGGTTATTTAGAACACCTTAGGTGACATTTATATCTTTGTCAAAATGGGTTCTAGATTACTTAAGGAGCTGGGGTGAAAGGTCTGAGGTTGTCATTTAGGCCACCTGATGTGATATATTCATTTTGCCAAGAATGAGATTGAGGAGATTAAGGGATTGAGGTAAAAGCTAGGCTGTGGTTATTTAGGCCACCTGAGGTTAAAGGTAGGTGGCAGTCGTTTAGACCACCTAAGGTAATATTTTTATTTTTATCAAACATGGGTTCCAGGTGATCTATGGAGTCATAGTGAAAAGTCCACAATGGTTATTTAAGTCACCTGAGGAGAAATTTTTATTTTTGCAAAAAATTGATTCCAGGTGATATCTGGAGCTGAGGTGAAATATCCACAGTGGTCGTTTAAGCCACCTGAGGTGAAATTTCTTCTTTTTGCCAAAAATAGTTTCAAGGTGAAATGATGGAGTAAAATGTCAATTGTGGTCATTTAGGCCACCTGAGGTAATATCATTTTTTGCCAAATATAGGTTCAAGGTGATTTATGGCACTGGGGTAAAAGGTCCACAGTGAACGTTTAGTACACAAAGGGTGATATTTTTAATTTTGCCAAAATGGGTTCCAGCTAATCTGTGGAGCTAGGGTGAATGGTATGAGATGGTCATTAGGCAACCTGAGGTGAAATTTTATTTTGCCAATATTGGGTTCAAGGTGTTCTTTGGAAACATTGTGAAATGTCTGAAGTGTTTGTTTTGGACACCTACTGTGACATTTTATTTTAACAAAAATGTGTTCCAGGTAATACATGGATCTGGGGTAAAGATCTGCTGTAGTGATTTAGTCCACCAGTGGAGATATTTTTATTTTTCCTAAAAATTGGTTCCAGGTGATTTATGGAGCTGAGGTGAAAGGTCTGCAATGGTCATTTAGGCCATTTGGGGTGATATTTGTATTCATTTTTGGCAGTAATAGGTTTCACATGATTTTTGGAGCCTGGAAAAAGGTCTGCAGTGGACCTTTATTCCACCTGAGGTAATATTTTCATTTTACTAAAATTGGATTCCAGGTTATGTATGGAGCAAGGGTAGAAAGTCATTTATGAAACCTGAGGTGATATTTTATTTTTACCATAAATGAGTTTCAGGTGATCTATGGAGCCAGATTTAATGTTCCTCAGTAGTTGTTTAGGCCACCTGAGGTGCAATTTATTTATTTGCCTAAAATGGGTTCCAGGTGATTTATGCAGCTGGGGTGAAAGGTCTGAGGTTGTAGTTTAGGCCAGCTTGGTGATATATTTATTTTTGTCAAAAATGCAGTTCAGTTGCTTCATGGGTTTGGGGTAAAGGTTGTGTGGTCATTTTGGCTACCTGAGGTTAAAGGTAGGTGGTGTGATTAGGCCACTTGAGCTGATAATTGTATTTTGCCAAAATGGGTTCCAGTAATACATGGATCCAGAGTAAAAGATCTGCACTGGCCATTTAGACCAGGACAGGTGATATTTTTATTTTTACCAGAAATTGGCTCCAGGTGATTTATGGAGCCAGGGTGAAAGGTCTGCAGAGGACCTTTAGGCAACCAGGAATTATATTTTTATTTTTTGAAAAATGTGTTCCAGCTAATCTGTGGAGCTAAGGTGAATAGTATGAGGTGGTCGTTTAGGTCACCTGAGGTGAAAAGTCCTTGATGGTTGTTTAAGCCACCTGAAGTTGAATTTTATTTCTGCAAACAATGGATTCCAGGTGATATCTGGAGCTGAGGTGAAATGTCCCCAGTGGTCATTTAAGCCATTTGTATTGATATTTATAGTTTTGAAAAAGTGGGTTGCAGGTGATTAATGGAGCTGGTGTGAAAGCTCTGAGGTTGTTGTTTAGGCAACCTGAGGTGATTTTCTTTTGCTAAAATTTGTCCCAGGTGATATGAACCTGGGGTAATAAATCTGTGAGGTCATTAAAGTCACATGGGTGATATTTTTACTTTTGCCAAAAACATGCTCCAGGTATTCTATGGAGCCTGGTTGAAAGTTTCTTTGTGGTTCTTTAAGAAACCTCAGGTTAAATTTTAATTTTTTAAAAATGGGTTTTGGTGAGTTAAATAGATCGAGTAAAAGATCAACACTTGTTTACGTAACTGTTTGCTCTGTGTACCTGAGCGGTGGCCATTCCTCTCAACCTTTTGTCCCCAACTATGTAACATTGCCCCTCAAAATGTAGAACAACTGAGCAAAATGTGAAACACTTAATCAAAACTTTATCTCTGAAGCTCAGAACACTGTTACAATGTTTGCATTTATGTTCAGAACATCTGTTATTAATTGAGTGATATATTGTTTGCATTGTTTACTATAGAGCTTTGCTTTAAAATGTTAACACTAAATGTGGTACAAGTCCTCACTATGTGGAACAGGGAGCTTTTGTGAAGTAAAATGAGGACCGTTCCTCATAATGTGATACAGTTGAGGGTATGGTGGTGGCCAACAAACATCACTGATGCAGCACCTCATCACATCCTCACACTAGTGACTTCTACAGCACCTGTGTACTACACAGATCACACTGTACTGTATCTGCACTACCATTAAATGTACTCTCGCTAACATATTATCTGTCTGTGTTATGTTTACTCACTGTCCACCCTGGGTTAGTGTCTCAGTGATGCTGCTTCTGTGCTTAATGGCCCGCCTCGTGAGTTGTACCAAAATAGGTTCCAGGTAATCTATGGATCTGGAGTAAAAGATGTGCAGTTGTCATTTATGCCACCAGAGGTGATATTTTTATTTTTACTAAACATTGGTTCCATGTTATGTATGGAGCAAGGGTAAAGGTAATTTATGCCACCTGAGATTATATTTAATTTTTTTGCCATCAATGGGTTTCAGGTGATACATGGAGCTAGATTCAAAGTTCTTCAGCGGTTGTTTAAGACACCTGAAGTGAAATTTATATATTTGCTGAAATGGATTGCAGGTGATTTATGGAGTTGGGGTGAAAGGTCTGAGGTTGTCATTTTGGCCACCTGAGGTGATATATTTATTTTGCTAAAAATGCATTTCAGGTGATTTATGGGATTAGGGAGAAAGGTAGGCAGTGGCCATCTAGGCCACCTGAGGTTTTTATAGGTGGTGGTCATTTAAGCCAACTGAGGTGATAATTTTATTTTTGCCAAAAATGGGTTCCTGGTGTTTTATGGAGTCATTGTCATGAGGTGAAATTTTTATTTTTGCAAACAGTTTATTCCAGGTGATATCTGGAGCTGAGGTGAAATGTCCATGGTGGCTGTTTAAGCCTCCTGAGGTTATAGTTCTTATTTTTGCCAAAATGGCTTCAGGAGATATTCAGGGGTAAAATTCCAGGGTGGTCATTTAGGCCACCTCAGGTGATATCATTATTTTATTTTACCAAAAATAGGTTCCAGTTGATTTATGGCACTGGGGAAAAGGTCCACAGTGAACAATTAAGACACGAGGGTGATATTTTATTTTTGCCAAAAATGGGTTCCAGGTAATCTGTGGAGCTACAGTGAATGATATGAGGTGGTTGTTTAGGCCACCTGAGGTGAAATTTTATTTTGCCAAAACTGAGTTAAAGGTGATCTATGGAAACATTGAAATGTCTGAGATGTTTCTTTTGGACACCTGATGTGACATTTTATTTTACCAAAATGGGTTCCAGGTAATTTATAGATCTGGAGTAAAAATCTGCTGTGGTCATTTAGGCCACCAGTGGTGATATTTTTATTTTTTACTAAAAATTGGTTCCAAGTGATTGATGGAGCAGAGATCAAAGGTCTGCAATGGTCATTTAGGCCATGTCGGTTGATATTTGTATTCATTGTTTGAAAGAAATAGGGTTCAAATGATTTATGGAGCCTGGATAAAGGTCAGCAGTGGATCTTTAGGCCACCAGTGGTGATATTTTCAATTTTGCCAAAATGGGTTCCTGGTGATCTATTTAGCCTGGATGAACAGTATACAGTGGTCATTTAGGCCACCTGAGTTAATATTTTCATTTTACTAAAATTGGGTTCCAGGTTATGTATGGAGCAGGGTAAAAGGTCATTTATGCCACCTGAGGTGATATTTTATTTTTGCCATAAATGGGTTTTAGGTGATCTATCGAGCCAGATTCAATGTTCCTTAGTAGTTGTTTAGGCCACCTGAGGTGCAATTTATATATTTGCTGAAAATGGGTTCCAGGTGATTTATGGAGCGGTGAAAGTTCTGAGTTTGTAGTTTAGGCCAGCTTAGGTTATATATTTATTTTTGCCAAAAATGCATTTCAGGTGATTCATGGGATTGGGATAAAGATTGCAGTCATCATTTAGGCCACCTGAGGTGATAATTGTATTTTTGCCAAAATGGGTTCCAGGTAATTTATGGAGTCATTGTGAAAAGTGCACACTGGTTGTTTAAGCCACCTGATGTTATAGTTCTTATTTTGGTTTCAAGGTAATATTATGGAGTAAAAGTACAGTGTGGTCATTTTGACCACCTCAGGTGATATTTTTTTTTTACCCAAAATAGGTTCCAGTTGATTTATGGCACTGGGGTAAAGGTCCACAGTGAACTAAGACACATGGGGTGATATTTTATTTTTGACAAAAATGGGTTCTAGGTAATCTGTTGGAGCTACAGTGAATGGAACGAGGTGGTTGTTTAGGCCAAATGCAGTGAAATATTTATTTTTGCCAAAACTGAGTTAAAGGTGATCTAGGGAAACATTGTGAAAGGTCTAAGATATTTCTTTTGGTCACCTGATGTGACATTTTATTTTACCAAAAATGAGTTCCAGGTAATTTATAGATCTGGAGTAAAAATCTGCTGTGGTCATTTAGGCCAAATAGGTTCCAGATGATTTATGGATAAAAGGTCGGCAATGGACGTTTAGGCCACCAGGGGTGAAAGTTTCAGTTTTGCCAAAATGGTTCCAGGTGATCTATTTAGCCAGGTTGAATGGTATGCAGTGGTCATTTAGGCCACCTGAGTTAATATTTTCATTTTACTAAAATTGGGTTCCAGGTTATGTATACAGCAGGGTGAAAGGTCATTTATGCCACCTGAGATGATATTTTAGTTTTGCAAAATGGGTTCCATGTCAAACATGGATCCAGAGTAAAAATCTGCAGTGGTCATCTAGGCCAGGAGAGATAATATTTTATTTTTACCAGAAATTGCATACAGGTGATTTATGGAGCCAGGGTGAAACATCTGCAAAGGACCGTTGGCAACCAGGCATGATATTTTTATTTTTGATAAATATGTTCCAGCAAATCTGTGGAGTTATGGTGAATGGTACGTGGTGGTCATTTAGGCCACATGAGGTGAAATTTTATTTTGCCAAAATTGGTTAAGGTGATCTTTGGAAACATTGTGAAAGGTCTGAGGTTTTGTTTTGGACACCTGATGTGACATTTTATTTTTATCAAAAATGGCTTTCCATGTAATATGTGGATCTGGAGTAAAAGATCTGCTCTGGTCATTTAGGCTACCATGGGTGGTATTTTCATTTTACCAACAATGGTTCCAGATGATCTATGAGCCAAGGTGAGTGGTATGCAGTGGTCATTTAAGCCAGCTGAAGTAATATTTTATTTTTTTAGCTAAAATGGGTTCCAAGTTATGTATGGAGCAAGAGTAAAGGGTCCATTATGGCACCTGAGGTGATATTTTATTTTTACCATCCATGGGTTTCAGGTGATCTATGGAGCCAGATTCAAAGTTCTTCAGTGATTGCTTAGGCCATCTGAGGTGAAATTTATATGTTTGTTGAAAATGAGTTCCAGGTGATATATGGAGCTGGATTGAAAGATCTGAGTTATTGTTTGGCCACCAGAGGTTATATATTTATTTTGCCAAAAATGCATTTCATGTGATTTATGGGATTGGGGTAAAAAGTAGACAGTGGTCATTTAGGCTACATGAGGTTAAAGGTGATTTATTTTTGGTCATGTAGGCCACCAGAGATAATTTTATTTTGCCAGAAATATGTGCCATGTGTTCTATGGGTCATTCTGAAAAGTCTGCATTGGTTGTTTAAGCCACCTGAGGTGGAATATTTATATTTGTAAACAATGAATTCCAGGTGATATGTGGAGCTGAGGTGAAATGTCCACAGTGGTCATTTAAGCCATTTGAGTTAATATTTATAGTTTTGAAAAAGTGGGTTGCAGGTGATTAATGGAGTTGGTGTGAAATCTCTGAGGTTGTTGTTTAGGCCATCTGAGGTGATTTTCTTTTGCTAAGATTTGTTCCAGGTGATATGAACCTGGGGTAATATGTCTGTGGAGGTCAATTAGGCCACATGAGGTGATATTTTACTTTTGCCAAAACATGCTCCAGGTGATCTATGGAGCCTGGTTGAAAGGTTCTTCATCGTTCTTTAAGCCACCTGAGATGACTGTTTTATTTTTTTCAAAATGGGTTTTCATGAATTAAATAGCTGGAGTAAAAGATCAGTGGTGGTCGTTTGGGCCACTAGAGGTGATTTTTTATTTTTGCAAAAATGGTTGCTAGGTGATTGATGGAGCTGGTGTAAAAAGTCCAAAGTGGTCAGTGAGACCACCAGAGTGATATGTTTTATTGTTGCCAAAATTGGTTTTAGGTGATTTATGGAGGTGAGGTAAAAGATCCACAGTAGAGCTTTAGACCACCAGGGGTGCTATATTTATTTTGCAAAAAAATGGGTTCAGGTGATCTATGGAGCCATGGTGAATGTGATGCAGTGGTCATTTAAGCCACATGGGTGAAATTTTTATTTTTGCAAAAAGTGAGTTCCAGGTGATTTATGGAGCAGGGAAAGATATACAATCATGCTACCTGATGTGATGTTTCTATTTTTGCCAAAAGGGTTCCAGGTGATTTATGGATGTAGGATAAAAGGAAGGAGTGCTCATGTAGGCAACCTAAGGTGATATTTATATTTTCAAAACTCAGGGTTCCAGGTGATCTGTGGAGTTATTATAAAGGTCAGCGATGGTTGTTTAGGCCATTTTATTTTTTCCAAAAATGGGTTCCAGATGATCTATGGAGCTGGTGTGAAATGTTCGCAGTGGTGGTTTAGGCCACCTGAGGAGTTATTTTATTTTTCCAAAATGGTTTCCAGATGATTTAAGGACCCAGGGTGAAAAGTACGCGTGGTCCTTTAGGTCACCTGAGGAAATATTTTATTGTTGCCAGAAATTGTTTCCTGGAGTTGATGGAGCCCTGCAAAAGGGCCGTGGTGGTCATTTATGACACCTGAAGTGATATTTTTATTTTTGTCAAAAATGAATCCAGGAGATTTATGGAGACAGGGTAAAACATCCACTGTGGTTCTTTAGGCCTCTTGAATTGATATTTTCATTTTTGCCAAAATGGGTTCCAGGTGATTTATAGTGCAAGGTAAAGGTCCACAGTGGTCCTTTAGGGCTGTCAGAGGTAATATATTTATTTTTGCAGGTGTACCACAGAACATTCATTCCAGCTCCATAAATTACATGGCACCCATTTTTTAGAAAAATTAAAATATTACCCAGGTGGCCTAAATGTCAACAGTTGACCTTTTACCCTGGCTCCATGAACCACCAGGAATAGATGAGGTGACAAAGTACCTTGGAAATGAGCCTCTGGCTCAAAGGTTGTAAACTGATGTACAAATAAAGAAAATAGAGTTCTGGCAAAAATAAAAATATCACATTAGGTGGCCTAAATGGCCACCACAGATTATTCACATTATCTCCATTAATCAAATGAAATCCATTTTTGGCCAAAAAATCACCTCTAGAGACCTAAATACAATACCTTCCTACAATCTACCCTGAGTTCATAAATTGCAAAAATGGGTTCCAGGTGTTTTATTGAGCAGGGTGAAAGATCTGTTTTTACATTGATGCTACCTGATGTGATATTTTATTTTTGCCAGAAATGGGTTCCAGGTGATCTATGGAGTCATTGTGAAAGGTCCACAGTGGTAATTTAAGCCACCTGAGGTGAAATTTTATTTTGTAAAACATTGGTTCCAGTTGCTATCTGGAGTTGAGGTTAAAGGTCCATGGCAGCTGTTTAAGACACCTGAGGTGATATTTTTAGTTTTACAAAAGTGGGTTGTAAGAGGAAAATGGACCAGTGTAAAAGGTCTGAGGTTATCATTTAGGCCACCTGAGTTGATATTTGTATTTTTGCTAAAAATATGTTGGTAAAAATATGGCAATTTATGGATCCAGAGTAAAAGATCTGCAGTAGTCATTTAGGCCAGGAGAGGTGATATTTTTATTTTTAGAGAAATTGGTTCCAGGTAATTTATGGAGCCAGTGTGAAAGGTCTGCAGAGGACCTTTAGGCAGTCAGGGATGATATTTCCATTTTGACAAAATGGGTTCCAGGTGATCTATGCAGACAGGGTGAATGTTACATGTTTGTCATTTAGGCCACCTGAGGTGATTTTTGTAGTAATGGGTTCCATGTAATTTTTGTACCTGGGTTAAAATGTCTGTGGATGTCATTTAGGCCACCTGTGGTGATATTTTAGTTTTCACCAAAATAGGTTACAGGTGATAAATGAAGCTGGGTGAAATATCTGCAGTGCTCATTTGGGCTCCTTATGTTATATTTTGTTTTTGCAAAAATGTGTTCCAGGTGCTTAATTGAACCTTTATAAAAGGTCTGTGGTGGTCATGTAGGTCAGCTGAGGTGATATTTATGTTTTCAAAAAGTGGTTCCAGGTGAGTTATGGAGCAGGGGTAAAGGGACTGCAGTGGTCATTTATGCCACCTAAGGTGATATTTTATTTCTTGCCAAAAATGGGTTTCAGGTTCAGAGTTCCTCACTGGTTGTTTAGGTCACCTGAGGTAAAATATTTATTTTTCCCAAATGATTTCCATGTGAGTTATAGAGCTGGGGTGAAAGGTCAGCAGTGGTTGTTAAGGCCACCTAAGTTGATATTTTTAATTTTTGCCAAAAATGGTTTTCATGCTATTTTGGAGCCAGCATAAAAGTTGAAAGTAGTCATTAAGGCAATATTTTTTCCACAACATGGGTTCCAGGTTATTTATGGAGCTGGAGAAAAGGTCCATAGAAGACCTATCAACCAACAGGAGTGATATTTTTATTTTGCCAAAAATGGGTTCCAGGTGATATATGGAGCCAGACTGAATGGTACACAGTGGTCATTTGGGACATCTTAGGTGAGATTTATATAATTTCAACTCAGGTGGCCTAAATAACCACTGAAGAACTTTGAATCTGGCTCCATAGATCATCTGAAACAATGATGGCAAGAATACTAATATCACCTCAGGTGGCATAAAGGACCTTTACTCTTGCTCCATACCATACATAACCAGGACCCCATTTTTGTTAAAAAAATAAAATATTACTTCAGGTGGCCTAAATGACCACTGCATACCATTCACCCTGGCTCATAGATCACCTGCAACCACTGTTGGCAAAATGAAAATATCACCATGGTGGCCTAAAGGTAAACTGCAGACCTTTTATCCTGGCTCCATAAATCACCTGAAACCAATTTTAGTAAAATAAGAATATCACCACCAGGCCAAAATGACCACAGCAGATCTTTTACCCAGATACATAAATTAGTTGGAACCCATTTTGGTAAAAATTAAAATGTCACATCAGGTGTCCAAAACAAACACGCAGACCTTTCCCAATGTTTCCAAAGAATACCTTTTTTATTTAGTTTTGTTGACCGGTAAGTGCACTAGACAAATCCTGCCTATTTTCAGGCACAACCATGGGAGGAGAATACAGATAAATGCCAAGTGACTCTGAACCAGATTAAACTGTTGGTGGTATTTTAGTGATTGGGAAATTTGGCCAGGGCACCAGAAAGTTCCCTACTGTTTTTGAGAAGTGCCATAGGGTCTTTAACATCCACCTAAACTACCACCAGGACAGGTAGATTGGTCCTCGATTTAATGTCTCATTTGAAAGATGCACCTTAGGAGTACAGCACCCCTCATGCTGCACTGCAGCGTCAGCATGGGATATAACCCAAGTGCCTGATGTGGGACTAGAACCCTCAGCCTTCTGATCTCCCAGTCTCAGAGTTGAGTGTGCTTCCTGCTGAGCCACTGACACTGCATAAAACCGGCATTGAACACAATTTTGCAAAAACTAAATTTCACCTCTGGTGGCCTAAATGACCAACTCGTACCATTCACCTAGCCCCACAGATTGGCTGGAAACCATTTTTGGCAAAAATAAAATATTACCCTTGTGTCTTAAACATTCACTGTGGACCTTTTACCCCTGTGCTATAAATTCCCTTGACCCTATTTTTGGCAAAAATGTATATCACTTCAGGTGGTGTAATGATGCAGTGGTCATTTAGGCCACCTGTGGTGAAATTTTCATTTTGCAAAAATGGGTTCCAGATGATTCATCTAGTTGGGGTGAAATATCTATGTTTCACCAATGTACCAATGGGGATAAAAATCCATAGTAGACCTGTGAGCCAACAGGAGTGATATTCTTATTTTGCCAAAATTATCAATTCAGGTGGCCTAAATGACCACCACGTACCATGGATGCTACCTGATGTGATATATGTATTTTTTCAAAAATGGGTTTCAGGTGATTTATGGGGTTTGGTTAGAAGATAGGCAGTGGTCATTTAGGCCACCTGAGGTGATATTTTTATTTTTGACAAAAATTTTTCCAGGTGATCTATGAGAGTGATTTTGAAAGGTCGCATTGATTGTTTAAGCCAGCTGAGGTGAAATTTTATTTCTGCAAAAATTGGTTCCAGTTGATATCTGGAGTTGGGGTGAAAGGTCCATGGCAGCTGTTTAAGACATCTGAGGTGATATTTTAGTTTTTCAAAAGTGGGCTGTAAATGACTAATGGAGCTGGTGTAAAAGGTCGGAGGTTGTCGTTTAGGCCACCTGAGGTGATATTTGTATTTTGCCAAAATGGGTTCCTGGTAATTTATGGATCCAGAGTAAAAGATCTGCAATGGTCATTTAGGCCAGGAGGGTGATATTTTTTTTTAGAAATTTATTTCAAGTGATTTATGGAGCCAGGTGTAAAGGTCTGCAGAGGACCTTTAGGCAGCCAGGGGCAATATTTTCATTTTGGCAAAATGGGTTCCAGGTGATCCATGTAGACAGGGTGAATGTTACTTGGCTGTAATTTAGGCCACCTGAGGTGATTTTTTGTAAAATTGGGTTCCAGGTAATTTATGTACTTGGGGTAAAATGTTGTTGGATGTCATTTAGGCCACCTGTGGTGATATTTTTGTTTTGCCAAAAATAGGTGGGGTGAAATATCCACAGTGCTCATTTGGGCTCCTTATGTAAAATTTTGTTTTTGCCAAAAATAGGTTCCAGGTGATTTATGGTTCAGGTCATTAATGGGATTTAGGTAAAAGGTAGGCAGTGGTCATTTAGGCTACCTAAGATTAAAGGTAGATCGTGGTCATTTAGCCACTTTATGTAATATTTGTATTTTGCCAAAAATGTGTTCCAGATGATCTGTGAGTCATTATTAAAAGTAGACAGTAGTTATTTGTCATCTGAGGTAAAAATTTTTTGCAAACAACTGAGTCAGGTGATAGCTGGACCTGAGGTAAAATGTCCATGGTGGTTGTTTAAGTCACCTGAGGTGATATTTCATATTTTACCAAAAATGGTTTGAGGTGATTTATGGAGTAGGTGTAAAAAGTCCAGTGTCATCATTCAGGCAACATGAGGTGATATAATTTTTTTGCCAAAAACAGGTTCCAGGTGAGTTATGGCACTGGGGTAAAAGTTCCACAGTGAACTTTTATAACCAAAGAGGTGATTGTTTTCATTTGTTGCCAAAATTGGTTCCAGGTAATCTGTGGAGATAGGGTGGTCGTTTGGCCACCTGTAGTGAAATCTTATTTTGTCAAAACTGGGATCTATGGAAACATTGTGAAAGGTATGAGGTGTTTGTTTTGGACACCTGATGTGGCATTTATTTTACCAAAATGGGTTCCAGGTAATGTATGGATCTGGATTAAAAGATCTGCAGTGGTCATTCAGGCCACCAGAGGAGATATTTGTATTTTACTAAAATTGGTTGAAGGTGATTTATGGAGCTGAGGTAAAGGTCTTGGTGAACATTTAGGCCACCTGGGGTGATATTTTTATTCATTGTTTGCCAGAAATAGGTTCCAGATGATTTATGAAGTCTGGATAAAAGTCTGCAGTGGACTTTTAGGAAACCAGGAGTAATATTTTCATTTTTGACAAAATGGTTCAAAAGTGATCTATTGAGCCAGGGTGAGTGGAATACAGTGGTCATTTAGACCACCTGAGGTAACATTTTCATTTTCCTGAAAATGGTTTCCGAGTTATGTATGGAGCAAGGGTAACAGGTCTTTCTTGCCACCCAAGGTGATATTTTCATTTTTACCATAAATGGGTTTCAGATGATCTATGGAGCCAGATTCAATGTTTCTTTTGTTGTTGTTTAGGCCACCTGAGGTGTAATTTACATATTTGCCAAAATGGGTAACAGGTGATTTATGGAGGTGGGTGAAATGTCTGAGTTAGTAGTTTAGGCCAGCTGAGTGATATAGTTATGTTTGCCAAAATGCAATTTCGTGATTCATGGGATTAGGATAAAGGTTGGCAGTGGTCATTTAGGCCACCTAAGGTAAAAGGTGGCCTACTTGAGGTGATCATTATATTTACATATAATTATATATTTGCCAGAAATGGGTTCCAGGTAATTCATGGATCCTAAGTAAAATATATGCAGTGGTCATTTAGGACAGGATAGGAGATATTTTTATTTTTACCAGAAATTGGCTCCAGGCAAATTATGGATCCAGGATGAAAGGTCTGCAGAGGAACGTTAGGCAACCAGTGATAGTTTTATTTTTTGCCAAAAGGGGTTCAAAGTGATCTATGGAGCCAGGTTCAAAGTTCCTGGGTGGTTGTTTAGGTCACCTGTCGTGAAATGTTCATTTGTTCTCCAAAAATGAGTTCCAGGTGGGTTATGAAGCTGGGATGAAAGGTCAGCAGTGGTCATCAAAGACACCTAAGTTGATTTTTTCATGTGAGTTTGTAGCCAGTGTAAAAGTTAAAGGTAGTCATTTAGGCTATATTATTTATTGTTTTCTAAAGCAGTGGTTCCAGTTTATTTATGGAGCTGGGAAAAAAGTCTGTAGTAGACCTATGGGCCAACAGGAGTGATATTTTCATTTTGCCAAAAATGGGTTCCAAGAGATCTATTTATCCAGGCTTAATTGTACACGGTGGTCATTTAGGACACTTTGGGTGAAATTATATCTTTGTCAAAATTGGTTCTAAATTATTTATTGAGCTGGGGTGAAAGATCTGCAGTAAACATTTACGTTACCTGATGTGATGTATTTATTTTTGCCAAAAATGAGTTTCAGGAGATTTATGAGATTCAGGTAAAAGGTTGGCAGTGGTCATTTAGGTCACCTGAGGTTAAAGGTAGGTGGTGGTCATTTAGACCACCTGAAGTATATTTTATTTTTTGCCAAAATGGGTTCCAGGCTATGTATGGAGTCATTGTAAAAGTCCACAATTGCTGTTTAAGTCACCTGAGGAAATTTTTATTTTGTAAAAATGAATTCCAGGTTATATCTGAGTTGAGGTCAAATATCCAAGGTGGTCGTTTAAGCCACCTGAGGTGATATTTTATTTTTGCCAGAAATCAGTTCCAGATGATGTATGGAGTCATTGTGAAAGGTCCACAGTGGTTATTTAAGCCACCTGAGGTGAAATTTTATTTTGTAAAAAATCAGTTCCAGTTGCTATCTGGAGTTGGGTTAAAGGTCCATGGCATCCTTTTAAGACACCTGAAGTCATATTTTAGTTTTTCAAAAGTGGGTTGTAAGTGACTAATGGAGCAGTGTAAAAGGTCTGAGGTTATCGTTTAGGCCACCTGAGTTGATATTTGTATTTTTGCTAAAAATGTTCGGTAATTTATGGATCCTGAGTAAAAGATCTGCAGTAGTCATTTAGGCCAGGAGAGGTGATATTTTATTTTAGGAGAAATTGGTTCCAGGTGATTTATGGAGCCAGTGTGAAAGGTCTGCAGAGGACCTTTAGGCAGCCAGGGATGATATTTCCATTTTGTCAAAAATGGGTTCCAGGTGATCTATGCAGTCAGGGTGAATGTTACATTGTTGTCATTTAGGCCACCTGAGAATATTTTTGTAGTGATGGGTTCCAGGTAATTTATGTACCTGGTTAAAATGTCTGTGGATGTCATTTAGGCCACCTGTGGTGATATTTTTAGTTTTGCCAAAAATAGGTTACAGGTGATTAATGAAGGTGAAATATCCACAGTTTGCTTTTGGGCTCCTTCGATATATTTTGTTTTTGCCAAAAATGTGTTCCAGGTGTAATTGAACCTTTATAAAAGGTCTGTGGTGGTCATGTAGGTCAGCTGAGGTGATATTTTTATGTTTTAGAAAAAGTGGTTCCAGGTGAATTATGGAGCAGGGGTAAAGGAACTGCAGTGGTCATTTATGCCGCCTAAGGTGATATTTTATTTCTTGCCAAAAATGGGTTTCAGGTTCAAAGTTCCTCACTGGTTGTTTAGGTCACCTGAGGTAAAATATTTATTTTTCCTCAAATGATTTCCATGTGAGTTATTGAGCTGGGGTGAAAGATCAGTGGTGGTTGTTAAGGCCACCTAAGTTGATATTTTTAATTTTGCCAAAATGGTTTCATGTGATTTTGGAACCAGTATAAAAGTTGAAAGTTAAGGCTATTTTTTGCCACAACATGGGTTCAGGTTATTTATGGAACTGGAGAAAAAGATCCATAGTAGACCAATCAGCCAACAGGAGTGATATTTTATTTTGCCAAAAATGGATTCCAGGTGATATATGGAGCCAGACTGAATGGTACACAGTGGTCATTTGGGACACCTTGGGTGAGATTTATATAAATTTCAACTCATGTGGCCTAAATAACCACTGAAGAACTTTGAATCTGGCTCCATAGATCATCTGAAACAATGATGGCAAGGCATAAATATCCCTCAGGTAGCATAAATCTTACTCTTGCTCCATACATAACCTGGAACCCATTTTTGGTAAAAAAATAAAAATATTACTTCAGGTAACCTAAATGTCACTGCATTTCTACCCTGGCTCATAGATCACCTGCAACCACTGTTGGAAAAATGAAAATATCCCCATGTGGCCTAAAGGTTAACTGCAGACCTTTTATCCTGGCTCCATAAATCACCTGGAACCAATTTTTACTAAAAATAAGAATATCACCACTGGTGGCCTAAATGACCACAACAGATCTTTACTCCAGATACATAAATTACTTGGAACCCATTTTTGGTAAAATTAAAATGTCACATCAGGTGACATCAGCCGACCTTTCACAATGTTTCCAAAGAACACCTCTTTTTATTTAGTTTTGTTGACTGGGTAAGTGCACTAGACAAATCCTGCCTATTTTCGGTCACAACCTAGGGAGATGAGGGAATACAGATAAAGCCAACTGACTCTGAACCAGATTAAACTGTTGGTGGTATTTTAGTGATTGGGGAAATTGGCCGGGGCACCAGGAAAGTTCCCCTTCTGTTTTGAGAAGTGCCATGAGGGTCTTTAACATCCACCTAAACTACCACCAGGACAGGTAGATGGGTCCTCGATTTAATGTCTCATCTGAAAGCGCACCTCTAGAGTACAGCACCCTCTCATGCTGCACTGCATGTCAGCATTGGGATATAACCCAAGTGCCTGATGTGGGACTAGAACCCTCAGCCTTCTGTCTCCCAGCCTCAGAGCTGAGTGTGCTACCTGCTGAGCCACTGACACTGCATAAAACCAGCACTGAACACAATTTTGCAAAAATAAATTTCACCTCTGGTGGCCTAAATGACCAACTCAGTACCATTCACCCTCCTCCCACATTAGCTGGAACCCATTTTTGGCAAAAATAAAAATATTACCCATTGTGTCCTAAACATTCACTGTGGACCTTTACCCCATGCTATAAATCGCCTTGACCCTATTTTTGGCAAAAATGTATATCACTTCAGGTGGCGTAAATGATGCAGTGGTCATTTAGGCCATCGGGGTGAAATTTTCATTTTTGCAAAAATGGATTTCAGGTGATTTATCTAGTTGGGGTGAAATATCTGTTTTTACCAATGTACCAATGGGGATAACAATCCATAGTAGACCTGTGAGCCAACAGGAGTGATATTTTATTTTGCCAAAATTATCACTTCAGGTGGCCTAAATGACCACCACCTACCATGATGCTACCTGATGTGATATATGTATTTTTGCCAATAATGGGTTTCAGGTGATTTATGGGGTTTGGGTAGAAGGTAGGCAGTGGTCATTTAGGCCACCTGAGTGATATTTTTATTTTTGACAAAAATGTTTTCCAGGTGATCTATGGAGTGATTGTGAAAGGTCCACAGTGGTTGTTTAAGCCAGCTGAGGTGAAATTTTATTTCTGCAAAATATCGGTTCCAGTTGATATCTGGAGTTGGGGTGAAAGGTCCATGGCAGCTGTTTAAGGCACCTGAGGTGGTATTTTAGTTTTTCAAAAGTGGGTTGTAAGTGACTAATGGAGCTGGTGTAAAAGGTCAAGGTTGTCGTTTAGGCCACCTGAGGTGATATTTGTATTTTGCCAAAAATGGGTTCCTGGTAATTTATGGATCCAGAGTAAAAGATCTGCAATGGTCATTTAGGCCAGGAGGGTGATATTTTTATTTTAAGAAAAATTTATTCCAGGTGATTTATGGAGCGAGTGTGAAAGGTCTGCATAGGACCTTTAGGCAGCCAGGGATAATATTTTCATTTTGGCAAAATGGGTTCCAGGTGATCTATGTAGACAGGGTGAATGTTACATGGTTGTAATTTAGGCCACCTGAGGAGATTTTTTGTAATAATGGGTTCCATGTAATTTATATACCTGGGGTAAAATGTTCTTGGATGTAATTTAGCTCACCTGTGGTGATATTTTAGTTTTGCCAAAAATAGGTGCGGTGAAATATCCACAGTGCTTATTTGGGCTCCTTATGTAAATCTTTGTTTTAGCCAAAATGGGTTCCAGGTGATTTATGATTCAGGTCATTTATGGGATTTAGGTAAAAGGTAGGCAGTGGTCATTTAAGTTACCTGAGATTAAAGGTAGGTGGTGGTTATTTAGACCACTATAGGTAATATTTGTATTTTTGCCAAAATGTGTTCCAGGTGATCTGTGGAGTCATTGTGAGAAGTATACAGTAGTTATTTGTCATCTGAGGTAAAATTTTAATTTTGCAAACAACTGAGTCCAGGTGATAGCTGGAGCTAAGGTAAAATGTCCATGGTGGTCGTTTAAGTCACCTGAGGTGATATTTCATATTTTACCAAAAATGGTTTGAGGTGATTTATGGAGCAGGTGTAAAATGTCCAGTGTCCTCATTCAGGCAACATGAGGTGATATCTTTTTTGCCAAAATAGGTTCCAGGTGAGTTATGACACTGGGGTAAAAGTTCCACAGTGAACTTTTATAACCAAAGAGGTGATTGTTTTCATTTGTTGCCAAAAATTGGTTCCAGGTAATCTGTGGAGATAGGGTGGTTGTTTAGGCCACCTGTAGTGAAAGTCTTATTTTGCCAAAACTGGGATCTATGGAAACATTGTGAAAGGTCTGAGGTGTTTGTTTTGGACACCTGATGTGACATTTTATTTTAGCAAAAATGGGTTCCAGGTAATTTATGGATCTGTATTAAAAGATCTGCAGTGATCATTTAGGCCACGGAGGAGATATTTTTATTTTACTAAAAATTGGTTCAAGGTGATCTATGGAGCCGAGGTAAAGGTCTTCAGTGGACATTTCGGCCACCTGGGGTGATATTTTTATTCATTGTTTGCCAGAAATAGGTTCCATATGATTTATGAAACCTGGATAAAAAGTCTGCAGTGGACCTTCGGGAAACCAGGGTAATATTTTCATTTTGACAAAAATGGTTAAAAAAGTCTATTGAGCCAGGGTGAATGGAATGCAGTGGTCATTTAGACCACCTGAGGTAACATATTAATTTTCCCAAAAATGGTTTCAGACTTATGTATGGAGCAAGTGTAAAGGTCCTTCTTGCCACCCAATGTGATATTTTCATTTTTACCATATATGGGTTTCAGGTGATCTATGGAGCCAGATTCAATGTTTCTCAGTTGTTGTTTAGGCCACCTGATTGCAATTTACATATTTGCCAAAAATGGGTAACAGGTGATTTATGGAGCTGGGTGAAATGTCTGAGTTAGTAGTTTAGGCCAGCTGAGGTGATATATTTATGTTTGCCAAAATGCAATTTGGGTGATTGATGGGATTAGGATAAAGGTTGGCAGTGGTCATTTAGGCCACCTGAGGTTAAAGGTGGCCTACCTGAGGTGATCATTATATTTATATATAATTATATATTTGCAAAAATGGGTTCCAGGTAATTCATGGATCCTAAGTAAACATATATACAGTGGTCATTTTAAGCCAGGATAGGAGATATTTTTATTTTTACAGAAATTGGCTCAGGTGATTTATGGATCTAGGATGAAAGGTCTGCAGAGGAACTTTAGGCAACCAGTGATAATTGTTTTATTTTTTGCCAAAAGGGATTCAAAGTGATCTATGAAGCCAGGTTCAAAGTTCCTGGGTGGTTGTTTAGGTCACCTGTCGTGAAATGTTCATTTGTTCTCCAAAATATGAGTTCCAGGTGGGTTATGAAGCTGGGGTTAAAGGTCAGCAGTGGTCATCAAGGCCACCTAAGTTGATTTTTTTCATGTGAGTTTGTAGCCAATGTAAAAATTCAAGGTAGTCATTTAGGAAATATTATTTATTGTTTGCTAAAAATGTGGGTTCCAGTTTGTTTATGGAGCGGGGAAACGTCCGTAGTAGACCTATGGGCCAACAGGAGTGATATTTTCATTTTTCCAAAATGGGTTCCAAGAGATCTATTTATCCAGGCTTAATGGCACACGGTGGTCATTTAAGACACCTTAGGTGAAATTTATATCTTTGTCAAAATGGGTTCTTAATTATTTATTGAGCTGGGGTGAAAGGTCTACAGTGAACATTTACATTACCTGATGTGATATATTTATTTTTGCCAAAAATGAGTTTCAGGAGATTTATGAGATTCAGGTAAAAGGTTGGCAGTGGTCATTTAGGTCACCTGAGCTTAAAGGTAGGTGGTGGTCATTAGACCACTAAAGAATATATTTTATTTTGCCAAAATGGGTTCCAGGTGATCTATGGAGTCATTGTGAAAGTCCACAATTGTTGTTTAAGTCGCCTGAGGGACATTTTATTTTTCAAAAATGAATTCCAGGTGATATCTGGAGTTGAGGTCAAATATCCATGGTGGTGGTTTAAACCGCCTGAGGTGATATTTCTTATTTTTGACAAAAATGGTTTAATGTGAAATTATAGGGCCAGTGTAAGATGTCCAGTGTGGTCATTTAGGCCACCTGAGGTGATATACATTTTTGCCAAAAATAAGTTCCAGGTAATGTCTGGCACTGGGGTAAAAGCTCCACAGTAAACTTTTAGGACACAATGGGTGATATGTTTTATTTTTGCCAAAAATGGGTTAAAGCCAGTCTGTGGAGCTAGAGTGAATAATGTATGAGGTGGTCATTTAGGCTTTCTGAGGTGAAATTTTATTTTTCCAAAACTGGGTTCAAGGTGATCAATGGAAACATTATGAAAGGTCTGAGGTGTTTGTTTTGGACACCAGATGTGACATTTGAAGTTTTAACAAAATGGGTTCCAGGTAATTTATGGTTCTGGAGTAATTGATCTGCTGTGGTCATTTAGGCCACCAGGGGTGATTTTTTCATTTTGCCAAAAATGGTTCCAGGTGATCAATTGAGCCAGGGTGAATGGTATGCATTAGTCATTTAGAAAATTCAAAATCACACTGCCTACACAATGCAAAGCATCATGGGCTGCAATTGCAGATCACCACAGAATATTATGCTGGTTCAACTTTAAGCAGGAATTCTGAAAAGTTGAACCAGCATAATATTCTGTGGTGATTCTATGCACCCATGATGCTTTTGCATTGTTGGGATGTGTGATTTTGTTTTCTTGAAACTTGGCTTCCCAGCCAAATGTTCTTTGGGTAACCCTTCCCTCAGTGTTTGTGCACAGAGGTTCTTTGTCTTTTAAATGGTAATTTAGGCCACCTGAGGCAATATTTTTATTTTTGTACCAAAAGTGAGTTCAAGTTATGTATCGAGCAAGGGTAATAGGTCCTTCATGCCACAGGAGGTGATTATTTTAATTGTTTGCCATCAATGGGTTTCAGATGATCTCTGGAGCCAGATTCAAAGTTCCTCAGTGGTTGTTTAGGCCATCTGAGGTGAAATTTATATGTGTGCCAAAATGGGTTCCAGGTGATTGATGGAGCTGGAGTGAAAAGTCTGAGGTTGTCGTTTAGTCCACCTGAGGTTATATATTTGTTTTGCCAAAATGCATTTCAGGTGATTTATGTGATTGGGATAAAAGATGGGCAGTGGTCATTAAGGTCACCTGAGGTTAGAGAGGCGTGGTGGTCATTTAGGCCACCTGAGGTAATATATTTATTTTTGCCAAAATGGGTTCCAGGTGTTTTATTGAGTCATTGTGAAAAGTCAGTAATGGTTGTTTAAGCCACCTGAGATAACATTTTATTTTGCAAAAATGCATACCATGTGATGTCTGGAGCTGAAGTGAAATGTCCATGGTAGGCATTTAAGCCACCTGAGGTGAAATTTTTAGTTTTGAAAAAGTGGATACCAGGTAATCTGTGGAGCTAAGGTGAGATAGTACGAGGTGGTTATTTAGGCTACCTGAGGTGAAATTTTTATTTTGCCAAGACTGTGTTCAATTCATCTATGGAAACATTGTGAATGGTCTGAGGAGTTGCTCTGGACACCTGATGTGACATTTTATTTTTACCAAAAATGGTTTACAGGTAATTTATGGATCTGAGTAAAAGATCTGCAGTGGTCATTTAGGCCACCAGAGGTAATGTTACTAGTTTTACTAAAATTGGATACAGGTGATTTATGTAGCTGAGGTGAAAGGTCTGCAGTAGTCATTTAGGCCACCTTGGGTGACATTTCTATTCATCTTTGCCAGAAATTGGTTCCGGTGATTTATGGTACCTGGATAAAGGTCTGCAGTGGACCCTTAGGCCACCATGAGTGATATTTTCATTTTTGCCAAAAATGGTTCCAGGTGATCTATGGAGCAGCGGTGAATGGTATGCAGTGATGATGTGATATTTTCAGTTTTCAAAAGCGGGTTGTAAGTGACTAATGAAGCTTTTGTAAAAGGTCTGAGGTTGTCATTTAGGCCATCTGAGGTAATATTGGTATTTTTCAAAAATGGGTTACCGGTAATTTATGGATCCAGAGTATAAGATCTGCACTGGTCATTTAGGCCTGGAGATGGCATGGATATTTTATTTTACCAGAAATTGGTTCCAGGTGATTTATGGAGCAGGGTGAAAGGTATGCAGAGGACCTTTAGGCAACCAGGGATAATATTTTCATCTTTGGCAAAAATGGGTTCCAGGTGATCTATGCAAGAGGGCCAACTGAGGCGATTGTTTTTGTCATAATGGGTTCCAGGTAATTTATGTACCTGGGGAAAATGTCTATGGATGTCATTTAGGCCACCTGTGGTGATATTTTGAGTTTTGCCAAAAAATAGATTACATGTGATTAATGAAGCTGAGGTTAAATATCCACACTGCTCATTTGGGCTCCTTATGTTATATTTTGTTTTGCCAAAAATGGGTTGCAGGTGCTAATGGAGCCTTTGTAAAAGTCTGTGGTGGTCATATAGGCCACCTGAGGTGATATTTTTATGTTTACCAAAAGTGGTTCCAGGTGAGTTATGAATCAGGGATAAAGAGACTGCAGTGGTCATTTGTGCCAGCTGAGTGATATTTTATTTCTTGCCAAACATGGGTTTCACATTCAAAGTTCCTCTGTGGTTGTTTAGGTCACCTGAGGTGAAATGTTTATTTGTTCCAAAAATGAGTTCCATGTGAGTTATAGCACTGAGGTGAAAGGAGAGTGGTGGTTGTTAAGGCCTCCTAAGTTGATATTTTTAATTTTTGCCAAAAATGGTTTTCATGTGATTTTGAGCCAGTGTAAAAAGTTCAAAGTAGTCTTTAAGGTTCCAGTTTATTTATGGAGCTGGGGGAGGTCCATAGTAGACCTATAAGCCAACAGAAGTTATATTTTATTTTCCCAAAAATGGGTTCCAGGTGATATATGGAGCTAGGCTGTATGGTACACAGTGGTCATTTAGGACACCTAAGTAAATTTATATATTTTCAAAAATGGGTTCCAGATTATTTATGGGATTGAGGTTAAAGGTAGGCTGTGGTCATTTAGGCCACCTTAGGTTAGTGTAGGTGGTAGTCAGTTAGACCACCTTAGGTAATATTTGTTTTTGCCAAAATGGGTTCCAGGTGATCTATGGACTCATTGTGAAAAGTGCAAAGATAATCCTTTAAGTCACCTGAGGTAAAATTTGTACTTTTTGCAAACAATGGAGTCAGGTGATAGCTTGAGCTGAGGTAAAATGTCCATGGTAGTCGTTTAAGCCACCTGAGGTGATATTTCTTATTTTGCAAAAAAATGGTTTCATGGTGATTTATGGAGATGGTGTAAAAGTCTAATGTGGTCAATTAGGCCACCTGAGGTGATATAATTTTTTTGCCAAAAGAGGTTCCAGGTGTGTTATGGCACTGGGGTTAAAGGTCCACAGTGAACTTTGATAACCAAAGGGTGATTTTTTTTGCTGCCAAAATGGGTTCCAACTAATCTGTGGAGATAGGGTTGAATGGTACAAGGCGGTCGTTTTGGCCACCTGAGGTAAAATTCTAATTTTGCCAAAATTGGGTTCAAGGTGATCTATGGAAACATTGTGAAAGGTCTGAGGTGTTTGTTTTGGACACCTGATGTGACATTTTATTTTACCAAGAACGTTCCAGGTAATTTATGGATCTGGGTAAAATATCTGCAGTGGTCATTTAGGCCACCAGTGGTGATATTTTATTTTATTAAAAATTGGTTCCAGGTGATTTATGGCGCTGGGATAAAACATAGAAACATAGAAACATAGACTTTGATGGCATAAAGGACCACTTGGCCCCTCAGTCTGCCCATTTCCTACCTATTGGGATAAGCTGCAGAGTCTAGTTAACCAAAAGCCTACTTCCTGCAACCCCACTATAATTGTCTTATGTCTGTCCCATGCATGTTTGAATTCCCCACTGTTTTAGACCTCACAACCTCTCCAGGAAGGTGCTTCCAAACGTCCATCACTCTCTCCATGAAAAGAATTTCCTCACATTACCCCATTACCCTCTGACTTTAAATTGTGCCCCTTTGTTCTTACACTTCTATTTTTCTGAAAGATGCTACCCTCCTGGACTTTGTTAATTCCTTGAGGTACTTAAACATTTCTGTCATGTCCCCATCCTTCTTTCATCAAGGGTATACATATTAAGCTCTCTCAGTCTCTCTTCAGATCCCTTTCCATTATTGTTGTTGTTAGTACCTCCCTGCTATTGTGTACTCTTCTCCTGGATTTTTATTTTCCAGGTGCATTACTTTGCACTTCTTTGCATTGAATCTAAGTTGCCATATGTCTGACCATTCCTCCAACCTTGCCAAGTCCCTTCTCATCCTTTCTACCCTCCCTTGTGTATCAACTCTGTTACAGATCTTTGAGTCATCTGCAAAGAGGCATACCTTTCCTTCCAGAACCTCTGCAGCGCCACCTATAAAGGCGTTAAGAGGACTGGACCCAGTACTGAGCCCTGAGGAACTCCACTAGTAACCCCCTCTCTTCAGAATGTGTTCCATTCAGTATTACCTTCTGTGTCCAGTTGTGCAGCCAGTTTGCCACACAGGCTACCACCCTGGGACTCACACCCAGGCAGGCTAACTTGATTATTAATCTTTTGTGCGGGACTGTGTCAAATGCCTTGCTAAAGTCGGGAGGCCATATCACAGCCCCTCTCCTGGTCTATTACTTTGGTTACCCAGTCAGAAATTGATTAGATTCATCTGACATGACCTTCCTGCTGTGAATCCATGCTGCTTTGGGTCCTGTGCCCCACTGGCCTCTAGGTACTCAACAATTCTTTCTTTCAGAGTGATTCCATCATTTTCCCACCAATGAGGTCAAACTAACAGGTCTGTAGTTATCTGCTTCTGTCTTGTTCCACTTTTGTGAAGGGAATCACATCTGCCCTCCTCCAGTCCTCAGGCACCACCCCATCTTCCCATGATTTGTTAAAAGTGTGGTTAGTGGTGTCACTATGTCCTCCCTTAGCTTTTTAGGATTCTGGGGTGAATCCCATCAGGCCCCACTGCTTTGTCCACCTTGAGTTTTAGGAGTTCTTTCAGGACTCTTTCTTCTGTAAATGGACTGTCATCAACCCCACTACACAGAGTGCTTCTATTGTTTGGTTTAGGTAATTCCTCCTCTTCTTCTTTTGTGAATACTGAGCAAAATAATTCATTCAGTATCTCTGCCTTTTCACTGTCTCCCTCTGCCCATCTCCCTCTCCTTTATTAATCTTCACTATCCCACCCTTAACATTTCTATGCTCCCTAATGTACCAATAAAAGGTTTCATCCCCTTCTTAACTGAGTTGGCTATTTTTTCCTCGGTTTGGGCCTTTGCTTTTCTGACCACCTTCCCACTTCTTTCTGCTTTAATTGATACAGTTCCCTGTCATGCTTCTTCTGTGATTCTTATACTTTTTGAATGCAGCCTTTTCTCCTTAACCTTCTCTGACATCTCTTTTGAGAACCATAGTGTTTTTATTCTGCTTTGTTTTCTTTATTTGTTTCACACAAAGGCTTGTTGCCTCCATGATGACAGTTTTGATTTTTCTCCATTGTGCTTCCACCACTCCTTTCTGCCATTTGCTAATGTATTCCTCAGGTATTCACCATTATGCCAAATTCAGCCCTTCTAAAGTCCATTAACTATGTCTTTGTATGGCTTGTCTCCATCGTTGTGTTTATTGAAGCACACTGTGCAGTGGTCGCTTGTTCCCAGATGTCTACTGGCTTCTAAATTTGTGATCCTCTCTCCATTTGAGAGTACCTGATCTAATATTGCTCCCTCCTGAGTGGGTTCCACCACTAGCTGTCTAAGGCATGCCCCTGTAGGGCATTGAGAATGACCCTGTTCTTGGATGTGGCTGCAGTCCATGTTGTCTAGTTAACATCTGGCATATTCAGGTCCTCCATCAACAGTATCTCCCTTTTTCAACAATTTGAGAATGCCTTCTATCATTTTCTTGTCCTTTTCACCCCTTGAGACGAGGGTCTGTATACAACCCCTGAGTGGATTGTGATGCCATTTCCTGTCTCCTAGGTGATCCAGAGTGCATCTTGTTCTCCCTTTACTTTTTAGTTCTGTAGCTTTGATCCCTTCCCTATGTGAGAGCTACTCCACCTCCTCTTTACCCTCCCTGTCTTCAGAGGTCATCTAGGCCACCTGGGGTGACATTTGTATTCATTGATTGCTAGAAATAGGTTCCAGATGATTTATAGAACTTGGATAAAAGGTCTGCAGTGGACCTTTAGGCCACCAGGGTGATATTTTCATTATTGCCAAATATGTTTCCAGGTGAGCTATTGAGCCAGGGTTAATGGTATGCAGTGGTCATTTAGGCCAGCTGAGGTAATATTTTCATTTTACCTAAATTGGGTTCCAGGTTATGTAAGAAGCAAGGGTAAAAGGTAATTTATGCCACTTGAGGTGATATTTTTGCCATAAATGGGTTTTGTGTGATCTATGGAGCCAGATTCAAAGTTCCTCAGTGGTTGTTCAGGCCACCTGAGGTGAAATGTATGTACTTGCTGAAAATGGGTTGCAGGAAATTTATGAAGCTGTGGTGAAAGGTCTGAGGTTGTAATTTAGGCCAGATGAGGTGACATTCATTTCTGCCAAAAATGCAATTCAGGTGATTCATGGGATTGGGGTAAAAGGTTGGCAGTGGTTATTTAGGCCACCTGAGGTTAAAGTTAGATGGTGGTCATTAGGCCACTTGAGGTGATAATTGTATTTTGCCAAAAATGGGTTCCAGGTAGTTCATGGATCCAGAATAAAAGATCTGCAGTGGTCATTTAGGCCAGGAGAGGTGATATTTTTATTTTTACTGGAAATTGGCTCCAGGTGATTTATGGAGTCAGGGTGAAAGGTCAGCAGAGGACCTTTAGGCAATCAGGGACAATATTTAGTTTTTTCAAGAATGGGTTCCAGATGACCTATGGAACCAGGTTTAAAGTTCCTTGGTGGTTGTTTAGGTCACCTGATGTGAAATGTTCATTTGATTTCCAAAAATGAGTTACAGGTGAGTTATAAATGTGGGTTGAAAGGTCAGGACTGGTCGTTAAGACCCGTAAGTTGATTTTATTTTTGCCAAAAATGTTTTTTATGTGAGTTTGTAGCTGGTGTAAAAGTTAAACATAGCCATTTAGGCAATATTATTATTTGTTTGCCAGAATTTGGGATCCAGTTTATTTATGGAGCTGGGGAAAAGGTCCATTACCAGAACTATGTGCCACCAGGAGTCATATTACCTCAGGTGGCTTAAATGACCACTGCAGTCCCTTTCCCCTGCTCCATAACTCACCTGGAACCACTTTTTGTAAACATAAAATATCACCTCAGGTGGCCTATATGACCACCACAGACCTTTTACAAAGGTTCCATTAGGTGTCTAGAACCCATTTTTGAAACCCATTTTGGCAAAAACAAAAATATATCATAAGGAGCCCAAATGAGCACTGTGGATATTTCACATCAGCTTTATTAATCATCTGTAACCTATTTTTGCAAAACAAAAATATCACCACAGGTGGCCTAAATGACATCCACAGACATTTAACCCCATGTACATAAATTACCTAGAACACATTACAACAACAAAAAATCACCTCAGGTGGCCTAAATGGCTGCCAGGTACCAATCACCCTGTATGCACAGATCAGCTGGAACCCATTTTTGCAAAAACAAAAATATCAACTGAGGTGGCCTAAATGACTAATGCTGACCTTTAACCTCAAGAAGAATAAAACACCACTGCAGACTTTTCACTTTGCATCCATAAATCACCTGGAACCCATTTTTGCAAAATAGAAATGTCACCTCAGGTGGTCTTAACGACCCCACAAACCTTTACCCTGGCTCCATAGAGCACCTGGAACCAATTTTGGCAAAAATAAAAATTTCACCTCAAACAACCATCACTGACATTTCACAATGACTCCATAGATCACCTTGAACCCATTTTTGGCAAAATAAAATATACCTCAGGTTGCCTAAATGACAACTGCCTACATTTTACCCCAATCACATAAATCCCTGAAATGCATTTTCAGCAAAAATAAATATATCACATCAGGTAGCATAAAAGTCCACTGTAGAACTCTCACCCCAGCTCCATAAATGTCCTGGAACCCAGTTTTGGCAAAAATGAATATATCATCCCTGCAGACCTTTCACCCTGACTCAATAAATCACCAGGAACCAATTTCTGGTAAAAGAAAAATACTACTTCTCCTGGCCTAAATGGCCAGTGCAGATCTTTACTCGGGATCCATAAATTACTTGGAACCCATTTTTGGCAAAAATACATATATTACCTTAGGTGACCTAAATGACAACCTCAGACCTTTTACGCCAGTTCCTTAATCACGTACAACCCACTTTTCAAAAACTGAAAATATCACTTCCGGTGACTTAAGCGGACCTTTCACCCAAACTACTGCTATCAGCTGGAACTGATTTTATGCTAAATTAAAATTTCACCTCAGCTGGCTTAAACAGCCACTGCAACCTTTTACAATGACTCCATAGATCACCTTGAACCCATTTGAGGCACAAATAAAAATATTACCTAAGGTGGCCTAAATGACCACTGCGTACCTTTTACCCATAAATCACCAGAAATCTGTTTTTGCCAAAAATAAATATATGACATCAGATAGCATAAACATAAACCACAGATCCTTAACCCTTGCTCCATAACTCACCTGGGGCTCATTTTGTGCAAAAATTAAAATTTCAACCCATGTGACCTCAATGACCACTTTAGACATTTTACACCATCTCCATCAATCACCTAGAAACCATTTTGCCAAAATAAAAAGATCACCACAGGTGGAATGAATGACCACCGTTGATCTTTCACTCCAGCTATTTAACTCACCAAAACCCATTTATGAAACAATAAAAATTTCTAGTTGGGTGGCTTAAAGAGCGATGAAGAAACTTTCAACCAAGCTCCATAGATCAGCTGGAGCACGTTGTTGGCAAAAAGTAAAAATATCACCTCATGTGGACTTACTGACCTCCACAGACCTTTTATCCCAGACTCATATCACTTGGAACAAATTTTAGAAAAAGTGAAATCACCTCAGGTGGCCTAAATGTCCACAGCATATTTTTTACTCTGAATAAATTAATTACCTGGATCCCAATTTTGGGAAATATACAAATATCACCTCAGATGGCCAAACAACAACCTCAGACCTTTCACACCAGTTCCATTAATCACCTAGAGCCCACTTTTCAAAAATCTAAAAATATCACCTCACATGGCTTAAACGACCACTGTGGACCTCGGCTCCAGATATCAACTGGAATCCACTGTTTTCAAAATAAAAATTTCACTTCACATGGCTTAAACAACCATTGCAGACTCTTCACAATTACTCCATAGATCACCTGTAACCAATTTTTGGCAAAACAAAATGATCACTTTGGGTGGCCTAAATGACCACTGCCAACTTTTACCCCAATCCCATCAATCACCTGAAATTCATTTTTGGCAAAGTAAATATATCACCTCAGGTGGCCTAAACAACAACCTCAGACCTGCACTCAAGTTTCATAAGTCCCCTGCAACACATTTTTAGCAAATATGTAAATTTCACCTCAGGTGGCTTAAACAACCACTGAGGAACTTTGAATATGGCTTCATAGAGCACCTGAAACCCATTTTGGCAACAAATAAAATATCATCTCAGGTGGCATTATGCTCCATACATAACCTGGAACCCATTTAAAAAAAATTAAAACTACTACCTCAGGTGACCTAAATGACCACTGCATACCGTTCTCCCTTCTTCCATAGATCACCTGGAACTATTTTTGGCAAACATGAAAATATCACCCTGGTGGTCTAAAGATCCACTGCAGACCATTTATCCAGGTGACATAAATTATCTGGAACAAATTACTGGCCAAAAATGAATAAAAATGTCACCCCAGGTGGCCTAAATAACTACTGCAGACCATTCACATTGGCTCCATAAATCACCTGGAACCAATTTTTAGTAAAAATAAAAATATCACCACTGGTGGCCCAAATGACCACTGCAGATCTTTTATTCCAGATCCAAATATGAACTGGAACCCATTATTGGTAAAAATAATAATGTCACATCAGGTGTCCAAAACAAACCCCTCAGTCCTTTCACAATGTCTCCATAGAATCACCTTGAACACAGTTTTGGAAAAATAAAATGTTCACCTCAGGTGACCTAAACAACCACCTCATTACCATTCACTAGCTCCACAGATTACCTGAAACCCATTTTTGGCAAAAATTTAAATATCACCCTTTGTGTCTTAAAAGTTCACTGTGGACCTCCCCGTGCCATAAATCAACTGGAATCTATTTTTGGTAAAACAAAATGACATCACCTGAGGTGGCCTAAATGACCACACTGGATTTTTTACTTCATAATATCACCTTGAAACAATTTTTTGCAAAAATAAGAACTATAGCCTCAGGTAACTTAAATGACCACCATGGACATTTCATCTCAGCTCAGATATCACCTGGAATAAATTGTTTGCAAAATTAAAATTTAACCTCAGGTGTCTCAAACAAGCAGTGTGTATTTTTCACAATGACTCCATAAATCTCCTGGAACCCATTTTTGACAAAATAATTTTATCACCTCTGGTGGCCTAAATGACCACTGCCTACCCTTTACCCCAATACCATAAATCACCTGAAATGCAATTTTAGGAAAAACAAATATATCACCTCAGGTGGCCTAAATGACAACCTCAGACCTTTCACCCCAACTCCATAAATCACCTGCAACCCATTTCAGAAAATATATAAATTTCACCTCAGGTGGCCTGAACAACTACTGAAGAACTTTGAATCTGGCTCCATATCACCTGAAACCCATTGATGGCAAAAATTTAAATATCACCTCAGGTAGCATAAATGACCTTTCACCCTTGCTTCATACATAAAATGGAACCAATTTTTAGTAAAAATAAAAATATCACCTCTGGTAGCCTAATTGACCACTGCAGATCTTTTACTCCAGATCCATAAATTACCTGGAACCTATTTTGGTAAAACTCAAGAGGCATGATCCGTGCATTGCCTGCCGGGCCATTGAGCACAGGAGCAGCATCATTGAGACACTAACCTAGGTGGACAGTGAGTAAACATTACACAGAAAGATAATATGATATCAACAGTACATTTAATGATAGTTCAGATACAGTACAGTATGATCTGTGTAGTATGCAGGTGCTGTAGAAGTCACTAGTGTGACGATGCGAAGTGGTGCAGTGTGCGTGATGTGTATTAGCCACCACCATACCTCTCAACTGTACCACATTATGAGGAATGGTCCTCAGTTTACTTCACAAAAGCTCCCTGTTCTACATTGTGAGGACTTGTCCCACATTTAGTGTTAACAATTTAAAGAAAACTCTATAGTAAACAATGCAAACAATATATCATTCAAAGAATAACAGATGTTCTGAACATAAATGCAAACATTGTAGCAGAGTTCTGAGCTTCTGAGATAAAGTTTTGATTAAGGGTTCCATATTTTGCATAGGTGTTCCACATTTTGAGAGGCAATGTTTCACAATTGGGGACAAAGGATGACAGGTATGGCCACCACTTAGGTGCACAGAGCAAACAGTTTCGTAGACAAGTGTTGATCTTTCACTCCACCTATTTAACTCACCAAAACACATTTTGAAAAAATAAAAATTTCACCTGTGGTGGATTAAAGAACCCATAAGATACTTTCAGCCAGGCTGCATAGATCACCTGAAGCATATTTTTGGAAAAACTAAAATATCACCTCATGTGGCCTAAATGACCTCCACAGACATTTTACCTCAGGTTCATATTACCTGGAACAAATTTTAGCAAAAGAAAAATTACCTCGGGTGACTTAAATGACAACCTCAGAACTTTCAAACCAGCTCTTTAAATCACCTGCAACACAGTTTTTCAAAAGCTATAAATATCACCTCACATGGCTTAAATGATTGCTGTGGACATTTCACCTCAGCTCCAGATATCACCTGAAATCCATTGTTTACATTAATAAAAATTCCACCTCAGGTGGCTAAAACAACCATCCATGACTTTTGCAATGGCTCCATAGATCACCTGGCACCCATTTTTGGCAAAACTATAATTATCACCTCAGGTGGCCTAAATGATCACCACCTACCTTTTATCTCAGGTGGCCTAAATGACTATTGCCTACCTTTTACCCCAATCACATAAGTCACCTGAAATACATTTTTGGCAAAAATAAATATATAACCTCAGGTGGCCTAAACGACAACCTCAGATCTTTCACCCCAGCTCCAAAAAACATGGTACCCATTTTCAGCAAATATATAATTTCACCTCGGGTGGCCTAAACAACCACTGAAGAACTTTGAATCTGGCTCCATAGATCACCTGAAACCCATTGATGGCAAAAATAAAAATATCACCTCCGGTGGCATAGAGGACCTTTACCCTTGCTCCATACATAACTTGGAACAAATTTTCAGTAAAAATGAAAATATCACCTCTGGTGACCTAAATGACCACTGCAGATATTTTACTCCAGATCCATAAATTACCTGGAATGTATTTTGTTAAAAGTCGAGAGGTGGCACCCGCGCATGGCCTGCCGGGCCATTGAGCACAGGAGCAGCAAAATTGAGACACTAACCTAAGGTGCAACCCATTTTTGGTAAAAAATAAAAATATTACCTCAGGTGGCCTAAATGATCACTGCAGATCTTTACTCCAGATCCATAGATTACCTGGAATCCATTTTGGTAAAAAAATTAAAATGTCACATCAGGTGTCCAAAACAAACTCCTCAGACCTTTCACAATGATTCCATAGATCATCTTAAACCCAATTTTGGCAAAATAAAAATTTCACCTCAAGTGGCTTAAGCAACCACCTTGTACCATTCACCCTAGCTCCAGAGATTACCTGGAACATGTTTTGACAAAAATAAAAATATCACCTCCTGTGTCGTAAAAGTTCACTGTGAACTGTTTACTCCAGTGCCATAAATCACCAGGAACCTATTTTTGGCAGTAAAATTTATATCACATCAGGTGGCCTAAATCACCACGCTGGACCTTTAACCCATAATTTGGTCACAATTTCACCTAGAAACCATTTTGGCACAGATAAAATATCACCTCAGATGGCTTAAACGACCACCATGGATATTTCACCTCAGCTCCAGATATCACCTGGAATGTATTTTTGCAAAATAAAATTTTCCCTCAGGTGACTTAAACAACCATTGTGAACTCTTCACAATGACTCCATAGATCACCTGCAACCCATTTTTGGCAAAAATAAAATATTACCTGAGGTGGCCTAAATGACCACTGCCTACCTTTTACCCCATAAATCACCTGAAACCCGTTTTTGCCAAAATAAATATATGACATCAGGTAGCATGAATGTAAACCACAGATCTTTTACTCCTGCTCCATAAGTCACCTGGAACCCATTTTGTGCAAAAATTAAAATTTCACCCAAAGTGACCTAAATGATCACTGCATCACCTTCACTCCATAGATCACCTGGTACCCATTTTGGCAAAATAAAAAATAGCAACCCTGGTGGCCTCAATGACCACTTTGAGCATTTTACACCAACTCCATAAATCACCTAGAAACCATTTTGGAAAAAAATCACCTGAGGTGGAATAAACAATCATTGTTGATCTTTCACTCCAGCTATTAACTCACAAAAACCCAGCTTTGAAACAAATAAAATGTTCAACTCAGGTGGCTTAAAGAACCATGAAGAAACTTTTGACCAGGTGCCATAGATCAGCTGGAGCATGTTTTAGGCAAAAACTAAAAATATCACCTCATGTGGTCTAAATGACCTCCACAGGCCTTTTACCCCAGATTCATGCCACCTGGAACAAATTTTAGCAAAAGAAAAACCACCTCAGGTGGCCTAAATGACCACTGCAGATCTTTTACTCTGGATACATTAATTACTTGGATCCCAGTTTTGGGAAAATACCAATATCACCTCAGGTGGCAAGCAGTAACCTCAGACCTTTCACACCAGCCCCATTAATCATATGCAACACACTTTTAAAAAACTAAATACATTACCTCACGTGGCTTAAACAATCACTGTGGACATTTCACCTCAGTTCCAGATATCACCTGGATCTAATTTTTGAAAAATAAAATTATCACTTTAGGTGGCCTAAATGACCACCACCTGCCTTTAACCTCAGGTGGCCTAAATGACCACTTCCTACCTTTTATCCCAATCCCATAAATCACCTGAAATGCCTTTTTGGCAAAATAAATATTCACCTCAGGTTGCCCAAATGACAACCTCAGACCATTCACCCCAGCTTCATAAATCCCTGCAACCCATTTTCAGCAAATATGTAAACTGAAAGCCTCAGGTGGCTTAAACAAAAACTGAGGAACTTTAACTCTGGCTCCATAGATCTCCTGAAACCCATTTATGAACACATGAAAATATCACCTCAGGTGGCATAAAGGACCTTTACCCTTGCTCTAAACATAACCTGGAACCCATTTTCAGTAAAATAAAAATATTACCTCAGGTGGCCTAAATGATCACTGCAAACCATTCACCTCGCTCCATAGATCACCTGGAACCATTTTTGTCAAAATGAAAATATCACCCTGGTGTTCTAAAGATCCCCTGCAGACCTTCCATCCAGGTGCCACAAATTACCTGGAACCAATTTTGGGAAAAATTGATTAGAAATGTCACCCATGTGGCCTAAATGACTAATGCAGACCTTTCACCTCAGCTCCATAAATCACCTGGAACCAGTTTTTAGTGAAAATAAAAATATTACAAATGGTGGCCTAAATGACCACTGCAGATCTTTTACTCCAGATCCATAAATTACCTGGAACTCATTTTGGTAAAAATAAAAATGTCACATCAGGTGTCAAAACAAACTCCTCAGACCTTTCACAATGATTCCATAGATCACCTTGAACACAGTTTGGCAAAAATAAAAAAATCACCTCAGGTGGCCTAAACAAAACTGAGAAACTTTGAATCTGGCTCCATAGATCACCCTTACCATTCACCCTAGCTCCACAGATTACCTGGAACCCATTTTGTGCAAAAATAAATGACCCTTGTGTCTTAAAAGTTCACTGTGGACCTTTACCTCAGTGGCATAAATCAACTTGATTCTATTTTTTGGTAAAGAAATGATATCACCTCAGGTGGCCTAAATGACCACACTGGACTTATTACTCATTAATATCACCTTGAAACCATTCTTGGCAAAAATAAGAACAATAACATCAGGAGGCTTAAACAACCAGTGTGTGCTTTCACAATGACTCCATAAATCACCTGGAACCCATTTTTGGCAAAAATAAAATTATCTCCTCAGGTGGCCTAAATTACCACCACCTATGTTTAACCTCAGGTGGCCTAAATGACCAATGCCTACCTTTTACCCCAATCCCATAAATCACCTGAAATGCATTTTTAGCAAAATAAATATATCACCTCAGGTTGCCTAGAGCGACAACCTCAGACCTTTCACCCCAACTGCATAAATCACCCGCAAAAAATGTACATCACCTTAGGTGGCCTAAATGACCACACTGGACATTTTACACTGGCACCATTATTTCACCTTGAAACCATTTTGGAAAAATAAAAATATCACCTCAGGTGGCTTAAGCGACCACCGTGGATATTTCACCTCAGCTCCAGATATCACCTGGAATGTATTTTTTGCAAAATAAAAATTTCTCCTCAGGTGACTTAAACAACCATTGTGGACTTTTCCCAATGACTCCATAGATCACTTGGAACCCATGTTTGGTAAAAATAAAAATATTATCTCAGGTGGTCTAAATGACCGCCATCTACTACTTAACCTCAGGTGGCCTAAATTACCACAGCCTACCTTTACCTTAATCCCATAAAACTCCTCAATCTCACTTTTGGCAAAAATAAATATATCACCTCAGGTGGCCTAAACAACAACTTCAGACCTTTCACCCCAGCTCCATAAATAATCTAGAACCCATTTTTGACAAGATATAAATTTCACCTAATTTGTCCTGAATGACTAGCTTGTACCATTCAGCTTGGATCCATAGATCCCTGGAACCCATTTTGGCAAAATAAAAATATCACTCCTGTTGACCTGTAGGTCTACTATGTACCTGTTTCCCCAGCTCCATAAATAAACTGGAACCCAAATTTTTGGCAAACAAAAATAATATTGCCTAAATGACTATTTTGAACTTTTACACGGCTACAAGACTCACATGAAAACCAGTCTCTATACACGCTTGTAAAAGCCTATTTTTATATTTTCACTGCTGATTTTCAAAATTACCCTTTTCCACATCTCCTCGTGAATAGTATACAGCTGTCATTTTTCTCAGAATGCCAAATCTGGATTTTCCACCTCTGGCACAGAATGGCGCATCGCTGGCGAACTCAACTTTGGGGACAGAGTAATGAAATCACAGTGAACAAGGGTTCATAAGGTTTGCCATGTTGTAAAGTGGGTGGAAAAAATCCTAAAAGCCTGAGTTAGTGTGCGTCCATTGAACTGTGTCACCCACGGCACCTGTAACTTGAAAACGATGAGAGATACAGATTTTGTCAACCTTGTCACCCAAGAAGGTCTCACTGTCATGATTGCAAAGACATTTGAAATGTTTTCTTAGCTGCTACAGTTACTGAGATATTGGCAAATTAGTGTTACAAGTGTTGCTTGCCCTGTAGGTCTGCTGTGCAGTGCTGTAGTTATATTCAGTGGGAGGGCAGAGCCCAGAGGGCCTGCACTCCACACATGCTATCGTTACTCAGGAATGGGCAGCTTGGTGGGGACATGGGGCTCACCAGCACATGCTATTTGCTAGCTATATTACACTTTTCAAAAGTGATGCAATTCATGCAAACAAATGTTGTTAATCGCCGGTTGGGTTAAACTGACAAGCGTCAGGAAATGAGACATAGGTAGAGCCCCCTAACACCCAACCACCCCACCTCCCCATCCTCCACAGACTGAGGGATGCTGGGGGTGTGCCATGGGGTCATGAGGTCAAACTCTCAGCCCATTCTCCTTTACTGTAGCATGTCAAGCTGTTTATACTTGGAATGGGGTAAGAGTACAGCCTCACTCCCAATGACACACTCAAGTGTCTCGGCTGTGTGGAGGATGGAGGAGGTGCTGGTGGTGGTGGTGGGTTAGAGGCTCTTTCTTAATGTCTCATTTCCCACTCTGTCAGTTTAACCCTAACTAATCCATTAACAAAGGTTTTTGGAGTGCATATAAATTATATATAGAAGGTGAAGATGGGGCACCCTCAAGTGTGTGGTGCCAACAAACTGCAGATGAGAAGCGGGCTGATAAAAAAAAAAGAATGCAGGCAATTAAGGTGTATCCGATAACATTAATATGCATCTCTAGTGGAACCAAGAGAAACAGAAGAGAGAAAACAATTAGTGCATTAGCTAGGATTTGAACCCAGGCTACCCAGAATTCTGTTCACCTAATAAACAAGCAATATTCAAATGTTGTGGCATGAATATTCTCATGCTTTCAACAACTTCCTTTGCAATTGGCATGTATTACAAGGCTACATGCTCTTAAAGATGAGCCCAGAGATTTTATCCAACTCTTCAGATGGTACGCTAGATGTGTCTTGGCTTTAAGGCAAAAAGTCAGAGCTTTGAACCTAGATGAGGGCACTGATACACTGCCTTAACAAGGACCCTTCAGAATTATGCAGATGCTTTTATCATGGTTTCACCACGCTCTTCCTGTTTTACTTCCATTACTGTTCATAACATTAACCCCTACGATTTCTTAAAAAAAGATAATGATACTAGCGCTGTGGCAAGATCTGCAATGTAGCACAGAGGTTAGAACATTGAGTTGTAAGCCAAAAGATCTCATAGTCCTAGGTTTGAATCCACAAATATTAGATGCACAATGCCCTGAACCAGCCCAGGCACAAGTCATAGCATCTTATTTTGTCTCATAGTCAACATGCAAGCATCTCCTCTAATCTCACCCCATATAAGCCCCACCTCTAATCTCAACCCATATAGGCCCCACTTATTATATCACCCCATGCAAGCCCCACCTCTAATCTCACCCCATATAAGCCCCACCTCCAATATCACCCACTTATGAGCCACGGCTCCAGTATGGCCCATGAAGCCCCACCTCCAATATCACCACATATGCTACCCAATATCACCCCATATAAGCCCCACCTCCAATATTACCCCTTGTAAGCCCCACTCCAATATCACCCAATATAAACCCTGCCTCAATACCACCCCATGTAAGCCCCTCCATTATAACCTCATACAGTATGTGCCCTGCCTCCAACAATGTCACTGTCAACCCTCCTTGGTCCAGAAAGATGAGTTCGCTATCGCTACTCATAATCACCATTTTGGAAGTAAAATCAGCTTGGGACTGATTAATAAAACTGAGGTCCCAGTCTTCATGAGTGGAAATGCAAAGCCAATTTTGAAAATGAGGTGCAAAATACCCCAAAATGGCCGTCTTACAAGCATGTGTTGCACAGATTATACTCAGGCTCGTAACTTCACCAGGTTTTAATTTTTCACTCCAGGTTTTCAGCATTGCCATTTTCACACCTCCTCATGAACAGTACAACTATCATTTCTCACATCCTTCTGAATGTGTTTTCACACAACTGCCACTGAATGGTGCGTCGTGAGTGCAAAATCAACTTTCCGGATGGATTAACAAACTCACAGTGCCAGCTTTGATGAGGGATTTCCCAGCAAGCTCATGTTAAACATTTGATGAAACAATTCTGAAAATGTGCTCATTATGAACATCTGTTGTGCAGTTTCTCACGCACGCTTGTAAAAGTCAATTTTTATATTTTCACTCCTGATTTTCAAAATTACCCTTTTCCACATCTCCTCATGAATAGTATACAGCTGTCATTTTTCACAGCCTGCCCAAAGCTAGATTTTGCACCTCTAGCACAGAATGGCACATTCGCTGTGCGAACTCAACTTTAGGGACACAGTAATCAAATGACAGTGACATTGTTCATGAGCTTTGCCATGTTGTAAAGTGAGTGGAAAAATCCTAAAAAGCATGAGTTATGTGCGTCCATTGAACTGTGTCACCACGGCACCTGTAACTTGAAAATGATGTGAGACACAAATTTCATCGACCTTGTCCCCAAAAGGTCACACTGTCATGATTGCAATGCTATTTGAATTATTTTCTTAGCTGTTACAGTTGCTGAGATATTGGCAAATTAGAGTTACAAGTGTTGCTTGCCCTGTAGGACTGCTTGTAATTACTGTAAGTTTATGTTCAAGTGGGAGGGCAGAGCCCAGAGGGCCTGCACTCCCACACATCTCATTACTCAGGAATGGGCAGCTTAGTGGGAGTAAGGGCCACCAGCACATGGTATTTGCTAGCTATATTACACTTTTTCAAAAACTGGGGCAATTCATTGCAAACAAACATTGTTAATGCATCGGTTGGGTTAAACTGACAAAAGTCAGGAAATGAGATGTTAGGATAGAGCTCCTAAGCCCCAAACACCCAGGGACGCTGGGGTGTGCCAGGTCATGAGGCCAAACTCTCAGCCCATTCTCCTTTACTGCAGCATGTCAATCTGTTTATACTTGGAATGGGGTAAGAGTTAGGCCTCGCTACCCAATGGCACACTCCGTGTCTCTCGCTGTTTGGAGGATGGAGGTGGTGGTGGGTTAGGGCTATTTCTTGATGTCTCATTTCCCCACTTTTGTCAGGTTAACCTAAGTGATCCATTAACAAAGGTTTTTGCAGTGCATATAAATTATATATAGAAGGTGAAGAAGGGCACCCTCAAGTGTGTGGTGCCAGCAAACTGCAGATGGGAAAGCAGGCTGATAAAAAAAATGAATGCAGGCAATTAAGGTGACTCCCATAACATTAATATGCATCTCTAGTGGAACCAGGAGAAACAGAAGAGAGAGAAAAATTAGTGCATTACCTAGGATTTGAACCCAGACTACCCAGAATTCTGTTCACCTAATAAGTGAGCAATATTCATATGTTGTGATGTGGATATACTCATGCTTTTAACAGCCAGCTGCCTCTTCCTTTGATATAGGCATGTATTACAAGCTACATGCTCTTAAAGATGAGACCACCAATTTCATCAAGCTCTTCAGGTGGCACACTGGATGTGTCTTGGCTTTACAAGCAAAAATCAGAGGTTTGAACCTAGGTGAGGCACTGGTATACTGCCTTATCAAGGACACTCTAGAATTATGCAGTCCCTGTTATCATGGTTTCACCATGCTCTTCCTTTTTTACTTCCTTTACTGTTATACTTAAACCCATACGATCACTTAAAAAAAATAATAATAATATTGGCTGCATGTTAAGGTCTGCAATGTAGTGCAGAGGTTAGAACATTGAGTTATAAGACAAGAGACCTCATTGTCCTAGGTTTGAATCCCACAAATACCAGATGTATAAAGAACCTGAACCAGCCACTGCTCAAGTCAGAGCATCTCATTTTGCCCCATAGTCAGCATGCAAGCCCACCACTGTCACCCCATATTAACCTCACCTCCAATATCACCCCATGCAAGACCCACCCCTAATTTCACGCCATATACGCCCACCTCAATATCACCAAATATAAGCTGCTCCAAAATCACCCCATGTAAGCCCCACCTCCAATATCACCCCATATAAGCCCTGCCTCCAATATCACCCCATGTAAACCCCACCTCCATTATAACCTCATACAAGCCCCAAATCCAACAATGTCACTGTCATCTCATTACTTGGTCAGAAAGGTGAGTTCGCTGTCTCTGCTCATAATCACCTTTTCAGATGGAACATCAGCTTTCGGGACTGAGTAATAAAACAGCAGTCCCAGTCTTCATGAGCACAGCATGCAAAATCTAATTTTGAAAACGTGGTGCAAAATACCCCAAAATGCCATCTTACAAGCGTGCATTGTACAGTTTCTATGCAGGCTCGCAACTTCACCAATTTTTTATATTATCACTCCAGATTTTCAGCGTTGCCATTTTTCACACCTCCTCATGAACAGTACAACTGTCGTTCTCACATCCTGCTGAAATGTGTTTCCACCTCTACCACAGAATGTTGCATCATAGTGTGAAATCAACTTTCGGATGGATTAACAAACTCACAGGGCCAGCTTTGATGAGTGGATTCCCAGAGATCTCATGTTGAACATTTGATTAAAAATTCTGAAAAATGTGCTCATTACGAGCGTGCATTGTGCAGTTTCTATGCACACTACTAACCACCAATTTTTCATATTTCCTCTCTGATTTTCAACATTACCCTTTTCCACATCTCCTCATGAACAGTATACAGCCGTCATTCTTCACAGCCTGCCCAAAAACTTGATTTTGCACCTCTGGTGCAGAATGACACATTTGCTGTGTGAAGTCACCTTTCAGGAAAAGTAATGAAATGACAATGACATTGTTCATGAGGTTTGGTCCTGAATTGCCATGTTGTAAAGTGGGTGAAAAAATCCTAAAAATGCCTGAGTTACATGCATTTGTTGAACTGTGGCACTCTTGGCACCTGTAACTTGAAAACAATGTGAGATACAGATTTTGCCAACCTTATCCCCGAGAAGGTCTCACTGTCATGATTACAATGACATTTGAATTGTTTTCATAGCTGCTATGGTTGCTGAGATGTTGTCAAATTAGTGTTACAAGTGTTGCTTGCCCTGTAGGGCTGCTGTGTAGTGCCGTAGTTATGTTCAAGTGGGGAAGGCAGAGCCCAGAGGGCCTGGACTCCACACATGCATAACGATACTCAGGAATGGGCAGTTTGGTGGGGTCAGGGCCCACCAACACATGCTATTTGCTAGTTATATTACACTATTTCAAAAGTGAGACAATTCATTGCAAACAAATGTTGTTAATGCATCGGTTAGGAAACTGACAAAAGTCAGGAAATGAGACAATAGTGTAGAGCCCTAACCCAGAACCACCCCACCTCCACATCCTCCACAGATCAAGGGATGCTGGGTTTGCCATGGGGTCATGAGGCCAAACTCTCAGCCCATTCTCCTTCGCTGTAGCATGTCAACCTGATTATACATGGAAGGGGGTAAGAGTTGGGCCTCACTACCCAATGGTACACTCCGGTGTCTCTCGCTGTGTGGAGGATGGAGGTGGTGGTGTTAAGGGCTCTTTCTAATATCTCATTTCCCACTTTTGTTGAGTTAACCCTAACTGATCCATTAACAAAGGTTTTTGCAGTGCATATAAATTATATGAAGGTGAAGATGGGGCACCGTCAAGTGTGTGGTGCCAACAAACTGCAGATGGGAAAGTGGGTTGATAAAAAAAGAATGCAGGCAATTAAGGTGACTCCGATAACATTATCACGCATCTCTAGTGGAACCAGGAGCAACAGAAGAGAAAAAAATGAGTGCATTAGCTAAGATTTGAACCCAGGCTACCCAGAATTTTGTTCAACTAATAAATGAGCAAGATTCAAAAGTTGTGGCGTTGCTGTACTATGCTTTTAACAGCCAGTGGCATCTTTCTTTGCTATAGGCATGTATTATAAAGCTAAATGCTCTTAAAGACAAGCCCAGCAATTTCACCATGCTTCTCAGGTGGTACACTGGATGTGTTTTGGTTTTACAAGCAAAAGTCAGATGTTTGAACCTAACTGAGGGCACTAGTGTACTGCCTTAACAAGGACACTCAGGAATTATGCAGACCCTTTTATCAAGATTTCATCACTCTCTTCCTATTTCTACTTCCTTTACTGTTCATACTTAAACCCTACGATTACTTAAAAAAAAAATAATAATGATATTGGCTGCGATTAAGGTCTGCAATGTAGTGCAAAGATTAGACCATTAAGCTATAAGCCAAAAGACCTCATAGCTCTAGGTTTGAATACCACAAACTCCAGATGTACAATGCAACTGAACCAGCCAGTGCACAAATCATAGCATCTCATTTTGCCTCATAGTCAGCATGCAAGCCCCACCTCTAATTTCACCCCATATAAGTCCCTCCTCCAATATTACCCCATGTAAGCCCGCCTCCAATATCACCTTATATAAGCCCTGCTTCCAATATCACCCCATAAAGCCCCGCCCCAATATTATCCCATGTGAGCTCCTTCCAATATCACCCAATATATTCCCACCTCCGATATCACCCCATGTAGCCCCACTCCATTATAGCCTCATATGCCCCATCTCCAAGAATGTCACTGTCAACTCATTACTTGGTCCAGAAAGGTGAGTTTACTATCTCTACTCATAATCACCTTTACGGATGTAAAATCAGCTTTTGGGACTGATTAATAAACAGTGGTCCCAGTCTTCACGAGCACAGGATGCAAAGCCAATTTTGAAAATGGTAAAATATCCACAAATGGCAGTCTTACAAAGCGTGCATTGTGCAGTTTCTATCCAAGCTCGTAACTTCACCAATTTTAATATTTTCACTCCAGGTTTTTAGTGTTGTCATTTGTTCACACCTCCTCATAAACAGAACAACTATTGTTTCTCACATGCTGCTGGAAAAGTGTTTTCACACATCTGCACACAGAATGGATCGCGCAGTACGAAACCAACTTTCGGATGGATTAACAAACTCACAGTGCCAGCTTTGATGAGGGATTTCCCAGCAAGCTCATGTTGAACATTTGATGAAAAATTCTGAAAATGTGCTCATTACAAGCATGAATTGTGATGTTTCTCACGCACGCTTGAAAAAGCCAATTTTTATATTTTCACTCCTGATTTTCAAAATTACCCTTTTCCACATCTCCTCATGAACAGTATACAGCTGTCATTTTTCACAGCCTGCCCAGAACTTGATTTTGCACCTCTGGCACAGAATGGCACATTCGCTGTGTGAACTCACTTTCGGGACAAGTAATGAAATGACAGTGACATTGTTCATGAGGTTTGCCATGTTGTAAAGTGGGTGGAAAAATCCTAAAAATGCCTGAAATACGTGCGTCCATTGAACTGTCACCCAGCACCTGTAATTTGAAAACAATGTGAGATACAGATTTCATTGACCTTGTCCCTCAAGAAGGTCTCACTGTCATGATTGCAATAACATTTGAATTATTTTCATAGCTGCCACAGTTGCTGAGATATTGACAAATTAATAGTATAAGTGTTGCTTGCCCTGTAGGGCTGCTGTGTAGTACTGTAGTTATGATCAAGTAGAGCAGAGCCCAGAGTGCCAGCACTCCCACACATGAATATAGTTACTCAGGAATGGGCAGCTTGGTGGAGCAAGAGGCCCACCAGCACATGCTATTTACTAGTTATATTACACTTTTTCAAAAGTGAGCAATTCATTACAAACAAATGTTGTTAATGCATCAGTTGGGTTAAACTGACAAAAGCCGGAAATGAGATGTTAGGTAGAGTCCCTAACCCCATCCACCCCACCTCCCCATCCTCCACAGATCGAGGGAAGCTAGGGTTACCATGGGGCTATGAGGCCAAACTCTCAGCCCATTCTCCTTTACTGTAGTATGTCAACCTGGTTATACTTTGAAAGGGTGAGAGTTGGCCTCGCTACCCAATGGCACACTCGGTGTCTCTTGCTGTGTGGAGGATGGAGGTGGGGGGTGGTTAGGGCTCTTTGACATCTCATTTCCCACTTTGTCAGTTTAACCCTAACAGATGCATTAACAAAGGTTTTTGCAGTGCATATCAATTATTCTAGAAAGGTGAAGATGGGGCACCCTCAAGTGTGTGGTGCCGACAAACTGCAGATGGAGCGGGCTGATAAAAAGGATTGCAGGCAATTAAGGTGACTCCCATAACATTAATACGCATCTCTAGTGGATCGAGGAGAGCAGAAGAGAGGAAATAGATTAGTGCATTAGCCAGGATTTGAACCCAGACTACCCAGAATTCTGTTCAACTAATAAATGAGCAATATTCAAATGTTATGATGTGGATATTCTTGTGCTTTTAAAGCCAGCAGCCACTTCCTTTGCTATAGGAATGTATTACAAAGCTATATGCTTTTAAAGATGAGACCAGCAATTTCACCAAGCTTCTCAGGTGGTACACTGGATGTGTCTTGGCTTTTCAAACAAAAATTCAGAGTTTTGAACCTAGATGAGGGCACTGGAATACTGCCTTATCAATGACACTGTGGAATTATGCAGTCCCTGTTATCATGGTTTCACCATGCTCTTCCTGTTTTACTTCCTTTACTGTTCATACTTATACCCTCACGATTACTTAAAAAAAAATATAATAATAGTGGCTGTGTGTTAAGGTCTGCAATGTAGCACAGAGGTTAGACCATTGAGTTATAAGCCAAAATATCTCATAGTCCTAGGTTTGAATCCTACAAATACCAGATGTACAATGCACTTGAACCAGCCACTGCACAAGTCAGAGCATCTCATTTTGCCCCATAGTCAGCATGCAAGCCCCACCTCTAATCTCACCCCATATTAACCCCACCTCCAATATCACCCCATGCAAGCCCAGCTCTAGTGTCAATCCATTCAAGCCCGCCTCCAATAGCACCCCATATAGCCCTGCCTCCAAAATCACCCCATGTTAGCCCCAGATCCAATATCACCCCATATAAGTCCCACCTCCAATATCACACAATGTAAGCCCCACCTCCAATATCACCCCATGCAAGCCTCACCTCTAGTTTCAATCCATACAAACCCTATCTCCAATAGCACCCCATATAAGCCCTACCTCCAATATTACCCCATGTAACGCTGCCTCCAATTTCACCCTCATATTAACCCCCTCCAATATCACCCCATGCAAGCCCCACCTCTAGTTTCAATCCATACAAGCCCGTCTCCAATAGCACCCATATAAACCCCACCTGCAATATCACCCCATGTAAGCCCCACCTCCGTTATAGCCTCATATATGCCATACCTCCAAGAATGTCACTGTCATCTCATTACTTGGTCAGAAAGCTGAGGTCGCTATCGCTACTCAGAATCACCTTTTCAGACAGAAAATCAGCTTTCAGGACTGATTAATAAACAGCAGCCTTCATGAGCACAGGATGCAAAAGCTAATTTTGAAAATGTGGTGCAAAATATCCCCAAAATGGCTGTCTTATAAGCGTGCATTGCACAATTTCTATGCAGGCTCATAACTTCACCAATTTTAATATTTTCACTCCAGGTTTTCAGCATTGCCATTTGTTCACACCTCCTCATGAACAGAACAACTATTTCTCACATCCTGCCAGAAAGTGTTTTCCACATCTACACACAGAATGGATCGCCACAGTGTGAAATCAACTTTCTGGATGGATTAACAAACTCACAGTGCCAGCTTTTATGAGGGATTTCCCAGCAAGTTCATGTTGAACATTTGATGAAAATATTCTGAAAAATGTGTTCATTACAAGTGTGCATTGTGCAGTTTCTAAGCAAGCTTGAAGAAGCCAGTTTTTATATTTTCACTCCTGATTTTCAAATTACCCTTTTCCTCATCTCCTCATGAACAGTATACAGCTGTCATTTTCACAGCCTGCTCAAACTTGATTTTGCACCTCTGGCACAGAATGGTGCATTGCTGTCTGAACTCAACTTTGGGACAGAGTAATGAAATGACAGTGACATTGTTCATGAGGTTTGCCATGTTGTAAAGTGGGTGGAAAAATCCTAAAAATGCCTGAAGTATGTGCTTCCGTTGAACTGTGTTACCCGTAACTTGAAAACGATGTGAGATACAGATTTCATCGACCTTGTCCCCATGAAGGTCATACTGTCATGATTGCAATGAGATTTGAATTATTTTCATAGCTGCTATGGTTGTTGAGATATTGGTAATTAGTGTTACAAGTGCTGCTCGCCTTGTAGGGCTGCTGTGAGTGCTGTAGTTATGTTCAAGTGGCAGGGCACAGCCCAGAGGGCCTGTACTCCCACACATGCATATCGTTACCCAGGAATGGGCAGCTTGGTGAGGCCTTGAGGCCCAAGCACATGCTATTTGCTTGTTATAGTTCAATTTTCAAAAGTGAGGCATTTCATTGCAAACAAACATTGTTTATGCATCAGTTAGGGTTAAACTGACAAAAGTCGGGAAATGAGATGTTAAGGTAAGTCCTAACCCCAACCACCCTTCCCTTCCTCCACAGACCGAGGGATGCTGGGGTGTGCCATGGGTCATGAGGCCAAACTCACAGCTGATTCTCCTTTACTGTAACATGTCAACCTGTTTATACTTGGAATGAGGTGAGAGTTGGGCCTCGCTACCCAATGGCACACTCGGTGTTCCTCGCTGTGTGGAGGATGGAGGTGGTGGTGGGTTGGGGCTCTTTCTTGACATCTCATTTCCCCACTTTGTTGGTTTAACCCTAACAGATGCATTAACAAAGGTTTTTTCAGTGCATATCAAATATATATAGAAGGTGAAGATGGGTCACCCATAAGTGTGGTGTCGACAAACTGCAGATGGGAAAGCAGACTGATAAAAAATGCAGGCAATTAAGGTGACTCAATAACATAATACGCATCTCTAGTGGAACCAGGAGAAACAGAAGAGAAAAAAATTAGTGCATTAGCGAGGAGTTGAACCCAGGCTACTCAGAATTCTGTTGACCTAATAAATGAGCAAGATTCAAATGTTATGACATGGATGTACTCGTGCTTTTAACAGCCAGCAACTTTCTTTGCTATAGACATGTTTTACAAAGCTACATGCTCTTAAAGATGAGCCCAGCAATTTCACCAAGCTCCTCAGGAGGTCCACTGTATGTGTTTGGTTTTACAAGCAAAAGTCAGATCTTAGAACCTAGCTGAGGGCACTGGTATACTGCCTTAACAAGGACACTCAGGAATTATGCAGTCCCTGTTGTGGTTTCACCATGCTCTTCCAGTTTTACTTCCTTTATTGTTCATACTCAACCCCACGATTACTTAAAAAATAATAATAATATAGCTGGAGTGAAAGATCAATGGCAGTCATTTAGGCTACTTGAGGTGATTTTTTTTATTTTGCCAAAAATTGTTTCTAGGTGATTACTAGTGCTCATATAAAAAGTCCAAAGTGGTATTTGAGGCCACCAGAAGCAATATTTTTGTTGTTGCCAGAAATGGGTTTTACATGATTTATGGAGGTGATGTAAAAGATACACGGTAGAGCTTTATTCCACTGGGGTGCTATTTTTATTTTGCAGAAAATGGGTTCCAGGTGATCTGGATCTATGAATGTGACACTGTGGTCGTTTAAGCCACCTGGGATGAAACTTTTATATTTGGAAAAATGGGTTCCTGGTTATTTAAGGAACTGGGTGAAATATTGTTTTTCACATTGATGCTACATGATGTGATATATGTATTTTGCCAAAAATGGGTTTGAGGTGATTTATGGGGTTCGGTTAAAGGTAGGCAGTGGCCATTTAGGCAACCTGAGGTGATATTTATATTTTTGAAAGAAATGGGTTTCAGGTGATCTGTGGCATCATTGTGAAAGGTCTGCAGTGGTTGTTTAAGCCAGCTGATGTGAACTTTTAATTTGTATAAAAATCAGTTCCAGTTGAGATCTGGAGTTGGGGTTAAAGTTCCATGGCAGCCGTTTAAGACACCTGAGGTGATATTTTAGTTTCTCAAAAAGTAGGTTGTAAGTGACTACTGGAGCTTATGTAAAAGTCTGAAGTTGTTGTTTAGGCTTACTGAGGTGATATTTGTATTTTGACAAAAATGGGTTCCTGGTAACTTATAGATCCAGAGTAAAAGATCTGCAGTGGTCATTTAGGCCAGGAGAGGTGATATTTTTATTTGTACCAGAAACTGGTTCCAGGTGATTTATAGAGCCATGGTGAAAGGTCTGCAGAGGACCTTTAGGCAACCAGGAACTATATTTTTATTTTTGCCAAAATGGGTTCCAGGTGATCTATGGAGCCAGGTTCAAGTTCCTCAGTGGTTGTTTAGGTCACCTGAGGTGAAATGTTATTTGTTTTTCCAAAAATGAGTTCCAGGTGAGTAATAAAGCTGGAGTGAAAGGTCAGCAGTGGTCATTAAGCCGCCTTAAGTTGATTTTTTGCAAAAAATGGTTTTCATGTGAGTCTTGTAGCCAGTGTAAAAGTTCAAAGTAGTCATTTAGGCAATATTATTTTTGTTTGCCAAAATGTGGGTTCCAATGGGTCCTATGGGTCAACAGGAGTGATATTTTTATTTTGCCAAAAATAGGTTCCAGGAGATCTATGGATCCAGTCTGAATGGTACACGCTGGTCATTTAGAACACCTTAGGTGAAATTTATATCTTTGTCAAAAATGGGTTCTAGATGATTTATGGAGCTGGGGTGAAAGGTCTAAGGTTGTTGTTTAGGCCACCTGAGGTGATATATTTATTTTTGCCAAAATGAGATTGAGGAGATTTGTGGGATTGAGGTAAAAGGTAGGCTGTGATCATTTAGGCCACCTGAGGTTAAAGGTAGGTGGTGGTCATTTAGACCACCTCAGATAATATTTTATTTTTACCAAACATGGATTCCATGTGATCTTGGAGTCATTGCAAAAGTCCACAATGGTTGTTTAAGTCACCTGAGAAGAAATTTTAATTTTGCAAAATTAAATTCCAGGTGATATCTGAGCTGAGGTGAAATATCCACAGTGGTCGTTTAAGCCACCTGAGGTGATATTTTTATTTTTCCAAAATGGTTTCAAGATGAAATGAAAGCTGGTGTAAATGGTCCAGTGTGGTCATTTAGGTCACCTGAGGTGATATACATTTTTTTGCCAAATATTGGTTCAAGGAGATTTATGGTGCTGGGGTACGCTGGGGTAAAAGGTCCACAGTGAACATTTAGGACACAAGGGTGATATTTTAATTTTTGCTAAAAATGGGTTCCAGTTAATCTGTGGAGCTGGGGTGAATGGTACGAGGTGGTTGTTTAGGTCACATGAGGTGAAATTTTTATTTTGCCAAATTGAGTTCAAGGTGTTCTTTGGAAACATTGTGAAAGGTCTGCGGTACTGTATTTGTTTTTGGAAACCTGATGTGACATTTTTATTTGTACCAAAATGGGTTCCAGGTGATTTGTGGATCTGGAGTAAAAGATCTGCAGTGATCATTTAGTCCACCAATGGTGATATTTTTATTTTTACTAAAATTGGTTCCAGGTGATTTATGGAACCGAGGTGAAAGGTATGCAATGGTCATTTAGGCCATGTGGGGTGATATTGCATTCATTTTTGCCAGAATAGGTTCCAGATGATTTATGGAGCCTGGATAAAAGGTCTGCAGTGGACCTTTAGGCCAGAAGGGTGATATTTTCAGTTTTGCCAAAAATGGTCCCCGGTGATCTATTTAGCCATGGTGAATGTGACGCAGTGGTCATTTAGGCCACCTGAGGTAATATTTCATTTTACCAAAATTGGGTTCCAGGTTATGTATGGAGCAAGGGTAAAGGTTATTTATGACACCTGAGGAGATAATTTTATTTTTGCCTTTAATGGGTTTCAGGTGATCTATGGAGCTAGATTCAATGTTCCTCAGTAGTTGCTTATGCCACCTGAGGTGCAATTTATATATTTGTTGAAAATGGGTTGCAGGTGATTTATGGAGCTGGGGTGAAAGATCTGAGATCGTAATTTAGGACAGCTGAGGTGATATATTTATTTTTGCCAAAAATGCAGTTCAGGTGATTCATGGGATTGGGATAAAGGGTTGGCAGTCATCATTTAGGCCACCTGATGTTAAAGGTAGGTGGTGGTCACTAGGCCACCTTAGGTGATAATTGTATTTTGCCAAATGGATCCAGAGTAAAAGATCTGCAGTGGTCATTTAGGGCAGGAGATCTGATATCTTTATTTTACCAGAAATTGGCTTCAGGTGATTTATGGAGCCAGGATGAAAGGTCTACAGAGGATCCTTTTTAGCAACAGGGATGATAATTTTATTTTTGCCAAAAATGGGTTCCATCTAATCTGTGGAGCTAGTGTGAATGGTATGATGTGGTCATTTAGGCCACCTGAGGTGACATTTTATTTTTGCCAACATTGGGTTCAAGGTGATCTTTGGAAACATTGTGAAAGGTCTGAGATGTTTATTTTGGACATCTGATGGTTATTTATTGATTTATTTTATTTTTCATTTCTTTCAATCTAGGATTACAATATCTTTGAGCCGAGGCTGTTTTACAAAGGTTCTGAGTCAGTGTGTGCAACAGTCATCATTTTTAGTTGCAAACATATAATCACCAGTAAAAGACTTGAGCTATGAGCAAGACAAGGGAAGGGGGTGGGTAGGGAGAAGTGAGGGTAGGAGATTGAGGGGAAGAAGGTGCAGGGGGTAAGTGGGAGTACAATATGTGGTTGGGGTGGGGTCAGGAGTGGAGATATGGGAGGTGGGAGGTGGGAGAGGGTGGGAGACAGTGCAGCCAGGGGGTCCTTGTCGAGGGAATATAACAGGTAAGGTGCTAGGGTGCAAAGACTGATTTTAAGTGCTGGGTGCTGGGGCATGTGCAGCTGGAATGATGGAAATGTTAAGATGGGCAATTGCAGGATACAAGCAGTGAGAGGCACAGCTTGGACTTGAAGAGGCCGAGTGTTGGAGTGGTCAACATTTTTATTGGAGCGGTGACATTTTTATTTTTATCAAAAATGGGTTCCAGGTAATTTATGGATCTGCAGTAAAAGATCTGCCTGTGGTCATTTAGGCCACCAGTGGTGATATTTTATTTTTACTAAAATTGGTTCCAAGTGATTTATGGATCCAGGATAAAAGTCTGCAGTGGACCTTTAGGCCACCATGGGTGATATGTCAATTTTGTAAAAATAGGTGATCTAAGCCATGGTGAATGTTATGCAGTGGTCATTTAGGCCACCTGAAGTAAGATTTTATTTTTTTACCAAAATGGGTTTCAAGTTATGTATGGAGCAAGAGTAAACTCTTGCTCCATACACCTGAGGTGATATTTTATTTTTGCCATCAATGGGTTTGAGGTGATCTATGGAGCCAGATTCAAAGTTCTTCAGTGGTTGTTTAGGCCACCTGAGGTGAAATTTATGTATTTGCTGAAAATGGGTTCCAGGTGATATATATGGAGCTGGGGTGAAAGGTCTGAGTTTATCGTTTTGGCCACCTGAGGTTATATATATTTTTTGGGACAAATGCATTTCATGTGATTTCTGAGATTAGGATAAAAAGTAAGCAGTGGTCATTTCAGCTACCTGAGATTAAAGGTAGGTGGTGGTCATTTAGGCCACATGAGGTGATAACTATTTTTGCCAAAAATCGGTGCCAGGTGATCTATGGAGTTTTGTGAAAAGTCCACGATGGTTTTAAACCACCTCTGGTGGAATTTTTATTTTTGTAAACAATGGATTCCAGGTGATATGTGGGGCTGTAGTGAAATGTCCACGGTGGTCATTTAAGCCATGTGAGGTGACATTTATAGTTTTTGAAAAAGTGGGTTGCAGGTGATTAATGGAGCTGGTGTGAAAGCTTTGCGGTTATCGTTTAGGCCACTTGAGGTGATTTTTCTTTTGCTAAAATTTGTTCCAGGTGATATGAACCTGGGGTAAAATGTCTGTGGAGGTTATTTAGGTCACATTAGGTGATGTTTTTAGTTTTGCCAGTGGAGCCTGGATGAAAGTTTCTTTGTGGTTCTTTAAGCCACTGCAGGTGGAATTTTTTAAATGGGTTTTGGTGAGTTAAATAGCTGGAGAGAATGATCAATGGTCATTGTTTAGGCCACCTGAGGTGTTTTTTAATTTTGCCACAAATTGTTCTGTAGGTGATTGATGGAGCTGGTATAATTCCAAAGTGGTCATTGAGGTCACCAGAGGTGATTTTTTTGTGGCCATTAATGGGTTTTAGATGATTTATTAAGGTGAGGTAAAAGATCCACAGTAGAGCTTTAGACTACCAGGCATGCTATTTTTCTTTTGGCAAAAATGGGTTCCAGGTGATTTATGGAGCCATGGTGAATGTCATGCAGTGGTAGTTTAGGCCACCTGGGGTGAAATTTTTATTTTACCAAAAGTGGGTTCAAGGTGATCTATGGAAACTTTATAAAGGTTGGAGGTGTTTGTTTGGACACCTGATGTGACATTTTATTTTACCAAAATGGGTAAATGGGTTCCAGGTAATTTATGGATCTGCAGTAAAAATCTGCAGTGGTCATTTAGGCCCTCATATGTAATGTTTTATTTTTACTAAAAAAATTTGAAGGTAATTTATGGAGCTGAGGAGAAAGGTCTGTGGTGGTCATTTAGGCCACCTGGGTGTTTGTTATACATTTTATGCTAGAGGTTAGTTCCAGGTGATTTATGGCACCTGTATAGAAGGTCTGTACCTGCACTAGTCCACCCTAGCTTACCTGAAATCCATTTTGGCAAACATTTAAATATCACCCCTTGTGTCTTAAAAGTTCACTGTGGACCTTTCTGCCCAGCGCCATAAATCAACTGGAACCTATTTTGGTAAAAAATGAAATCACTTGAGGTGGCCTAAATGACCACACTGGATTTTACTTCATATTAGAAAATGGACAAAACACTATCAGCTCTCTGATTGGCTGAGAGCTAAAACAGGGGTACATTAAGTTTTGATAGACTTCTGCTTTGAAAGAAGTGCCAATTTGAGGTGCCCCATTACCTAAGAATCTTCGTGGGCATCCCAAATTGGCATACTGAGCAGCCGCCATATTTTTAACCTCACTAAGCGCGACACATTTTCAGTCCCTAATCTGTCATGCACCACCTCCCCCACCTGCTGTACCACTCCGTACATTTAAAATCATTCTGAAACATTCTTTGAAGCTTCTCTTTCTTACTGTACTGCGCTGTTTGTTTCTCTTCCTCTCACTCTCACAGCTTTGAGCCTTTCTCTCACAGCAGAAACCCTCACAACCCGTCAAAACAGTCCACAACTTAGCTCAGCTCTAATGGACCACTGGCAAAACAATGCAAAATAAAAATAAAAAAACTCTTTCTCCTCACTCCATTGCTACCAGTTTCCTGACTGATCTTCCGTGACCATTGCCTTTGGCACCACGCTCATTCAACTTCCAGTCACTTCACGGCTACCGCTTCTGCCTCTCCACCCCATGATTTAAAACAGTAACCTCATCAATGCCATTCACTGAATCAGGTCACAGTCACTGACATCTACAACTAAAAAGGAGCACAATGGTGGCTCACATTTCTTAAGCAAATGAAGATGGAAACAAGAACTAAGCAGAAGTGAATGTACTACAGGGCAAAAAAAAAACATTTCAGTCAGAGTGATTCTTCCTTTCCCAATACTATTTTCCTATACTATCACCTTCTACTAGTAGCTGCATCAAACAGGACAGGCAAATCATACAGGCAGGGACTATTTGAATATAAAACTTTTTTTCGTATTTTAACATGTTTTCTTTATTCTGTACCTATTTTTGACTACTAAAAAATACTATTCTGATGCCATTTTCTAAGCCCAATATTTGCCATCCAGGGTGGGCGGTGTGGGCAATACCAGACTGGCCAGGGCTATAAGGCCCTCCGCCTGCAGCGTTGGGCCTCATTACCCCTGGCTGGTCAGGTATTGCCCAATACCGCCCACCCTGTCAGGCATTATTGCTTGCATATCACCTTGAAACCATTTTTGGCAAAAATAAGAACTATAACCTCAGGTGGCATAAACAACCACCACTGACACTTCACCTCAGCTCCAGATATCACCTGGAATAAATTGTTTGCAAAATAAAAAAATTTACCTCAGGTGTCTCAAACAACCAGTGTGTATTTTCACAATGACTCGTAAATCTCCTTGAACCCATTTTGACAAAATTAAATTATTCACCTCAGGTGGCCTCAATGACCACCACCTATATTTAACCTCAGGTGGCCTAAATGACCACTTCCCTACCTTTTACTCCAATACCATAAATCACCTGAAATGCATTTTTAGCAAAATAAATATATCACCTCAGGTGGCCTAAACGACACCCTCAGATCTTTCACCCCAACTCCATAAATCACATGCAACCCATTTCAAAAATATATAAATTTCACCTCAGGTGTCTTAAACAACCACTGAGGAACTTTGAATCTGGCTCTATATATCACCTAAAAGCCATTGATGGCAAAATGTAAATATCACCTCAGGTGGCATAAATGACCTTTACCCTTGCTCCATACATAAAATGGAACCAATTTTTAGTTAAAATAAAATATCACCTCTGGTGGCCTACTTGACCACTGCAGATCTTTTACTCCAGATCCATAAATTACCTGGAACCTATTTTGGCAAAACTCAAGAGGCGGGATATGCACATGGCGTGCTGGACCATTGAGCACAGGAGCAGCATCATTGAGACACTAACCTACGGTGGATGGTGAGTAAACATAACGCAGAAAGATAATATGATATCAACAGTACATTTAATGATAATGCAGATACAGTACTGTGTGATCTGTGTAGTATGCAGGTGCTGTAGAAGTCACTAGTGTGAAGATATGATGTGGCGGTGTGTGTGTGTGATGTGTGTTGGCAACCACCATACCCAAAACTGTACCACATTATGAGGAACCGTCCTCATTTTACTTCACAAAGGCTCCCTTTTCCACATTGTGAGGACTTTGTCCCACATTTAGTTTTAACGCTTTAAAGCAAAACTCTATAGTAAATGATGCAAACAATATATAATTCAATGAATAACTGACGCTCTGAACATAAATGCAAACATTGTAACAGAGTTCTGAGCTTCTGAGATGAAGTTTTGATTAAGTGTTTCACATTTTGCTTAGTTGTTCCACATTTTGAGAGGCAATGTTTCACAGTTGGGGACAAAAGGTTGAGAGTTATGTACACCACTCAAGTGCACAGAGCAAACAGTTACATAGACAAGTGTTGATCTTTCACTCCTGCTATTTAACTCACCAAAACCCACTTTTGAAAAAAAAATCACCTGAGGTGGATTAAAGAACCACAAAGAAATTTTCAACCAGGCTCCATAGATCATCTGAAGCATATTTTTGGCAAAACTAAAAATATCACCTCATGTGGCCTAAATGACCTCCACAGACATTTTACCCCAGGTTCATATTACCTGGAACAAATCTTAGCAAAAAGAAAAATGACCTCAGATGGCTTAAAATACAACCTCAGAGCTTTCACACTAGCTCCATAAATCACCGGCAACCCACTTTTTCAAAACTATAAATATCAGCTCACATGGCTTAAATGACCACTGTGGACATTTCACCTCAGCTCCAGATATCACCTGGAATCCATTGTTTACATTAATAAAATTCAACCTCAGGTGGCTTAAACAACCATGCAGACTTTTCACAATGACTTCATAGATCACCTGGCACCTATTTTTGGCAAAATAAAATTATCACCTCAGGTGGCCTAAATGACAACCACCTACCTTTAACCTCAGGTGGCCTAAATGACTACTGCCTACCTTTTACCCCAATCCCATAAGTCATCTGAAATGCATTTTTGGCAAAATAAATATATAACCTCAGGTGGCCTAAACGACAACCTCAGACATATCACCCCAGCTCCATAAAAAACATGCTACCCATTTTCAGCAAATATATAAATTTCATCTCAGGTGGCCTAAACAATCACTGAGGAACTTTGACTCTAGTTCCATACATCATCTGAAATGCATTGATAGCAAAAATTAAAATATCTCCTCCAGTGGCATAGAGGACCTTTTACCCTTGCTCCATACATAACTTGGAACCATTTTTAGTAAAATAAAATATCACCTCTGGTGACCTAAATGACCACTGCAGATTGTTTACTTCAGATCCATAAATTACCTGGAACCTATTTTAGTAAAACTCGAGAGGTGGGAGCTGAGCATGACCTGCCAGGCCATTGAGCACAGGAGCAGCATCAATGAGACACTAACCTAGGGTGCAACCCATTTTTGGTAAAAAAATAAAAATATTAACTCAGGTGGCCTAAATGACCACTGCAGATCTTTTAATCCAGATCCATAAATTATCTGGAGCCCATTTTGGTAAAAATAGAAATTTCACATCAGGTGTCCAAAACAAACTCCTCAGACCTATCATAATGTTTCCATCGATCACCTTGAACCCAATTTTGGCAAAATAAACATTTCACTTCAGGTGGCTTAAATAGCCACCTTGTACCATTCACCTAGCTCAAGAGATTACCTGGAACATATTTTTGGCAAAAATAAAAATATCACCTCTTGTGTCCTAAAAGTATACTGTGGACCTTTTACTCCAGTGCCATAAATCACCAGGAATCTATTTTTGGCATAACATTTATATCACCTCAGGTGGTCTAAATCACCACACTGGACATTTTACCGATAATTTGCTCCATAATTTCACCTTGCACAGGTAAGAAATATCACCTCAGGTGGCTTAAATGACCACCATGGATATTTCACCTCAGCTCAGATATCACCTGGAATTCATTTTTACAAAATATAAAAATGTCCCCTTAGGTGAGTTAAACAAACATTGTGGACTTTTCACAATGACTCCATAGATCACATGCAACCCATTTTTAGCAAAATAAAAATAATACCTGAGGTGGCCTAAATGACCACTGCCTACCTTTTACCCCATAAATCACCTGAAACCTGTTTTTGACAGAAATAAATATATGACATCAGGTATCATAAATGTAAACCAAAGATCTTTCACTCCTGCTCCATAAGTCACCTGGAACCTTTTTGTGCAAAAATTAAAATTTCACCCCAGGTGACCTAAATGATCTCTGCATCACATTTGCTCCATAGGTCACCTGGTACCCATTTTTGGCAAAAATAAAATAACAACCTTGGTGGCCTCAATGACCACTTTGGACATTTATCACCAGCTCCATCAATCACCTAGAAACCATTTCTGGTAAAAAAAAAAGCAATAACCTCAGGTGGAATAAACAACCCCGTTGATCTTTCACTCCAGCTATATAACTCACCAAAACCCATTTTGAAACAAAGAACACATTTCAACTCAGGTGGCTTAAAGAACCATGAAGAAACTTTCAACCAGTCTCCAAAGATCAGCTGGAACACATTTTGGCATAATCTAAAATATCACCTCATGTGGCCTAAATGACCTCCAAATACCTTTTACCCCAGATTCACATCACCTGGAACAAACTTTAGCAGGAAGAAAAAAACCTCAGGTGGTCTAAATGACCACTGCAGATCTTTTACTTTGGATACATTAATTACCTGGATCCCAGTTTTGGGAAGTATACAAATATCACCTCAGGTGGCCAAACAACAACCTCAGACTTTTCACACCAGCTCCATTAATCACCTGAAACCCACTTTTTAAAAACTAAAATATCACCTCACGTAGTTTAAATGACCACTGTGGACATTTCACATCAGCTCAGATATCACCTGGAATCCACAATTTGCAAAACTATAATATCACCCCTGTTGGCCTAAATGACTACCACAGACTTTTCAACTCGGCTCCATAAATCACCTGGAAATTATTTTTAGTAAAATAAAACATTACACATGGTGGCCTAAATGGCAACTGCAGATTTTTACTGCAGATCCATAAATTACCTGGAACCCATTTTTGGTAAAAATAAAATGTCAAATCGGGTGCCAAAACAAACTCCTCAGGCCTTTCACAATGTTTCCATAGATCACCTTGTACACGTTTTCCAAAATAAAAATTTCACCACAGGTGGCCTAAATGACCACCTTGTACTATTCACCTTAACTCCACAGAAAGCATTTTGGGAAAAAATTAAAATATCACACCTTGTGTCTTAAAAGTTCACTGTGGACCTTTTACCCCAGTGCCATGATTCAACTGGAACCTATTTTGGTGAAGAAATGATATCACCTTAGGTTGCCTAAATATACACACGGAATATTTTCCCCATAATATCACCTTGAAATTATTTTTGGCAAAAATAAGAACTATAACCTCAGGTGACATAAATGACCACCATGGACATTTCAACTCAGCTCCAGATGTCACCTGTAATCCATTGTTTTCAAAATACAAATTTCACATCAAGTGGCCTAAATGACAACCCTAACTCCACAGAAAGCATTTTTGGCAAAAAAAAAAAAAATATCACCCTAGTGTCTTAAAAGTTCACTGTGGACCTTTTACCCCAGTGCCATGATTCAACTGGAACCTATTTTTGGTAAAGAAATGATATCACCTTAGGCTGCCTAAATATCCACACTGGGCTTTTATTCCATAATATCACCTTGAAACCATTTTGGCAAAAATAAGAACTATAACCTCAGGTGGCATGAATGACCACCATGGACATTTCACCTCAGCTCCAGATGTAACCTGTAATCCATTGTTTTCAAAATAAAATTTCACCCCAGGTGGCCTAAATGATCACCCTATCTCCACGGATTACCTGGAACCCATTTGTGGCAAAAAAAAAAATCACCTCTTTGGTTATAAAAGTTCACTGTGGACCTTTTACCCCAGTGCCATAACTCAGCTGGAACCTGTTTTTGGCAAAAAATGGTATCACCTGTGGTGGCCTAAATTACCACACTCGACTTTTTACACGTGCTTCATAAATACCTTGAAACCATTTTTAGCAAAAATGTGAAATATCACCTCAGGTGGCTTAAACAACCACCATGGACTTTTCACCTCATCTTCAGCTGTCACCTGGACTCAATTGTTTGCAAAAATAAAAATGTATCTCAGGTGACTCAAACAAATATCGTTGACTTTTCACAATGACTCCATAGATCACCTGGAACACATTTTTGGCAAAATACAAATATTACCTAAGGTGATCTGAATTACCACCACCTACCTTAACCTCTGCCCACCTTTTACCTCAATCCCATAAATCGCCTGAAACCCATTTTGGCATATATATATATATATATATATATATATATCTCATATATATATATATCTCACATCAGGTACAGTAAATGTCCCAGCTCCATCAATAATCTGGAACCCATTTTTGGCAAATATATAAATTTCACCTCAGGTGTCCCAAATGACCACCGTGTACTATACAGTCTGGCTCCATATATCATCTGGAACCCATTTTTGGCAAAATAAAAAATATCACTCCTGTTGGCTCATAGGTCTACTATGGACCTTTTCACAAGCTCCATAAATAAACTGGAATCCATTTTGTGGCAACAAAAAAAAGCCCATAATGACTACTTTCAACTTCTACATTGGCTCCAGAAATCACATGAAAACCATTTTGGCAAAATTAAAAATATGAACTTAGGTGGCCTTAACGACCACCGCTGACCTTTCACCCCAGCTCTGTAACTCACCTGGAACTCATTTTTGGAAAAATTAAACATTTGACCTCAGGCGACCCTAAACAACCACTGAAACTTTGAACTTCAGAACTATTTTTGGCAAGAAATAAAAATATCACCTCAGGTGGCATAAATCACCACTGCAGTCACTGCTAAATAACTCACCTGGAACCACTTTTTGGTAAATATAAAATGTCACCTCATGTGGCCTATATGACCACCACAGACCATTTATGAAGGTTCCATTAGGCAACAGTAACCTATTTTTGGAACCCATTTTTTTTCAAAAACAAAATATAACATAAGGAGCTCAAATGAGCACTGTGGATATTTCACCCCAGCTTCATTAATCACCTGTAATCTATTTTAGCGAAAAATAAAAATATCACCCCAGATGACTAAATGACTTCCACAGACATTTTGCCCCATGTACATAAATTCCTGGAACACATTATGACAAAAAATATATCACCTCAGGAGGCCTAAATGACCACCCGTACCATTCACCCTGTCTGCATAGATCCCTGGAACACATTTTTGCCAACAATGGAATATCATCCCAGGTTGCCTAAAGGTCCTCTGCAGACCTTTTGCCATCTCCATAAATCATCTGGAACCAATTTCTCTGAAAAATAAAAATATCACCTCTCTTGGCCTAAATGACTACTACAGATCTTTTACTCTGGATCCAAAAATTACGGAACATATTTTTGGCAAAAATACAAATATCACCTCAGGTGGCCTAAATGACATCCTCAGACTTTTACACTGGCTCCATTAGTCACTTACAACCCAATTTTTGAAAAACTAAAATATCACCTCAGGTGTCTTAAAAGGCTGCCATGGACCTTTAACTCCAACTCCAGATAGTAACTGGAACTCATTTTTACAAAAATAAAATGTCACGTCAGGTGGCTTAAACAACCACTGTGGACCTTTCAAAATGACTCCATAGATCACCTGGAACCCATTTTTGCCAAAATAAAAATATCACTGGTAGCGTCAATGTAAAAACAGATTTTTCACCCTGCTCCATAAATCACCTGGAACTCATTTTTTCCAATTTATGAAACCAGGGTTGATTGTGAGGATATGATCATTTAGGTTACCAGGCTTATATTTCTTTGGCTAAAATGGGTTTCAGTTAATTGATGGAGATAATGGAACATTCTGTGGTGGCTAGTTAGGCTTCCTGATGTGATATTTTTTTGCCAGAACTCTATTCCTGGAGGTTCATGGAGCTGGGGTAAAAGGTCAACTGTAGACATTTAGGCCACCTGGGTAATACTTTTATTTTTGTAGAAAATGGGTGCCATGTAATTTGTGGAGCTGGAATGAATATTCTACGGTGCACATGCAAAATAATTATATTACCTCTGATGGCCTAAAGGACCACCGTGGACATTTTACCCTGGCTCTTTAAATCACCTGGAACCCATTTTTGACAAAAAATGAAAATATCAATTCAAGAGACCTAAAGGACCACAGTGGATGTTTTACCCTGTCTCCATAAATCTCCTGGATCCATTTTTGACAAAATAAAAATATCACTTCAGGTGTCATAAATGACCACCACAGCCCTTTTCAGGGCTCCATCAAACTTCTGGAAACAATTTCTGGCAACAATAAAATATTTCCTCAGGTGACCTAAAGGACCACTGTGTACCTTTCACTCTGGGTCCATAAATCATTTGGAAGCCATTTTTGGAAAAAATAAAAATAACTCCTCAGGTGGCCTAAACCACCACCACCACAGACATTTCACCCCAGCTCCATAAATCATCTGGAACCCATTTTGGCAAAAATAAAACTTTCACCTCAGGTGGCCTAAATAACCATCACTGACCTTTATAATTGCTCAACAGATCACCTGGAATCCTGTTTTTCAAAAATATAAATATCACCTCAGGTGTCCTACAAGACCACCGCCTTCCTTTTATCCTACATCCATAAATTACCTGGAACCAATTTTTGCAAAATACCAATATCACCTCAGTTGGCCTAAATGACCTTCACAGTCCTTTACTGAGGCTCCATATATCTCCTGTAACCCATTTTGAGAAAATAAAAATATGAACTCAGCTGGCCTAAATGTCCACTGTTGGCCTTTGGGGTCCAGGTGATTTATGCAGGTGGGAAAAGTGTAGGCGAGTAGTAATTTAGGCCACCTGATGTTAAACATAGGAGGTGGTCATTAAGGCCACCTCAGGTGATATTTTTATTGTTACCAAAATGGGTTCTAGATGATTTATGGAGCCAGGTAAAGGTCCGAGGTGTTGATTTAGGCAACCTGAGCTAATATTTTTATTTTTGCTAAGAACGGTTTCCATGTAATTTATAGAGCCAGAATAAAAGATCTGTGGTGGTCATTTAGTCCAACTGAGGTGATGTTTTTATTATTGCCAAAAACAGGTTACAGGTGATCTAAATGATGACTTCCTGCCTTTTACTCCAACTCATAAATCACCTGGATCCCATTTTGGCAAAATAGAAATGTCACCTCAGGTTGTCGTAATGACCACCCCCAACCTGATTTATGGAAGCAAAGTGAAAGGTCTGCAGTGGTGTTTTATAGAAACATAGAAACATAGAATTTGATGGCAGATAAGGACCGCATGGAACACCCAGTCTGCCCATTTCCTACCTAATGAATAAGCTGTAGATCCTAGTTAACACAGCCTACTTCTTCCTACCCCACCCTCTAGAATTGCCTTATGACTGTCCCATGCATGCCTGAATTCCACCACTGTTTTGACTCCACAACCTCCGAAGGCAGTTCCATGCATTCACAACCCTGTTCTGAAAAATACTTCTTAAATTACCTCTGAGCTGCCCTCCCATCTTCAAATTGTGCCCCCTTGTTCTTGCACACCTCTTTTTTGAAAGATGCTACCCTCTAGACTTTGTTGATTCCTTGAGGTACTTGAAAGTTTCTATCATGTCCCCCTCTCCCTCCTTTCCTTGAGGCTATACATATTAAGCTCCTTAAGTCTCTCTTCATATGTCTTCCTGTGCAGACCCGCACCATTTTAGTCCCTCCTCTGGACAGCTTCCATCCTGTCTATGTCTTTGTGGAATTTGTGTCTCCAGAACTGCATGCAGTACTCCAGATGGGTCTCACCAGCTGTCTGTACAGAAGGATAATAACTTATTGTTTTCTACTAGTGATACCTCTCCTATGCATCTCAGTATTCCCCAGCCCTCCTTGCTGCCCTCTCCATTGCTTGCCCACCTCTAGGTCATCTGATATAATTACCCCAGGTCCTTTTCATTTCTGTTGTTGTTAGTATCTCACCCCTATTGTGTACTCTTGCCCTGGGTTTTTGTTTCCCAGGTGCATTACCTTGCACTTCTTAGCATTGACTCTAAGCTGCCATACATTTGTCCATTCCTCAAACCTTGCAGTCCCTTCTCATCCTTTCCACCCCACCTTGTGCATCAACTCTGTTGCAGATCTTTGTGTCATCTGCAAAGAGACATACTTTTCCTTCCAGTCCTCTGCAATGTCGTTAGAAGACATTGAAGAGGACCGGTCCTAATACTGAACCCTGCGGTACCCCACTAGTAACCCCCTTTCTTCAGAGTGACTCCATTTACTATTACTCTCTGTGTCCTATTCTCCAGCCAATTCTTTACCCAGGCCGTCATCTTGGGACCCACCCAAGGCTGGCTAACTTGTACATTAATCTTTGTGTGGGACTGTGTCAAATGCCTTGCTAAAGTCTGGGTTGGCCATGTCTACAGCCCCTCCCTGATCTACCACTTTGGTCACCCAGTCAAAGAAATCTATCAGATTCATCTGGCATGACCTTCCTGCTGTGAATCCATGCTACCTTGGGTTCTGTGCCCCTCTGGCCTCTAGATATTCAACAATTCTTTCCTTCAGAAGTGATTCCATCATTTCCCTATCACTGAGGTTAAACTAACAGGTCTGTAGTTTCCTGCTTTTGCCTTGCTCCCACTTTTGTGAAGGGAATCACATCTGTCCTCCTCCAGTCCTCGGTACTACCCCATCCTCCCATGATTTGTTAAAGAGGGTAGTCAGTGGTGTCACTAGTTCTACCCTTAGTTCTTTTAGAATTCTGGGATGGATCCCATCAGGCCCCATTGCTTTGTCCACCTTCAGTTTTAAGAGTTCTTTCAGAACCCTTTCTTCTGTAAATGGGCTGGTATCAACTTCTGTATCCAGTGTTTCTACTGTTTGTTTTAGGTACCTCCCTCTTCATTTGTAAATACTGAGCAAAAATATTTGTTTAGTATCTCTGCCTTATCACAGTCATCCTCTGCCCACCCCCATTAAGCCTTGCTATCACTCCCTTGGTCTTCCTTTGCTCCCTGATGTACCTATAAAAGGTTTTATGCCCTTCTTAACTGAGTTGGCTATCTTTTCCTCGGTTTGGGCCTTTGCTGTTCTGACTGCCTTCCCAGCTTCCTTTTGCTTTAACTGATACAGTTCTCTGTCCTGCTCCTTCTGTGATTCCTTGTACTTCCTGAATGCTTTCTTTTTCTCTTGAACCTTCACTGCCACTTCCTTTGAGAACCATAGTGGTTTCTTACATTGTTTCATTTTGTTTATTTGCTTCACACAAAGGCTTGTTATCTCTGTGATGGCAGTTTTTATTATTCCCCATTGTTCTTCCACCCTCCTTCCTGCCCATTTGCTAGTGCATTCCTTAGGCACTCACCCATTTTAGCAAAGTCAGCCCTCCTAAAGTCCAGTACTTTTGCCTTTGTATGGCTTGACTCTATTGCTGTGTTTATTGCTTGAACCATACTTTTAGATGGTCACTGGTTCCCAGATAGCTACCCACTTCTACATCTGTGATCCTCTCTCCATCTCCATTTGAGAGAACCAGGTCTAAGATTGCTCCTCTTGAGTGGGCTTCAATACTAGTTGTCTAAGGCATGCCCCTGTAGGGCATCTAGAATAACCCCACTCTTCAAAGTGGCTGCTGCAACTGCACTCCAGTTAACATCCAGCATATTCAGAACACCCATCAGCAATATCTCCCCTTTTCTGCCATTCTAAGTATACTTTCTATCATTTCCTTGTCCATTTCCTCCCCTGAGAATGGGGTCTGTATACAACCCTGTATGCGGATTATGGTGCCATTGCCGGTCTCCAAATTTACCCACAGTGCTTCTTCTCCTCCCTGTTTACCCTTTTGTTCTGTTGCTTTGATTCCTTCCCTTATGTAAAGAGCTACTCCTCCTCCTCTTTACCCTCCCCATCCCTCCTGTAGATAGTGTATCCTGGTATGCTTATGCCCCAGTCATGGTTTTGTGTGTACCATATCACCTCAGGTGTCTTAAACGGCTGCCATGGATCTTTTATCCAAACTATAGATATCAACTGGAACTGATTTTATGCAAAAATAAAATTGCACCTCAGCTGACTTTAACAACCACTGCAACCTTTTCACAATGACTTCATAGATCACCTGGAACCCATTTGTGCAAAGAAAACAATATTACCCCAGGTGGCCTAAATGATCACTGCCTACCTTTACTGCATAAATCACCTGAAACCCATTTTGCCAAAATAATATATAGTAAATGATGCAAACAATATATCATTGATGGCAACAAATAAACATATCACCATAATGGACCTTTACCTTTGCTCCATACATAACTTAGAACCCATTTCTGGTAAAAATAAAAATATTACTTCAAATGGCCTAAAAGACCACTGCATACCATTCAGCCTGGCTCAGAGATCACCTGGAACCATTGCTGGCAAAATTAAAATATCACCCATTGTGGTCTAAAGGTCCATTGCAGACTTATCCAGTTCCATACATCACCTGAAACCAATTTTTAGTAAAAATAAAATATCACCACTGCTGTCCTAAATGTCCACAGCACATCTATTTCTCCAGATCCATAAATTACCTGGAACTCATTTTGCTAAAAAATAAAACTGTCACATCAAGCGTCCAATATTTTCATGTTTGCCAAAAGTGGTTCCAGGTGACCTATGGAGCCAGGGTGAATGGCATACAGTGGTCATTTAGGCCAACTGAGGTAATATTTTTATTTTTACCAAAACAGGGTTCAGGTTATGTATGTAGCAAGGGTAAAAGGTCCTTTATGCCACCTGAGGTGATATTTTCATTTGTTGCCAAAAATGGGTTTCAGGTGATCTATGGAGCCAGATTCAGAGTTCCTCAGTGTTTGTTTAAGCCACCTAAGGTGAAATTTACATATTTGTTGAAAATGGGTTCCAGGGATTTGTGAAGCTGGGGTGAATGGTCTGAGGTTGTCCTTTAGGCCACCTGAGGTGATATATTTATTTCTGCCAAAAATGCATTTCAGGTGATTTATGGATTGGGGTGAAAGGTAGGCAGTGATAATTGAGGCCACCTGAGGTTAAAGGCAGGTGGTGGTCATTAAGGCCACCTGAAGTGATAATTTTATTTTTGCCAAAATTAGATCCAGGTGATCTATGGAGTAATTGTGAAAAGTCCACAATGGTTGTTTAAATCACCTGAAGTGAAATTTTAGTTTTGCAAACAATGGATTCGATGTGATATCTGGAGCTGAGGTGAAATGTCCACAGTGGTCATTTAAGCCACATGAGGTGATATTTTTATTTTTTTAAAAGTGGGTTGCATATGATTAATGGAGCTGGTGTGAAAGGTCTGAGGTTATTGTTTCACCACCTGAGGTAATATTGGTACTTTTCCCAAACTAGGATCTGGGTAATAAATGTATCCAGAGTAAAATATCTGCAGTGATCATTTAGGCCACCTGAGGTGATTTTTATTTTTGCTAAAATTTGTTCCAGGTGATATGAATCTGGGGTAAAAGGTCTGTGGAGGTCATTTAGGCCACATGATGTGATATTTTTAGTATTTGCCAAAAACATAGCTGATCTCCGGAGCCTGGTTTAAAGTTTCTTCGTGGTTCTTTAAGCCACCTGAGTTAAACATTTTATTTATTTCAAAATGGGTTTTGGTGAGTTAAATAACTTGAGTGAAAGATCAACGATGGTTATTTATTCCACCTGAGATGATTTTTTTCCAAAAGAATTCTAGGTGATTGATGGAGCTGGTATACGAGGTCCAAAGTGGTCATTGAGGCCACCAGAGGTGATATGTTTTGTTGTTGCCAAAATGTGTTTTAGATAATTTATCGAGGTGAGGTAAAAGATCCACAGTAGAGCTTAAGACCACCAGGTGTGCTATTCTTATTTTGCAAAATTGATTTCAGGTGATCTATGGAGCCATGGTGAATGTGATGCAGTTGTTGTTTGGGCCACTGAGGTGAAATTTTATTTCTGCCAAACTGGGTTCAAGGTGATCTATGGAAACATTGTGGAAGGTTGGAGGTATTTGTTTTGGACACCTGATGTGACATTTTTATTTTTACTTAAAATATGTTCCAGGTAATTAATGATCTGGAGTAAAAGATCTGCAGTGGTCATTTAGGCCACCAGAAGTGATATTTTTTACTAATAATTGGTTCCATGTTATGTATGGAGCAGGGGTAAAGGTCATTTATGCCATCTGAGGTGATAGTATTTTTGCCATAAATGGGTTTCAGGTGATATATGAGCCAGATTCAAAGTTCCTCAGTGGTTGTTTAAGACACCTGAGGTGAAATTTATATATTTGCTGAAATGGGTTCCAGGTGATTTATGGAGTCATTGTGAAAAGTCCACAATGGCTATTTAAGCCACCTGAGTTGAAATTTTATTTTTGCAAACAATGGATTCCAGGTGATATCTGGAGCTGAGGTAAAATGTCCATGGTGGTCATTTAAGCCACCTGAGGTTATAGTTCTTATCTTTGCCAACAATAGTTTCAATGTGATATTATGGAGTAATAAGTCCAGTGTGGTCATTTAGACCACCTGAGGTGATATCATTCTTTACCAAAAATAGGTTCAGTTGATTTATGGCACTGGGGTAAAAGGTTCAGAGTGAACTTTCAAGACACGAGGATGATATTTTAATCATTTGCCACAAATGGGTTCCAGATAACATGTGGAGCTTGGGTGAATGGTATGAGGTGGTTGTTTTGGCCACCTGAGGTGAAATTCTTATTTTGCCAAAGCTGTGTTCAAGGTGATCTATGGAAACATTGTGAAAGGTCTGAGGAGTTTGTTTGGACACCTGATGTGACATTGTTATTTTACAATAATGGATTCCAGGTAATTTATGGATCTGGAGTAAAAGATATGCAGTGGTCATTCAGAGCACCAGAGATTATGATTTTCTTTTACTAAAAATTGGTTCCAGGTGATTTATGGAGCCAAGAAGAATGGTCTGCGTGTAGTCATTTAGGCCACTGGATTTGACTGTCACAGGAACTTCCTGTTTGGCAGTAGGAAGGAAGGATCATAGAGAAACATTGGTTTTGTCAACCCTAAAGGAAAAAGATATCTCCTCTCGCCTCCTAGCTGCTGGTGGTCTGACACTAAGGAAGGACGAAGGAGGCTACTGAAGAATATAGGAAGTTACTGTCCCAGAACAGGAAGGGTGAGAGTAAGCATGCAGAGAAACAGGAGAGGGGACACAAAATAATACATGATAGGGTGGTGCAGTGCAATGGCTGTGGGCGGCAGTGTTCCAGGAGACATTCTGGAGGCAGTGATGCTGCCCTATTTGCAGGCACCTCTCTAGTCTGAGGGAGGAGGTTGCCCATCTCCAAGCTGACCTGGCTAGAATTCATGAAACCTCCTCCCCACCCAGGGACCACCAGGGCCAATGCCACTACCTCAGAGGTTGCCCAGAAAGAGGAGAGGCAGGACCAGGGTGGGCTCAGGGAGGAGAGGTGGTGGAACAGAGTTGCATCCTCCAGCTGTACCTCTGCACAATTCATTTGCTCTTCTCCTGGATAGTGGTTCCTCTCCAGAGGCACCTGCAGTGGAGACCAAGGAGGATGCTGGGAACCTTCACAAAGGAGACCCACAGGAGGGTGGCATGAGACCCCACAGGGAAGGAAACAACTCCTGGTGGGGGACTCAATCATTAGGTTATACTGTACTGACCTATACTGGTGCGATGGTCTGCATCTGTCCAGGGAAGGGAACCAGGATCCTAGGTGAGAGGTTTAAATGCTTCATTGGCAAGCATTTAAACTAACCAAGGGGAGGCACTGAAAAGACAGGAAATCCCAGCCTCCCCCAAAACAACAGTAATTAGTGAGGTAAACACCAAGGTAGAGAAGTCATTAGGAGCAGGCCAGAAGTAAATGTAAAAAGGCAAAGGCAGTAAGGACAGGAATGGGGCTAAAAGGAAGGCCATCAAAAGTGGAGGGTGATGAGTACCAATGCCCATAGTTTGTGTAACAAGCTCCCTGAACTAGTGGCCTTGATGGAAGAGGGTTGCCTGGATATTGTGGCAGTCACAGAAACATGGTACACAGAGAACCATGACTGGGATGTCAACATACCGGATAAACAATCTACAGGAGGGACAGGGAGGTAAAAGAGGAGAAGGAGTAGCTCTTTATGTGAAGGAAGGGATCAAAGCAACAGAACTAAAAGACTAAACAGGGAGCAGATGAGACACTCTGGGTCACCCTGGAGGCAGGAAATGGCACCACAATCCACATGGGGTTTGTATACAGACCCCCATCTCGGGGAGGGAGGGAATGGACAAGGAAATGATAGAAGACTTCCTTAAATGGCAGAAAAGGGAGATATTGTTGATGGTGGACCTGAATATGCCAGATGTTAACTGAAGCAATTTTGCTGCAGGCACATCCAAGAGCAGGGTCATTCTTGATGCCCTACAGGGGCATGATTCAGACAGCTAGTAGTGGAACCCACTCAGGAGGGAGCAATCTTAGACCTGGTACTCTCAAATGGGGATGGAGAAAGAATCTCAGATTTAGAAGTGGGAACAAGCGACCACCAAACAGTGTGGTTCACTATAAACACAGCCATACAAAAGCAAGAGTATTGGCCTTTAGGAGGGCTGACTTTGGGAAATGAGAGAGTGCCTCAGAAAAGCACTAGCAAACAGGCAAGAAGGAGGGTGGAGGAACAATGGAGAGTAATCAAAACAGCCATCACAGAGGCAACAAGCCTTTGTGAAAAGTAAATCAACAAAAACACAATGAAGGAAAAAAGCGCTATGGTTCTCAAAAGAGATGGCAGGGAAGGTTAAGGAGAAATGGATAGCATTCAGGAAATATAAGGAAACACAGAAGAAGAAGGACAGAGAACTTTATCAGTTAAAGCAGAAAGAGGCTGGGAAGGCAGTGAGACTAGCAAAGGCCCAAACCGAGGAAAGGAAAGCCAGCTCTGTTAAGAAAGGGGATAAGACCTATTAATGGTACATTAGGGAGTGAAAAAGACCAAAGGAGGGATACTGAGGCTTAATAAAGGGAGGAAATGTGGGTAGAGGTGACAATGAAAAGCAGGATACTGAACGAATATTTCTGCTCAGTATTCACAAAGGAAGAGGAGGGAGTTACCTAAACCAAACAAGAGAAACACTCTGAAGACTAGGGTCGATACCAGTCCATTTACAGAAGAAAGGGTTATGAGAAAAGATAATAAACTTGAAGGTGGACAAAGCAATGGGGCCTGATGGTATTCACCCAAGAATTCTAAAAGAACTAAGGGTAGAACTAATGACACCGCTGACTACTGTCTTTAACAAATCATGGGAGGATGGGGTAGTACCTGAGGACTGGAGGAGGGTGGATGTGATTCCTCTTCACAAAAGTGGGAGCAGGACAGAGGCAGAAAACTACGACCAGTTAGTTTGACCTCAGTGGTAGGTAAAATGATGGAATCACTTCTGAAGGAAAGAATTGCTGAGTACCTAAGAGGCCAGTGGGCACAGGACCCAAGGCAGTATGGATTCATGATGGGAAGGTCATGTCAGATGAATCTAATAGATTTCTTTGACTGGGTGACCAAAGTAGTAGACCAGGGAGGGGCTGTGGACATGGCTTACCTAGATTTTAGCAAGGCATTTGATACAGTCCCACACAAAAGATTAATATATAAGTTAGCCAGCCTTGAGTGGGTCCCAAGGTGGTAGCCTGGATAAAAATTGGCTAGACAACAGGACACAAAGGTAGTAGTAAATGGAGTCCACAGTGAAGAAAGGAGGGTTATTAGTGGATACCGCAGGGTTCAGTACTAGGACTGGCCCTTTTAATGTCTTTATAAGTGACATTTCAGAGGAACTGGAAGGAAAAATATGTCTCTTTGCAGATGACACAAAGATCTGCAACAGGATTGATACACCAGATGGAGTGGAAAGGATGAGAAGGGACTTGGCAAGGTTTGAGGAATAGTCAAATGCATGGCAGCTCAGATTCAATGCAAAGAGATGCAAGGTAATGCATCTGGGAAACAAAAGCCCAGGGCAAGAGTACACAATGGGGGTGAGATACTGACAACAGTAAAATGGAAAGGGACCTGGGGGTAATTATATCAGATGATCTAAAGGTGGGCAAGCAATGGGAGAAGGCAGTAAGGAAGGCTGGGGGATATTGGGATGCATAGGGAGAGGCTTCAATAGAAGAAAACAGGAAGTTGTAATCCTCTGTACAGACAGTTGGTGAAACCCCATCTGGAGTACTGTGTGCAGTTTGGAGACCCCATCTCCGCAAGTGACATAGACAGAGTGGAGGCTGTCCAGAGGAGGGCAACAAAATGGTGCAGGGTCTGCACCAGAAGACATCTGAAGAAAGACTAAAGGAGCTTAATATGTAAACCCTTGAGGAAAGGAGGAGAGGGGACATGATAGAAACTTTCAAGTATGTCAAGGGAATCAACAAGTCCAAGAGGGTGGCATCTTTCAGAAAAAGAGATGTGCAAGAACAAGGGGCACAATTTGAAGATAGAGGGGGACGGCTCAGAGGTAATGTGGAGAAGTATTTTTCACAGAGAGGTTGTGGTTGCATGGAACAGCCTCCCTGAGGAGGTTGTGGAGTCAAGAACAGTGGGGAATTCAAGAATGCTTGGGACAGACATAAGGCAGTCCAAGTGGGGGTAGGAGGAAGTAAGCTGTTGGTTAATTAGGATCTGCAGCTTATCTGTTAGTAGGAAAATGGGCAGACTAGGTGGGCCAAGCAGTCCTTATCTGCCATCAGATTCGATGTTTCTATGTTTCTATGTTTACCTGGTGTGACATTTTATTCATTTTTGGCCAGTAATTTGTTCCAGGTGGATGAAAGGTCTGCAGTGGACCTTTAGGCCACAGGAGTGATATTTTCTTTTTGCCAAAATGGTTCCAGGTGATCTATGGAGCAAGGAGAATGGTATGCAGTGGCCATTTAGGCCACCTGAGGTAACAGATTTATTTTTACAAAAATAGGTTCCAGGTTATGTATGGAGCAAGAGAAAAGGTCCTTTATGCCACATGAGGTGATATTTTTATTTATTGCCATAAATGGGTTTCAGGTGGTCCTATGGAGCCATATTCAAAGTTCCTCAATGATTGTTTAGGCCGCCTGAGGTGAATTTTACATATTTGATGAAAATGGGTTGCAGGGATTTATGAAGCTTGGGTGAAAGGTCTGAGCTTGTCATTTAGGCCACCTGAGGTGAAATATTTATTTTGCCAAAAATGCATTTCAGGTGATTGATGGGATTTGGGTAAAAGGTAAGCAGTGGTCATTTGGGCCACCTTAAGTGATATTTTAATTTTGCAAAAATGGGTTCCTGATGATCTATGGAGTAGTTTTGAAAAGCCCTCGATGGTAGTTTAAGCCACCTGAAGTGACATTTTATTTTTGAAAACAGTGGATTCCAGGTGATATCTGGAGCTGAGGTGACATGTCCACAGTTGTCGTTTAAGCCACATGAGGTGATATTTTTAGTTTTTAAAAGTGGGCTGCAGGTGATTAATGGAGCTGGTGTGAAAGGTCAGAGGCTGCTGTTTGGCCACCTGAGGTGATATCTGTATTTTTCAAAAACTGGGATCCAGGTAATTAATGCATCCAGAGTAAACGATCTGCAGTGGTCATTTAGGCCACCTGAGGAGATTTCTTTTGCTAGAATTTATTCAGGTGTTATGAATCTGGGGTGCAAGGTCTGTGGAGGTCATTTAGAGCACATGAGATGATATTTTAGTTTTGATAAAAACATGCTCCAGATGATCTATGAGTCTGGTTGAAAGTTTCTTCATTGTTCTTTAAGCCACCTGAGTAGAATTTTGTTATTTGTTTCAAAAATGGGATTTTGGTGAGTTAAATAGCTGGAGTGAAAGATCAGTGGTGGTCGTTTATTTCACCTGAGGTGTTTTTATTTTTGCCAAAAATGGTTTCTAGGTGATTGATGGAGCTGGTGTAAAATGTCCAAAGTGGTCATTGAGGTCACCTGGGGAAATTTTAAGTTTTGCACATAATGGGTTTCAGGTGACATATGGAGCATGTGAAGGATCTGTGGTTTACATTTATGCTACCTGATGTCACATATTTATTTTGGCAAAAACAGGTTTCCAGGTGATTTATTGGGTAAAAGTTAGGCAGTGGTCATTTAGCCACCTTAGTTAATATTTTATTTTGCCACACATGGATTCCAGGTCATCTCTGGAGTCATTGTGAAAGGTTGCAGTTGTTGTTTAGGCCACATGAGGTGAAATTTTAATTTTTGCCGATTGATACATTGTGAAGGTCAGAGGTGTCTGTTTAGGACACCTGATGTGATATTTTATTTTTACTTAAAATAGGTTCCAGGTAATTAATGATCTGGAGTAAAAGATCTGCAGTGGTCATTTAGGCCACCAGAAGTGATATTTTAATTTTACTAAAAATTGGTTTCATGTTATATATGGAGCGGGGTAAAAGGTCATTTATGCCATCTGAGGTGATATTTTATTTTTGCCATAAATGGGTTTCAGGTGATACATGGATCCAGATTCAAAGTTCCTCAGTGGTTGTTTAAGACACCTGAGGTGAAATTTATATATTTGGTTAAATGGATTCCAGGTGATTTCTGGAGTCATTGTGAAAAGTCCACAATGGCTGTTTAAGCCACCTGAGTTTAAATTTTTATTTTGCAAACAATGGATTCCAGGTGATATCTGGAGCTGAGGGAAATGTCCATGGTGGTCATTTAAGCCACCTGAGGTTATAGTTCTTATTTTTGCCAACAATAGTTTCAATATGATATTATGGAGTAATAAGTCCAGTGTAGTAATTTAGGCCACCTAGAGGTGATATCATTGCTTTACCAAAAATAAGTTTCCAGTTGATTTATGGTGCTGAGGTAAAGGGTCAAATGAAGCACGTTCAAGACACGAGGATGATATTTTAATTTTTGCCAAAATGGGTTCCAGATAATGTGCGGAGCTTGGGTGAATGGTACAAGGTGGTTGTTTTGGCCACCTGAGGTAAAATCTTATTTTGCCAAAGCTGTGTTCAAAGTGATCAATGGAAACATTGTGAAGGTCTGAGGAGTTTATTTTGGTCACCTGATGTGACATTGTTATTTTTACAAAATGGGTTCCAGGTAATTTATGGATCTGGAGTAAAAGATCTGCAGTGGTCATTTAGGGCACCAGAGATAATGATTTTCTTTTACTAAAATTGGTTCCAGGTGATTTATGGAGCTGAGGAGAATGGTCTGTGGTAGTTATTTAGGCCACCTGGGGTACATTTCTATTCATTTTTGGTCAGTAATTTGTTCCAGGTAATTTATGGCACCTGGATGAAAGGTCTGCAGTGGACCTTTAGGCCACTGGGGTGATATTTTCTTTTTGCCAAAAACGGTTTCAGGTGATCTATGGAGAAAGGGAGAATGGTATGCAGTGGCCATTTAGGCCACCTGAGGTAACAGATTTATTTTTACCAAAATGGGTTCCAGGATATGTATGGAGCAAGGGCAAAGGTCCTTTATGCCACCTGAGGTGATATTTTTATTTATTGCCATAAATGGGTTTCAGGTGATCTATGGAGCCAGATTCAAAGTTTCTCAATGGTTGTTTAGGCTGCCTGAGGTGAACTTTACATATTGCTGAAAATGGGTTGCAGGGGATTTATGAGCTTGGTTAAAAGCTAGGCGGTGGTCATTTAGGCCACCTAGAAATGATAATTTAATTTTTGCCAAAATGGGTTCCTGGTGATCTATGGAGTAATTGTGAAAAGTCTGCAATGGTAGTTTAAGCCACCTGGCGTGACATTTTATTTTTGAAAACAGTGGATTCAGGTGATATCTGGAGCTGAGGTGTCATGTCCACAGTGGTTGTTTAAGCCACGTGAGGTGATATTTTTAGTTTTTTAAAAAGTGGGCTGCAGGTGATTAATGGAGCTGGTGTGAAATGTCAGAGGTTGCTGTTTGGCCACCAGAGGTGATATTGTATTTTTCAAAACCTGGGATCCAGTTAATTAATGTATCCAGAGTAAAAGATCTGCAGTGGTCATTTAGGCCACCCGAGGAGAGTTCTCTTGCTAAAATTAGGTTCCAGGTGTTATGAATCTGGGGTTCAAGGTCTGTGGAGGTCATTTAGACCACATGAGGTGATATTTTTAGTTTTGATAAAAGCGTGCTCAGCTGGTCTATGGAGCCTGGCTGAAAGTTTCTTCATCTTTCTTTAAGCCACCTGGTAGAATTTTATTTGTTTCTAAAATGGGTTTTGGAGTGTTAAATAGCTGGAGTGAAAGATCAACAGTGGTTGTTTATTCCACCAGAGGTGTTTTTATTTTTGCCAAAATGGTTTCTAGGTGATTGATGGAGCTGGTGTAAAATGTCCAAAGTGGTCATTGAGGTCACCTGGGTGAAATTTAAATTTTGCACATAATGGGTTCAGGTGACTTATGGAGCATGTGTCAAGGATCTGTGGTTTACATTTATGCTACCTGATGTCATATATTTATTTTGGCAAAAGCGGGTTTCAAGTGATTTATGGGGTAAAAGTTAGGCAGTGGTAATTTAGGCCACCTCAGATAATATTTTATTTTTGCCACAAATGGGTTCCAGGTGATCTATGGAGCCATTGTGAAAGATTGCAGTGGTTGTTTAAGCCAGCTGAGTGAAATTTTATTTTGCATAAAATCAATTCCAGTCGATAGCTATAGTTTGGGTGAAAGGTCCATGGCAGCCGTTAAGACACCTGAGGTGATATTTTCAGTTTTGAAAAAGTGGGTTATAAGTGACTAATGGAGCTGGTGTAAATGGTCTGAGGTTGTCATTTAGGCCACCTGAGGTGATATTTGTATTTTGCAAAAATGGGTTCCAGGTAATTAATGGATCCAGAGTAAAGGATCTGCAGTGGCCATTTAGGCTAGGAGAAGTAATATTTTATTTTTACCAGAAATTGTTTCCAGGTGATTTATGGAGTCAGGGTGAAAGGTCTGCGAGGATGATTTATTCATTTTGCCAAAATGGGTTCCAGAACATTTATGGAGCTGGGTGAGAGGTCTACAGTGGACTTTTATGCTACCTGATATTATATTTATTTCCCAAAAATGCATTTCAGGTGATTAATGTGATTGTGGTAGTATGTAGGCAGTGGTCATTTAGGTCCCTGAGGTTAAATGTAGGTGGTGGTCATTTAGGCCACCTGAGGTGATATTTTAATTTTGCTAAAATGGGTTCCAGATGATCTATGGAGTCATTGTGAAAATTCAGTGATGGTTGTTTAAACCACCTGAGCTGAAATTTTTATTTTATCAAAAATTGGTTCCAGATGATCTATGGAGCCAGGTAAAAGGTTTGTAGTGGTCATTAAGACCACCTAAGGTGACCATTCTATTTTGCAAAAATGTGTACAGGTGATATATGGAGCCTGGGTAAAAGAACTGTGAAGGTGATTTAGGCCAACTGAGGTGATATGTTTATTATCATCAAAATTGGTTCCAGGTGGTCGAGGATAAAAGCTCATGTAGGCCACCTGAGGTGATATTTATATTTTGAAAAAAAAGCAGGGTTCCATGTGATCTGTGGAGTGATTATAAAAGATCAGCAGTGGTTGTTAGGCCACCTGAGGGGAAAGTTTTCTTTTGCCAAAATGGGTTCCAGATGATTTTGCAGCTGGGGTGAAATGTCCACGGTAGTGGTTTAGGCCACCTGAGGAGTTATTTTTATTTTTCCAAAAATGTGTTCCAGATGATTTATGGACCCAGTGTGAAAGGTACACAGTGGTCCTTTAGGCCACCTAGGAAATATTTTATTGTTGCCCGAAATTGTTTCAAGAGTTTGATGGAGCCCTGCAAAAGGGCTGTGGTGGTCAGTTATGACACCTGAAGTGATATTTTATTTTTGTCAGAAATGGATAAAGGAGATTTATTTAGGCAGGTAAACTTCCAATTGTGGTCCTTTGGGCTTCTTGAACTGATATTTTCATTTTGGCAGAAATGGGTTCCAGGTGATTTATAGAGCCAGGTTAAAGGTCCATTGTGGTCCTTTAGGCCACCAGAGGTAATATATTTGATTTCTGCAGGTGCACGCAGAACATTCATTCTGGCTTCATAAATTACATAGCACCCATTTTTCTACAAAAATAAAAGTACCAGGTGGTCTACATGTTCACAGTTGACCTTTCACCCTGGCTCTATTAGTTGTGGCAAAATAAAAATATCACATCAGGTGACCTAAAGGCCACCACAGATTGCTCATTATCTCCATTAATCTACAGAAACCATTTTTGGCCAAAAATACCTCTGGTGACCTAAATGATCACCTCCTACAATCTACCCTGCCTTCATAAATTGCAAAAATGGGTTCTAGTTGATTTATGGAACAGGGTGAGAGATCTGCTTTTACATTGATGCTACCTGATGTGATATATGTATTTTGCCAAAAATGGGTTTCAGATGATTTATGGGGTTTGGGTAAATGGTAGGCAGTGATCATTTAGGCCACCTGAGGTGATATTTTTATTTTTGTCAGAGATGGGTTCTGGTGATCTTAGGAGTCATTGTGAAAGGTCCGCAGTGGTTGTTTAAGCCACCTCCGGTGAAATTTTTATTTTGTAAAAATCAGTTCCAGTTGCAATCATCAGTTGGGATTAAAAGTAAATGTCATCCTTTTAAGACACCTGAGGTAATATTTTAGTTTTTCAAAAGTGGGTTATAAGTGACTAATGGAGCCAGTGTAAAGGTCTGAGGTTGTAGTTTAGGCCACCTGAAGTGATATTTGTATTTTTGCCAGAAATATGTTCCAGGTAATTTATGGATCCAGGTGAACAATCTGCAGTGGCCATTTAGGCCAGGAGAGGTGATGCAGATCTTTACTCTGGATCCATGAATTACCGGGAGTCTATTGTGTCAAAGGTGGCTGCATCAGCCTTGCGCCATACAAATGGCAGTGCCATGACACACATCACTACTCTCAAAGAAAATGAAGCAGACTACACCTGTGGGAATTTCAAAACTGCACCACTGACACCAAACCATCAGCTGCTAGACCAGCCAGAGTTGGTCTAAGTGACACCAGACCATATAAAGAGACGCAAAGCAGGTCATCAGATCTGACTATGCCAATATTAAGGGCCGGTATTCTCCTGCAGGACAAGTTTAGAACATTTAGGGACTAAGTTTTGACCATTTCATCTCTAATGGTTTTACTTAGCTTGCATCATTCTTGTCCTTGGCGTCATTTGTTTGACTCAGCTTGCACCATTTATACTCGGTTTGCACCATTTTACTCAGTTTGCACCATTTTTCTACTTGGCCCTTATTTTCATTCCTTGAGTCATTTTTCTGACTTAACAAGTGCCATTTCTGATTCAACTTGCATCATTTATTTTGGTGCAGCTTGTGTCGTTCCCATCCTTACACCATTGAGTTGATGTAGTGGACCTCTTACATCAGTTTGGGGACTTTGTCACACAGAACTCTTTTATTGCAAAATATGGCACACAGTAATTTGTGCACCAAGATCTGATTCAAGCAGGTTGTTTGAGGTAGCTTGTGAGGAGCTAAGGGCCCTTTGGAAAATCTGGCTCCTAATCTCATTTCTAGATATCACCTGGAATCCACTGTTTGCAAAATAAAATTTCACTTCAGGTGGCTTAAACAACCATCATGGACTTTTCGCAATTACTCCATAGATCACCTGGAACCCATTTTTGGCAAAAATAAAATGTCACTTCAGGTGGCCTAATGACCACCATTTACCTTTAACCTCAATTGGCCTAAATGACCACTGCCAACTTTTACCCCAATCCCATCAATCACCTGAATTGTGTTTTGGCAAAATAAATATATCACCACAGGTGGCATAAATTACCCTTTACCTTGGCTCCATACATATTCTGGAACCCATTTTGCAAAAATCAAATATTACCTCAGGTATTAAAATGACTACTGCATACCATTCACCCTGGCTCAATAGATCACCTGGAACCATTTTGCCAATAACGAAAATATCATCCCTGGTGGCCTAAAGGTCGACTGCAGACCTTTTATCCAGGCTCCATAAATCATATGGAACTTATTTTTGGCAATCAATGAATACAAATGTCACTGCAGGTGGCCTAAAGGACCACCAAAGCCCTTTCACCTCAGCTCCATAAATCACCTGGAATCGTTTTTGCAAAAATAAAAATTTTCCCTCAGGTGACTTTAAAACCCTTTGTGGACTTTTGACAGTGACCCCATAAATCACCTAAAACCTGTTTTGCCCCCAAAATATATGACATCAGGTAGCATAAATGTAAACCACAGATCTTTCACTCTTGCTCCATAAGTCACCTGGAACCCATTTTGTGCAAAATTAAAATTTCCCCAGGTGACCTAAATGATCACGGCATCACATTCACTCAATAGATCACCTGGTACCCATTTTGGCAAAAATAAAAATAGCAACCCTGGTGGCCTCAATGACCACTGGCAATTTACAGCAGCTCCATCAATCACCTAGAAACAATTTTTGGCAAAAATAAAAAATAACCTCAGGTGGAATAAGCGACCTCCGTTGATTATTCACTCCAGCTATTTAACTCACCAAAACCCATTTCTGAAACAAATAAAAATTACAGCGCGGGTGGCTTAAAGAACCTTGAAGAAACTTTAAACCATTCTCCATAGATCAACTGGAGCACGTTTTGGAAAAACCTCATTATATCACCTCATGTGGCCTAAATGACCTCCAAAGACCTTTTACCCCAGGTTCCATATCACCTGGAGCAAACTTTAGCAAAAGAAAAGCACCTCACATGGCCTAAATGACCACTGCAGATAATTTACTCTGGATACATTAATTACCTGGATCCTAGATTTGGGAAACATACAAATATCACTTCAGGTGGCCAAACAACAACCTCAGAACTTTCACACCAGCTCCATTAATCACCTGCAACCCACTTTAAAAAACTAAAATATCACCTCACATGGCTTAAACAACCACTATGGATATTTCACCTCAGCTCCAGATATCACCTCAAATCCACTGTTTGCAAAATAAAATATCACCCTGGTGGCCTAAATGACTATCGCAGACCTTTCAACTCAGCTCCATAAATCACCTAGAAATTTTTTAGCAAAATAAAACATTACATCTGGTGGCCTAAATGATCACTGCAGATCTTTTACTCCAGATCCATAAATTACCTGGAACCCATTTTCATAAAAAAAAAATGTCAAATCGTTGTCCAAAACAAACTCCTCAGACCTTCACAATGTTTCCATAGATTACCTTGAACACAGTTTTTGCAAAAATAAAATTTCACCTCAGGTGGCCTACATGACCACCTTGTACCATTCACCCTAGCTGAGATTACCTAGAACCCATTTTGGGAAAAAATTAAAATATCACTCCTTGTGTCTTAAATGTTCACTGTGGACCTTTTACCCCAGTGCCATGATTCAATTGGAACCTATTTTTGGTAAAGAAATGATACCACCTTAGGTTGCATCCACTGGACCTTTACTGCCTAATATCACCTTAAAACCATTTTTGCAAAAATAAGAACTATAACCTCAGGTTGCTAAATGAACACCATGGACATTTCACCTCAGTTCCAGATATCACCTGTAATCCATGGTTTGCAAAAATAAAACATTTAACCCCAGGTTGCCTGAATGAGCACCATATCTTCACAGATTATCTGGAGCCCATTTTTGGCAAAAAATGCCAGAGGTTGTGGATGCATGGAACAGCCTCCCTGAGGAGGTCATGGAGTCAAGAACAGTGGGGGACTTCAAGAATGCATGGGACAGGCATAAGGCAGTCCTAGGGGTGGGTAAGAGGAAGTAAGCTGTTGACTTACTAGGATCTGCAGCTTATCTGTTAGGTAGGAAAATGGGCAGACTAGGTGGGCCAAGAGATCCTTATCTGCCGTCAAAGTCTATGTTTCTATGTCTAAATAAAAAATCACTTTGGTTATAAAAGTTCACTGTGGACCTTTCACCCCAGTGTCATAACTCACATAGAACCTATTTTGGCAATTAAAATTATATCACCTCTGGTGGCCTAAATGACCACACTGGACTTTTTAGACATATTTCATAAATACCTTAAAACCATTCCTCAGCAGACCTTTCACCCTGGCTTCATAAATCACCTGGAGCCAATTTCAAGTAAAAATGAAAATATCACTCTCCTGGCCTAAATGACCGCTGTAGATCTTTAACTCTGGATCTATTTATCACCTGAAACCCATTTATGGCAAAAATAAATATATCACCTCAGGTGCCATAAATCACCTTTTACCGTTGCTCCATACATAACCTGGGACCCAATTTTAGTAAAAATGAAAATCTTAACTCAGGTGGCCTAAATCACCACTGCAAACCATTCACCCTGGCTAAATAGATCACCTGGAACCATTTTGGCAAAACTGAAAATATCACCCCTGGTGGCCTAAAGGTCCACTACAGACCTTTTATCCAGTCTCCATAAATCATCTGGAACATATTTCTGGCAAACAAGGAATACAAATATTACCCATGGCCTAAATGACCATTGCAGACCTCTTTCACCTTGGCTCCAAACTCACTTGGAACCAATTTTAGTAAAAATAAAATATCACCACTGGTGGCCTTAATGACCACTGCAGATTTTTACTCCAGATCTATAAATTACCTGGAACCCATTTTGGTAAATAAAAATGTCACATCATGTGTCCAAAAGAAACATCTCAGACCGTTCACAATGTTTCCATAGATCACCTTGAACTAGGTTTTGGCAAAAATAAAATTTTGCCTCAAGTGGCCTAAACAACAACCTCATACCATTCACCCTAGCTCCACAGATTACCTGGAACCCAGTTTTGGCAAAATGAAAATATCACCCTTGTGTCTTAAAATTTAACTGTGGAGCTTTTACCCGTGCCGAAATCAACTTATACCTATTTCTGGTAAAGAAAATTATATCACCTGAGGTGGCCTAAATGACCACACCGGATTTTTTACTCCATAGTATCACCTTGAAACTTTTGGGCAAAATAAGAACTATAACCTCAGGTGGCTTAAATAACCACTATGGACATTTCACCTCAGCTCAGATATCACCTAGAATAAATTGTTTGCAAAATGACTCCATAGATCACCTGAAACCCATTTCTAACAAAAAAATATATCACCTCAGGTGGCCTAAATAACCACTGCCTACATTTTACCCCACCTCCATAAATCACTTGGACCCCAAAGACCAACAGTGGACATTTAGGACAACTTAGTTCATATTTTCATTTTTGTCAAAAATGGGTTACAAGTGATTTATGGAGCCTAGGTAAAGGACTGAGGTCATTTAGACAAACTGATGTGATATTTGTATTTTCCCAAAATTGGTTCCAGGTGATTTATGGATGTAGGATAAAAGAAGGGTGGTCATGTAGGCCACCTGAGTGATATTTATATTTTGAAAAACAGGGTTCCAGGTGATCCGTGGAGTCATTATAAAAGGTCAGCAATGGTTGTTTAGGCCACCTGAGGTGAACATTTTATTTTTCCAAAATGGGTTCCAGATGATTTATGGAGCTGGGGTAAATGTCCATGGTGGTGGTTTAGGCCACCTGAAGAGTTATTTTTTGTTGCCAGAAAATGTTTCCAGGAGATTGATGGATCCCTGCAAAAGGGCTGTGGTTGTCATTTATGACACCTGAAGTGATATTTTATTTTTGTCAAAATGGATCCAGGAGATTGATGGAGACAGGTAAAACATCCACTGTGGTCCTTTAGGCCTCTTGAATTGATATTTTCATATTTGCCAAAAATGGGTTCCATGTGATTATAGAGAGCCAGGGTAAAAGGTCCACAGTGGTTCTTTAGGCTACCAGAGTAATATTTTTATTTTGCAGGTGCACCTGACTCCATAAATTACATGGCACCCATTTTTCTACAAAAATAAAAGTGTTACCCAGGTGGCCTAAATGTCCACAGTTTGATCCATTTACCCTGGCTCTGTGAATCACCAGGAAAAGAGTTTTGGCAAAATAAAAATATCACATCAGTTGGCCTAAATGGCCACCACAGATTATTTCCATTATCTCCATTAATCAACTGAAACCCATTTTTGGCCAAATAAAATCACCTCAGGTGACCTAAATGATCACCTCTACAGTCTACCTTTGCTATAAATCACCTGTAATCCATTTTGCTAAAATTTAACATATCTACCTCATGTGCCCAAAATGATGGAACTATGCCTTCTACCTGAGGCTCTATTAAACACCTGGAACTCATTTTGGCAAAAATAAAATATTACATGAGTGGTCTAAATGACCACCAGTGACCTTCACTCCACTCCATAATCTCCAGAAACCCATGTTTGGAAAAATAAAAATGTCACTTTAGGTGGCCTAAAGACCGCTGCCTGCCTTTTGTCCCAGCTTCATAACTCACCTAGAAGCTATTTTGGCAGAAATAAAAATATAATCTGATGTGACCTAAATAAGGCTTAAGCAAATCAGTAGCTCAACAAGTAGCACACTCACTTCTGAGGCTGAAGGTCAGATGGCTGTGGGTTGTATCCCCACAGCTGCATTGAATAGGTCTAAAGTTATTAACGTGCAAAATTTTGAGTTTAACATAGAAGTGATCGCTGAACCCTAACTATAGTGGCTTGACCACAAAACTATAATATATGGTACGGTAGTCATTTAGGTGACTTATGGAGCAGGGCTGAAAGATCTGTTATTTACATTTATGCTACCTGAGGTCATTTATTTATTTTGGCAAAAGCAGGTTTCAGGAGGAGATGAGAGACACTTTTACAAGGAAGGTGGTGGCTGGGTGGAATGCATTACCTGCAGAAGCATAATCTAGTAGTACAGTGGAGTGCTTCACAAGGGATGGGACAGGAAAAAGGGGAGAGTTAATGAAGGGAAGGGTGGAAGGAGGGCAGCTGCAGAATAAGGGTGCTAGCTGCACATTTGAGCAGACTTGATAGACCTGTAGGTGTTCATCTGCTGGCAAATTCGTATGCTTGTATGTTAGGTGATTTATGGGGTAAGGGTAGGCAGTGGTCATTTAGACCACCTGAGATAATATTTTTATTTTTGCCATAAATGGGTTCCAAGTGATCTTTGGAGTCATTGTGAAAGGTTGCAGTGGTAGTTTAAGCCAGCTGAAGTGAACATTTTATTTTGTGCATAAAATTGGTTCCAGTTGATATTTTTACTTGTGGTGAAAGGTCCATGGCAGCTATTTAAGACACCTGAGGTGATATTTAAAGTTTTGAAAAGTGAGCAGCTGTAACTGACTAATGGAGCTGGTGTAAAAGGCTGAGATTGCCATTTAGGCCACCTGAGGTTATATTTGTATTTTCGAAAATGGGTTCCAGGTAATTTATGGATCCAGAAAAAAAGATCTACAGTGGCCATTTAGGCCAGCAGAAGTAATAATTTTAGTTTTACCAGAAATTGGCTCAAGGTGATTTATGGAATCAGGGTGAAAGGTCTGCAGGGATGATATTTTCATTTTGGCAAAAATGGGTTCTATGAGATTTATGAAGCTGGGGTGAAAGGTCTGCAGTGGACTATTATGCTACCTGATGTGATATATTTATTTTTGTTAAAATGTATTTCAGGTGATTTATGTGATGGGGTAAATGTAAGCAGTGGTCATTTAGGACACCTGAGTTTAAATGTGGTGGTGGTCATATAGACCACCTGAGGTGATATTTTATTTTAGCCAGAAATGGGTTCCAGGTGATCTATGGAGTCATTGTGAAAAGTCAAGGATGGTTATTTAGGCCACCTGAGGTGAAATTTTATTTATTCAAAAATCGATTCCAGGTGATGTCTGGAGCTGAGGAGAAATGTCCACAGTAGGCATTTAAGCCACCTGACGTGAAAGTTTTAGTTTTTGAAAAGTTGGTTCCAGGTAATCTGTGGAGCTAGGGTGAATAGTACGAGGTGGTTGTTTAGGCCACCTGAGGTGATATTTTTATTTTGCCAAAACTGGGTTCCAGGTAATTTATGGATCTGGAGTAAAAGATGCAGTGGTCATTTGCACCACCAAAGGTAATGTTTTTATTTTACTAAAAATTGGTTCCAGGTGATTTATGAAGCTGAGATGTCTTTGGTAGTCATTTAGGCCACCTGGGGTGACATTTCAATTCATTATTTGCCAGAAGTGGTTCCAGGTGACTTATGGCACCTGGATAAGAGGTCTGCAGTGGACCTTTGGCCACTAGTGGTGATATTTTTATTTATTCCAAAAATGGTTCCAGGTGATTTATGGAGCCAGGTGAATGGTATGCAGTGGTCATTAGGCCACGGAGGTAATATTTTTATTTTACCAAAATGGGTTCCAGATTATGTATGGAGCAAGGGTAAAGGTATTTTATGCCACCTGAGGTGATATTTTCATTTGTTGCTATAAATGGGTTTCAGGTGATCTATGGAGCCAGATTCATAGTTCCTCAGTGGTTGTTTAGGGCCACCTGAGGTGAAATTTATATATTTGCTGAAATGGTTTGCAGGTGATTTATGAGGCTGGGGTGAAAGGTCTGAGGCTGTTGTTTAAGCCACCTGGGTGATATATTTATTTTGCCAAAAATGTATTTCAGGTGATTTATGGGATTGAGATAAAAGGTAGGCAGTGGTCATTTAGGTCACCTCAGGTTAAAGGTAGGTGGTGATCATTTAGGCCACTAGAAGTGATAATTTTATTTTGCCAAAATGTGTTCCAGGTAATCTATGGAGTAATTGTGAAACATCCTCAATTGTTGTTTTAAGCCACCGAAGTGTAATTTTTATTTTTGCAAACAGTGGATTCCAGGTGATATCGGAACTGAGGTGAAATGTCCACAGTGGTCGTTTAAGCCACATAAGGTGACATTTTAGTTTTTAAAGGTGGGTTGCAGGTGATTAATGGAGCTGGAGTGAAAGCTCTGAGGTTGTTGTTTGGCCACCTGAGGTGATATTTGTAATTTTCCCAAACTGGGATCCAGATAATCAATGTATCCAGAGTTAAAGATCTGCAGTGGTTGTTTAGGCCACGGTTTTTTTGCTAAAATTTGTTCCAGGTGATATGAACCTGGGGTAAAATGTGAAGGTCATTTAGGCCACAAGGTGATATTCTAGTTGTTGTAAAAATGTGCTCAGGTGATCTCTGGAGCCTGGTTGAAGAGTTTCTTTGTGGTTCTTTAAGCCACCTGAGGTGACATTTTTATTTTTTCAAAACTTTTTGTTGAGTTTAATAGCTGGAATGAAAGATCAGTGGTGGTCGCTTAGACCACCTGAGATGATTTTTATTTTGCCAAAATGTTTTTGACAAAATTAAAAAGCCATCAGGTGGCCTAAACCACCACCATTGATCTTTCACTCCTGCTATTTAACTCACCAAAAAATATTTTGAAAAAATATAAATTCATGTGAAGTAACTCAAAGAACCAAGAAGAAATCTCATCCAGGTCCATAGATCACCTGGAGCATGTTTGACAAAAGCTAAAACATCACCTCATGTGGCCTAAATGACCTCCACAGACATTTTATCCCAGGTTCATATCACCTGGAACACATTTTAACAAACAAAAAAATCACCAGATGGCCTAAATGATAACTGCAGAGTTTTCACGCTAGCTCCATTAATCACCTGCAACCCACTTTTCAACAACTACTTAATATCACTCACATGGCTTAAACAACCACCATGGACATTTCACCTGAACTCAATATATCACCTGGATTCCATATTTCCAAAATAAAAATTCCACCTCAGGTGGCTTAAGCAAACATCTCGTGGACTTTTCACAATGACTCCATAGATCACCTGGCACCCATTTTTGGCTAAAATAAAATTATCACCTCAGGTAGCCTAAATGACCACCACCTACCTTTAACCTCAGGTAGCCTAAATGACCACTGCTTACCTTTTACAACAATCCCATAAATCACCTCAAATGCATTTTTGGAAAATAAATATATAACCTCAGGTGGCCTAAACAACAACCTCAGACCTTTCACCCCAGCTCCATAAATCTTGGTTCTTTAAGCCACCTGAGTTGAAATTTTTATTTGTTTAAAAGGGTTTGGTGAGTTAAAAGCAGGAGTGAAAGATCAACGGAGGTCATTTATTCCACCTGAGGTTATTTTTTTTATTTTTGCCAAAAATGTTTTTAGGTGATTGATAGAGCTGGTGTAAAATGTCCAAAGTGGTCATTGAGGCCACCAGGGTTGCTGTTTTATTTGCCAAAATTCTCTGGGACAAAGATTCTTGATCCACGAAGCTGCAAATTCTTTGATTGCTAGGCGTGAACAGATGGCCAGAACCCCAATCTATGTTCGTAAAACATACATATAAATTTTTCCTTTGACTTATAATGGAACTTAAAAGTGGCATAACCTTTGAATGTCATAATATTTTTCACCAAACAAAAAGTGTCATGTCTGGCACCAAAACTTTTCAAGTGGACCATCTCTCAGAGCAGTAGGCCACACAATGGCCATGCAGGGCCACATCCAAAATCTCAAAAGCTGTCTCCAAAATGGATAATTTTGCATTTTCAGTGTTTTCATATGAAAAGCCTGTAAGTCTGACTGAAATGCAATTTGGAAAATCAAGAGGACTACCATGCCCCAGCATGCATACTAAATTTCAGGCAAATCTGTTGAATGGGTCCAAAGTTATTAACGTGCAAAATGTTGAGTTTAACATAGAAGTGACTGCTGAACCCTTACTATAGTGGCGTGGCGTGCCACTATAATATATATGGGTGAATGGTATGGTGGTCATTAGACCACCTGAGGTGATATTTTATTTTTGCAAAAAATGGGTTCCAGGTGATTAATGGAGCCTGTGTAAAAGTTCCAAAGTGGTCATTTAGGTCACTGGAGGAAATATCTTTAGTTTTGCCAAAAATGGGTTGCAGGTGATTAATGGAGCTGGTGTGAAAGTCAGCGATGCTCGTTTAGGCTACTTGAGATTTGGGGCTGGATTTTCAAAGGGCCTTAGCTCCTCACAAGCTACATCAAACAACCAGCTTGAATCAGATCTTGGTGCGCAAAATATTGTGTGCTATATTTTGCAAGAAAAAAGGTCTGTATGACAAGTCCACCAAACTGATGCAAGAGGTCCACTACATCAACTCAATGGTGTAAGGGATGGAAATGACGCATGCTGCATCAAAATAAATGGTGCAAGTTGAGTCAAAAATGGCACATGTTAAGTCAGAAAATGACTCAAGAAATGAAAATGACCCTAACCAAGTACAAAATGGTGCAAACTGGAGAATGGTGCAAACCAAGTACAAATGGTGCAATCTGAGTCAAACAAATGATGCCAAGGATGAAAATGATGCAAGCTAATTAATAAAATTAGAGATGAAATGGTCAAAGCGTAGACCCCAAATGTTTTAAACTAGTCCTGCAGGAGAATACGGCCCTTAATATTGGCATAGTCAGATCTGACCTCCTGCTTTGGGTCTCTTTATATAGTCTAGGGTCCCTTAGACCAACTCTGGCTGGTCTAGCAGCTAACAGTACTTTGACATGTTTGGTGTCAGTGGTCCAGCTTTGAAATTCCCACAGGTGCGTCTTGCACCATTTCTGTGGTGCAAGATGACTTGGTGCATGGCTGACACAGGCACTTTGATGCAGGAGGGTTGCCTTCATGCAGTGCTCCTTCAAAAATTGTATCTGGCACAATGTTTGACACTAGGCTACCCTGTACCACTATTGTTTTTGTGTCCCTTGCTTCATTCCTGGGGCTTTGAAAATCCAGCCCCATATTTTTGTTTTTCAAAATGGATTCCAGGCGATTTATGAAATGGGGTGAAAATGGGTCATTTATGACACCTGAGGTGATATTTTTATTTTGTCAAAAATGGGTTATAGGTGATTTATGAACCTGGGGCAAATGATCCATGGAGGTCATTTACGCCACCTAAGATGACAGATTTATTTTAGTCAAAAATGGGTTCCAGGTGATTTATAGAACAAGGGTAAATGTCCACAGTGATCATTTATACCTCCTGAGGTGATACATAAATACATAGATACATAGACAGTGTCGGCAGATAAGGGCCTATGGCCCACCAGTCTTCCATTTAAGTTTGTAAGTTCAGTTTATGTTTTCCAGGAAGTCTATTGCCCCTTACCCTGACCTCCAGAATTCCTTTATGTCTATCCCATGCATTCTTAAATCCGTGATTGTTTCAGCCCCCACCACTTCCTCTGGCAGGGTGTTCCACTTGTCCACCACCCGTTCTGTGAAGAAATTCTTCCTCATGTTTCCTCTGAATCGTCCTCCCTCCAACTTCATCCCATGCCTCTAGTCCTGGAACATCTTTTTCACTTAAAAATAGTGTTTTCCTGCACCCTGTTCCTCCCTGTAAGATACTTGTATGTCTCTATCATATCCCCTCTCTCCTCTCCTCCAGGGAGTACATGTTCAGTGCCTTCAACCTGTCCTCATAGGACTTGTGATGCAATCCATGCACCATCTTTGTTGCCCTCCTCTGAACCTTCTCTACCCTGTATATGTCCTTACGTAGGTATGGTCTCCAGAACTGTACACTGTACTCCAGGTGGGGCCTCACTAGTGTCTTGTATAGTGGAATTATGACATCCCTTTTCCTGCTGGTGATGCCCTGCCTATGCATCCCAGCATCCTATTTGCTTTACCTGCTGCCTTGTCACACTGTTTCCTACCTTGAGGTCATCAGAGATGATAACTCCAAGATCCCTTTCCTGCTTGGTGCATGCTATATCCTCACCTCCCAACTGATATATTGTGCCAGGGTTTTGTGCCCCATATGCATTATCTTGCACTTCCTTGCATTGAATTTCAACTGCCAAACCCCTGACCATTCTTCAAGTTTCTGCAGGTCCTTCTCATTCTGTCTACACCCTCTGGTGTGTCTACTCTGTTACAGAGCTTTGTGTCATCAGCCAACAGTGAAATTCTGCCTTCTAGGTCCTGTGCAATGTCACTGATGAAGATATTGAATAGTACCGGTCCCAGCACTGATCCCTGTGGTACCCCACTGGTCACTCTTCCCTCTGTGGAGGACAGCCATTTACCACCACCCTCTGTGTCCTGCTGTCCAGCTAGTTACCTACCCACCGCACTACTATCCTGCCCACACCCATATTCCCCAGTTTGTGCAATAGTCTTCTATGTGGCACAGTGTCAAAGGCCTTGCTGAAGTCCAGATAGGCCATGTCCACTGCCCTCCCCTGATCCACCTCCCTAGTCACCCAGTCAAAAATTCAATGAGGTTGGTCTGACATGACCTTCCCTGGTGAAACCATGCTGCCTTGGGTCCTGTAGTCCATTGACAACCAGATGTTCCACAATCTCCTTCCAGTAGTGCTTCCATGATCTTCCCCACTACTGAGGTGAGGCTGACTGGTCTGTAGTTCCCGTTCCTCTTTGTTCCCACTTTTGTATAAGGGACTACATCTGCTATCCTCAGTCTTTGGGTACCTCCCTGTTTCTAGTGATCGGCTAAACAGGATAGCAAGAGGTTCAGCCACCACCTCTCTTAGTTCTTTAAGGACCCTGGGTGCACCCCATCTGGCCCCATTGCTTTATCAACTCTTATTACTTCCAGTTCCTTCAGGACCCTTTCTCATGTAAAGGGACTTGTGTCCATTTCTGCACCATTCTCACCCTTGTACTCCATTCAGACCCATTACCCCCTCTTCCTCAGTAAAGACTGAGCAGAAATACCTGTTCAATATGTCAGCTTTACTGTTGTCATCCTCCACACAGCCCCATCCTCCCCTTCAGTCTCACTATCCCTCCCTTTGCCTTTCTTTTTCACTTATGTACCTGTAAAGGTTTGTCCCTCTACCCACTGATTTTGCAATGTGTTCTTCTGTCTGAGCTTTGGCTTCCCTTACTGACCTCCCTGCCTCCTTTGCTTCTCCTGGTACTTCTCCCTATCCCCTTCTGCCTGTGTCTTTTGTATTGCCTGAATGCAATCTTTTGGCTTTCACTTTCTTTGCTACCTCTTTGGAAAACCATAATGGTCTCCTCTTCCTTTCCTCTTGCTAACCTGCTTAATACATAATTCTGTTGCTCTTGTAATCCCCATTTTAAATACTGCCCACTGTTCCTCAACCCTGATTCCTGCCCCATTCCCTTAATGCCTCTTTCAAGTATCTCACCATTTTCCCAAAGTTTGCCCCCTAAAATCCAGAATACGTGTTTTTGTGTGGTTGGTTCTGCTCTTTCTGTGATTTCAAACCACAGTGACTGGTGGTCACTGTTCCCAGAGTGCTCCCCACTCTTACCCCATCACACTGTCCCTGTTTGTGAGCACAAGGTCCAGTATTGCCTTCTGCCGAGTTGGTTCCATGACCAGTTGCTTGAGGAAGGCACCCTGAAGGAGTCCAGGATAAATCTGCTCTAGTTGATGCTGCTGCTGGGATGCTCCAGTCCACATCTGGAATATTGAAGTCTCCAACCAGTACTGCCTCACCTTGTCTGCCATCCTCTGGATGGCTAGCATCAGCTCCCTATCTGTTTCTTCCTCCTGGGCTGGTGGTCTATAGACCACACCTGTGCGGATGGCTGGCCCCATTTTCCTTTCCAGCTTAACCCACAGTATCTCTCCCCCATTTTGTTCCTCCTGGATCTGTGTGGCCTTATGTCATTTTCACATACAGTGCCACTCCTCCTCTTCCTGCCTGCCCTGTCTCTTCTGAATATGTTGTAGCCAGGTATGGCCAACTCCCAGTCGTGGTTATCATTACACCAGGTTTCAGTGATGGCCACAATGTCCAGGCGGTCTGCACCATGACAGCCTCCAGATCTTCCATCTTGTTGCTAAGGCTCCTGGCATTTGCACACATGACTTTCCATGATTTGACCTCCCTAGACTGTTTCGTGTTCTACTCCAGCCCTTCCTTGGTTGTCCTTTATCCCTGGTTCACCTTGCTGTCTGCCTTTCTGCTGAATTTTGCCCCTATTCTGCCTATCCACCACCTGGGCGCTAATTTCCCTCTTTTGCACTTGGCTAACCTCCACATCCTTTCCTTCCATTTCTCTGGGTACCTCTATTTGGGTGTCCCTGTTTGGCAGTGTGGCATATGAGTTCTTGAGTGGAATAGGATCTGGGATGTGCCTCTGCCTGACTGGTCTAACCCTCCCTGAGCCCACTGTCATCCAAGTACTCCTCGTTCTCTGCATCCTTTGAGGCAGCTGCATTGGACTGAGTGGTCTCTTGATAGGGGTGATGGTACTTCTGACCCAGTTTACTTCCACTCTGAGTCTGGCTACCTCATCCCGCAGTCCAGAAAGATGCATGCAGATAGGGCAGCACCTCAGTGTCCAGAAGATCTGCCTGAATATGGTGCCCCACAGCCACTGTATACCACCACTCCCACATTATACTGCAGTTATACTGCTATTCCACTACTTGTCTGCTACTGAAGCTCTCCTAGTTCCCTTTTATTAATTTACTGTCCTAAAAATCCTGCCACTGTTCCTCTATAATATTTGAAAATACATACACTTCTATCTCACCTCTTTTTCCTTACCATCAAAGGTAACTACAATTACAATAATCTACCTTCTACTAATACAGATTCTATCACAGAATCAGAGCACAATGCAAAACATCTGCTACTTAGCAACAACAAACAGGTGACAACAAACCAAGTAGATGTAGCTTTTTAAAATAGAAAAAAAATGTAGTAGTTTAAACCAATAGAAATCAGCAGTTCCAAAAGCACCTTGAACTACAAGAAAGAACACAGTACCACACCTCTGCCACAATAACTAAACAGTTCTAAAACATGATATTTTATTTTTGCATAAAATTGGTTCCAGGTAATCTATGAAGCAATTTTGAAAGGTATGTGGTGGTCATTTAGGCCACTGAGGTGAAACTTTATTTTTCTCAAAAATTGCTTCCAGATGAGTTATAGAGGTGGAGTGAAAAGTCAGCTGGGGTAGTTTAGGCCACCTGAGGTGATATTTTTATTTTGCTAAAACTTGTTTTCATGTGATTTATGAACCGCTGTTAAAGTTCAAAATGATCATTTAGGCCTCCTGAGGTGATATTTTCCTTTTGTCAAAATGGGTTCCAGGTGACCTATGGAGCCAGGGTAAAAGGTTTGTGATGTTTGTTAAGATCACCTGATGTCACATTTCTTTTTGCCAAATTGGGTTTCAGGTGATTTATTGAGGCAAAGTGAAATGTCTGCAGTGGTGTTTTATGCTTCCTGAGGTTAAAGATTTAAAGATTTAAAGATTTAAAATTTAAAGATAGAAGGAGAGCAGTTTAGGGGCAATGTGAGGAAGTATTATTTCACAGAGAGGGTAGTGGATGCATGGAACAGCCTTCCTGAGGAGGTTGTGGGGTCTAAAACTGTGGGAGATTTCAAGAATGCATGGCACAGACATAAGGCAATTCTTGTGGGGGTAGGAAGAAATAGGATGTTGGTTAACTAGGATCTGCGGCCTATCCTGTAGGTAAGGAAATGGGCAGACTAGATGGGCCTAGCGGTCCTTATCTGCCTTCAAAGTCAATGTTTCTATGTTTCCATTAGCCATTTTGGCCACCTAAGGTGGTATTTTTATTTTTGTCAAAATTGGTTCCAGGTGATTTATGGAGGCAATGTAAAAGGTCTGCACTGGTCTTTATGCTATCTGAGGCTAAAGATCCATGGCAATCGATTTGGCCACCTGAGGAGATATTTCTATTTTGCCAAAAATGGGATCCAGGTGATAAATTGAGACTGGGTAAAATTTCCACAGTGGTCATTTTGCCATCTGATGTGATGTTTTTCTTTTGCCAAAATGGGTCTCTGGTGATTTATGAACTTGGGGTAAAGATAGGTAGTCATCATTTAGATCACCTGTAACCATTTTGGCAATAATAAAAACATCATCTCAGGTGGACTCAATGACCACCACAGATCTTTTATTCTGGCTCTATAAATTACACATGAAAACCATTCTTGGCAAAAAAAATATCAGCTCAGGTTGCCTAAATCAGCATCTTGGAGCTTTTACCCTAGCTCCATAAATCATCTAGAACCCATTTTGGTAACAATAAAAATATCACCTGAGGTGACCTAAATTACCACCACCTATGTTTAACATCAGGTGGCCCTGAATTATTGCCTACCTTTTTACCTACCTCCATAAATCACCTGGACCCCAAAGTGACACATATAGGCCAGCTGAGTTCACATTTGTATTTTTATCAAAGATGGGTTACAGGTGATTTATGGAGCCTGGGTAAAAGGACTGCAGAGGTAATTTAGGCCAGATGTGGTGATATTTGTATTTTGCCAAAACTGGTTTCAGGTTATGGATGTAGGATAAAGGAAGGCGGTGGTCCTATAGGCCACCTGAGGTGATATATATTTTTGAAAAAGACAGGGTTCCAGGTGATCTGTGGAGCCATTATAAAGGTCAGCGATGGTTGTTTAGGACACCTGAGGTGAAAGTTTTATTTTAGCCAAAAGGGTTCCAGATGATTTATGGAGCTGGGGTGAAAGGTATACAGTGGTCCATTACACCACCTGAGGAAATACTTTTATTGTTGTCAGAAAATGTTTTCAGGAGTTTGATGGAGCCCTGGAAAAGGGCCATGGTGGTTATTCATGACACCTGAAGTGATTTTTATTTTTGTCAAAATGGATACAGGAGATTTATAAAGACAGGTAAAAACATCCACTGTTGTCCTTTAGGCCTCTTGAATTGATATTTTCATTTTTGCCAAAATGGATTCCAGGTGATTTATAGTCCAGGGTCCTTTAGGCCACCTGAGGTAATATATTTATTTCTGCAGGTGCACCAAAGAACATTCATTCTGGCTCCATAAATTACATGGCACCCATTTTCTACAAAAATAAAAGTATTATCCAGGTGGCCTAAATGTCCACAGCTGACCTTTTACCATGGCTACATGAACGACCAGGAACAGAGTTCTGCCAAAATAAAATATCCATCAGGTGGCCTAAATGGCCACCACAGATTGTTCACATTATCACAATTAAACTGAAACCCATTTTTGGCCAAACAAAATATCACCTCGGGTGACCTAGATGATCACCTCCTACAATCTACCCTGGATCCATAAATTGCAAAAAATCAGTGTCAGGTGATTTATGGAGTAGGGTGAAAGATCTTTTTTTGCCTTAATGCTACCTGATGTGATATATGTATTTTTGCCAAAATGGGTTTCAGGTTATTCATGGTGTTTGGGTAAAAGGTAGATAGAGGTCATTTAGGCCACCTGAGGTAATATTTTTATTTTGCCAGAAATGGGTTTCATGTGATCTATTGCATCATTGTGAAAGGTCTGTAGTGGTTGATTAAGCCAGCTGAGTTGACATTTTTAATTTTGTAAAAAATAGTTCCAGTGGATATCTGGAGTTGGGGTTAAAGGTCCATGGCAGCTGTTTAAGATACCTGAGGTGATATTTTCAGTTTTTCAAAGAGTGGGTTGTAAGTGAATAATAGAGCTGGTATAAAAGGTCTGAGGTTGTTGTTTAGGCCACCTGAGGTAATATTTGTATTTTGCCAAAATGGGTTACTGATAATTTATGGATCCAGAGTAAAAGATCTGCAGTGGTCACTTAGGCCAGGAGGGTGATATTTTATTTTTACCAGAAATTGGTTCTAGGTGATTTATGGAACCAGGGTGAAAGGTATGCCTTTAGGCAACCAGAAACAATATTTTATTTTGGCAAAAATGGTTTCCAGCTGATCTCTGCAGAGATGGTGAATTTTATGTGGTGGTCATTTAGGCCACCTGAGGTGATTTTTTTGTCATAATGGGTTCCAGGTAATGTATGTACCGGGCAAAAATGTATATGGATGTCATTTAGGCCACCTGTGGTGATATTTTATTTTTTGCCAAAAATAGATTACATGTGATTAATGAAGCTGAGGTGAAATATCCACACTGCTCATTTGGGCTCCGTATGTTATATTTTTGTTTTGCCAAAATGGGTTGCAGGTGCTTAATGGAACACTTTAAAAGTCTGTGGTGGTCATATAGGCCAACGGAGGTGATATTTTATGTTTACCAAAAGTGGTTCCAGATGAGTTATGAAGCAGGGAAAAAGAGACTGCAGTGGTCATTCATGCCACCTGAGGTGATATTTTTATTTCTTGCTAAAATGAGTTTCAGGTTCAAAGTTCCTCATTGGTTGTGAAGGCCACCTAAGTTGACATTTTAATTTTTGCCAAAAATGGTTTCATGTGATTTTTGGAGTAAGTATAAAAAGCTCAAAGTAGTCATTAAGGCAATATTTTTTACCAAAAATGGGTTCCAGATTATTTATGGGCTGGGAAAAAGGTCTGTAGTAGACCAATGAGCCAACAGGAGTGATATTTTTATTTTGCCAAAAATGGGTTCCAGGTGATATATGGAGCCAGGCGTTATGGTACACAGTGGTCATTTAGGACACCTTAGGTGAAATTTATGTATTTGCAAAAATGGGTTCCAGATTATTTATGGGATTGAGGTAAAAGGTAGGCTGTGGTCATTAAGGCCACCTTAGGTTAACTGAAGGTAATATTTGTATTTTTGCCAAAATGGGTTACAGGTGATCTATAGAGTCATTGTGAAAAGTCCAAAGATAGTTCTTTAAGTCACCTGAGGTAAAATTTGTATTTTTGCAAACAATGGAGTCCAGGTGATAGCTTGAGCTGAGGTGAAATGTCCACGGTGGTCATTTAAGCCACCTAAGGTGATATTTCTTATTTTGCCAAAAAATGGTTTCATGGTGATTTGTGGAGCTGGTGTAGAAGTCCAGTGTGGCCATTTAGGCCACCTGAGTTGATATAATTTGTTTTGCCAAAAATAGGTTCCAGGTGTGTTATGGCACTGGGGTTAAAGGTCCACAGTAAACTTTTATAACCAAAGGGGTGATTTTTTATTTGCTGCCAAAATGGGTTTGAACTAATCTGTGGAGATAGGGTGAATGGTGCGAGGTGGTTGTTTAGGCCACCTGAGATGAAATTCTTATTTGTGCCAAAATCGGATTCAAGGTGATCTATGGAAACATTGTGAAAGGTCTGAGGTGTTTATTTTGGATAACTGATGTAACATTTTATTTTTACCAAAAGGGTTCCAGCTAATTTATGAATCTGGAGTAAAAGATTCAAGTGGTCATTTAGGCCACCAGTGGTGATATTTTATTTTTAATAAAAATTGGTTCCAGTGATTTATGGAGCTGGGATAAAAGGCCTTCAAAAGTCATCTAGGCCACCTGGGGTGACATTTGTATTCATTGATTGCCAAAATAAGTTCCAGATTATTTATGGAGCCTGGATAAAAGGTCTGCAGTGGACCTTTAGCCACCATGGGTGACATTTTCATTATTACCAAAAATGGTTCCAGGTGATCTATTGAGCCAGGGTGAATGGTATGCAGTTCATGGTGATTTGTGGAGCTGGTGTAAGAAGTCCAGTGTGGCTATTTAGGCCACCTGAGTTGATATAATTTGTTTTGCCAAAATAGGTTCCAGGTGTGTTATGGCACTGGGGTTAAAGGTCCACATTTAGGCCACCTGAGGTAATATTTTAATTTTTTCCAAAAATGGGTTCCAGGTTATTTATGAAGCAAGGGTAAAAGTTCATTTCTGCCACCTGAGGTGATATTTTTATTTTTTGCCATAAATGGGTTTCAGGTTATCTATGGAGCCAGATTCAAAGTTCCTCAGTGGTTGTTCAGGGCACCTGAGGTGAAATTTATATATTTGCTGAAATGGGTTGCAGCTGATTTATGAATTTGGGGTGAAAGGTCTGGGGCTGTAGTTTAGGCCAGCTGAGGTGACATATTTATTTTCCCCAAATGCAATTCAGGTGATCCATGAGATGGGGTAAAAGGTTCTCAGTGGTCATTTAGGCCACCTGAGGTTAAAGGTAGGTGGTGGCCATTATACCACCTGAGGCGATAATTGTATTTTTGCCAAAAATGGGTTCCAGGTAGTTCATGGATCCAAAGTAAAACATCTGCAGTGGTCATTTAGGCCAGGAGATGATATTTTATTTTTAGTGAAATTGGCTCTAGGTGATTTATGGGGCATGGGGAAAGGTCATCAGAAGACCTTTAGGCAACCAGGGACAATATTTTAATTATTTTTTCCAAGAATGGATCCAGGTGACCTATGCAGCCAGGTTCAAAGTTCCTCCATGGTTGTTTAGGTCACCTGATGTGAAACGTTCATTTGATTTCCAAAATGAGTTCCAAGTGAGTTATAAATCTGGGTTGAAATGTCAAGACTGGTTGTTAAGGCCATCTAAGTTGATTTTTTTGCCAAAAATGGTTTTCATGTGAGTTTTGTAGCTGGTGTAAAAGTTCAAAGTAGTCATTTAGGCAATATTATTATTTGTTTGCCAGAAATTTGGGATCCAGTTTATTTATGGAGTTAGAAAAAGGTCCGTAGTAGAACTATGGACCAACAGGAGTGATATCACCTCAGATGGCTTACATGACCACTGCAGTCCCTTTACCCCTGCTCCATAACTCACCTGGAATCACTTTAGGTAAACATAAAATATTACCTCGGGTGGCCTATATGACCACCATATACCTTTTACAAAGGTTCCATTAAGCACCTGGATCCCATTTTTGCAAAATTAAAATTTCACCTCAGGTGGCTTAAACAACCATCATGGACTTTCACAATGACTACATAGATCACCTGGAACCCATTTCTGGCAAAAATAAAAAATCACCTCAGGTGGCCTTAATGAACACTGCCTACCTTTTCATCTGAACCCCATAAATCACCTGAAACCCATTTTTTGCAAAATTACATACATCACATCAGGTAGCATAAATGTAAAAACACAGGCCTTGCACCCCACTCCATAAATCACCTGGAACCCATTTTTTGTAAAATAAAAATAGCACCCATGATGGTCTAAAGCTGTACTGTGGATCTTTTACCTCACCTCCATAAATCACCTAAAACCCATTTTTGGCAACAACAAAACGTATCACCTCTGGTGGCCTCAATGACCACTTTGGACTTTTACACCAGCTCCATCAATCACCTAGAAACCATTTTTGCTAAAATTAAAAAATCACCTCAGGTGGTCTAAACGACAACCGCTGATCTTTCACTCCAACTATTTAACTCAACAAAATCCATTTTGAAAAAAATAAAAAGTCACCTCAGGAGCTTAAAGAACAACAAAGAAATCCTTCAACCAGGCTCCAGAGATCACCTGGAGCATATTTTGGCAAAAATAAGAATATCACCTTATGTGACCTAAATGTGACCTCCCGAGACATTTTACCCCAGGTTCATATCACAATACAACAAATTTTAGCCAAATCACCTCAGGTGGCCTAAACGACTACTACAGATCTTTTACTCTGGATCCATAAATTACCGGAACCCTTTTTGGCAAAAATACAAATATCACCTCAGGTGGCCTAAACAACAACCTCAGACCTTTCACAACAGCTCCATTAATCACTGAAACTCACTTTTCAAAAACTAAAATATCACCTCACATGGTTTAAACAACCACCGTAGACATTTCACCTCAGCTCCAGATATTACCTGGAATCTGTTTTTGCAAAATAAAAATTTCACCTCAGGTGGCTTAAACAACCATCACAGACTTTTCACAATGACTCCATAAATCATCTGAAACCCATTTTCAGCAAATATATAATTTCACCTCAGGTGGCCTAAACAACCACTGAGAAACTTTGAATCTGGATCCACAGATCACCTGGAATCCATTTTGGCAAAAATAAAATATCATCCCTGGTTGCCTTAAGGTCCTCTGCAGGCCTTTCACCCTGGCTTCATAAATCACTTCAGGTGGCTTAAACAACCATCACAGACATTTCACAATGACTCAGATATCACCTGGAACCCATTTTTGGTAAAAATGAAAATATCACCTCCTGGTTAAAATGACCACTGCAGATCTTGCAAATCACCACCAGGACATCTCACCCCAGCTCCATAAATCATCTGGAACCCATTTTGGCAAAATAAAACTTTCACCTCAGGTGGCGTAAACAACCATCACTGACCTTTTATAATGACTGCACAGATCACCGGAACCTTTTTTTTCCAAAATATAACTATCACCTCAGGTGGACTAGATGACCACTGCCTTCCTTTTATACTACATCCATAAATCACCTGGAACCAATTTTGGCAAAAATCTAAATATCACCTCCGTTGGCCTAAATGACCTATGCAGTTCTTTTACCCAGGCTCCATAAATCACTTGAAACCCATTTTTGACAAAAATAAAATATGAACTCAGCTGGCCTAAATGTCCACTGTTGGCCTTTGGGATCCAGGTGATTTATGGAGGTGGGGTAAAGGTAGGCAGTAGTAATTTAGGCCACCTGATGTTAAACATAGAAGAAGTTATTAAGGCTACCTCAGGTGATATTTTTATTACTAAAATGGGTTCTAGATGATTATGGAGGCGGGTAAAGGTCTGAGGTGATGATTTAGGAACCTGAGCTGATATTTTTATTTTTGCAAAATGGTTTCCAAGTAATTTATAGAGCTGAGCATTAAAGATCTGTGGTGGTTTATTGTTTACCTGAGGTGATGTTTTTATTATTACAAATGGGTTACAGGTGATCTAAATGATGACTGCCTGCCTTTTACCCCAACTTCATAAATCACCTGGAACCCATTTCTGGCAAAATAAAATATCACCTCAGGTGTCCTATAGCACCACCGCAGATCTTTTACTTTGGATCCATAGTTTACTTGGAACAGATATTTGTCAAAAGTGAAAATATCACATTATGTGCCATAAATCCCCTTGAGGACCTCTGTCCCTTTCCATTAATAACCTGGAACCAATTTGTGGAAAATAAACATTTCACCTCAGGAGGCATAAACAAGCACCATTTTCTTTCACCCTGGCTCCATAGATCACCCAGAACCCATTTTAAGCAAACATAAAAATAACCTTTGGATGCTTAAATGAGCATCATGGAACTTTCACTCCAGCTCCAAAACCACATGGAAACCATTTCCAGCAAAATAAAATATCACTTCAAGTGGCCTAAATGACCACTGTGGACATTTGTTCACAGACCTTTCACCACAGGTTCATAAATCATCTGAAACCCATTTTGGCACAGATAAAATGGCACCTGAAGCGGATGAAATTACCACTGCTTACTTTCTCCCCAGCTCCACAGATGGAACCAATTTTGGCAAAAATAGAAATATCACTTCAGGTCACCTAAATGGCCACTGTGGACATTTGTACCCAGCTCCATAAATCACCTGGAATCATTTTGGCAAAAGAAAAACATCACATCTGGTGGCAAAATGACCACTGTGAACCTTTTACCCAGGCTCCATTTATCACCTGGATCCCATTTTGGCAAAATAGAAATATCACCTTAGGTGGCCAAAATGATCACCGTGGATCTTCAGCTCAGATAGCATAAACGACCAGTGCAGACCTTTGCTTTGCCTCCATAAATCACCTGGAACCCATTTTGGCAAAAATAGAAACATTACTCAGATGGTCTTAACGACCACCACAGATCTTTCACCCTGGCTCCATAGATCACCTGGATCCAATTTTTGGCAAAATAAAACATCACCTCAGGTGGCCTAAAGGTGTACTGCAGACCTTTTACCCTGGCTTCATAAATCACCAGGAACCCACTTCTGGCAAAAGAAAATATCACCTCAGGTGGCCTAAATGATCATTTTGGACTTTTACAGCGGTTTCATATATATCACCTGAAAACTACTTTTGGCAAAAATAAAACTATCACCTGAGATGGCCTAAACTACCACAGCTGACCTTTCACCCTCCTCTATAACTCATCTGGAACTAGTTTTTGTGAAAAATAAAAATTTCACCTCAGGTGGCCTAAACAACCACCACAGACCTTTCAGCATTGCTCCATAGATTACCTAGAACCCATTTTATGCAAAAATAAAATATCACCTCAGGGGCATAAGTGATCACATGGACATTAACCTTGTTCTATAAATCACCTGGAACCCTTTTTGACTAAAATAAACATATCATCTCAGGTGGTGTAAATGACCTCAGCGGATCATTTCCAGGTTCACAAATCACCTAGAACACATTTTGAAAAAAAAAAATATCACCTCAGGTACCTTAAATGACCACCATGGACCTTTCACCCCATTTCATAAATCACCTGGAATCCATTTTGGCAAAACAAAAATATGGGTCTGGATTTTCAAAGCCCCAGGAATAATGCAAGGGACTTACGCCAAACAATAGTGGTGCAAGGGAGTCTAGTGACAAACATTGCACTCAGACACATTTTCAAAGGAGCACTGCACCAATGGCAGTCCTCCCTGTATGAAAGGTGGCTGCATCAGCCTTGCACTATAAAATGGTAGTAGCCATGACACAAGTTGTCTTGCACCACAGAAATGGTGCAAGACCACAAATGTGGTAATTTCAAAGCTGCAGCACTGACACCAAACATGTCAAAGTACTGTCAGCTGGTAGACCAGCCAGAGTTGGTCTAAGAGACACTAGACCATATAAAGAGACCCAAAGCAGGTATTCAGATGTGACTATGCCAATATTAAGGGCTCTCTGCAGGACTAGTTTAGAACATTTGGTTGGTAGGTTTTGACCATCTTATCTCTCATTTTGTTTACTTAGCTGCATCATTCTCATCCTTGGCGGCATTTATTTGACTCAGCTTGCACCATTTTTACTTGTTTTGCACCACTTGTACTCAGTTTGCACCATTTATGTACTTGGTTTGTGTCATTTTCATTCCTTGAGTCATTTTTCTGACTTAACATGTGCCACTTTTGACTCAACTTGCACCATTTATTTTGGTGCAGCTTGCATCTTTCCCATCCCTTACACCATTGAGTTCATGTAGTGGACCTCTTGTATCAGTTTGGGGACTTTGTCACACAGGCTTCTTTTCTTGTAAAATATGGCACACAGTATGTTGTGCACCAATATCTGATTCAAGCTGGTTGTTTGATGCAGCTTGTGAGGAGCTAAGGGCCCTTGAAAATGTGGCCCTAATCTCAGGCAGCCTAAAGAAGCACTATGACTTTCACACCAGCTCCATTAATCACCTGCAACACATTTTTGGCAAAACTAAAACTATTTCCTCAGGTGACCTAAATGACCACTTTGGACCTTTTGCACAGGCTCCATTAATCACCTGGAACAAATTTATTTGCAAAATAAAAATATCACCTCAGGTGGCATAAATGACCACTGCAGACCTTTCACTCAAACTACATAAATCACTTGGAACCCATTTTGCAAAATAAAATTTTACTTCAGGTGGCCTAAATGACACCACGTACATTCACCCATATATATATATATATATTATAGTAGCATGGTTGGCCACTATTGTTAGGGTTCAGCAGTCACTTCTATGTTAAACTCAAACTTTTGTGTGTTAATAACTTTGGACCCATTCAACAGATTTGCCTGAAATTTGGTAGTGTGTTGGGGAATGGTAGCTCTTTGATTTGCCAAATTGCATTTTGGTTGGACTTACAGGCTTAGCATACGAAATGCTGAAAATGCAAAATTATCCATTTTGGAGGCAGCTTTGGTATTTTGGACATGGCCTTACACAGCTGTTGTGCGGCCTGCTGCTAAGAGAGAGGATCTGTTTGAAACAGCATTGGTGACCAAACATGCTGCTTTTTGTTTGGTGAAACATATTTAAGCATTTAAAGGTTATGCCACTTTTAAGTTTAAATTATAAGTTAATGGCAAAATTTATATATATGTTTTGCAAACAAAGAATGGGGTTCTGACCATCTCGTCCCACCTGTCAATCAAAGAATAAGCAGCCTCACAGTTCAAGAATCTTAGTCCTCAAGAATTTTAAGCATTCTTTGATCGCGAGGTCCACCATCTTGTTTTTAATTTTCTGATAGGAAAACACAAATATCTCAGCTCATGGATCATTTCTGAAGTAAAACTTGGATGGCTTTTATTCAGGGACGCTGATCTATTGAGCCATGCCTTTGGTTTGATCAAAATCGGTCTAAAAATAGAGTTCTGAGCTTTTAAAATCTTAGCTTGTGGGTCACTTATGATTTTTCATCACGAGCCTGCAAATTCTTTGATCATGAGATTCATTGATCGCGATCATGCATCATGAAGTGAGGGATGATATGGCCAGATTGAAAAATAGATTTTCTCAGCCCAGGAGTGCCCTAGAAAGTTAAATGAGGGTGTGTTTTGCTTAGGGGCTTGTTCTGCCCTACCCACATACAAAAATAATATTTTCATATCCCTGGTAGTCTGGTGTCCCCATCATGATTAAATAGATAACTATCTCAAATTCCTGGTAGTCTAGTTCTCCCCAATGTTTATTTCATACATATTGCTTTTTATATCCATGATAGTCTCATGGCCCCCAATCTGTTTTAAATTATTATAGTTGTTCATATCCCTGGCAGTCTAGTGGCCCCACCCATCATGATAAGATACATAACAATCTGGAATTTCCTGCCCTGGTAGTCTAGTGGCTCTGCCAATGTGTATTTCATACATATTGATTTGTTATATCCCTGGTAGTCTAGTAGACTAGCAGGTGAAATAAGTCAGGAACAAGTCTAACTATGTGCATGACTGCCACTGCTTGTAGGCCATCACTGTGTCAGTGCTGAAATGGATTCCTGGTTATATCTGGAGCTGAGGTGAAATGTCCATGGTGGTGGTTTAAGCCATATGAGGTGATATTTTCATTTATGAAAAGTGGGTTGCAGGTGATTAATGGAACTGGTGTAAAAGCTCTGAGGTTGTCATTTAGGCCACCTGAGGTATTTTTGTTTCTGCTAAAATTTGTTAGTGGTGATATAAACCTGGAGTAAAACATCTGTAGATGTCATTTAGGCCAGATGAAGTGATATTTTTGTTTTGCCAAAACATGCTCCAGGTGATCTATGGAGCCTGGTTGAAGGTTTCTTTATGATTTTTAAGCCTCCTGAGGTGACATTTCTATCTTTTTCAAAATGTGTTTTTGGTGAGTTAAATAGCTGGAGTGAAAGATCAACGGTGGTAATTTAGACCACTTGAGGTGATTTTTTTATTTTTGCCAAAAATGGTTTCTAGGTGATAACTGCTGGTATAAAAAAGTCCAAAGTGGTCCTTGAGGCCACCAGAGGTGATATGTTTTGTTGTTGCCAGAAATGGGTTTTATTTGATTTAAGAAGGTGAGGTAAAGATTCACAGTAGAGCTTTAGACCATCAGGGCGCCTATTTTATTTTTGCAGAAAATGAGTTCCAAGTGATATATGGAGCCATGGTGAATGTGACGCCATGGTCGTTTAAGCCACATGGGATGAAATATCTATTTCTGGAAAAATTGGTTCCAGGTGATTTATAGAGCAGGGTGACAGATCATGTTTTCACATTGATGCTACATGATGTGATAAATGTATTTTTGCCAAAAATTGGTTTCAGCTGATTTATGGGGTTCAAAGAAAGGTAGGCCATGTTCATTTAGGCAACCTGAGATGATATTTTCATTTTGAAAGAAATGGGTTTCAGGTGATCAATGAAAGGTCTGCAGGTGTTGTTTAAGCCAGCTGAGGTGAAATTTTTATTTTATAAAAATCAGTTCCAGTTGAGATCTGGAGTTGGGGTTAAAGTTCCATGGCAGCTGTTTAAGACATCTGGGGCCAGATATTCAAAACTTTGCCCAGGGCTAAATTAGCACTGCCTGGTGGGCAAACTTAGCCTGGAGCACAGAGCAAGCTATATTGAAATGGAAATAGCCGGTGCTAATCCTGCTGAATATTGCAAGCTAAGGAAGCTGGGCAAACTGGTCTGGGAGTGCAGGGCAAAATAGCCCGGAATAAGACAGCACTGAATAAAGCAACCAGGAAGTGCAACCCACAACAACATCACAGTTCACAGCAATGTAAGGGCAGGTACAGATGAACTACATGGCCAAATGTGTGTGCCAGCAAATGCATGTATCAGTACAGCTGCAGGAAGCAGCAGATGTGAAAGAACAGTGATCAAAACTGTATATTATTCCCTCAGACATTAGCGCCACGCTAACACATTAGCGCGGCATTAGCGCAGAGCTAAGAGTTAGCCCGGGCAAACACGCTTGCTCGGAGCTAAAATGTGCCATATTCAAAAGTGCCATGCAATGAGCCTACTTAGGTAGTCACTGGGCAAAACAAACGAGATTAGTATCTCATTATACCCTGATTTGCATGCAGTTTGCCCAGCATTACTGCAGGGTCCCACAGAGCCACCTGTAGGTCAGTCTGGAAGTACAGGGGCTGACCAGGTCCAACCACAGCTCCCCCAGTAGGTCAGTCTGGCAGTGCACGATGATAGCTGCAGGCTACATGTAAACAATACAACATAGCATAGCATATTGTACCCCAGGAGACAAGACAGCATAGGCACAGGTGGTGGTGGTGCTGCATGCAACTGTCACACTGTAGGGCATGCTACAGTGCACAGCAGACACCAGTAGCAAGGGGCCAGTAGTGTGAGGGACACAGCACTGCCTATGGTGTGTAGGGCAGTGATGATGACTGCACTGTACACAGTGACAGGCCCAACCTGCAGGTGTTTACTGACAGTGGACATTACTGATACACTGTTGTGTGACCCACAGATACCGTACCTGTGGCATGGGATGCTCACAGTGACATGTACATTTCTGGCTTTGTGTGCTGTGACAGTTGTACAACTGTGCGATATGTGTCCGGGGAGGCATATATTATCTGAAAGGCACACTAGTGTTGGGGTATTCCCAATACTGGCCCATGTGCACTGGATGATGTGTCCCAGCCTTGTGGCCACACCTGGTCTGTGGCACATGCCTGCCACCCATACACGCTCCCCTCAACATCCTCCATGCCCACAGTGCTGCATGTGTGCTGGCATCTGTTTGTGTCCACAGATTTGTAGTCCAGAGGTGTGTGCTGTATGGCCACACTGCCATGCTGTCCACTGGTGGCAGGGTCACCACTTACTGCCTGGCATGGCTGGGGTTAGTGGCAGATGATGGCATCATTGTGATGCCATCAGTTAGCAGCATGCTTCCTCTATGTTTAACTTTATCTATGTGTCATATTTATTTGTTAGGGTCACGCAAAACCGTGCTAAACCCGCACAAACACCGCACAAAGCCAAAGGTCACGCATAAGCTTTTCCTGGGCGGTAATTTGCACCACGCTAAGTGTCGTGCATAGTCGCAAAACCACTTAGCGTAGCACTAGTCGCTCAATATAGCATTGCTTGTATTCATGTCATCAGGTTGCCCTCGCATACATTATAATCTTGTCCAGCGCTAATGCATTTTGCCCATGCTATTTGGCCTTTGAATACAGCAGACCCACGCAATCCCGCACTAAACCTCGCGCAAACGGTTTTGCCCGTGCAAAGTTTTGAATATCTGGCACCTGAGGTGATATTTTAGTTTTCAAAAGTAGGTTATAGTGACTACTGGAATTTGTGTAAAGGTCTGAGCTTGTTGTTTAGGCTACCTGAGGTCATATTTGTATTTTTGCCCAAAATGGGTTCCCAGTATTTTATGGATCCAGAGTAAAAGATCTGCAGTGGTCATTTAGGCCAGGAGAGTGATATTTTTATTTGTACCAGAAATTGGTTCCATGTGATTTATGGAGCAATGTGAAAGGTCTGCAGAGGACCTTTAGGCAACCAGGGACGATATTTTTATTTTTGCCAAAAATGGGTTCCAGCTAATTTGTGGAGCTAGTGTGAATGGTATGATGTGGTTGTTTAGGCCTCCTGAGGTGAAATGTTTATTTTGTCAAAATTTGGTTCAAGGTGATCTTTGGAAACATTGTGAAAGGTCTGAGGTGTTTGTTTTGGACAAGTGATTGTTATTTATTTATTTATTTATTTTATTTTTATTTATTTCAATCTAGGATTACAATACCTTTGAGTGGAGGCTCTTTACAAAGGTTCTACATCAGTGTGCAACAGTCATCATTTTTAGTTACAAACATATAATCATTGACTTACAGACATGTAATAACCAGTACAAAGACTTGAGCTATGAGCAAGATAAGGGAAGGAGTGGGGGTGAGTGGGGAAGTGAGGGTAGGAGATTGAGGGAGAGAAGAAGGTGCAGGGGTAAGTGGGAGTAGGAGATGTGGTTGGGGTGGGGCAGGAGTGGAGATGTGTAGGAGGTGGGAGAGGTGGGAGACAGTGCAGAAAGAGGGCCTTGTTGAAGAAATATAAACAGGTAAGGTGTTAGGGTGCAAAGACTGATTTTAAGTACTGGGTGCTGGGGCATGCAGCTGGAATGATGGAAATGTAAAGATGGGCAATCGTAGGATACAAGCAGTGAGAGGCACAGCATGGATTTGAAGAGGCCGAGTGTTGGAGTGGTCAACATTTTATTGGAGCGGTGACATTTTATTTTGATCAAAATGGGTTCCAGGTAATTATGGATCTGGAGTAAAAGATCTGCTGTGGTCATTTAGGCCACCAGTGGTGATATTTTTATTTTTACTAAAAATTGGTTCCAGGTGATTTATGGAGCTGGAATAAAAGTCTACAGTGGACCTTTAAGCCAGCATGGATGATATGTTAATTTTTTCCAACAGAGGTTCCAGGTGATCTATGAGCCAGGGTGAATGTTATGCAGTGGTCATTTAGGCCACCTGAAGTAATATTTTTATTTTTGACCAAAAATGGGTTCCAAGTTATGTATGGAGCAAGAGTAAAGGTCCTTTATTCCACCTGAGGCAGTATTTTTATTTTTGCCATCAATGGGTTTCAGGTGATCTATGGAGCTGATTCAAAGTTCTTCAGTGATTGTTTAGGCCACCTGAGGTGAAATTTATATATTTGTCAAAAATGTGTTCCAGGTGATATATGGAGCTGGGGTGAAAGGTCTGAGGTTATCGTTTTGGCCACCTGAGGTTATACATTTATTTTGCCAAAATGTGTTTCATGTGACTTATGAGATTGTGGTAAAAGTATGCATGGTCATTTAGGCCACCTGAGATTAAAGGTAGGCAGTGGTCATTTAGCCCACATGAGGTGATAACTTTATTTTTGCCAAAATGGGTGCCAGGTGATCTATGGAGCCATTGTGAAAGGTCCATGATGGTTTTTAAAGCCACCTGAGGTGGAATTATTATTTTTGTAAACAATGGATTCCAGGTGATATCTGTAACTGAGATGAAATGTCCATGGTGGTCATTTAAGCCATTTGAGTTGATAGTTATATTTTTGAAAAGGTGGGTTGCAGGTGATTAATGGAGCTGGTGTGAAAGCTCTGATGTTGTTGTTTAGGCCACCTGAGGTGATTGTTCTTTTGCTAAAATTTGTTTCAGGTGATATGAACCTGGGGTAATATGTCTGTGGATGTCAATTAGGCCACATGAGGTGATATTTTTATTTTCCAAAAACATGCTCCAGGTGATCTATGGAGCCTGGTTGAAGTTTCTTCATGGTTCTTTAAGAAACCTCAGGTGAAATTTTTAGTTTTTTTAAATGGGTTTTGGTGAGTTAAATAGCTGGAGTGAAAGTTCAACACTTGTCTATGTAACTGTTTGCTCTGTGCACCTGAGTGGTGGCCATACCTCTCAAACTTTGTCCCCAGCTGTGGAACATTACCTCTCAAAATGTGGAACAACTGATCAAAATGTGGAACACTTAATCAAACTTTATCTCAGAAGCTCAGACCACTGTTACAATGTTTCCATTTTGTTCAGAACATCTGTTATTAATTGAATGATGTATTCTTTGCATCATTTACTATAGAGTTGTGCTTTAAAATGTTAACACTAAATGTGGACAATTCCTCACAATGTGGAACAAGGAGCTTTTGTGAAGTAAAATGATGGCCATTACTCATAATGTGGTACAGTAGCTGGATGTGGTGGTGGCCAAAACACATCACACATACCGCACCACATCACATCTTCACACTAGTGACTTCTACAGCACCTGTGTACTACACAGATCACACTGTACTGTATCTGCACTACCATTAAATGTACTGCTGATATCAGATTATCTGTCTGTGTTATGTTTACTCACTGCCCAACATGGGTTAGTGTCTCACTGATAAGGCTCCTGTGCTCAATGGCCCACCTCTCAAGTTTTACCAAAATAGGTTCAAGATAATTTATGGATCTGGAGTAAAAGATCTGCAGTGGTCATTTTGGCAACCAGAGGAGATATTTTTATTTTACTAAAAATTGGTTCCATGTTATGCATGGAGCAAGGGTAAAGGTCATTTATGCCACCTGAGATAATATTTTAATGTTTTGCCCTCGATGGGTTTCAGGTGATACATGGAGCCAGATTCAAAGTTCCTCAGTGGTTGTTTAAGCCACGGAGGTGAAATTTACATATTTGCTGAAAATGGGTTGCAGGAGATTTATGAAGCTGGGGTGAATGATCTGAGGTTGTCATTTAGGCCACCAGAAGTGATATTTATTTTTGCCAAAAATGCATTTCAGGTGATTTATGGATTGGGAAAAAGGTAGGCAGTGGTCATTTAGGCCACCTGAGGTTAAAGGCAGGTGGTGGTCATTTAGGCCACCTGAAGTAATAATTTTATTTTTGCCAAAATTGGATCCAGGTGATCTATGGAGTAATTGTGAAAAGTCCACGATGGTTGTTTAAGTCTCCTGAAGTGACATTTTATTTTTGCAAACAGTGGATTCCAGGTGATATCTGGAGCTGAGGTGAAATGTCCACAGTGATCATTTAAGCCATGTGAGGTAATATTTTAGTTTTTAAAAGTGGGTTGCATATGATTAATGGGCTGGTGTGAAAGGTCTGAGGTTCTTGCTTGGCCACCTGAGGTGATATTGGTATTTTTTCCCAAAACTGGGATCCAGGTAATTAATGTATTCATTGTAAAATATCTGCGAGTAGTCATTTAGGCCACCTGAAGTGATTTTTATTTTTGCTAAAATTTGTTCCAGGTGATATGAATCTAGGGTAAAGGTGATATTTTTAGTTTTTACAAAAATGCTCCCACTGATCTCACGGAGCCTGGTTGAAAGTTTCTTCATGGCTCTTAAGCCACCTGAGTTGAATATTTTTATTTGTTTCAAAAATGGATTTGCTGAGTTAAATGGCTGGTGTGAAAGATCAACGATGGTCGTTTTTCCACCTGAGGTGATTTTTTTCCAAAAATGGTTTCTAGGTGATTGATGGAGCTGGTGTAAAAGTCCAGCATAGTGGCATTGAGGCCACCAGAGGTGATATGTTTTGTTGTTGCCAAAATGGGTTTTAGGTGATTTATGGAGGTGAGGTAAAAGATTCACAGTAGAGCTTTAGACCACCAGGGGTGCTATTTTATTTTTTTGCAAAAATGGGTTCCAGGTGATCTATGGAGACACAGTGAATGTGATGCAGTGGTCGTTTAGGCCACCTGGGGTGAAATTTTATTTTGCAAAAAATGGGTTCTGGTGTTTAATCTAGCTGGGGTGAAATATCTTTTTACCAATTTACCAATAGGAGAAACATCCCTTGTAGTCGTATAAGCCAACAGGAGTGATATTTTATTTTGCCAAAATTATCATTTCAGGTGGCCTAAATGACCACCACCTACCATGAGGCTACCTGATGTGATATATGTATTTTGTCATAAATGGGTTTCAGGTGATTTATGGGGCTTTGGGAAAAGGTAGGCAGTGGTCATTTAGGCTACCTGAGGTGACATTTTATTTTGCCAGAAATGGGTTCTAGGTGATCTATGGAGTCATTGTGAAAGGTCTGCAGTAGTTGTTTAGCCAGCTGAGGTGAAATTTTTATTTTACAAAAATCAGTTCCATTTGATATCTGGAGTTGGGGTGAAAGGTCCATGGCAGCCTTTTAAGACACATGAGGTGATATTTTTAGTTTTGAAAAAGTGGGTTGCAGGTGATTAATGGAGCTGGTGTAAAATATCTGAGGTTGTCATTTAGGCCACGTGAGGTGTTTTTGTTTTGCTAAAATTTGTTCCATGTGATATGAACCTGGGTAAAATGTCTGTGGAAGTCACAGTTAGGCCATATAAAGTGATATTTTTAGTTGTTGTCAAAAATGTGTTCCAGGTGATCTCTGGAGCCTGGTTGAAGGTTTCTTTGTTGTTCTTTAAGCCACCTGAGGTGACATTTTATTTTTTTCAAAAATGGGTTATTGAGAGCTAAATAGCTGGAGTGAAGATCATCGGTGGTCGTTTAGGCCACCTGAGGTGATTTTTTTTTAGTTTTGCACAAAATGGTTTCTAGGTGATTGACGAGCTGGTGTAAAAGTCCAAAGTGGTCATTGAGGCTACCAGAGGTAATATGTTTTGTTGTTGATAAAATTGGTTTTAGGTGATTTATAGAGGTGAGGTAAAAGATCCACATTAGAACTTTAGACCACCAAGGGTGCTATTTTATTTTGTTAAAAAGTGGGTTCCAGGTGATCTATGGGGAATGGTAGATGTGATGCAGTGGCCATTTAGGCCACCTGGGTTGACATTTTTATTTTGCAAAAATGGGTTCCTGGTGATTTATGGAATAGGGTGAAAGATCTGTTTCACATTTATGCTACCTGATGTGATGTATGTATTTTTCGTAAATTGAGTTTCAGGTTCTTTATGGGGTTTGGATAAAAGGTAGGTAGTGGTAATTTAGGCCAACTGAGGTGGCATTTTTATTTTTGCCAGAAATGGGTTCCAGGTGGTCTATGGAATCATTGTGAAAGGTCCACAGTGGTTGTTTTAGCCAGCTTAGGTTACATTTTTATTTTGCAAAAATCAATTCTAGTTGATATCTGAGTTGGGGTTAAAGCCCATTGCAGCCCTTTAAGACACCTGAGGTGATCATTTTTGTCATAATGGGTTCCAGGTAATTTTGTACCTGGGATAAAATGTCTGTGGATGTCATTTAGGCCACCTGTGGTGATATTTTTAGTTTTGCCAAAATAGGTGACAGGTGATTAATGAAGCTGGGGTGAAATATCCACAGTGCTCATTTGGGCTCCTTATGTTATTATTTTGTGTTTCCAAAACATCTGGTGGGCTAAATGACCACTACAGATCTTTTACTCCAGATCCATGAATTACCTGGAACCCATTTTTGGTAAAAATAAAATGTCGAATCGGTGACCAAAACAAACTCCTCAGACCTTTCTATGTTTCCATAGATCACCTTGAACACAGTTTTGGCAAAATAAAATTTCACCTCAGGTGGCCTAAATGACCAACTTGTACCATTCACCCTAGCTCCACAGATGACCTAGAACCCATTTTTGGCAAAATAATTAAAGTATCACCTTTTGCATCTTAAAAGTTCACTGTGGACCTTTTACACGAGTGCCATGATTCAACTGGAAACTATTTCCAGTAAAGAAATGATATCACCTTAGGTTGCCTGAATATCCACTCTGGATTTTTACTCCATATTATGACCTTGAAAACATTTTGGCAAAAATATGAACTATAACCTCAGGTGGCTTAAATGGCCACCATTTACATTCACCTCAGCTCCAGATATCACCTGTAATCCATTGCTTGCAAAAATACAAAATTTCACCATAGGTGGCCTAAATGACTACCCTATCTTCACAGATTACCTGGAACCCATTTTTGGCAACAAATAAAAATCACCTCTTTGGTTATAAAAGTTCACTTTGACTTTTACCCCAGTGCCATAAGTCACCTGGAACCTATTTTGGGAAAAAATTATACCACCTATGGTTGCCTAAATGACCACACTGAACTTTTTACACCTGCTTGATAAATACCTTAAACCATTTTTTTGGCAAACATATGAAATATCACCTCAGATAGCTTAAATGACCACCATGGACTTTTCACCTCAGCTCCAGCTGTCACCTGACTCAATTGATTGCAAAATGAAAATGTTACCAAGTGACTTAAACAACTATTGTTGACTTTTCACAATGACTCTATAGATCACCTGGAACACATTTTGATAAAACTACAAATATTATCTAAGGGGTCTAAATGACCACCACCTACCTTTAACCTCAAGTGGCCTAAATTACCACTGCCTACCTTTTATCTCAATCCCATAAATCACCTGAAACCCATTTTGGGCAACTATATATATATATATATATATATATATATATATATATCACATCAGGTAGTATAAATGTCCAATGCAGACCTTTCACCCCAGCTCCCTAAATAATCTGGAACCCATTTTGGCAAATATATAAAATGTCACCCATGTGCCCCCAAATGACCACTATGTACCATTCAGTTCCATATATCACCTGGAACCTATTTTTGGCTGATAGGTCTACTATGGACCTTTTTCCCAAGCTCCATAAATAACCTGGAACCCATTTTGTGGCAAACAAAAATATTGCCTTAATGACTACTTTCAACTTTTACACTGGCTCCAAAAATCACATGAAAACCATTTTGGCAAAAATAAAAAATATCAACTTAGGTGGCCATAACAACCACCGCTGACCTTTCTCTCCAGCTCTATAACTCACCAGGAACTGATTTTTGGAACAAATAAACATTTCACCTCAGGTGGCCTAAACAACCACTGATGAACTTTGAACCTGAAACCCAGTTTTCTCAAGAAATAAAAATATCACCTCAGGTGGCATAAATTACCACTGCAGTCCCTTTACCCCTGCTCCATAACTCACCTGGAACCACTTTTGGTAAACATAAAAATATCACCTCAGGTGGCCTATATGATCACCACAGACCATTTACAAAGGTTACATTAAGCACCTGGAATCCATTTTGGCAAAAACAACAATATAACAAAAGGAGCCCAAATGAACACTGTGGATATTTCACCCCAGCTTCATTAATCACCTGCAACCTATTTTGGTGAAAACTGAAAATATCACCACAGGTGGCCTAAATGACATCCACAGACATTTTACCCTCGTACATAAATTACCTGGAACCCATTATGACAAAAAAAAATCACCTCAGGTGACCTAAATGACTGCCACGTACCATTCACTCTGTCTGCATAGATCACCTGGAACCCATTTTTCCAAAATGAAAATATGATCCCTGGTTGCCTAAAGGTCCTCTGCAGACCTTACACCCTGGCTCTATAAATCACCTGGAACCAATTTCTCTTACAAATAAAAATATAACCTCTCCTGGCCTAAATGACTACTGCATATCTCTAACTCTGGATCCATAAATTACCAGGAACATACTTTTGGCAAAATACAAATATCACCTCAGGTGGCCTAAACAACAGTCTCAGACTTTTAGCTTGATTAGTCACTTTCAACCCACTTTTGAAAACTAAAATATCACCTCAGGTGTCTTAAAAGGCTGCCATGGACCTTTAACCCCAACTCCAGATAACAATTGGAACTAATTTTTACAAAAATAAAAGTTCACCTCAGGTGGCTTAAGCAACCACTGCAGACCTTTCACAATGACTCCATAGATCACCTGGAACCCATTTCTGGCAAAAATAAAATATCACCTCAGGTAGCATCAATGTAAAAAAACAGATCTTTCACCCCTGCTCCATAAATCACCTGGTACCCATTTTATTTGCAATTTATGAAGCCAGGGTAGATTGTATGAGGTGATCATTTAGGTCACCAGAAGTGATATTGTTTTGGCCAAAAATGGGTTTCAGCTGATTAATGGAGATAATGTGAACAATCTGTGGTTGCCATTTAAGCCACCTGATGTGATATTTTATTTTGCCAGAACTATATTCCAGGGTAAAGGTCAACTGTGGACATTTAGGCCACCTAGGTAATACTTTTATTTTTGTAGAAAAATGGTGCCATGTAATTTATGGAGCCAGAATAAATGTTCTGCAGTGCACCTGCAAAATAAATATATTACCTCTGGGACCTATAGGAACAGCATAGACCTTTACCCTGGCTCTATAAATCACTAAGAACCCATTTTGGAAAAATGAAAATATCAATTCAAGAGGCCTAAAGGACCACAGTGGATGTTTTACCCTGTTTCCACAAATCTACTGGATCCATTTTTGACAAAATAAAAATATCACTTCAGGTGTCATAAATGACCACCATGGCCCTTTTTCCAGGGCTCCATCAAACTCCTGAAAACATTTTCTGACAACAATAAAAGTATTTCCTCAGGTGATCTAATGGACCACTGTATACCTTTCACCCCAGCTCCATAAATCATCTGGAACCCTTTTGGCAAAATAAAATTAACTCCTTAGGTGGCCTAAACCACCACAGTGGACATTTCTTCCGAATCCATAAATCACCTGGAACCCATTTTGTCAAAATAAAACTTTCACTCAGGTGACCAAAACAACCATCACTGACCTTTTATAATGACTTCACAGATCACCTGGAACCCTGTTTTTAAAAAATATAAATATCACCTCAGGTGGCCTACATAACCACTGCCTTCCTTTTATCCTACATCCATAAATCACCTGGAACCAATTTTGCAAAATACAAATATCACCTTAGTTGGCCTAAATGACCTTTGCAGTCCTTTTACCCAGGCTCCATGTATCACCTGTAACCCATTTTGAGAAAAATAAAAATATGAACTCAGCTGGCCTAAATATCCACTGTTGGCCTTTGTGGTCCACGTGATTTATGCAGGTGGGAAAAAAGGTAGCAATAATAGTAATTTGGGCCTCCAGATGTTAAACATAGGCAGTGGTCATTAAGGCAACCTCAGGTGATATTTTTATTGTTACCAAAATGGATTCTAGAAGATTTATGGAGTCGGGAAAAGGTTTGAGGTGCTGATTTAGGCATTCTGAGCTGATGCTTTCATTTTGCCAAGAACGGTTTCCATGTAATTTATAGAGCCAGAATAAAAGATCTGTCGTGGTCATTTAGTCCACCTGAGGTGATGTTTTATAATTGCCAAAATGGGTTACAGGTGATCTAAATGATAACTTCCTGCCTTACACAACTTCATAAATCACCTGGATCTCATTTTTGGCAAAATAGAAATAGCACCTCAGGTAGCCAAAATAATCACTGTGGATCTTTAGCCTCAGATAGCATAAACTACCAGTGCAGACGTTTTACATTGCCTCCATAAATTGCCTGGAAAAATAAAAATATCACCTCAGGTGGTCTAAACGGCTAATGCCAACCTTTAACCTCAATAATCATAAACACCACTGCAGACCTTTGCTTGCATCCTATTTTTAAAAAACTTAAAATATCAACTGACATGGCTTAAACACCCACTATGGACATTTCACCTCAGCTCCAGATATCACCTGAAACCACTGTTTTCAAAAATAAAAATTTCACTTCAGGTGCTTCAGGTAGCTTAAACAACCATCACAGACTTTTTTCAACCTCAGCTGGCCTAAATGACCACTGCCTATCTTTTACACCAATCCCATAAATCACCTGAAATGCATTTTTGGCAAAAATAAATATATCACCTCAGATGGCCTAGATGACAGCATTCATAAATCCCCTGCAACCCATTTTCAGCAAATATGTAATTTCACCTCAGGTGGCCTTAACAACCACTAAGGAACTTTGAATCTGGCACCATAAACCCATTTATGGCAACAAATAAAAATATCACCTCAGGTGGCATAAAGGACATTTTTCCCTTGTTCCATACATAACCTGGAGCCCATTGTTGGTAAAATAAAAATATTACCTCAGGTGGCCTAAATGACAACTGCATATCATTCACCCTTGCTAGATAGATCACCTGGTACCATTTTTGGCAAAAGAAAAATATCACCCCTGGTGGCCTAAAGGTTCACTGCAGACCTTTTATCCAGGTGCCATAAATTACCTGGAACCAATTACTGGCCAGAAAATGAATAAAATGTCACTCCAGGTGGCCTAAATGACTACCACAGACCATTCATCTTGGCTCCATTAATTCAGTGGAACCAATTTATAGTGAAAATAAAAATATTACCTCTGGTGGCCTAAATGAATACTGCAGATCTTTTACTCCAAATCCATAAATTACCTGGAACACATTTTGTAAAATAACAATGTCACATCAGGTGTCCAAAACAAACTCCTCAGACCTTTCACTATGTTTCCATAGATCACCTTGAACACAGTTTTGGCAAAATAAGAATTTCACCTCATGTGGCTTAAACAACAGTGCGTATTTTCTCACGATTCCATAACTCACCTGGAACCCATTTTGGCAAAATAAAATAATCACCTCAGGTGGCCTAAATGACCACTGCCTACCTTTTACCCCAATCCCATAAATCACCTGAAATGCATTTTAGCAAAATAAATACAACACCTGAGGTGGCCAAAACAACAACCTTAGACCTTTCACCTAATTCCATAAATCACCTGCAATGCATTTCAGCAAATATATTAATTTCACTTCAGATGTCTTAAACAACCACTGAGGAACTTTGAATCTGGCTCCATGTATTGTCTGAAACCCACTGATGGCAAAAATGTAAATATAATCTCAGGTAAAATGACCTTTAACCCTTGCTCCATACATAACATGGAACCAATATTTAGTAAAATAAAAATATCACCTCTGGTGGCCTAAATGACAACTGAAATCTTTTATTCCAGATCAATAAATTACCTGGAACTTATTTTGGTAAAACTCAGAGGCGGTCCTTTGAGCACAGGAGCAGCATCTCTGAGGCACTAACCCAGGGTGGACAGTGAGTAAACATAGCACAGACAGATAATATGAAAGCAACAGTACATTTAATGTTAGTGCAGATACAGTACAGTGTGATCTATGTAGTACATTGGTGCTGTAGAAGTCACTAGTGTGAAGATGTGATGTGGTGTGGTGTGTGTGATGTGTGTTGCCACCACCATACCCCTCACCTGTACCACATTATGAGGAACGGTCCTTATTTAACTTCACAAAAGCTCCCTGTTCCACATTGTGAGGACTTGTCCACATTTAGTGTTAACATTTTAAGCAAAACTGTATAGTAAATGATGCAAACATTATATCATTCAATTAATAACAGATGTTCTGACCATAAATGCAAACACTGTATCAGTGTTCTAAGCTTCTGAGATAAAGTTTTGATTAAGTGTTCCACATTTTCTCAGTTATTCCACATTTTGAAAGGCAATGTTCCACAGTTGGGGACAAAGGTTGAGAGGTATGGCCACCACTCAGGTGCTCAGAGCAAACAGTTATGTAGACAAGTGTTGATCTTTTCTCCAGCTATTTTACTCACCAAAACCCATTTAAAAAAAAAATTTCACCTGAGGTTTCTTAAAGAACCACGAAGAAACTTTCAACCAGGCTCCATAGATCACCTGAAGCATGTTTTGGCAAAACTAAAAATATCACCTCATGTGGCCTAAACGACCTCCACAGACATTTTACCCCAGGTTCACATCACCTGGAAAAATTTTTGCAAAGAGAAATGACCTCAGGTGGCTTAAATGACAACCTCAGAGCTTTCACACCAGCTCCATTAATCACCTGCAACCCACTTTTTCAAAAACTATAAATATCTCTTCATAGGCTTAAATTACCACTGTGGGAATTTCACCTCAGCTCCAGAAATCACCAGGAATCCATTGTTTACATGTACAAAATTCCACCTCAGGTGGCTTAAACAACGTTCACAGACTTTTTACAATGACTCCATAGATCACCTGGCACCCATTTTTGGCAAAATAAAATTATCTCGTCAGGTGGCATAAATGACCTGTGACTACATTTTACCCAATCCATAAGTCACCTGAAATGCATTTTGGCTAAAATAAATATATAACCTCAGGTGGCCTAAACAACAACCTCAGACCTTACACCTAACTCCATAAAACATATGGAACCCATTTTCAGAAAATATATAAATTTCACCTCAGGTGGCCCAAACAACCACTGTGGAACTTTGAATCTGGCTGCATAGATCACCTGAAATCCAAAGATGGCAAAAATAAAAATATCACTTCGGTGGCATAAAATACCTTTTAACATTGCTCCATACAAAACTTGGAACCCATTTTTGGTAAAAAAATAAAAATATTAACTCAGATGACCTAAATGATGACTGCACATCTTTTACTCCAGATCCATAAATTACCAGGAACCCATTTTATTAAAAATAAAATGTCACATCACGTGTCAAAAGAAACTCCTCAGACCTTTCACAATGTTTCCATAGATTACGTTGAATGAAGTTTTGCAAAATAAAAATTACACCTCAGAGGCCTAAACAACCACTTTGTACCATTCATCCTACCTCCACAGATTACCTGGAACCCATTTTGGCAAAAGTAAAAATATCACCCTTGTCTCTTAAAAGTTCCCTGTGGAACTTTTTCCCAGTGCCATAAATCAACTGGAACCTATTTTGGTAAAAAATGATATCACTTCAGGTGTCCTAAATGACCACACTGAAGGATCTTAGTGGAGAGCATGTGCTGATCTTGACTATGAGAAGTGACCATGGCTCAAGGGATGCAGAGGAACTACCACCCTGCCAGATATGGGACAGGTCAGTGGCAACATTGGTTTGGGAACAGTGAGGGTTAGCACCATGCCTGACATTTAGGCCCGCTGAGTTCATTTTTTATTTTTATCAACAATGGGTTACAGGTGATTTATGGAGCCTGGGTAAAAGGTCCATGGTGGTCATTTTCCCACCTAATGTGATATTTTCCTTTTGCCAAAATGGGTTCCAGGTGATTTATGGAGCAGGCTACAATGTCCACAGTGGTCATTTAGGTGACCTGAGGTGATATTTATATTTAAAAAACGGGGTTCCATGAGTGAAGTCATATAAAGGTCAGCGATGGTTGTTTAGGCCACCTGAGGTGAGAGTTTATTTTGCCAAAATGGTTCCATTTATAGAGCTTGGGGAGAATTTAAGCAGTGTTGATTTCATCCACTTGAGGTGACATTTTTATTTGTGCCAAAATGGGTTCCAGATCATTTATGAACCTGTGGTGAAAGGTCTGTATACAAATGTCCACAGTGGTTATTTAGGCCACCTGAAGTGATATTTTATATTTGCTGGAAATGGTTTCCAGGTGATTTATGGAGCTGGGTGAAAGTTCCATGATGCTCATTTAATCATCCAAAGGTTATATTTTTATTTTTCCTAAAAATGGGTGCCAGGTGATCTATGGAGCCAGGGTGAAAGAAAGTGGTGTTTGTTGAGGCCTCCTGAGGTGAAATGTTTATTTTTGCCACAAATTGGTTCCAGGTTATTAATGGAAGGGACAGAGGTCTGCCAAGGGGTTTATGGCACTTAAAGTGATATTTTTGTTTTGACAAATATTTGTTCCAAGTAAATTTGGATCCAGAGTAAAAATCTGTGGTGGTACTATAGGCCACCTCAAAAGTGGGTTGTTAGTGATTAATGGATTTGGTGTAAAAGGTCTGAGGTTGTCGTTTAGGCCTTCTGAGGTGATGTTTGTATTTTACCAAAATGGGTTCCCAGTAATTTATGGTTCCAGAGTAAAAGACCTGTAGTGGTCATTTAGGCCAGGAGAGGTGATATTGTTATTTGTACCAGAATTGGTTCCAGGTGATTTATGGAGCCAGGGTGAAAGGTCTGCAGAGGACCTTTAGGCAACCAGGGATGATATTTTTATTTTTTGACAAAATGGGTTCCAGGTGATCTATGGAGCCAGGCTCAAAGTTCCTCAGTGGTTGTTTGGTCACCTGAGGTGAAATCTTAATTTTTTCAAAAATGATTTCCAGGTGAGTTATAAAGCTGGGGTGAAAGGTCAGCAGTGGTCATTAAGGCCACCTTGATTTTTATTTTTTTGCCAAAAATGGTTTTCATGTGAGTTTTGTAGCCGGTGCAAAAGTTCAAAGTAGTCGTTTAGGCAATATTATTTTTGCTTGCTAAAATTTGGGTTCCAGTTTATTTATGGAGCTGGGAAACAGACCTATGGGCCAACAGGATTGATATTTTTATTTTTTCCAAAAATAGGTTCCAGGATATCTATGGATCGAGGCTGAATGGTACACGCTGGTCATTTAGGACAACTTAGGTGAAATTTATGTCTTTGTTAAAATGGGTTCTATATTATTTATGGCGCTGTGGTGGAAGGTCTGCAGTGGACATTTATGTTACCTGATGTGATGTATTTATTTTTGACAAAAATGGGATTGTGAAGATTTATGGGATTGAGGTATAAGGTAGGCTGTGGTCATTTAGGTCACATGAGGTTAAAGGTAGGTGGTGGTCATTAGACCACCTGAGGTAATATTTTATTTTTACCAAACATGGGTTCCAGGTGATCTATAGAGTCATTGTGAAAAGTCCACACTGGTTGTTTAAGTCACCTGAGGGAAATTTTATTTTGCAAAAAATGAATTCCAGGTGATATCTGGAGCTGAGGTGAAATATCCACAGTGGTCATTTAAGCCACTTGGCGTGATATTTCTTATTTTTCCAAAATGGTTTCAAGGTGAAATGATGGAGCCTCAGTAAAATGTCCAGTGTGGTCATTTAGGCCACCTGAAGTGATATACATTTTTTGCCAAAGAGAGGTTCAAGGTGATTTATGGCACTGGGGTCCACAGTGAATGTTTAGGACACAAGATGTGATATTTTTATTTTTGCCAGAATTGGGTTCCAGCTAATCTGTGGAGCTAGGGTGAATGGTATGAGGTGGTCATTTAGACCACCTGAGGTGAACTTTTTTTCAAAATTGGGTTCAAGGTGTCCTTTGGAAACATTGTGAAATGTCTGAGGTGTTTCTTTCACACACCTGATGTGACAATTTTATTTTTTACCAAAAATGGGTTCCAGGTTATTTATGGATCTGAAGTAAAAGATCTGCTGTGGTCATAATAGGCCATCAGAGGTGATATTTATATTTCTACTAAAAATTGGTTCCAAGTGATTTATGGAGTCAAGGTAAAAGGTCTGCAATGGTCATTTAGGCCATGTGGGGTGATACTTGTATTCATTGTTTGCAAGGAATAGGTTCCAGATGATTTAGGAAGCCTGAATAAAAGGTCTGCAGTGGACCTTTAGGCCACCGGGTGATATTTTCATTTTGCCAAAATGGTTCCAGGTGATCTATTTAGCCAGGGTGAATGGTATGCAGTGGTCATTTAGGCCACCTGAGGTAATATTTTCATTTTAACAAAATTGGGTTTCAGGTTATGTATGGAGCAAGGGTAAAATGTCATTTATGCCACCTGAGGTGATATTTTTATTTTTTCCATAAATGGGTTTTAGGTGATCTGTGGAGCCAGATTCAAGGTTCCTCAGTAGTTGTTTAGGCCACCTAAGGTGCAATTTATATGTTTGCGAAAATGGGTTCCAGGTGATTTATGGAGCTGGAGTGAAAGGTCTGAGGTTGTAGTTTAGGCTAGCTGAGATGATATATTGATTTTTGTCAAAATGCAGTTCAGGTGATTCATGGGATTGGGGAGGTTAAAGGTAGGTGGTGGTCATTAGGCCACCTGAAATGTTAATTGTATTTTGCCAAAAATGGTAATACACAGATCCATAGTAAAATATCTGCAGTAGTCATTTAGGCCAGGAGAGGTGATATTTTTATTTTTACAAAAATTGGCTCCAGGTGATTTATGGAGCCAGGGTGAAAGGTCTTCAGAGGACATTTAGTCAACCAAGGATGATATTTTTATTTTTTCCAAAATGGGTTCCAGCTAAACACTGTAGCTAGGGTGAATGGTATGAGGTAGTCGTTTAGGCCACCTGAGGTAACATTTTTATTTTGCTTCTCAAATGTGGAGCACTTAATCAAAACTTTATCTCAGAATTTCAGTACACCGTTACAATGTTTGCATTTATGTTCAGAATGTCTGTAATTAATTGAATGATATATTGTTTGCATCATTTACGATAGAGTTTTGCTTCAAAATGTTAACACTAAATGTCGGACAAGTCCTCACAATGTGGAACAGGGAGCTTTGTGAAGTAAAATGAGGACCGTTCCTCATAATGGGGTACAGTTGAGGGGTATGGTGGGTGCAAACACACATCACACACATCGCACCACTTCACATTTTCACACTAGTGACTTCTACAGCACCTCGTACTACACAGATCACACTGTGCTGTATCTGCACTACCATTAAAGGTACTGTTGATATCATATTATCTGTCTATGTTATGTTTACTCACTGTCCACTCTGGGTTAGTGACTCAGTGATGCTGCTCCAGTGCTCAATGGCTCAGCAGGCCATGCGGATCCCACCTCTTGAGTTTTTCCAAAATAGGTTCCAGGTAATTTATGATTCTAGAGTAAAAGATCTGCAGTGGTCATTTAGGCCACCAGAGATGATATTTTATTTTTACTAAAAATTGGTTCCATGTCATGTGTGGAGCAAGGGTAAAATGTCATTTATGCCCCTGAGGTAATAGCAATTTTTGCCATCAGTGGGTTTCAGGTGATATATGGAGCCAGATTCATATTTCCTCAGTGGTTGTTTAAGACACAAGGTGAAATTTATATATTTCATGAAATGGGTTGCAGGTGATTGATGGAGTTAGGGGTGAAAGGTCTGAGATTGTCATTTAGGCCACCTGAGGTGATATATTTATTTTGCTAAACATGTATTTCAGGTAATTTATGGGATTGGAGTAAAGGTAGGCACTGGTCATTTAGGCCAGCTGAGGTTAAACATAGGAGGTGGTCATTTAGGCCACCTGAGGTGATATTTTCATTTTATCTTTTGACAAAGATATAAATTTCACCTAAGGTGTCCTAAATGACCACTGTGAGCCATTCAGCCTGGATTCATAGATCTCTTGGAACCCATTTTTGGCAAAAATAAAAATAGCACCCTTATTGGCTCATTTGTCTATTATGGACTTTCCCCAGCTCCATAAATAAACTGGAACCAAATTTTTGGCAAACAAAAAATATTGCCTAAATGACTACCTTGAACATTTACACTGGCAACAAAACTAGCATGAAAAAATTTTTGGCAAAAAAAATCTACTTAGGTGGCCTTAATGACAACTGCTGACCTTTCACCCCAGCTTTATAACTCACCTGGAACTCATTTTGGAGAACAAATTAACATTTCACCACAGATGATCTAAACTACCACCAAGAGAACTTTAAACCTAGCTCCATAGATCAGCTGGAACCCATTTTAAAAAAATTAAAATATAAATCCGTAGTTGTGTGAAGATCCTCTCCAGACCTTTCACCTGGCTCCAAAGATCACCTGAATCCAATTTCTGGTAAAATAAAAATATATCCTATCCTGCCCTAAATAACCACTGCAGATCTTCTACTATGGATCCATGAATTACCTGGAACCCATTTTGGCAAAAATAAATTATTACCTCAGGTGACGTAATGGCCACTGCTAACCTTTTACTCTAATCCATGAATCACCTAAATTGCATTTTTGGCAAAAATACATATATCACCTCAGCTGGTCTAAACTACAACCTCAGACCTTTCACCCCAGCTCCATAAATCACTTGTAACCCATTTTTGTCAGATATGTAAATTGCACCTCAGGTGGCCTAAACAACTACTAAGGAACATTGAATCTGGCTCCATTGATCACTTGAAACCCATTTATGGCAAAAATGGTTATAATTTAAGGTGATTTATGGAGTAATTGTGAAAAGTCAACAATGGCTGTTTAAGCCACCTGAGTTGAAATTTTTATTTTTGCAAACAATGGATTACAGGGATATCTAGAATTGAGGTGCATGGTGAGTCGTTTAAGCCACCTGATGTTTTAGTTCTTTTTTCCAAAATGGTTTCAATGTGATATTATGAAGTAAAAAAGTCCAGTTTGGTCATTTAGGCCAACTGAGGTGATATTATTTCTTTACCAAAAGTAGGTTCCAGTTGATTTATGGTGCTGGGGTAAAAGGTCCACAGTGAACCTTTAAGACACAAGGGGTGATATTTTAATTTCTTGCCTAAATTGGGTTCCAGGTAATCTGTGAAGCTCGGGTGAATGGTACGAGGCAGTCGTGTAAGCCACCTGGGTGACATTTTTTTTTGCAAACTGTGTTCAAGGTGCTCTATAGAAACATTGTGAAAGGTCTGAGGATTTTGCTTAGGCCATCTGAGGTGATTTTTCTTTTGCTAAAATTTGTTCCAGGTTTTATGAACCTGGGGTACAATGTCTGTGGAGGTCATTTAGGCCACATGAGGTTATATTTTTATGTTTACCAAAACTGGTTCCAGGGAGTTATGGAGCAGGGTAAAGGGACTGCAGTGGTCATTTATGCCACCTGAGATGATGTTTTTATTTCTTGCCAAAAATCAGTTTCACGTTTAAAGTTACTCAGTGGTTGTTTAGGTCTCCTGAGGTGAAATGTTTATTTTTTCAAAAATGAGTTCCAGGTGAGTGATAGAGCTGGGGTGAATGGTCAGCAGTGGTCATTAAGGCCACCTAAGTTGATATTTTAATTTTGCCAAAAATGGTTTTCATGTGATTTTGGGGCTAGTGTAAAAAGTTGAAAGTAGTCATAAAGGCAATATTTTTTGCCATGAAATGGGTTCCAGGTTATTTATGGAGCTTGGGAAAAGGTCTGTAGTAGACCTATCAGGCAACAGGAGTGATATCTTAATTTTGCCAAAAATGGGTTCCAGGTGATATATGGAGCGAGATTGAATGGTACCGGTGGTCATTTGGGACACCTTAGGTGAAATTTATTGCAAAAATGGGTTCAAGATTATTTATGGAGCTGAGGTGAAAGCTCTGCAGTGAACATTTATGCTACCTGATGTGATATATATATATATATATATATATTTATTGTCAATAATGGGTTTCAGGTGATTCATGGGATTGAGGTAAAAGGTAGGCAGTGGTCATTTAGGCCACCTTAGGTAATATTTGTATTTTTGTTAAAAATCTGTTCCAGGTTATCTCTGGAGTGATTGTGAAACGTCAGTGATAGTTGTTTATGTCACCTGAGGTAACATTTTATTTTGCAAACAATAGATCCATTGATAACTGGAGCTGAGGTGAAATGTCCATGGTGGTCATCTAAGCCACCTGAGGTTATAGTTCTTATTTTGCCAAAAATGGTTTCACTGTGATATTATGGAGTAAACAGTCCTGTGTGCCATTTAGGCCACCTGAAGTGATATCATTTCTTTACCAAAATTGGTTTCAGTTGATTTATGGTGCTGGGGTAAAAGGTCCACAGTGAATTTTGAAGACACAATTGGTGATATTTTAATTTTTCCAAAATGGGTTCCAGGTAATCTGTGGAGCTAGAGTGAATAGTGCGAGGTGGTCGTTTAGGCCACCTGAGGTGAAATTTTTATTTTTGCCAAAACTGTGTTCAAGGTGATCTATGGAACATTGTGAAAGGTCTGAGGAGTTTATTTTGGACACCTGATGTGACACTGTTATTTTTCAAAAATGGGTTCCAGGTAATTTATGGATCTGGAGTAAAAGATCTGCTGTGGTCATTTAGGCCACCAGGGTGATATTTTCATTTTTCCATTTTAGCAAATAGAAAAATCACCTCAGGTTTCTAAATGATAACCACAGAGCTTTCACCCAGCTCCATAAATCACCTTCAACTCACTTTTTCAAAACTATAAATATCACCTCTCATGGCTTAAATGACCACATGGACATTTCACCTCAGCTCCAGATATCACCTGGAATCCATTGTTTAAAAAACAAAATTCCACCTCAGGTGGCTTAAACAACCATTGCAGACTTTTCACAATGACTCCATAGATCATGTGGCACCCATTTTGGTAAAAATAAAATTATCTCCTCAGGTGGCCTAAATGTCCACTGCTTACCTTTACCCCAATCCATAAATCACCTGAAATGCATTTTGGCAAAATAAATATATAACCTCAGGTGGACTATACGACAATCTCAGACCTTTCACCCCAGCTCCATAAATCACCTGGAACCCATTTTCAGCAAATATATAAATTTCACCTCCGTGGACTAAACAACCACTGAGGAACTTTGAATCTGGTGCCATAGATCACCTGAAACCCTTTGATTTCAAACAATTAAAATGTCACCTCAGTTGGCCTAAAGAACTACAAAGAAACCTTTAACCAGGCTCCATAGTTCACCTGGAGCATGTTTTGGCAAAAACTAAAAATATTACCTCATGTGGCCTAAATTACATCCACAGACATTTTACTCCAGGTTCACATCACCTGGAACAAATTTTAGCAAAATGAAAAACACCTCAGGTGGCCTAAATGACGACCTCAGAGCTTTTACCGGCTCCATTAATCACCTGCAACCCACTTAATGGGTGCGGCCGCTAGACTACCAGAGATATGGACAACTATAATAATTTAATACAGATCAGGTGGGCCACAAGACTAGCAGGGATATAAAAAAGCAATATGTATGAAATCTATATTGGGGGCACTTGACTACCAGGAATAAGAGATAGTTATCTATTTAATCATGACTACCAGGCATATTGAAAATATTATTTTTGTATTCAGATGGGGCAGAATGAAGCCCCTTAGCAAAACACAACCTCATTTAACTTTCTAGGGTACTCCTATGCTGAGAAAATCTATTTTTAAATCTATCCATATTGTCCCTCACTCATGATGCATGATCGCGATCATGGAATCTTGTGATCAAACAGTTTGCAGGCTCGTGGACAAAGATCATTAACGAGCCATGAACTAAGATTTTAAAAGCTCAGAACTCTTACTTTAGACTGATTTAGATCAAACCAAAGGCATGGTTCAAAGATCAGAGTCCCCTGAGTAAAACCCCTCCGAGTTTTACTTCAGAAGTGTCCCGATCCAAGATATTTGAGTTTTCCAATCAGAAAATTAAAAACAAGATGGCGGACCTCGTGAACAAAGAATATTTAAAATTCTTAGTGGCAAAGATTCTTGATCACGAAAGCTGCAAATTCTTCGATAGCCAGGTGGGACAAGATGGCAGAACCCAATCTTTGTTTGCAAAACATACACATAAATTTTCCCTTTGACTTATAATGGGAACTTAAAAGTGGCATAACCTTTGAATGCCTTAATATGTTTTCACCAAACAAAAAGCGGCATGTCTGGTCACCAATGCTCTTTCAAGCGGATCATCTCACAGAGCAGCAGGCCACACAATGGCGTGCAGGGCCACATCCAAAATCCCAAAGCTGCCTCCAAAATTGGATAATTTTGCATTTTCAGTGTTTTCATATGAAACACCCATAAGTCCGACTGAAACACAATTTGGCAACTGAAGAGAACTACCATGCCCCAGCATGCATACTAAATTTCCAGCAAATCAGTTAAATTGGTCCAAAGTTCTTAACTTGCAAAATTTTGAGTTTAACATAGAAGTGACTGCTGAACCAAACTATAGTGGCGTGACCTTGCCACTATATATATATATGGGTGAATGGTAGCGATGGTCATTTAGACCACCTGAGGTGAAATTTTATTTTTGCAAAATGGGTTCCAAGTGATTTATGGAGTTGGGTGAAAGGTCTGTGGTGGTCATTTATGCCACCTTAGGTGATATCTATATTTTGGCAACAAAAATGGGTTCCTAGTGATTAAAGGAGCCTGTGTAAAAGGTCAAAGTGGTCATTTAGGTCACCTAAGGAAATATCTTTCGTTTTGCCAAAACATGTGTTGCAGGTGATTAATGGAGCTGCTGTGAAAGTCAACAATGCTCGTTTAGGCTACCTGAGATTTGGGGCCAGATTTTCAAGGGCCCTTAGCTCCTCTAAAGCTACAGCAAACAACCAGCTTGAATCAGATCTTGTGCACAAAATATTGTGTGCCATATTTTGCAAGAAAAGAGGTCTGTATGACAAAGTCCCTGAAACTGATGCAAGAGGTCCACTACATCAACTCAATGGTGTAAGGATGGAATGATGCAAGCTGCACCAAAATAAATGGTGCAAGTTGAGTAAAATGGTGCAAACCAAGTAAAAATGGTGCAAGCTGAGTCAAACAAATGATGCCAATGACGAGAATGATGCAAGCTTAGTAAAACAATTAGAGATGAAATGGTCAAATCTTAGCCCCAAATGTTCTAAACAAGTCCTGCAAGAGAATACCAGCCCTCAATATTGGCATAGTCAGATCTGACCACGTGCTTTGGGTCTCTTTATATAGTCTAGTGTCCCTTAGACCAACTCTGGCTGGTATAGCAGCTGCCAGTACTTTGACATGTTTGGTGTCAGTGGTGCAGCTTTGAAATTCCACAGGTGCGGTCTTGCACCATTTCTGTTGTGCAAGGCGACTTGTGTCATGGCACTGCCATTAGTATAGCCAAGGCTGACACAGCCACCTTTGATGTAGGGAGGACTGCCTTTGATGCAGTGCTCCTTAGAAAATTGTATGTGGCACAATGTTTGACACTAGGCTACCTGCACCACTATTGTTTGATGCAAGTCCCTTGCTTCATTCCTGGGGCTTTAAAATCCATCATCATATTTTGCTTTTGCCAAAATGGATTCCAGGTGATTTATGAAATGGGGTGAAAGGCTAATGGTGGTGATTTATGGCACCTGAGGTGATATTTTATTTTTGTCAAAAATGAAGCATAGGTGATTTATGAACCTGGGGCAAATGATCCACGGAGATCATTTACACCACCTGAGATAATATATTTATTTTAGTCAAAATTGGTTCCAGGTGATTTCTAGAACAATGGTAAATGTCCACAGTGATCATGTATACCCCTGAGTCAGTGTCTGCTGAGATTAAGCAAGACAGATACTTTATTAGAAGAAGAAGGGTCTTATTTAGGGTTAAAAAAGTAAGAAAAGAAAGAAAGTCAGTATGAGGTTCTGTGCTGTGAAGGGTACTGTATCAACTTACTTTGCTAAACCAGTAGGAAGAGTGAGAGCTTAATTGGGGTGTGGCTTAGACACTATAAAAGCAGGTGACTCAAATTACAATTTCCTGTTTCTAGCCTTGCTTGTACAGCATAAATCAGCTAACCAAAAGAAGCTAAATTTTCTTATTAATTTAACACTTGTAACTCAGCAGGAGTCAGTGTCTGTTGAGTTTAAGCAAGGCAGATACTTTATTGAAGTAGAAGGAGTCTTATTTAGGGTTAAAAAGAAAGAAAAAAGAAAGTCATTATGTGTTCTGTGCTGTGAAGGGTGCTGAATCAACTTACTTTGCTAAACCAGTAGAAGGAGAGAAGCTTAATTTGGTGTGTGGCTTAGACACTATAAAAGCAGGTAACTCAAATTACAACTTCCTGTTGCTAGCCTTTTTCTTACTAATTGCCATCCATCCCACCTTCCACCCACCCACCCTAAGCCAGTTCTACTTCCATAGCCACTGGATTTGACTGTCAACAGGAACTTCCTGTTTGTCAGTAGGATGGGAAGGATCATAGAAACACTGGTTTTGTCAACCCTAATGGGAAAAAATATCTCACTCCCCCACTGGTGGTTTTCTGACACTGAGCAAAAGAAGGAGGCTACTGAAGAATATAGGAAGTTGCTATCCCAGAACAGGAAGGGTGAGAGTTGTAAGGAGAGGAGAGTAAGCATACAGAGAAATAGGAGAAGGGACACAAAATAAGACATGATAGGAGTGGTGCAGTGCAATGGCAGTGGGGCAGCAGTGTTCCCAGAGACATACTGGAGCTGCAATGCTGGCTATTTGTAGGCACCTCTCTGGTCTGAAGGAGGAGGTTGCCCACTGTCCAGGCTGACCTGGCTAGGATTCATGAAATCTCTCACCCACCCACCCAGGGACCACCAGAGCCAGTGCCACTACCTCAGAGATTGCTAAGAAGAGGAGGCTGGACCAGGGTGGGCTCAGGGAGGACAGGGTGGTGGAACAGGTTGCATCCCTCCAGCTGTACCTCTCCACAATTCATTTACTCTTCTGGTAGATAGTGGTTCATCTATGGAGGCACCTGCAGTGGAGACCAAGGTGGATGCTGGGAATCTTCACAAAGGAGACCCACAGGAGGATGGCATGGGCACCACATGGGAAGAAACAACTCCTGGTGGAGACACAATCAGTAGGAGTGTAGAAATGGGGAAGGAAGGGAGAGGAAGTAAGGTGTCTGCCTGGTGCCATGGCTTGGAGGGACAGGAAGCCAATCCTCAGGATCATGGGAGCAGCTGCATGAGGGAGGGGAGCTGGATGTCATTGTCCACCTAGGGACAAATGACCTGGCTAGGAACAGGATCAGAGCAGTGCAAGAGGAGGTTGTAGAGTTGAGGGAGGGGCCTTGAACCGTGCTTTGTCTGGTAGCCTTCTGGAGGTGCCGCCTATCTATGGCAAGAGGATGCTAGGGTACTCCGCACCAGGAATTCAATAAATGGTTGAAAAACTGACGTGGAGCTCAGGGTTTTGGCTTCATTGGGGACTGGGAGCTACCTGGAGGATGCAGACCTATACAGGTGCAATGGTCTGCATCTGTTTGGGGAGAACCAGGATCCTAGGTGAGAGGTTTAAATGCCTCATTGGCAAGCATTTTAACTAGCCAAGGGGAGGCACTGAAAAGGAGTAGGAAATCCCAGTCTCCCCACAAAACACAGTAATTAGTGATGTAAACACCAATGTAGAGAAGTCATTAGGAGAAAGACAGAGGTAAATGTAAAAAGGCAAAGGCAGTAAGGACAGGAATGAGGCTAAAGGGTAAGGCCATCAAAAAGTGGAGGTGATGAGTACCAATGCCTGTAGTCTGTGTAACAAGCTCCCTGAATTGGTGACCTTGATGGAAGAGGATTGCCAGGATATTGTGGCAGTCGCAGAAACATGGTACACAGAGAACCATGGGATGTCAACATACCGGGATGCAATCTACAGGAGGGACAGGGAGGGTAAAGAGGAGGAGGAGTAGCTCTCTACGAAGGAAGGGATCAAAGCAACAGAACTAAAGAGTAAACAGGAGCAGATGAGGCACTCTGGGTCACCCTGGAGACAGGAAATGGCACCACAATCTGCATGGGGTTGCATACAGACCCTAATCTCAGGGGAGGTATGGACAAGGAAATGATAGGAGGGTTCCTTAGAATGGCAGAAAAGGGAGATATTGTTGATGGGGACCTGAATATTCCAGATGTTAACTGGAGCACCTTTGCTGCATGCACATCCAAGAGCATGGTCATTCTTGATGCCCTACAGGGGCATGCCTCAGACAGCTAGTATTGGAGCCCACTCAGGAGGGAGCAATCTTAGACCTGGTACTCAAATGGGATGGAGAAAGAATATCAGATTTAGAAGTGAGCAGCCATCTGGGAACAAGAGACCACCAAACAGTGTGGTTCATGATAAACACGCCATACAATCAAGCCATACAAGAGCAAGAGTATTGGACTTCAGGAGAGCTGACTTTGGGAAAATGAGAGAGTGCCCCAGAAAAGCACTAGCAAACAGGTAAGAAAGAGGGTGGAGGAACAATGGGGAGTAATCAAAACAGCCCTCACAGAGGCAACAAGCCTTTGTGTAAAGCAAATCAACAAAACACAACAAAGGAAAAAGCTATGATTCTCAAAAGCGGTGGCAGGAATGTTAAGGAGAAAAGGATAGCATTCAGGAAATAAAAGAAAACACAGAAGGAGCAAGACAGAGAACTTTATCAGTTAAAGCAGAAAGAGGCTGGGAAGGCAATCAGAATAGAAAAGGTCCAAACTGAGGAAAGGATAGCCAACTCTGTTAAGAAGGGGATAAGACCTTTTATAGATTCATTATGGAGCGAAAAAGACCAAGGAGGGATACTGAGGCTTAATAAAGGGAGGGAATGTGGGTAGAGGGTGACAGTGAAGAGCAGGGATACTGAAAGAATATTTCTGCTCAGTATTCACAAAGGAAGAGGAGGGGAGGTACCTAAACCAAACAAGAGAAACACTCTGAAGATAGGGGTCTATACCAGTCCATTTACAGAAGAAAAGGTTCTGAAAGAACTAATAAACTTGAGTGTGGACAAAGCAATGGGGCCTGATGGGATTCACAAAGAATTCTAAAGGAACTAAGGGTAGAACTAGTGATACTGCTGACTTCTCTCTTTAACAAATCATGGGAGGATGGGGTGGTACCTGAGGACTAGAGGAGGACAGATGTGATTCCTCTTCACAAAAGTGGGAGCAGGACAGAGGCAGGAAACTACAGACCAGTTAGTTTGACCTCAGTTGTAGGAAAATGATGGAATCACTTCTGAAGGAAAGAATTGTTGAGTATCTGGAGAGTGGGGCACAGGACCCAAGGCAGCATGGATTCATGATGGGAAGGTCATGTCAGATGAATCTAATAGATTTCTTTGACTGGGTGACCAAAGTAGTAGACCAGGGAGGGGCTGTGGACATGGCCTACCTAGATTTTAGCAAGGCATTTGATACAGTCTCACACAAAGATTAATATGCAAGTTAGCCAGCATTGGAGTGGGTCCCAAGGTGGTAGCCTGGATAAAATATTGACTAGACAACAGGACACAAGGGCAGTAGTAAATGGAGTCCACAGTAAAGAAAGGAGGGTTACTAGTGGGCTACCGCAGGGTTCTGTACTAGGACCAGTCCTTTTAATGTCTTTATAAGTGACTTTGCAGAGGAACTGGAGGAAATGTATGTCTCTTTGTGGATGACACAAAGATCTGCAACAGGGTTGATACACAAGATGGAGTGGAAAGGATGAGAAGGGACTTAACAAAGTTGGAGGAATGGTCAGATGTGTGGCAGCTCAGATTCAGTGCAAAGAGTGCAAGGTAATGCATAGGAAACAAACCAGGGAAGAGTACACAATGGGGTGAGATACTGACAACAGTAAAATGGAAAGGGACCAGGGGTAATTATATCAGATGACCTAAAGGTGGGCAAGCTATGTGAGAAGGCAGTAGAAAGGCTGGGGGATACTGGGATGCATAGGGAGGGCATCAATTGTAGAAAACAGAAAGTTGTTATCCCTGTGTACAGACAGGTGGTGAGACCCCATCTGCAGTACTGTGTGCAGTTCTGGAGACCCCATCTCCGCAAAGACATAGACAGAGTGGAGGCTGTCCAGAGGAGGGCAACCAAAACAGTGCAGGGTCTGCACCAGAAGACATACAAAGAAAGTCTAAAGGAGCTTAATATGTATACCCTTGAGGAAAGAAGGAGGGGGGCATGATAGAAACTTTCAAGTACCTCAAGGGTATCAACAAAGTAGCATTTTTCAGAAAAGAGATGTGCATTAACATGGGGGCACAATTTGAAGATAGAGGGAGAGGGCTCAGAGGTAATGTGAGGAAGTATTTTTCAAAGAGAGGGTTGTAGATGCATGGAACAGCCTCCCTGAGGAGGTCGTGGAGACAAGAACAGTGGGGAATTCAAGAATGCATGGGACAGACATAAGGCAGTCCTAGTGGGGGTAGGAGGAAGTAAGCTGTTGATTAAATAGGATCTCCAGCTTATCTTTAGGTAGGAAAATGGGCAGACTAGGTCGGCCAAGTGGTCCATATCTGCCGTCACATTCTATGTTTCTATGTTTCTGAGGTGATATTTTTATTTTGCATTAAATTGGTTCCAGGTAATCTATGGATCCTCTTTGAAAGGTCTGTGGTGGTCATTTAGGCCACCCGGGTGAAACTTTATTTTCCCAAAATTGCTCCCAGGTAGAGTTATAGAGGTGGGGTGAAAGGTCAGCTGTGGTAGTTTAGGCCACCTGAGGTGATAGTTTTATTTTGCCAAAAATAATTTTCAGGTGATTTATGAAACTGCTGTAAAAGTCTAAAATGATCATTTAGGCCTCCTGAGGTGATATTTTCTTTTTGTCAGAAATGGGTTCCAGATGACCTATGGAGCCAGGGTAAAGGTTTGTGATGGTTGTTAAGACCACCAGAGGTCACATTTCTATTGTTGCCAAAATTAGTTCAGGTGATTTATGGAGCAAAGTGGAAGGTCTGTCGTGGTGTTTATGCTTCCTGAGGTTAAAGGGACGGCAATAGCCATTTAGGCCACCTGAGGTGATATTTTGTTTTGTAAAATTGGTTCCAGGTGATTTATGGAGGCAATGTAAAAGGTCTGCACTGGTCTTTTATGCTATCTGAGGCTAAAGATCCACGGTGATCATTTGGCTACCTGAGGTGATATTTCTATTTTTGCCAAAATGGGATCCAGGTGATAAATGGAGCTAGGTAAAATGTCCACAGTGGTAATTTCTGCCACCTGATGTGATTTTCTTTTTGCCAAAAATGGGTTCCAGGTGATTTATGAACTTGGGGTAAAGGCAGGTAGTCATCATTTAGATCACCTGTAACCCATTTTTGGCAATAATAAAACATCATCTAAGGTGGACTAAATGACCACCACAGATCTTTTATTCTGGCTCTATAAATTACATGGAAACCATCCTGGCAAAAAAAAAAATCAGCTCAGGTTGCCTAAATCATCACTCGGTCCTTTTACCGCTGGCTCCATAAATCATCTAGAACCCATTTTGGTAACAATAAAAATATCACCTGAGGTGACCTAAATTACCACTGCATATGTTTAACATCAGGTGGCTGAAATTACTACTGCCTACCTTTAACCCCACCTCCATCAATCACCTGGACCCCAAAGGCCAACAGTGGACATTTAGGCCAGCTGAGTTCACATTTTATTTTTATCAAAAGGGTTACAGGTGATTTATGGAGACTGCAGGGTCATTTAGGCCAACTGAGGTGATATTTGTATATTTAAAAACAGAGTTCCAGGTGATCTGTGGAGTCATTATGAAAGGTCAGCGATGGTTGTTAAGGACACCTGAGGTGAAAGTTTTATTTTACAAAAATGGGCTCAGATGATTTATAGAGCTGGGGTGAAATGTCTGCATAGGTGGTTTAGGGCCACCTGAGGAGTTATTTTTATTTTTTCCAAAATGGGTTCCAGATGATTTATGGACACAGGGGTAAAATGTATACAGTGGTCCATTAGACCATCTGGGAAATATTTTATTGTTGTCAGAAAATATTTCCAGGAGTTTGATGGAGCCCTGGAAAAGGGTGGTTATTTATGACACCTGAAGTGATATTTTATTTTTGTCAAAATTGATCCAGATTTATAAAGATGGGTAAAACATCCACTGTGGTCCTTTAGGCCGATTGAAATGATATTTTCATTTTGTCAAAAATGGTTCCAGGTGATTTATAGTCCAGGGTAAAGGTCCACGGTGGTCCTTTAGGCCACCAGAGATAATATACATAGATACATAGACAGTGTCGGCAGATAAGGGCCTATGGCCCACCTAGTCTGCCATTTGAGCTTGTAAGTTCAGTTTGTTTTCCTAGAAGTCTATTTCCCTTACCCTGACCTCTAGAATTCCTTTATGTCTATCCCATGCATTCTTAAATCCCGTGATTGTTTCAGCCCCCACCACTTCTTCTGGCAGGGTGTTCCACTTGTCCACCACCCGTTCAGTGAAGAAATTCTTTCTCATGTTTCCTCTGAATCGTCCTCCTCCAACTTCATCCCATGCCCTCTAGTCCTGAAACATCTTTTTGCTTAAAATAGTGTTTTCCTGCACCCTGTTCCTCCTGTGAGATACTTGTATGTCTCTATCATATCCTCTCTCCTCCTCTCCTCCAGGGAGTACATGTTCAGTTCCTTCAACCTGTCTTCATAGGATTTGTGATGCAACCCATGCACCATCTTTGTTGCCCTCCTCTGAACCTTCTCTACCCTGTCTATGTCCTTACGTAGGTATGGTCTCCAGAACTGTACACTGTACTCCAGGTGGGGCCTCACTAGTGTCTTGTATAGCGGAATTATGACCTCCCTTTTCCTGCTGGTGATGCCCCTGCCTATACATCCCAGCATCCTATTTGCTTTACCTGATGCCTTGTCACACTGTTTCCTACCTTGAGGTCATCAGAGATGACAACCCCAAGATCCCTTTCCTGCTTGGTGCATGCTATATCCTCACCCCCAACTGATATATTGTGCCAGGGTTTTTGTGCCCATATGCATTATCTTGCACTTCTTTGCATTGAATTTCAACTGCCAAACCCTTGACCATTCTTCAAGTTTCTGCAGGTCCCTTCTCATTCTGTCTACACCCTCTGGTGTGTCTACTCTGTTACAGAGCTTTGTGTCATCAGCGAACAGTGAAATTCTGCCTTCTATATCGTGTGCAATGTCACTGATGAAGATGTTGAATAGGACCGGTCCCAGCACTGATCCCTGGTACCCACTGGTCACTCTTCCCTCTGTGGAGTGACAGCCATTTACCACCACCCTCTGTGTCCTGCCACCCAGCCAGTTACCCACCCACCACACTACTGTCCTGCCCACACCCATATTCCCCAGTTTGTGTAATAGTCTTCTATGTGGCAGATGTCAAAGGCCTTGCTGAAGTCAGATAGGCCATGTCCACTGCCCTCCCTGATCCACCTCCTAGTCACCCAGTCAAAATTCAATGAGGTTGGTCTGACATGACCTCCCTGGTGAAACCATGCTGCCTTGGGTCCTGTAGTCCATTGACAACCAGATGTTCCACCAATCTCTCCTTCAGTAGTGCTTCCATGATCTTTCCCACTACCGAGGTGAGGCTGACTGGTCTGTAGTTCCCTGCTTCCTCTTTGTTCCCACTTTTGTATAAGGGACTACATCTGCTGTCCTCCAGTCTTTGGGTACCTCCCTGTTTCCAGTGATTGGCTGAACAGGATAGCCAGAGGTTCAGCCACCACTCTCTTAGTTCTTTAAGGACCTGGGTTGCACCCCATCTGGCCCCATTGCTTTGTCAACTCTTATTACTTCCAGTTCCTTCAGGACCCTTTCTCGTGTAAAGGGACTTGTGTCCATTCTGCACCATTCTCACCCTTGTACCCCTTCAGACCCATTACCCCTCTTCCTTAGTAAAGACTGAGCAGAAATACCTGTTCAATATGTCAGCTTTACTGTTGTCATCCTCCACGCTGCTCCCATCCTCCCCTTCAGTCTAACTATCCCTCCCTTTGTCCTTCTTTTTTCACTTATGTACCTGTAAAGGTTTTGCCCCTTTAACCACTGATTTTGCAATGTGTTCTTCTGTCTGAGCTTTGGCTTCCCTACTGACTTCCCTGCCTCCTTTGTTTCTCCTGGTACTTCTCCCTATCCCCTTCTGCCTGTGTCTTTTGTATTGCCTGAATGCAGTCTTTTGGCTTTCACTTTCTTTGCTACCTCTTTGGAAAACCATAATGGTCTCCTCTTTCTTTTCCTCTTGCTAACCTGCTTAATGCATAATTCTGTTGTTCTTATAATCCCCATTTTAAATACTGCCCACTGTTCCTCAATCCCTGATTCCTGTCCCATTCCCCTTAATGCCTCTTCAAGCATCTCCCCATTTTCCCAAAGTCTGCCCCTAAAATCCAGGATCGTGTTTTGTGTGGTTTGGTTCTGCTCTTTCTGTGATTTCAAACCACAATGACTGGTGGTCACTGTTACCCAGGTGCTCCCCACTGTTACCCATCCACTGTCCCTGTTTGTGAGCCAAGGTCCAGTATTGCCTTCTGCCGAGTTGGTTCCATGACCAGTTGCTTGAGGAAGGCACCCTGAAGGAGTCCAGGATAAATCTGCTCCTAGTTGATGCTGCTGCTGGGATGCTCCAGTCCACATCTGGTATATTGAAGTCTCCAACCAGTACTACCTCCCCTTGTCAGCCATCCTTTGGATGGCTAGCATCAACTCCTATCTGTTTCTTCCTCCTGGGCTGGTGGTCTATAGACCACACCTGTGCGAATGGCTGGCCCCATTTTCCTTTCCAGCTAACCCACAGTATCTCTCCCCATTTTGTTCCTCCTGGATCTGTGTGGCCCTTATGTCATTTTCACATACAGTGCCACTCCTCCCTTCCTGCCTGCTCTGTCTCTTCTGAATATGTTGTAGCCAGGTATGGCCATCTCCCAGTCATGGTTATCATTACACCAGGTTTCAGTGATGGCCACAATGTCCAGGTCTGACTGTACCATGACAGCCTCCAGATCTTCCATCTTTGTTGCTAAGGCTCCTGGCATTTGCACACATGGCTTCCATGATTTGACCTCCCTAGACTGCTTCACTGTTCTACCCAGCCCCTTCCTTGGTTGTCATTTGCAGGTGCACCACAGAACATTCATTCTGGCACCATAAATTACATGCCACCCATTTTCTACAAAAACAAAAGTATTACCCAGATTGCCTAAATGTCCACAGTTGATCTTTACCCTAGCTCCATGAGCCACCAGGAACAGAGTTCTGGCAAAATAAAAATGTCACATCAGGTGACCTAAATAGCCACCACAGATTGTTCACATTATCACAATTAATCAACTGAAACCCATTTTTGGCCAAAAATATCACCTCAGGTGACCTAAATGATCACCTCCTACAATCTACCCTGGATTCATCAATTGCAAAAAAAGTGTCAGGTGATTTATGGAGCAGGGGTGAAAGATTTGTTTTACATTGATGCTACCTGATGTGATATATTTATTTTTGCCAAAGATGGGCCTCAGATGATTCATGAGGTTTGGGTAAAAGGTAGGCAGTGGTCATTTAGGCCATCTGAGGTAATATTTTATTTTGCCAGAAATGGGCTTCAGGTGATCTATGGAGTTATTGTGAAAGGTCTGCAGTGGTTGTTTAAGCCAGCTGAGTTGATATTTTTATTTTGTAAAAATTGGAACCAGTTGATTTCTGGAGTTGGGGTTAAGGTCCATGGCAGCCATTTAAGTCACCCAAGGAGATATTTTCAGTTTTTCAAAAGTGGGTTGTAAGTGACTAATGGAGCTGGTGTAAAGGTCTGAGGTTGTTGTTTAGGGCCCTGAGGTGATATTTGTATTTTGCCAAAAATGGGTTACAGTAATTTATGAATCCAGAGTAAAAGATCTGCAGTGGTTATTTAGGCCAGGAGAGGTGATATTTTATTTTTACCAGAAATTCGTTCCAGGTGATTTATGGAGCCAGGCGAAAGGTATGCAGAGAACCTTTAGGCAACTAGGGATGATATTTTCATTTTGGCAAAAATGAGTTCAGGGTGAATTTTATGTGGTTCTTGTTTAGGCCACCTGAGATGAATTTTCTTGTCATAATGGGTTCCAGGTAATTTATGTACCCTGGGCAAAATGTCTATGGATGTCATTTAGGCCACCTGTGGTGATATTTTTAGTTTTTCAAAATAGATTGCATGTGAGTAATGAAGCTGAGTGAAATATCACACTGCTCAGTTGGGCTCCTAATGTTATATTTTGTTTTGCCAAAATGGGCTGCAGGTGCTTAATGGAACCTTTGTAAAAAGTCTGTGGTGGTCATGTAGGCCACCTGAGGTGATAATGTTATGTTTACCAAAAAGTGTTTCCAGGTGAGTTATGAAGCAGGGATAAAGAGACTGCAGTGGTTATTTATGCCAGCTGAGGTGAAATTTTTATTTCTTGCCAAAATGGGTTTCAGGTTCAAAGTTCCTCGGTGGTTTTAGGTCACCTGAGGTGAAATGTTTATTTGTTCCAAAATGAGTTCCATGTGAGTTATAGTGCTGGGGTGAAAGGTCAGCTGTGGTTGTTAAGACCACCTAAGTTGATATTTTTAATTTTTGCCAAAAATGGTTTTCATGTGATTTTTGGAGCCAGTATAAAAATTTCAAAGTAGTTATTAAGGCTATAATTTTTTGCAAAAAATGGGTTCCAGTTATTTATGGAGCTGAGAAAAAGGTCCATAGTAGACCTATGAGCCAACAGGAGTGATATTTTATTTTACCAGGTGATATATGGAGCCAGGCTGTATGGTACACAGTGGTCATTTAGGACACCTTAGATGAAATTTTATATTTTCCAAAACTGGATTCCAGATTATTTATGGGATTGAGGTAAAGTTAGGCTGTGGTCATATAGACCACCTTAGGTTAATTGTAGATGGTGGTCAGTTAGACCATCTTAGGTAATGTTTGTATTTTGCCAAAATGGGTTCCAGGTGATCTATGGAGTCATTGTGAAAAGTCCAAAGATAGTTCTTTAAGTCATCTGAGGTAAAATTAGTATTTTTGCAAACAATGGAGTCAGGTAATAGCTTGAGCTGAGGTGAAATGTCCATGGTGGTCGTTTAAGCCACCTGAGGTGATATTCTTATTTTTGCCAAAAATGGTTTCATGGTGATTTCTGGAGCCAGTGTAAAAAGCCCAGTGTGGTCATTTAGGCCACCTGAGGTGATATAATTTTTTGCCAAAATAGGTTCCAGGTTTGTTATGGCACTGTGGTTAAAGGTCCACAGTGAACTTTTATAACCAAAGGGGTGATTTTTTATTTGCTGCCAAAATAAGTTCCAACTAGTCTGTGGAGATAGGGTGAATAGCAGGAGGTCATTTGGCCACCTGAGGTGAAATTCTTATTTTGCCAACATTAGGTTCAAGGTGATCTATGGAAACATTATGAAAGGTCTGAGGTGTTTGATTTGGACACCAGATGTGATTTTTATTTTTACCAAAAAAGTGTTCCAGGTAATTAATGGATCTGGAGTAAAAGATCTGCAGTGGTCATTTAGGCCACCAGTGGTGATATTTTTATTTTACTAAAAATTGGTTCCAGGTGATTTATGGAGCTGGGATAAAGAGCTCGGAGGTCATCTAGGCCACCTGGGGTGACATTTGTATTCACTGATTGCCAGAAATATGTTCCAGATGATTTATGGAGCCTGGATAAAAGGTGTGCAGTGGACCTTTAGGCCACCAGGGCAATATATTCATTATTGTCAAAAATGGTTCCAGGTGATCTATTGAGACAGGGTGAATGGTGTGCAGTGGTCATGTAGGCCGCCTAAAGTAAAATGTTCATTTTACCAAAAATGTGTTCCAGATTATGTATGGAGCAAGGATAAAGGTTATTTATGCCACCTGAGCTGATCATTTTATTTTTTGCCATAAATGGGTTTCAAGTGATCAGTGGAGCCAGATTCAAAGTTCCTCAGTGGTTGTTCAGGCCACCTGAGGTGAAATTTATATATTTGCTGAAAATGGATTGCAGGTGATTTATGAAGTTTGGGTGAAAGGTCTGAGGTTGTAGTTTAGGCCAGCTGAGGTGACATATTCATTTCTGCCAAAGATACAATTCTCGTGATTCATGGGATTGGGTTAAAGGTTGGCAGTGGTGATTTAGGCCACCTGAGGTGAAAGTTAGGTATTGGCCATTAGGCCACCTGAGGTGATAATTGTATTTTTGCCAAAAATGGGTTCCAGGTAGTTCATGGATCAAGGTAAAAGATTTGCAGTGGTCATTTAGGACAGGAGAGGTGATATTTTTTTTTTACTGGAAATTGGCTCCAGGTGATTTATGGAGCCAGGGTGTAAGGTCAGCAGAGGACCTTTAAACATCCAGGGACAATATTTGTTTTCAAGAATGGGTCCAGGTGACCTATGGAGCCAGGTTCAAAGTTCCTCTGTTTAGGTCACCTGATATGAAATGTTCATTTGATTTCCAAAATAAGTTCCAGATGAGTTATAAATCTGGGTTGAAAGGTCAGGGCTGGTTGTTAAGGCCACCTAAGTTTATTTTTTATTTTGCCAAAATGGTTTTCATGTGAATTTTGTAGCGGTGTAAAAGTTCAAAGTAGTCATTTAGTAAATATTATTATTTGTTTGTCAAAATTTGGGATCTAGTTTATTTATGGAGCTGGGGAAAAAGGTCCATAGCAGAACTATGGGCCAACAGGAGTGATATCACCTCAGATGGTTTAAATGACCACTGCAGTCCCTTTACCCTGATCCATAACTCACCTGACACCACTTTTTGGTAAACATAAAATATCACCTCAGATGCCCTATGACCACCACAGACCTTTTACAAAGGTTCCATTAAGCAACTGGAACCCATTTTGGAATTCATTTTGACAAAAACAAAATATAACATAAGGAGCCCAAATGGGCATTGTGGATATTCACACCAGCTTCATTAATCACCTGTAACCTATTTTTGCAAAACTAAACATATCACCACAGTTGGCCTAAATTACATCCACAGACATTTTACCCCATGTACATAAATTACCAAGAACCCATTATGACAAAAAAATCACCTTGGTGGCCTAAATGACCACCATGTACCATTCAACCTGTTTGCATAGATCACCTGGAACCCATTTTTGCCAAAATGAATATATCATCTGAGGTGGCCTAAATGACTAATGCTAACCTTTAACCCCAAGAAACATAAAACACTACCTCAGACCTTTCACTTTGCCTCCATAAATAACCTGGAACCCATTTCTGGCAAAGATAGAAATGTCACCTCAGGTGGTCTTAACGACCACCACAAACCTTTACCCTGGCTCCATAGATCACCTGGATCCAATTTTGGCAAAATAAAAACTTCACCTCAGGCGGCTAAACAACCATCACTGACTTTTCACAATGACTCATAGATCACCTGGAATCTATTTTTGGCAAAATAATATAACCTCAATGGCCTAAATGACCCACATGACTTTTAACCTCAGATGACCTAAATGACCACTGCCTACATTTTACCCCATCACATAAATCACCTGAAATGCATTTTGGCAAAAATAAGTATATCACATCAGGTAGCATAAAAGTCCACCGCAGACCTCTCACCCCAGCTCCATAAATGTCCTGTAACCAATTTTTGCAAACAAATGAATATATCATCCTACAGACCTTTCACCCTAACTCCATAAATCACCTGGAACCAATTTCTGGTAAAAATAAAAATATTACTTCTCCTACTAATGGCCACAGCAGATCTTTACTCAGGATCCATAAATTGCATGGAACCCATTTTGGCAAAAATACATATGTCACCTCAGGTGGTCTAAATGAGAACCTCAGACCTTTTACACCAGCACCATTAGTCACTTACAACCCACTTTTTCAAAACTGAAAATATCACCTCAGGTGTCTTAAATGGCTGCCATGGACCTTTCACCCAAACTATAGCTATCAACTGGAACTGATTTTGTGCAAAATTATAATTTCACCTCAGCTGGCATAAACAACTACTGAAAACTTTTACAATGACTCCATAGATCACCTGGAACCCATTTGTGGCACAAATAAAAATATTTCCTAAAGCTGACCTAAATGACCACTCCCTATTGTTTACCCCATAAATCACCTGAAATCAGTTTTGCCAAAATAAATATATGACATCAGGTAGCATAAATGAAAACCACAGATCCTTCACCCATGCTCCATAAGTCACCTGGGACCCATTTTGTGCAAAATTACAATTTCAATGTGACCTCAATGACCTCTTTGGACATTTTACACCAGCTCCATCAATCACTTTGAAACCATTTTTGAAAAATAAAATCACCACAGGTGGAATAAATGACCACCATTGATCATCTTTCACTCCAGCTATTTATCTCACCAAAATCCATTTTGAAACAAATAAAAAATTCTACTCAGGTGGCTTAAGAACGATGAAGAAATGTTCAACCAGGCTCCATATATCAGCTGGAGCATGTTTTTGGTAAAACATAAAAATATCACCTCATGTGGCCTAAATGACCTCCACAGACCTTTTACCCCAGATTCATATCACCTGGAACAAATTTGAGCAAAAAGAAATCACCTCAGGTGGCCTAAATGTCCACTGCAGATCTTTTGCTCTGGATACATTAATTACCTGGATCCCAGTTTTGGGGAAAATACAAATATCACCTCAGGTCACCAAACAACAACCTCAGACTTTTCACACTAGTTCCATTAATCACCTGCAGCCCACTTTTAAAAACTAAAATGTCTCCTCACATGGCTTAACTGACCACTGTGGACATTTCACCTCAGCTCAGATATCACCTGAATCCACTGTTTTCAAAATAAAAATTTCACTTCAGGTGGCTTAAACAACCATCGCAGACTTTTAACAATTACTCCATAGATCACCTGGAACCCATTTTGGCAAAACAAAATTATCACTTCAGGTGGCCTAAATGACTACTGCCTGCCTTTACCCCAATCCATCAATCACCTGAAATGCATTTTTGGCAAAATAAATATATCACCTCAGGTGGCCTAAATGACAACCTCAGACCTTTCACCCAAGTTTCATAAATCCTGCAACCCATTTTCAGCAAATATGTAAATTTCACCTCAGGTGGTCTAAACAACAATGAGGAACTTTGAATCTCACTCCATAGATCACCTGAAACCCATTTATGGCAACAAATAAAAATATCACCTCAGGTGGCATAAAAAACCTTTTCCCTTGCTCCAACATAACCTGGAACCTTGAAAAAATAAAACAGTTACCTCAGGTGACCTAAATGACCACTGCATACCATTCTCCTTGCTCCATAGATCACCTAGAGCCATTTTGGCAAAATGAAAATATCACCCCTGGTGACCTAAAGATCCCTCAGGCCATTTATCCTGGTGACATAAATTACATGGAACAAATTAATGGCCAAAATGAATAAAAATGTCAAGCCAGGTGGCCTAAATAACTACCACAGACCATTCACCTTTGCTCCATAAATCACCTGAAACCAATTTTAGTAAAAATAAAAACATTACCTCTAGTGCCCTAAATGACCACTGCAGATCTTTTACTCCAGATCCATTTTGTAAAAGTGACAATATCAGATCATGTGTCCAAAACAAACTAGTTAGACCTTTCACAATGTTTCCATAGATCACCTTGAACACAGCTTTGGCAAAATAAGAATTGCACCTCAGGTGGCCTAAACAACCATCTCGTCACATTCACCAAGCTCCACAGATTACCTGGAACCCATTTTGGCAAAATTAAAATATCATCCCTTGTGTCTTAAATGTTCTGTGAACCTTTTATCCCCCATAAATCAACTGGAACCTATTTTGGTAAAGAAATGATATCACCTCAGTTGGCCTAAATGACCGCACTGGACTTTTACTCCATAATATCACCTTGAAACTATTGTTGGCAAAAATAAGAACTATAACCTCAGGTGAGCAACTGACCACCATGGACATTTCACCTCAGCTCAGATATCACCTGGAATCCATTGTTTGCAAAATTAAAAATGTCAACTCTGGTGGCTTAAGCAACCATTGTGGACTTTTCACAATGACTCCATAAATCACCTTAAATTATAACAATTACAGTATTTGCCATAAATGGGTTTCAGGTGATATATGGAGCCTGATTCAATGTTCCTCAGTAGCTGAGTAGGCCACTAGAGTGCAAATTGCATATTTGCAGAAAATGGGTTACAGGTGATTTATTGAGCTGGGTGAAAGGTCACAGTTATAGTTTAGACCAGCTGAGTGATATATTATTTTGCCAAAATTGCAATCTAGGTGATTCATGGGAATAGGGTAAAACATTGGCAGTGGTCATTTAGGCCACCTGAGGTTAAAGGTTGGTGGTGGTCGTTAGGCCACCTGAGGTGATAATTGTATTGCCAAAAATAGGTTCCAGCTGATCTATGAAGCCAGGTTCAAAGTTCCTTGGTGGATGTTTACATCACCTGTGGTGAGATGTTTATTTGTTCTCCAAAATGAATTCAAGGTGAGTTATGAAGCTGAGACGAAAGGTCAGCAGAGGTTGTTAAAGCCACCTAAGTTGATATTTTTTAATGCCATAATTGGTTTCTTGCTAGTTTGTGGCCTGTGTAAAAGTTCAAGGTAATCATTTAGGCATTATAATTTTTGTTTGCCAAAAATTTGGGTTCCAGTTTATTTATGGAGCTGGGGAAAAGGTCCAAAGTGTGGGCCAACAGGAATGATATTTTTATTTTTGCCAAAATGGGTTCCAGGAGATCCATGGATCCGAGCTGAATGGTTCACACTGGTCATTTAGGACTCCTAGGTGAAATTTATATATTGGTCAAAAGATAAAATAAAAATATCACTTCAGGTGGCCTAAATGACCACCACTTACCTTTAACCTCAGGTGGCCTAAACCACAGCTTACCTTTTACCCTAATCCCATAAATCACAAGAAATTCATTTTTGCAAAAATAAAAATATCACTGCTGTTGGCTCACAGGTCTACTGTGGACCATTTTCCTCAGCTCCATAAATACCTGGAACCCAAATATTTGGCAAACAACAAATAATATGGCCTAAATGATTACTTTGAACTTTTACGCAACTCACATGAAAGCCATTTTGGCAAAAAATATATCAACAGGTGGAATTAGCGACCACTGCTGACCTTTCACCCCAGTTTTATAACTCACCTGTAACTAGTTTTGGAGAAAATGAACATTTCACCTCAGGTGACCTAAACAACCACTGAGGAACTATGAAACTGACTCCATAGATCATCTGGAACCCATTTTAGCAAAAATCAAAATATCATCCCTGGTTGCCTAAAGATCCTCTGCAGACCTTTTGAAAATCCTTGAATTTCTGGTAAAATGAAAATATCACCTCTCCTAGCCTAAATGACCACTGCAGACCTTTTACTCTAGATCCATGAATTACCTGGAACCCATTTTGTCAAACATAGACCACCACCTACCTTTAACCTCAGGTGGAGTAAATGACCTGTGCCAACCTTTACCCCAATACCATGAATCACTTGAATTGCATTTTGGCAAAAAATAAATATATTACCTCAGCTGGCCTATACAACAACCTCAGAACTTTCACCCCAGCTCCATAAATCACCTGGAACCCATTTTCAGCAAATACATAAATAGCACCTCAGGTGGCCTAAACAACTACTGAAGAACATTGAATCTGGCTCCATAGATCACCTGAAACCCATTTATGGCAAAATATAAAATATCATCAGGTGGCTTAAAAGACCTTTACCCTTGCTCCATATATACTGTAACCTTGAACCCATTTTTGGTAAAATGAAAATATTGCATCAGATGGCCTAAATGACCACTGCATACAATTCACCACATGGCTCCATAGATCACCTGGAACCATTTTTGTCAAAAATGAAACTATCACCCTGGTAGCCGAAAAGGTCTACTACAGATCTTTTATCCAGTGCCATAAACCACGTGGAACAAATTTCTAGCATAAAATGTATAAAATGTCACCCATAGTGCCCTAAATGACCACTGAAGATCTTTCACCTCTGCTCCATAAATCACCTGGAACCAATTTTTAGTAAACATAAACACATTACCTCTAGTGGCCTAAATGGCGACTGCAGATCTTTACACCAGATCCATAAATTACATGAAACCCATTTTGGTAAAAATAAAATGTCCAAAACAAACTCCTCTGAGCTTTCACAATGCTTCCATAGAACATCATAAACTCATTTGTAGCAAAATAAAATTATCACCTCAGGTGGCCTAAATGACCACTGCCTACCTTTTACCCCAATCCATAAATCACCTGAAATGCCTTTTAGCAAAAATAAATATATCACCTCAACTGGCCTAATCTACAACCTCAGAACTTTCACCCTGCTCCATAAATCACCTGGAACCCATTTAAGGCAAAAAATAAAATATCACCTCAGGTGATATAAATGACCTTCTACCCTTGCTCCATATATAACATTGAACCCATTTTGGTAAGAATGAAAATATTACCTCAGGTGGCCTAAATGACCACTGCATACCATTCAACCTAGCACACAGATCACCTGGAACCATTTTTTGCAAAAATGAAAATTTCACCTAATTGGCCTAAACGTCTACAGCAGACCATTTATACAGGTGCCATAAATCACCTGGAACCAACTTCTAGCATAAAATGTATAAAAATGTCACCACAGGTGGCCTAAATGACCACCGCAGACCTTTCTGCTCATCTACATAAATCATCTGGAACCAATTTTAGTAAAATAAAAACATTACCTCTGGTAGCCTAAATGACCACTGCATATTTTTACTCCAGATCCATAAATTATCTGGAACCCATTTTTGGAGAAAATAAAAAGTCACTTCAGGTGTTCAAAACATACTCCTCAGACCTTTCACAATGTTTCCATAGATCACCTTGAACACAGTTTTGGCAAAATAAAATTTTCACCTCAGGTGGCCTAAACAACCACCTTGTACCATTCACCCTAGCTCCACAGATTACCGAACTCACCAAAAACCCATTTTGAAACAAATAAAAATTTCAACCAGGTGGCTTAAAGAACTTGAAGAAACTTTCAACCAGTCTCCATAGATCAGCTGGAGCATGTTTTGGCATAATCTAAAAATATTGCCTCATGTGGCCTAAATGACCTCCAAATACCTTTTACCCAGATTCATATCACCTGGAACAAACATTAGCAAAAGAAAAATCACCTCAAGTGGCCTAAATGACCACTGCAGATCTTTACTCTGGATATATTAATTACCTGGATCTCAGTTTTGGGAAACATACAAATATCCTCAGGTGGCCAAATAACAAACTCAGACCTTTCACATCAGCTCCATTAATCACCTGCAACCCACTTTTAAAAAACTAAAATCATCACCTCACGTGGCTTAAATGACCACAGCAGACATTTCACCTCAGCTCCAGATATCACCTGGAATCCACAGTTTGCAAAATTGTAATATCACCCATGATGGCCTAAATAACTACCTCAGACCTTTCAACTCGGCTCCATAAATCACTTGGAAATTTTTTTAGTAAAAATAAAAACATTATATGTGGTGGCCTAAATGACCCCTGCAGATCTTTTACAGCAGATCCATAAATTACCTGAAACTCATTTTGATAGAAATAAAATGTCAAATCGACATCCAAAACATACTCCTCAGACCTTTCACAATGTTTCCATAGATCACCATGAACACAGTTTTGGCAAAAATAAAAATTTCACCTCAGGTGGCCTAAACGACCACCTTGTACCATTCACCCTAAGCACACAGATTACCTGGAACACATTTTGGCAAAAAATTAAAATATCACCCTTGTGTCTTAAAATTTCACTGTGAACTTTTTCCCCAGCGCCATAAATCAGCTGGAACCTATTTTGGTAAAAAAAGCGATATCACCTGGTGGCCTAAATGACCACACTGGATTTTTACTTCATAATATCACCTTGAAACCATTTTGGCAAAATAAGAACCATAACCTCAGGTGGCTTAAATGACAACAATGGACATTTCACCTCAGCTCCAGATATCACCTGGAATAAATTGTTTGCAAAATAAAAATTTAACCTCAGGTGTCTCAAACAACCAGTATGTATTTTCACAATGACTCCATAAATCTCCTGGAATTTATTTAGACAAAAATAAAATTATCACCTCAGGTGGCTTAAATGACCACCACCTATATTTCACCTCAGGTGGCCTAAATGACCACTGCCTACCTTTTATCTCAAAACCATAAATCACCTGCAATGCATTTTTAGCAAAATAAATATATCACCTCAGGTGGCCTAAATGACAACCTCAGACCTTTCACCCCAACTCCATAAATCACCTGTAACCCATTTCAGCAAATATATAAATTTCACCTCAGGTGTCTTAACCACTGAGGATCTTTGAATCTTGCTCCACATATCACCTGAAACCATTGATGGAAAAAATTAAAATATCACCTCAGATAGCATAAATAACCTTTACCCTTGCTCCTACATAAAATGGAACCAATTTTAGTAAAATAAAAATTTCACCTCTGGTAGCCTAATTGACCACTGCAGATCTTTTACTCCAGATCCATGAATTTCCTGGAACCTATTTTGGTAAAACTCAAGAGGCGGGATCGCATGGCCTGCCGCACCATTGAGCACAGGATCAGCAACATTGAGACACTAACCTAGGGTGGGCGGTGAGTAAACATAACACAGAAAGATAATGTGATATCAACAGTACATTTAATGATAGTGCAGATACAGTACAGTGTGATCTGTGTAATGCGCTGGTGCTGTAGGCGTCACTAGTGTGAAGATATGATGTGGTGTGGTGTGTGTGTGTGTGTGGCCACCACCATACCCGCAACTGTACCACATTATGAGGAGCGATCCTCATTTACTTCACAAAAGCTCCTTTTCCACATTGTGAGGACTTGTCCACATTTAGTGTTAACATTTTAAAGCAAAACTGTATAGTAAATGATGCAAGCAATATGTCATACAGTGAATAACAGACGTTCTGAACATAAATGCAAACATTGTAACAGAGTTCTGAGCTTCTGAGATAATGTTTTGATTAAGTGTTCCACATTTTGCTTAGTTTTCCACATTTTGAGAGGCAATGTTTCGCAGTTGGGGGACAAAAGGTTGAGAGGTATGACCACCACTCAGGTACGCAGAGCAAACAGTTACATAGACAAGTGTTGATCTTTCACTCCTGTTATTTAACTCACTAAAAACCCATTTTGAAAAAATAAAAATTTCACCTGAGGTGGATTAAAGAACCACAAAAACTTTCAACCAGGCTCCATAGATCACCTGAAGCATATTTCTGGCAAAAACTAAAAATATCACCTCATGTGGCCTAAATGACCTCCACAGACATTGTACCCCATTTTAACATTATATGGAACAAATTTTAGAAAAGAAAAATTACCTCAGGTGGCTTAAATGACAACCTCAGAGCTTTCACATCAGCTTCATAAATCACCTGCAACCCACTTTTCAAAAACTATAACTATCACCTCACATGGCTTAAATGACCACTGTGGACATTTCATTTCAGCTCAAATATCACCTGGAATCCATTGTTTACAGTAATAAAATTCCACCTCAGGTGGCTTAAACACCATCGCAGACTTTTCACAATGACTCCATAGATCACCTGGCAGCCATTTTTGGCAAAATAAAGTCGCCTCAGGTGGCCAAAATGACCACCACCTACCTTTAACCTCAGGTGGCCTAAATGACTAGTGCCTACCTTTTACCCCAATTCCATAAGTCCCCTGAAATGCATTTTGGCAAAAATAAATATATAACCTCAGGTGGTCTAAACGACAACCTCAGACCTTTCACCACAGGTACCCATTTTCAGCAAATATATAAATGTCACCTCAGGTGGCCTAAACAACCACTGAGAAACTTTGAATCTGGCTCCATAGATCACCTGAAACCCATTGATGGCAAACAATAAAAATATCACCTCGGTAGCATAGAGGACCTTTACCCTTGCTCCATCACATAACTTGGAACCAATTTTAGTAAAATAAAAATATCACCTCTGGTGACCTAAATGACCACTGCAGATCTTTTACTCCAGATCCATAAATTACCTGGAACCTATTTTGGTAAAACTTGAGAGGCAGGACCTACGCATGGCCTGTCAGGCCATTGTGAATAGAGCAGCACCATTGAGACACTAACCTAGGTGCAACCCATTTTGGTAAAAAAAATAAAATACTAACTCAGGTGGCCTAAATGACCACTGCAGATCTTTTCCTCCTGATCCATAAATTACTTGGAATCAATTTTTGGTAAAAAATAAAAATGTCACATCAGGTGTCCAAACAAACTCCTCAGATGTTTCACAATGTTTCCATAAATCACCTTGAACCCAATTTTGGCAAAATGAAAATTTCACCTCAGGTGGCTTAAACAGCCACCTTGTACAATCACCCTAGTTCCAGAGATTATCTGGAACATATTTTTAACAAAAAATAAAAATATCACCTCTTGTGTCCTAGGCGATCACTGTGGACCTTTTACTCCTGTGCCATAAATCACCAGGAACCTATTTTTGACAATAAAATGTATATGACCTCAGGTTGGCCTAAATCACCACCCTGGACATTTTACCATAATTTGCTCCATAATTTCACCTTGAAACCATTTCTGGCACAGATAAGAAATATCACCTCAGTTGGCTTAAATGACCACCATGGATATTTCACATCAGCTCCAGATATCACCTGGAATTCATTTTTGCAAAATAAAATTTCCCTCAGGTGACTTAAACAACTATTGTGGACTTTTCACAATGACTCCATAGATCACCTGCAACCCATTTTTGGCAAAAATAAAAATATTACCTGAGGTGGCCTAAATGGCCACTGTTTACCTTTACCCCATAAATCACCTGAAACCCGTTTCTGCAAAGTATAAATATATGACATCAGGTAGCATAAATGTAAACCACAGATCTTTCACTCCTGCTCCATAAGTCACCTGGAACTCATTTTGTGCAAAATTAAAATTTCACCCCAGGTGACCTAAATGATCAATGCATCACATTCACTCCATAGATCACCTGGTACCCATTTTTGGCAAAATAAAATAGCAACTCTGGTAGCCTCAATGACCACTTCAGACATTTACACCAGCTCCATTAATCACCTAGAAACCATTTTTGGCAAAATAAAAAAGTAATCTCAGGTGGAATAAATGATCTCTGATCTTTCACTTCAGCATTTTAACTCACCAAAACCCATTTTGAAACAAATAATAAATTTCAACTCAGGAGGCTTAAGAACCATGAATAAACTTTCAGCCAGTCTCCATAGATCAGCTGGAGCATGTTTTTGGCATAATCTAAAATATTTCCTTATGTGGCCTAAATGACCTCCAAATAACTTTTAACCAGATTCATATCACCTGGAACAAACTTTAGCAAAAGAAAAAGCACCTCAGATGGACTAAATGACCACTGCAGATCTTTTACTCTGGTTACATTAATTACTTGGATCCCACTTTGGAAACATACAAAAATCACCTCAGGTGGCCAAACAACAAACTCAGACCTTTCACACCAGCTCCATTAATCACCTGCAACCCACTTTTTAAAAACTAAAAATATCACCTCATGTGACTTAAATGACTACTGTGGACATTTCACCTCAGCTCCACATATCACCTGGAATCCACAGTTTGCAAAATTATAGTATCACCTGTGGTGGCCTAAATGACTTCTGTAGACCTTTCAACTCGGCTCCATAAATCATCTGGACATTTTTTAGTAAAAGTAAAACATTACATATGGTGGCCTAAATGACCACTGCAGATCTTTTACTGCAGATCCATAAATTACCTGGAACCCATTTTGGTAGAAATAAAATGTCAAATTGGGCATCCAAAGCAGACTCCTCAGACCTTTGACAATGTTTCCATAGATCACTTGAACACAGTTTTGGAAAAATAAATATTTCACCTCAGGTGGCCTAAATGACCTCCTTGTACCATTCAGCATAGCTCCACAGATTACCTAGAACCCATTTTGGCAAAAAAAATAATAATAATATATCACCCTTGTGTCTTAAAAGTTCACTGTGGACCTTTTACCCCAGTGCCATGATTCAACTGGAACCTATTTTGTTAAAGACATGATATTGCCTTAGGTTGCCTAAATATCTGCACTGGACTTTTACTTCATAATATCGCATTGAAAACATTTTTGACAAAAATAAGAACTATAACCTCAGGTGGCTTAAATGAACACCACAGACATTACACCTCAGCTCCAGATATCACCTGTATTCCATTGTTTTCAAAAATAAAAATGTCACCCCAGGTGGCCTAAATGACCACCCTATCTCTACAGTTTACCTGGAGCCCATTTTGGCAAAAATAAAAAATCTCCTCTTTGGTTATAAAAGTTCACTGTGGACCTTTTATCCCGTGCCATAACTCACCTGGAACCTATTTTTGCAAAAAAATTATATCATCTCTGGTGGTCTAAATTACCACACTGGACTTTTTACACATGCTTCATTAATACCTTGAAACCATGTTTTAGCAAAATGAACTATCATCTCAGGGGCTTAAATGATCACCTGGACTCAATTGTTTGCAAAAATAAAATTTTACCTCAGGTGACTTAAACAACTATCATTGACTTTTCACAATGACTCCATAGATCACTTGAACACATTTCTGGCAAAATACAAATATTACCTAAGGTGTTCTAAATGACCACGACCTACATTTAACCCAAGGTGGCCTAAATTACCTCTACCTACCTTTTACCTTAATCTCATATATCACCTGAAACCCATTTTGGCAAATATATATATATCTATATATATATATATCTATATATATAGATATATATATATATATCACACCAGGTAGTGTAAATGTCCACTGCAGAACTTTCACCCCAGCTCCATCAATTATCTGGAACACATTTTGGCAAATATGCACATTTCACCTAAGGTGTCCCAAATGACCACCGTATACCATACAGTCTGACTCCATATATCACCTGGAACCCATTTTTGGCAAAATAAAAATATCATTCCTGTTGGCTCATAGGTCTATTACCGACCCTTTTCCCCAGCTCCATAAATATCCTGGAATCCATTTGTGGCAACAAAAAATATATGTTGTCTTAATGACTACTTTCAACTGTACACTGGCTCCAAAATCACATGAAAATAATTTTGGCAAAATTAAAGATATTAACTTAGAGGCCTTACCGACCACCGCTGACCTTTCACCCCAGCTCTATAACTCACCTGGAACTCATTTTTGATAAAATTAAACATTTCACCTCAGGGGACCTAAACAACCACTGAGGAACTTTGAACTTGAAACCCATTTTTGGCAAAAATAAAACTTTCTTTCTCTGGTGGCCTATCGACCACCTTGTACCATTCACCCTATCTCCACAGATTCCCTAAACCCATTTTGGAAAAAAATAAATATCAGTGCTTGTGTCTTAAAAGTTCACTGTGGATCTTTTACCCCAGTGCCATGATTGAACTGGAACCTATTTTTGGTAAAGACATGATATCACCTTAGGTTGCCTAAATATCCACAGTGGACTTTTTCTTCATAATATCACATTGAAACCATTTTGGCAAAATAAGAACTATGACCTCAGGTGGCTTAAATTACCACCATGGACATTTCACCTCAGCTCAGATATCACCTGTAATCCATTGTTTTCAAAAATAAAAATTTCACCCCAGGTGGCCTAAATGACCACCCTATCTCCACAGATTACCTGGAACCCATTTTTGGCAAAATAAAAAATCACCTCTATGGTTATAAAAGTTCACTGTGGACCTTTTACCCCAGTGCCATAACTCACCTGGAACCTATTTTGGCAAAAAAAAGTATCACCTCTGGTGGCCTAAATTACCACACTGGACTTTTACACATGCTTATAAATACATTGAAACCATTTTTTAGCAAAATATGAACTATCACCTCAGGTGGCTTAAACGACCACCATGGAATTTTCACCACAGCTCCTGCTGTCACCTGGACTCAGTTGTTTTAAAAATAAACATTTTACCTCAGGTGACTTAAACAACTATTGTTGACTTTTCACAATGACTCCATAGACCACCTGGAACACATTTTAGGCAAAAATACAAATATTACCATAGGTGGTATAAATGACCGTTAACCTTAGGTGGCCTAAATTACCACTGCCTACCTTTACCTCAATCCCATATATCACCTGAAACCCATTTTGGCAAAAAAAAAAATACTGTATATATATCACATCAGGTAGCGTAAATGTCCACTGCAGAACTTTCACCTCAGCTCCATCAATAATCTGGAATGTATTTTTGCCAAATATGTACATTTCACCTAAGGTGTCCCAAATGACCACCGTATAATATACAGTCTGAATCCATATATCACCTGGAACCCATTTTGGCAAAATAAAATATCATTCCTGTTGGCTCATAGGTCTATTACCGACCTTTTCCACCAGCTCCATAAATAACCTGGAATTCATTTTGTGGCAACAAAAATATATATTGCCTTAATGACTACTTTCAACTTTGTACACTGGCTCCAAAAATCACATGAAAATTTTTTGGCAAAAACTTAAAGATATCAACTTAGGAGGCCTTACAGACCACCGCTGACCTTTCACCGCAGCTTTATAACTCACGTGGAACTCATTTTTGAAAAACTAAGCAGTTCACCTCAGGTGACCTAAACAACCACTGAGGAACTTTGAACTTGAAACCCATTTTTGGCAAGAAATAAAATATCACCTCAGGTGGAGTCACTCCCTAAATAATGCACCTGGAACCACTTTTGGTAAACATAAAATATTACCTCAGGTGGCCTACATCACCACCACAGACCTTTTACAAAGGTTCCATTAAGCAACAGGAACCCATTTTGGAACCAATTTTGGCAAAACAAAAATATAACATAAGGAACCCAAATGAGCACAGTGGATATTTCACCCCAGCTTTATTAATCACCTGTAACCTATTTTTGGTGAAATCTAAAAATATGTCCACAGGTGGTCAAAATGACATCCACAGACATTTTGCCCCATGTACATAAATTACCTGGAACCCAGTATAACAAAAAAATCCCCTCAGGAGGCCTAAATGACCACCACATACCATTCACCTTGTCTGCATAGATCACCTGTAACCCATTTTGCCAAAAAGGAAATGTCATCCCAGGTTGCCTAAAGGTCCTCTTCAGACCTTTCATCCTTGCTCCATAAATCAACTTGAACCAATTTCTCTTAAAAATAAAAATGTCACCTTTCCTGGTCTAAATGACTACGAGATCTTTTCTTTGGATCCATAAATTACGGGAACATATTTTTGGCAAAATAAAAATATCACCTCAGGTGGCCTAAACAACAACCTCAGACCTTTTACAATGGCTCCATTTGTCACTTACAGACCACTTCTTGAAAAATAAAAATATCACCTCAGGTATCTTAAAAGGCTGCCATGGACCTTTAACTCCAACTCCAGATAGCAACTGGAACTGATTTTTACAAAATAAAACCTTCACATCAGGTGGCTTAAGCAACCACTGTGGACATTCCACAATGACTCCATAGATCACCTGAAACCCATTTCTGGCAAAATAAAAAATCACCTCAGACAGCATCAATGTAAAAACAGATCTTTCACCCCTGCTCCATAAATCAACTGGAACTCATTTTTTGCAATTTATGAAGCCAGGGTTGATTGTAGGAGGTGATCTTTGAGGCCACCTGGGGTGAAATGTTTATTTTGCAATATTACTTCAAATGGCCTAAAGACCACTGCATACCATTCACCCTGGCTCACAGATCACCTGGAACCAAATATCCACTGCATACCCTTTATTCCAGCTCCATAAATAACTTGGAACCAATTTTAGTAAAAATAAAAATATCACCACTGGTGGCCTAAATGACCACAGCAGATCTTTTCACCAGATCCTAAATTATCTGGAACCCATTTTGATAAAAATAAAACTGTGACATCAAGTGTCCAATATTTTCATTTTGCCAAAAATGGTTCCTGGTGATCTATTGAGCCAAGTTGAATGGTATGCAGTGGTCATTAACCCACCTGAGGTAATATTTTATTTTACCAAAAGCGGGGTTCAGGTTATGTTGGAGCAAGGTAAAGGTCCTTTATGCTACCTGAAGAGATATTTTCATTTGTTCCAGTTTCCAGGTAATCTATGGATCTGGAGTAAAAGATCTGCAGTGGTCTTTTAGGCCATCACATGAAAACCATTTTTGGCAAACATTAAAATATCAACTTAGTGGCCTTAATGACCATTGCAGTCCCTTTACCCATGCTCCATAACTCACCTAGAATCACTTTTTGGTAAACATAAGAATATTATCTCAGATGTGCTGTATGACCACCACAGACCTTATACAAAGGTTTCATTAAGCACCTGGAACCCATTTTGTAAAAATAAAAATATAACATAAGGAGCCCAAATGAGCACTGTGGATATTTCACCCTACCTAATTTTGGCAAAACTAAAAATGTCACTACAGGTGGCCTAAATGACATCCACCGATGTTTTACCCCAGGTACATAAATTACCTGGAACCCATTATTTCAAAAAAACAAACATCACCTCAGTTGGCCTAAATGACCACCATGTACCATTCACCATGTCTGCATAGGTCACCTGGAATGAATTTTGCCAAAATGAAAATATTATCCTTGGTTGCCTAAAGATCTTCTGCAAACCTTTCACCCTGACTCCATAAACCACCTGGAACCAATTTCACTTAAAATAAAAATATCACCTCTCCTGGCCTAAATGACCACTGCAGATCTTTTACTCTGGATACATAAATTACCAAGAACCAATTTTTGGCAAAATACAAATATCACCTCAGGTGGCCTAAACAACAACCTCAGGCCTTTTACACCAGCTAAATTAGTCACGTACAACCCACTTTTGAAAACTAAAATATCACCTCAGGTGTCTTAAATGCTGCCATGGACCTTTGATCCCAACTCCAGATATCAACTGGAACTGATTTTTGTAAAATACAAATTTCACCTCAGCTGGCTCAAACAACCACTGCAGACCATTCACAATGACTCCATAGATCTCCTAGAACCCATTTCTGGCAAAGATAAAATATCACCTCAGGTTGCCTAAATGACCATTGCCTAGCTTTTCCCCAAACCTCTATAATCTCCTGAAACCCATTTTGGCAAAATACATATATCACATCAGGTAGCATCATGGTAGGTGGTGGTCATTTAGGCCACCTGAAGTGATAATTTTGGCAAAATAAAATATCACTCCTGTTGGCTCATAGGTCTACTACAGATCTTTCTCCCCATTGATACATTGGTGAAAAACAGATATTTCACCCCAGGTAGATAAAGCACCTGGATCCATTCTTTGCAAAAATAAACATTTCACCCAGGTGGCCTAAAGACCACTGCATCACATTCACTGTGTCTCCATTGATCACCTGGAACACATTTTTGCAAACATAAAAATAGCACCCTGGTGGCCTTAAGCTCTACTGTGAATCTTTTACCTCACCTCCATAAATCACCTAAAACCCATTTTTGGCAACAACAAAACATATCACCTCTGGTGGCCTCAATGACCACTTTGGACTTTTATACCAGCTCTATCAATCACCTAGAAACAATTTTGGAAAAAAATCACCTCAGGTGGAATAAACGACCATCGATGATCCTTCACTCCATCTATTTAACCTACAAAACCAATTTTGAAACATATAAAAATATTCAACTCAGGTGGCTTAAAAAATGAAGAAACTTTCAACCAGGCTCCATGGATCAGCTGGAGCATGTTTTGGAAAAACTAAAAATATCACTACATGTGGCCTAAATGACCTCCACAGATCTTTTATGTCAGATTCATATCACCACAAATTTTAGCAAAAGAAAAATCACCTCAGGTGGCCTAAATGACCACTGCTGATATTTTACTCTGGATACATTAATTACCTGGAACCCAGTTTTGGAAAAATACCAATATCACCTCAGGTGGCCAAACAATAACAACAGACCTTTCACAACAGCTCCATTAATCATATGCAACCCACTTTTAAAAAAACTAAAACTATCACCTCACATGGCTTAAATGACCACTGTGGACATTTCACCTCAGCTCCAGATATCACCTGGAATCCACTGTTTGCAAAATAAAAATTTCACTTTAGGTGACTTAAACAACCATCACAGACTTTTCACAATTACTCCATAGATCACCTGGTTCCAATCTTGGCAAAAATAAAATTACTACTTCAGGTGGCCTAAATGACCACCACCTGCCTTTAACCTCAGGTGACCTAAATGACCACTGCCTACCTTTCACCCCAATCCCATAAATCACCTGAAATACATTTTTGGCAAAATAAATATGTCCCTCATGTGGCTTAAATGACAACCTCCGACCATGCATCCCAGCTTCATAAAACCCTGCAACCCATTTTCAGCAAATATATAAATTTCAACTCAGGTAGCTAAACCAAAAACTGAGGAACTTTGAATCTGGCTCCATAGATCACCAGAAACTCATGTATGGCAACAAATGAAAATATCACCTCAGGTGGCATTAAGGACCTTTAGCCTTACTCCATACATAACTTGGAACTCATTTTAGTAAAAAATAAAAATATTGCCTCTGGTGGCCTAAATGACCACTGCATACCATTCACCCTTGCTCCCTAGATCACCTGAAACTATTTCTGGCAAAAATGAAAATATCACCCATGGTGGCCTAAAGGTCCACTGCAGACCTTTATCCAGGCACCACAAATTACCTGGAATAAATTTTGGGCACAAATTGAATAGAAATTACATCCCATGTGGCCTAAATGACTAGTGCAGACCTTTAACCTCAGATCCACAAATCAGCTGGAACCAATTTTAGTAAAAATAAAAATATTACCTCTGGTGGCCTAAATGAACACTGCAGATCTTTTTTCCAGATCCATAAATTAGATGGAATTATTTTTGATAGAAATAAAATGTCACATCAGGTGTCCAAAATAAACTCCTCAGACCTTTCACAATGATTCCATAGATCATCTTGAACACAGTTTTGGCAAAATTAAAATTTCACCTCAGGTGGCATAAACAACTACCTCATTACCATTCACCCTAGCTCCACAGATTACCTGGAACCATTTTGGAAAAAAAAACCTACCCCAGGTGGCCTAAATGACACTACCTACCTTTTACCCCATAAATCACCTGAAACCCATTTTGCCAAAATAATTTATAACGATGCAAACAGTATATCATTGATGGCAAAAATAAAAATATCACCTTAGGTGCCATAATGGACCTTTTACCTTTGCTCCATACATAACTTGGAACCTATCTTTGGTAAAAAAAATAAAAACATTACTTCAAATGGCCTAAAAGACTACTGCATACCATTCACCCTGGCTCAGAGATCACCTGGAACCAAAGGTCATCTGCAGACCCTTTATTCTGGCTCCATAAATAACCTGGAACCAATTTTTAGTAAAAATAAAAATATCACCACTGGTGGCCTAAATGACCCCAGCAGATCGTTTTACCAGATCCATAAATTATCTGAACCCATTTTTGATAAAATTAAAACTATCATCAAGTGTCCAATATTTTCATTTTGCCAAAAATGTTTCCTTGTGATCTATTGAGCCAAGGTGAATGGTATGCAGTGGTCATTTAGACCACCTGAGGCAATAATTTTACTTATCAAAAATTGGTTACAGGTTATGTATGGAGCAAGGGTATTTATGCCACCTGAAGTGATATTTTCATTTGTTCCAGTTTCCAGGTAATTTATGGATCTGGAGTAAAAGATCTGCAGTGGTCTTTTAAGCCATCACATGAAAACCATTTTTGGCAAAAATTAAAAATATCAACTTAGGTGGCCTTAATGACCATTGCAGTCCCTTTACCAATGCTCCATAACTCACCTGGAACCACTTTTGGTAAACATAAAATATTACCTCAGGTGTCCTATATGACCACCACAGATCTTTTACAAAGGTTCCATTAAGCACCTGGAACCCATTTTTGGCAAAAATAAAAATATAACATAAGGAGTCCAAATGAGCACTGTGGGTATTTCACCCTACCTAATTTTGGCAAAACTAAAAATGTAACTACAGGTGGCCTAAATGACATCCACCGACATTTTACCCCAGGTACATAAATTACCTGGAACCCATTATTTCAAAAACAAACATCACCTCAGTTGGCCTAAATGACCACCATGTACTGTTCACCCTGTCTGCATAGGTCACCTGAAACTAATTTTGGCCAAAATGAAAATATCATCCCTGGTTGTTAAGATCCTCTGCAAACCTTTCACCCTGACTCCATAAACCACCTGGAACCAATTTCTCTTAAAAATAAAAATATCACCTCTCCTGGCCTAAATGACCACTGCAGATCTTTTACTCTGGATCCATAAATTACCGGGAACCCATTTTGGCAAAATACAAATATCACCTCAGGTGGCCTAAACGACAACCTCAGGCCTTTTACACCAGCTAAATTAGTCACTTACAACCCACTTTTTGAAAAACTAAAATATCACCCCAGGTGTCTTAAACGGCAGAAATGGACCTTTGATCCAACTCCAGATATCAACTGGAATCGATGTTTTGTAAAATAAAATTTCACCTCAGCTAGCTCAAACAACCCCTGCAGACCATTCACAATGACTCCATAGATCACATTGAACCCATTTCTGGCAAAATAAAAATATCACCTCAGGTTGCCAAATGACCACTGCCTACATTTTCCCAAACCCCATAAATCACCTGAAACCCATTTTGGCAAAAATACATATATCACATCAGGTAGCATCATGCGGACCTTTCACCTCAGCTCCATAAATCAGCTGGAACCAGTTTTAGTAAGAATAAAAATATTATCACTGGTGGACTAAATGACCACTGCAGATCTTTTACTCCAGATCCATATATTACCTGGAATATATTTTTGGTAAAATAAAAATGTCACCTCAGGTGACCTAAACAACCACCTCCTACCATTTACCCTAGCTCCACAGATTAGCTGGAACCCATTTTGTCAAAAATATAAATATCACCCTTGTGTCCTAAATGTTCACTATGGACCTTTTACCTTAGCACCATAAATCTCCTTGAACCTATATTTGGCAAAAAATGTATATCACCTCAGGTGGCCTAAATGACTACACCATCATTTCACCTTGAAACCATTTTGGACAAATAAAAATATCACCTCGGGTGGCTTAAACGACCACTGTGGATATTTCACTTCAGCTCCAGATTTATTTTTTGCAAAATGCAAATTTTTCTTCAGGTGACTTACAACCATTGTGGACTTTTACAATGACTCCATAGATCACCTGGAACCCATGTTGGGTAAAACAAAAATATTATTCAGGTGGTCTAAATGACCACCACCTACCTTTAACCTCAGGTGGCCTAAATGACCACAACCTAGCTTTTACCTCAATCCCATAACTCTCCTTAATCTCATTTTTGTCAAAAATAAATGTATTACCTCAGGTGGCCTAAACAACAACCTCAGACCTTAGATCTCCTTTTTGGCAAAAATAAAATATCACACCTGTTGGCCCATAGGTCTACTACAGAACTGTTTCTCCAGCTCCATAAATAAATTGGAACCCATATTTTGGCAAACAAAAGTAATATTGCCTAAATGACTACTTTGAACTTTTACACCTGCTACAAGACTCACATGAAAACCATTTTTGGCAAAATAAATCAACTTAGTGACCACTGCTGACCTTTCACCCCAGCTTTATTACTCACTTGCAACTCATTTTGGAAAAAATAACATTTCACCTCAGGTGACCTAAACAACCACTGAGGAACCTTGAACCTGGCTCCATAGATCACCTGGAACCCATTTTTGGCAAAAAATATATCATCCTGGTTGCTTAAAGGTCCTCTGCAGAGCTTTCACTATGGCTCCATAAATCACCTGGAAGCAATTTCAGGTACAAATAAAAATATTACCTCTCCTGGTCTAAATGACCACTGCAGAACTTTACTATGGATCCATAAATTACAGGAACCCATTTTGGCAAAAATACAAATATCACCTAAGGTAGCCTAAACAACAACCTCAGACCTTTTACAAGCTCCAGTTGGCACTTACAAGCCACTTTTGAAAAACTAAAATATCACCTCGGGTGTCTTAAACGGCTGCCATGGAACTTTAATCCCAACTGCAGATCTCAACTGGAACCGATTATTTATAAAAATAAAATATCACCTCAGCTGGCTTAAACAATCACTGCAGACCTTTCACAATGATGCTATAGATCAACGAAGCCCATTTCTTTCTAAAATAAAATATTACCTCAGGTTGCCTAAATGACCACTGCCTACCTTTTAATTGAACCCCATAAATCACCTGAAACCATTTTTGGCAAAAATACAGATATCACATTATGTAGCATCAATGTGAAAAACCAATCTTTCACCCCTGCTCCATAAATCACATGGAGACCATTTTTTGCAAAAATAAAATGTCATCCCAGGTGGCTTATACGACCACAGCATCACATTCACTGTGGCTTCATAGACCACCTGGAACTCATTTCTGCAAAAATAAAAAAGCCCCCTGGTGGTCCTAAAGCTCTACTGCGAATCTTTTACCTCACCTCCATAAATCATGTAAAACCCATTTCTGGCAACAACAAATACATATCACCTTGGTGGCCTCAAAGACCACTTTGGACTTTTATACCAGCTCTATTAAACACCTAGAAACCATTCTTGGCAAAAAAAAAAAAATCACCTCAAGTGGCTTAAATGACTGCCGTTGATCTTTCACTCCAGCTATTTAACTCATCAAAACACATTTTGACAAAGATTAAAATGTCACCTCAGGTGGCTAAAAAGCACAAAGAAACCTTCTGCCAGGATCCATAGATCACCTGCAGTATGTTTTTGGCAAAACTAAAATATCACTTCATGTGGCCTAAATGACATCTACAGATGTTTTACTCCAGGTTCATATCACCTGGAACAAATTTTAGCAAAACAAAAAACACCTCAGGTGGCCTAAATGACAACCTCAGAGCTTTTATACCAGCTCCATTAATCACCTGCAATCCACTTTTTCATAAACTAAAATATCACCTCACATGGCTTAAACGACCACCATGGACATTTCACCTCAGCTCCAGGTATAACCTGGAATCCATTTCAACACTGACATGGTGATGGCCTACAAGCAGTGGCAGTCATGCACATAGTTAGACTTGTTCTGACTTATTTCACCTGCTAGTCCACTAGACTACCAGGGATATAACAAATCAATATGTATGAAATACACATTGGCAGGGCCACTAGACTACCAGGGCAGGAAATTCCAGATTGTTATGTATCTTATTATGATGGGTGGGGCCACTAGACTACCAGGGATATGAACAACTATAATAGTTTAATACAGATTGGGGCCATGAGACTATCAGGGATATAAAATGCAATATGTATGAAATAAACATTGGGAGGCACTAGACTACCAGTGAATTTGAGATAGTTATCAATTTAATCATGATGAGGGGCCGCTAGGCTACCAGGGATATTGAAAATATTATTTTTTGTATGTGGGTAGGGCAGAATGAAGCCCCTGAGCAAAACACACCTCATTTAACTTTCTAGGGCACTCCTGGGCTGAGAAAATCTATTTTAAATCTGGCCATATCATCCCTCACTTGCGATGCATGATCGCGATCAAGGAATCTCACGATCAAAGAATTTGCAGGCTTGTGATGAAAGATTGTAGCGAACCACGAACTATGATTTTAAAAGTTCAGAACTCTATTTTTAGACCAATTTGATCAAACCAAAGGCATGGCTCAATAGATCAGCATCCCTGAATAAAAGCCATCCAAGTTTTACTTCAAAGTGATCCATGAGCTGAGATATTTGTGTTTTCTGATTGGAAAATTAAAAACAAGATAACGGACCTCATGATCAAAGAATGTTTAAAATCTCAGGGACTAAGATTCTTGAACTGCGAGGCTGCAAATTCTTTGATTGCCAGGTGCAACGAGATGGCCAGAACCCCATTCTTTGTTAGCAAAACATGCATATAAATTTTTGCATTAACTTAACTTATAATGGGAACTTAAAAGTGGCATAACTTTTGAATGCCTTAATATGTTTTCACCAAACAAAGAGCAACATGTTTGGCCACAAAGCTCTTTCAAACAGATTATCTCTCATAGCAGCAGGCCACACAATGGCTGTGCAGGGCCACATCAAAATCCCAAAGCTGCCTCCAAAATGGACAATTTTGCATTTTTCAGCATTTTCTTATACTAAGCACATAAGGCCTACAAAAATGCAATTTGGCAAATCAACAGAACTACCATTTCCCAGTGTGTATACCAAATTTCAGGCAAATCCGTTGAATGGGTCCAAAGTTATTAACATGCAAAGTTTGAGTTTAACATAGAAGTGACCGCTGAACCCTAACAATAGTGGCCCGACCCTGCTACTATGACATATACATAGGTGAATGGTACATGGTGGTCATTTAGGCCACCTGAGGTAAAATTTTATTTTGCAAAATGGGTTCCAAGTGATTTATGGAGTTGGAATGAAAGGTCTGTGGTGGTCATTTATGCCACCTGTGGTGATATTTTCATTTTGCAAAAAAATGGGTTCCAGGTGATTAATGAAGCCTGTGTAAAAGGTCCAAAGTGGTCATTTAGATCACCTGAGGAAATATTTTAGTTTTGCCAAAATGTGTTTCAGGTGATTAATGAAGCTGGTGTGAAAGTCAGCAATGCTTGTTTAGGCTACCTGAGATAAGGGGCCACATTTTCAAAGGGTCCTTAGCTCATCACAAGCTGCATTAAACAACCAGCTTGAATCAGATCTTTGTGCGCAAAATACAGTGTGCCATATTTTGCAAGAAAAGAGGTCTGTGTGACAAAGTCCCCAAACTGATGCAAGATGTCCACTACATCAACTCAATGGTGTAAGGGATGGGAATGCTAAGCTGCACCAAAATAAATGTTGCAAAGTGACTCAAAATGGCACATGTTAAGTCAGAAAAATGACTCAAGGAATGAAAATGATGCAAATCAAGTACTGTACATAAATGGTGCAAACTGAGTACAAATGGTGCAAACCAAGTAAAAATGGTGCAAGCTGAGACAAACAAATGTTGCCAAGGACAAGAATGATGCAAGCTAAGTAAACAAAATGAGAGATGAAATGGTCAAAACTTACCAACCAAATGTTCTAATCTAGTCCTGCAGAGAATACCGGCCCTTAATATTGGCATAGACACATCTGAACACCTGCTTTGAGTCTCTTTTTATGGTCTAGTGTCTCTTAGACCAACTCTGGCTAGTCTAGCAGCTGATGGTACTTTGACATGTTTGGTGTCAGTGCTGCAGCTTTGAACTTCCACAGGTGCGATCTTGCACCATTTCTGTGGTGCAAGATGACTTGTGTCATGGCACTAACATTTGTATAGTGCAAGGCTGATGCAGCCACCTTTGGCACGGGAGGATGGCCATTGGTGCAGTGCTTCTTTGAAAATTGTGTCTGGTGCAATGTTTGTCACTAGACTCCTTGTACCACTATTGTTTGGTGCAAGTACCTTACATCATTCCTGGGGCTTTGACAATCCAGACCCATATTTTGTTTTTGCCAAAATGGATTCCAGGTGATTTATGAAATGGAGTGAAAGGTCCATGGTGGTCATTTATGGCACCTGAGGTGATATTTTATTTTTGTCAAAATGGGTTATAGGTGATTTATGAACCTGGGGTAAATGATCTGCTGAGGTCATTTACACCACCTGAGATGATATATTTATTTTAGTCAAAAATGGTTTCCAGGTGATTTATAGAACAAGGAAATGTCTGCAGTGATCATTTATGCCCCTGAGGTGATATTTATTTTTGCATAAAATGGGTTTCAGGTAATCTATGGAGCAATGTTGAAAGGTCTGTGGTGGTTGTTTAAGCCACCTGAGGTGAAATTGTTATTTTCACAAAAATTGGTTCCAGATGAGTTATAGAGGTGTGGTGAAAGGTCAGCAGTGGTAGTTTAGGCCACCTGAGGTGATAGTTTTATTTTTGCCAAAAATAGTTTTCAGGTGATTTATGAAACCACTGTAAAAGTCAAAATGATCATTTAGGCCACCTGAGGTGATATTTTCTTTTGCCTAAAATGGGTTCCTGGTGATTTATGGAACCAGGTAAGAGGTCCATAGTACACCTTTAGGCCACCTGAGGTGATGTTTTATTTTTGCTAAAAATTGGTTCCAGGTGATCTATGGAGCCAGGGTGAAAGGATTGTGGTGGTCGTTAAGACCATCTGAGGTAACATTTCTATTTTTGCCAAAAATTGGTTCCAGGTGGTTTATGGAGGCAAAGTGAAAGGTCTGCAGTGGTGTTTTATGCTTTCTGAGGTTAAAAGTCGCATTGTTCATTTAGGCCACCTGAGGTGATATTTGTATTTTGCCAAAAATTGGCTCCAGGTGTTTGTGCTGGCAAAGCAAAGGTCTGCACTGGTTGTTTATGCTATCTGAGGCTAAAGATTCATGGTGGTCATTTTGCCACCTCAGGTGATATTTCTATTTTTGCCAACAATGGGATCCAGGTGATAAGTGGAGCCTGGGTAAAGGTTCACAGTGGTCATTTTGCCACCAGATGTGATGTTTTCTTTTTGCCAAAAATGGTTCCAGGTGATTATGGAGCTAGGTACAACTGTCCACAGTGGTCATTTAGGCGACCTGAAGTGATATTTTATTTTTGCCAAAAACTAGTTCCATTTATGGAGCTGGGGAGAAAGTAAGCACGCGATTTCATCCGCTTGAGGTGACATTTTATCTTTGCCAAAATGGGTTTCAGATGATTTATGAACCTGTGGTGAAAGGTCTGTGTACAAATGTCCACAGTGGTCATTTAAGCCACCTGAAGTGATATTCTTATTTTGCTGTAAATGGTTTCTAGGTGATTTATGGTGCTGGAGTAAAGTTCCATGATGCTCATTTAAGCATCCAAAGGTTATATTTTTATTTTAGCTTAAAATGAGTTCCAGGTAATCTATGGAGCCAGGGTGAAAGAAAGTGGTGTTTGTTTATGCCTCCTGAGGCAAAATGTTTATTTTTGCCTCAAATTGGTTCCAGGTTATTAATGGAAAGGAGAAAGAGGTATGCTGAGGTGATTTATGGCATTAAAGTGATATTTTGTTTTGACAAATATCTGTTCCAAGTAAATTATGGATCAAAAGTAAAAGATCTGCGGTGGTGCTATAGGACACCTGAGGTGATATTTTATTTTGCCAAAAAGGGTTCCAGGTGATTTATGAAGTTGGAGTAAAGGCAGGTAGTCATCATTTAGATCACATGTAACCCATTTTGGCAATAATAAAACATCACCTCAGGTAAACTAAATGACCACCACAGATATTATATTCTCTCTCTATAAATTACATGGAAACCATTCTTGACAAAAATAAAATATCAGCTCAGGTTGCCTAAATCAGCGCCTCAGACCATTTGCCCCAGCTCCATAAATCATCTAGAACCCATTTTGGTAACAATAAAAATATCACCTGAGGTGGCCTTAATGACCACCTCCTATGTTTAACATCAGGTGGCCTAAATTACTACTGCCTACCTTTTCACCTCCATAAATCACCTGGACCCCAAAGGCCAACAGTGGACATTTAGGCCAGCTGAGTTCATATTTTTATTTTTGTCAAAAATGGGTTTCATGTGATATATGGAGCCTGGGTAAAAGAACTGCATAGGTCATTTAGGCCAACTGATGTGATATTTGTATTTTGCCAAAAATTGGTTCCAGGTGATTAATGGATGTAGAATAGAAGGAAGGCAGTGGTCATCTAGACTACCTGAGGTTATATTTATATTCTTGAAAAAAAGGGTTCCAGGTGATCTGTGTAGTCATTATAAAGGTCAGTGATGGTTGTTTAGGCCACCTGAGGTGAACATTTTATTTTGTGAAAAATGGGTTCTAGATGATTTATGGAACTGGGGTGAGATGTCCGTGGTGATGGTTTCGCAAGATCTGCAGTGGTCATTTAGGCCAGGAGGTGATATTTTCATTTTACCAAAAATGGGTTCCAGGTGATATACAGAGTCATTGTGAAATGTCCATGATGGTTGTTTAAGTGATTCATGAAGCCAGGGTGAAAGGTCTGCAGAGGACCTTTAGGCATCCAGGATGATATTTTTATTTCTTGCCAAAATGGGTTCCAGGTGATCTGTGGAGCCAGATTCAAAGTTCCTCAGGTGATCTATGGAAACATTGTGAAGGTTGCAGGTGTTTGTTTTGGACACCTGATGTAACATTTTTATTTTTGCAAAAACAGGTTCCAAATAATTTATGGATGTGGAGTAAAAGATCTACAGTGGTCATTTAGGCCACCAGAGGTGATGTTTTTATTTTTACTAAAAATTGGTTCCATGTTATGTATGGAGCACAGATGAAAGGCCAATTATGCCATCTGAGGTGATATTTAAATTTTTGACATAAATTGGTTTCAGGTGAAATATGGAGCCAGATTCTCAAAATAAAATATTACCTCAGGTGGTCATTTATCGGCACCTGATGTAATATTTTATTTTACCAAACTGGGTTCCAGGTTATGTATGGAGCAAGGGTAAAATGGTTTCAGGTGATCTATGGAGCCAGGATGAATAGTATGCAGCAGTCATTTAGGCCACCTGAGGTAATATGCAAGGGAAATGGCCTTTATGCCACCTGAGGAGATCTTTATATTTGTAGCTAAAAATGGGATTCAGGTGATCTATGGAGCCAGATTTGAAATTTCACAGTGATTGTTTAGGCCGCCTGAGGTGACATATTTATTTTTGCCAAAATGCATTTCTGGTGATTTATTGGATTGGGGTAAAAGGTAGGCAGTGGTCATTTAGGCCACCTGAGGTTAAAGGTAGTGGTGGTCATTTAGTCCACCTGAAGTAATACTTTTATTTTATCTTTTGACAAAGATATAAATTTCACCTAAGATGTCCTAAATGACCAGTGTGTACCATTCAGCCTGAATCCATAGACCTCCTGGAACCCATTTTGGCAAAATAAAACTATCACTCCTGTTGGCCCATACATCTACTAGGACATTTTCCCCAGCTCCATAAATAAACTTGTACCCACATTTTAGCAAACAAAAATAATATTGCCTAAATGACTATTTTGAACTTTTCACAACTCACATAAAAACTTTTGGCAGAAAAAATATATGAACTTAGGGTGGCCTTAATGACCACTGCTGACCTTTCACCCCAGCTTTATAACTCACCTGGAACTCATTTTTGGAGAAAAAAATGAACATTTCACCTCAGGTGACCTAAACACCCACTGAGGAACTTTGAATCTGACTCCATAGATTAGCTGGAACACATTTTGACAAAAATAAAAATATCATCTGTGGTTGCCTAAAGGTCCTCTGCAGACCTTTCATAAATCACTTCAAGAAAATTTCTGGTAAAATGAAAATATCACCTCTCCTGGCCTAAATAACCACTGCAGATCTTTTACTATGGATCCATGAATTATCTGGAACCCATTTTTGTCAATAATTGACCACCACCTACCTTTATCCTCAGGTGGAGTAAATGACCAGTGCCAACCTGGCACTAGGATGCTGGGATGTATAGGCAGGGGCATCACCAGCAGGAAAAAAGAGGTCATAATTCCACTATACAAGACACTAGTGAGGCCCCACCTGGAGTACAGTGTACAGTTCTGGAGACCATACCTATGTAAGGACATAGACAGGGTAGAAAGGTTCAGAGGAGGGCAACAAAGATGGTGCATGGATTGCATCACAAGTCCTATGAAGACAGGTTGAAGGAACTGAACATGTACTCCCTGGAGGAGAGGAGGAGAGAGGGGATATGATAGAGACATACAAGTATCTTACAGGGAGGAACAGGGTGCAGGAAAACACTATTTTTAAGCGAAAAGATGTTTCAGGACAGAGGGCATGGGATGAAGTTGGAGGGAGGACGATTCAGAGGAAACATGAGAAAGAATTTCTTCACAGAATGGGTGGTGGACAAGTGGAACACCCTGCCAGAGGAAGTGGTGGGGCTGAAACAATCACGGATTTAAGAATGCATGGGATAGACATAAAGGAATTCTAGAGGTCAGGGTAAGGGAAATAGACTTCTAGGAAAACAAACTGAACTTACAAGCTCAAATGGGCAGACTGGGTGGCCATAGGCCTTATCTGCTGACACTGTCTATGTATCTATGTATCTATGTAACCTTTACACCAATCCCATGAATCACCTGAATTAGATTTTTGGCAAAAAATAAATACATCACCTCAGCTGGCACAAACTACAACCTCAGAACTTTCACCCCAGCCCCATAAATTAAATGGAACCCATTTTGGCAGATATATAAGATGCACCTCAGGTGGCCTAAACAACTACTGAAGAACATTGAATCTGGCTCCATAGATCATCTGAAACCCATGTATGGCACAACACAAAATATCACCTCAGATGGCATAAATGACATTTTACCCTTGCTCCATATATAAACTTGAACCCATTTTGGTAAAATGAAAATATTACTTCAGGTGGCCTAAATGACCACTGCATGCCATTCACCCTGGCTCCACAGATCACCTGGAACCATTTTGGCAAAATGAAAATATCACCCTGGTGGCCTAAAGGTTCACTGCAGACCTTTATCTATGTGCCATAAATGACCTGGAACGAATTTCTGGCATAAAATGTATAACAATATCACCTCAGGTGGCCTACATGACCACCACAGACCTTTCAACTCAGCTCCATTAATCACCTGGAACCAATTTTAGTACAAATAAAAACATTACCTCTGGTGCCTAAATGAGCGACTGCAAATGTTTTACTCCAGATCCATAAATTACCTGGAACCAATTTTTGGTAAAATAAAAATGTCACATCAGGTGTCCAAAACAAACTCCTCAGACCTTTCACAATGTTTCCACCTCAGGTGGCCTAAACAACTACCTCATACCATTCACCCTAGCTCTATAGATTATCTGGAACCCATTTTGGCAAAAATAAAATATCACCCTTGTGTCTTAAAAGTTTACTGTGGACCTTTTTCCCCAGTGCCATAAATCAGCTGGAACCTAAACAACCACTGAGAAACTTTAAATCTGGCTCCAGAGATCATCTGAAACCCATTGATGGGAAACAATAAAAATCACCTTCTGTTGCATAAAAGACATTTTACCTTGCTCCACATCATTTGAGACCATTTTGGTAATAAAAATAAAAATATTACCTCAGGTGGCCTAAATGACCATTGCATACCATTCACCCTGGCTCAATAGATCACCTGGAACCATTTTTGCAAAATGAAAATATCACCCTGGTGGCCTAAATGACCACAGCAGATCTTTTACTCCAGATCCATAAATTACCTGGAACCCATTTTGATAAAACTAAATGTCAGATGTCCAAAGAACACCTCAAACTTTCACAATCTTTCCATTGATCACCTTGAACCCAATTTTGCAAAAATAAAAATTTCACCTCAGGTGGCCTAAATGACCAACTCATACCATTCACCCTAGCTCCACAGATTAGCTGGAACCCATTTTGGTAAAAAAAAAATCATATGATCCCTTGTGTCCTAAAAGCTCACTGTGGAGCTTTTACCCTGTGCCATACATCACATGGAACCTATTTTGGGCAAGAAAATGTATATCACCTCTGATGGCCTAAATGACCAAACTGGACATTTTACACTGGCTCCATAATTTCACTTTGAAACCATTTTTGGCAAACATAAGAAATATCACCTCAGGTGGCTTAAACAACCATTGTGGACTTCTCACAGTGATTCCATAGATCACCTGAAATCATTTTTGGCAAAAATAAAAATATTACCTAAGGAGGTCTAAATGACCACCTCCTACCTTTAAGCTCAGGTGACCTAAATGACCACTGCCAACCTTTTAGCTCAATCCCATAAATCTCCTGAAACTCATTTTGGCAAAAATAAATATATCACATCAGGTAGCTTAATTGTTCACTGCAGACCTTTCACCCCAGCTCAATAAATAATCTAGAACCCATGTTTGACAAAGATATAAATTTCACCTAAGATGTCCTAAATGACCACAGTGTGCCATTAAGCCTGGATAAATAGATCTCTTGGAACCCATTTAAGGCAAAAATGAAAATATCACTCCTGTTGGCCTATAGGTTTACTACGGACCTTTTCCTCAGCTCCATAAATAAAGTGGATCCCAAATGTTTAGCAAACAATAAATAATATTGCCTAAATGACTACCTGAACTTTTACACCAGCTACAAAACTCACATGAAAACCATTTTTGAAAAAAAATATATCAACTTAGGTGGTCTTAATGACCATTGTTGACCTTTCACCTCAGCTTCATAAATCACCTGGAACTCATTTTTGGAGAGCAAATGAACATTTTACCACAGGTGACCTAAACAACCACCGAGGAGCTTTAAACCTGGCTCATGGATCAATTTGAACCCATTTTGGCAAAAATAATAGTATCATCCCAGGTTGCCTAAAGTTCCTCTGCAGACCTTTCACTCTGGATTCATAAATCACCTGAAGCCAATTTCTGGTAAAATAAAAATACCTCCTATCCTTGCCTAAATGACCACTGCAGATATTTTACTGTGGATCCATGAATTACCTGGAATCCATTTTGGCAAAAATACAATTATCACCTCAGGTGGCCTAATGGCCACCTGCTCTTAACCTCAGGTGGCCTAAATGATCATTGCCAACCTTTTTCCTAATCCCATGAATCGCCTAAATTGCATTTTGGCAAAAGAAATATGTCACCTCAGGTGGCCTAAACTACAACCTCAGAACTTTCACCCAGCTCCATAAATCACCTGCTACCCATTTTCGGCAAATATGTAAATTGCACCTCAGGTGGCCTAAACAACTACTGAGAAACATTGAATCTGGCTCCATAGATCACCTGAAACCCATTTATAGCAAAAATAAAATTATCACCTCAGGTGACATAAATTACCTTTACCCTTGCTTTACATAACCTGGAACCCAATTTAGGTAAAATGAAAATATTACCTCAGGTGGTCTAAATGACCACTGCATACCATTCACCCTGGCTAAATAGATCACCTAGAACCATTTTAGGCAAAACTGAAAATATCATCCCTTGGTGGCCTAAAGTTCTACTGCAGACCTTTCATCCAGGCTCCATGAATCATCGGAACCTATTTCTGGCAAACAATGAATACAAATATCACCACACGTGGCCTAAATGACCATTGCAGACCTTTCACCTTGGCTCCATAAATCACCTGGAACAAATTTTAGTAAAATATAAATATCACCACCAGTGGCCTAAATGACCACTGCAGATCTTTACTCAGATCCATAAATTATCTGGAACCCATTTTTGGTAAAATAAAATGTCAGATCAGGTGTCCAAAAGAAATATCTCAGACCTTTCACAATGTTTTCATAGATCACCTTGAACCCAGTTCTGGCAAAAATAAAATTTTACCTCAGGTGGCCTAAACAACCACCTCGTACCATTCACCCTAGCTCCACAGATTACCTGGAACCCATTTTGGCAAAAATAAAAATGTCAGCCCTTGTGTCTTAAAAGTTCATTGTGGACCTTTTCCCCAGCACCCTAAATCAATTGGAACCTATTTTGGTATAAAATGATATATACCAGAGGTGGCCTAAATGACCACACTGGACGTTTTACTCCATAATATCACCATGAAACCATTTTTGGCAAAAAATAAGAATGATAACCTTGGTGTCTTAAACAACCAGTTTATACTTTTTACAGTGACTCCATAAATCACCTGGAACTCATTTTGGCAAAAATAAAATTATCGCCTCAGGTGGCCTAAATGACCACCACCTATGTTTACTCTCAGGTTGCCTGACCACTACCTACCTTTTACCCCAATACCATAAATCACCTGAAATGCATTTTTAGCAAAAATAAAAAGTGGGTTGTAGGTTACTGATGGAGCTGGTGTAAAAGGTCTGAGGTTTTCATTTAGGCCACCTGAGGTGATATTTGTATTTTTGCTAAAAATTAGTTCCAGGAAATGTATGAATTCAGAATAAAGATCTGCAGTGGCCATTTAGGCCAGGAGAAGTAATATTTTTATTTTTACCAGAAATTGGTTCCAGGTGATTTATGGAGTCAGCGTGAAAGGTCTGCAGGGATGATTTATTCACTTTTGCCAAAAGTGGGTTCCAGGACATTTATGGAGTAGGGATGAAAGGTCTGCAGTGGACTTTATGCTACCTGATGTGATATATTTATTTTGCCAAAAATGTATTTCAAGTGATTTATGTGATGGGGTAAAATGTAGGCAGTGGTCATTTAGGTCACCTGAGGTTAAAGGTAGACGGTGGTCATTTAGGCCACCTTAGGCGTATATTTTTATTTTGTCAGAATTGGGTTCCAGTTGATCTGTGGAGTCATTGTGAAAAGTCAAAGATGGTTGTTTAAGCCACCTGAGATGAAATTTTTATTTTTGCCAAAAAGTGGTTCCAGGTGATCTATGGAGCCAGAGTAAAAGGTATGTGGTGGTTGTTAAGTTCACCTGACAGAACATTTCTATTTTTCCCAAAAATGGGTTCCAGGTAATTTATGGAGGCAGAGTGAAAGGTCTGCAGTCCCAGGAAGACAAAAGTCCATAATGGCCTGCCTAGTTAATATCCAGTTATATCTTGTTTAATCAGGTATTCATGCAAGGAATTTTTAAAATATTCATTGACAAACTCACCACTATTTCCAAGGGTAGACCATTCCATATACTCATTATCCTTTTACTAAACCAGTTTTGCCTAGCATTTGTACAGAAGGAGCTGATCCGGATTTGAAATGGGTGAGCTCTTGTATCATATGGCTGCATACTCAACTACAATCCCAGTTTATGCCACAGGTCATCATCTGATAGTGTTCTGTATGCCATGCATATTTCACCTCGGAGCCTCTGGAATTCCAAAGAATACAGTTTCAATTCTACCAGTCTCTATTGGTAGCTTAACCCCTCAAGGCCTGTCACATGTCACGTTGCTTTCCTTTGTACCTGTTCCAGTGATTTTATGGTCCCTTTTTCCCCAGGTGACCAAAATTGGGCACAATATTCCAGATGCGGATGGGTCTTATATAGAGCATTATCACTGATGTGTCTCTACTTTTAATATGCTTGTTTATGCAATGCAGGAGACGACTAGATTTTCTGATAATGTGATTACAGTGTGCTTAAAACTCAGATCATTGGTAATATAAATAACCAGGTCATTTCTTCTGATGTTTCCTCACATTTCTCCATTTAGTGTATATTCATAATGGGTGTTATTTTTCCCCAGGTGCATGACCCACATTTATCTACATTAAGTGTAGATTTATTTATAACTGCCAGTTTTTGATTTCTCTTAATGCTAGTTGTAAAGTATCAGAGTCCTCCTTAGAATTTATCCGATACCCTATTCTTGTATCGTCTACAAACTTTGACAAGCCACACATTTGTCGAAGTTTGCATAGATGAAATGTATAAGTTGAAAAGGCAGGGCCCAGGAACCAAGCCCTGTGGCACCCCCTAGTACCTGTTACCCAGTCTGACAAGGATCCCTTCACTGATACTCTCTGCTTCTGATTTATCAACCAGTTCTCAATCCATAAGGAAATATTGGCATGTATACCCTGCTTAATTGGGACTCAATCAAGAAGCCATGTGGTACCTTATCAAATGTTTTGAGTAATCCAAGAAAATAACATCCACTGCTACTAGGGTGTTGGCGCTTGATTCACTTTATCATAAAACTCCAACAAGTTTGTCTGACAGGACCTACCCTTTCTAAACCATGCTAATTTTGGTCTAGATCTCCTGACATAACCAATATGTTGGTAATATGGGTTTTGATGATGGCTTCCATGGTTTTCCCAATATTGATGTCAGGCTGATGGATCTATAATTTGATAGTTCCTGTCTTGACCCTTTCTTATATATTGGAATAATAGTCACCTGCCACCATTCAACCGGGACTTCAGATTTATCTTTAGAATGCTGAACTAAGTGGGCTACTGGGGGGCAATACAGCAACCAGCTCCTTAAGCACCCTAGGGTGGAGGTCATCTGGACCCTGTGCCTTATTCTGGTCTAAGGCTTTTAGTCTGTCTCTCACATCGTTGACCTCAATTTTAAGGAGAAAACCTGCATCTTTTACCTGATGTTGTAAGGTGTTTTGGGTTTTGGATCATACACTGATGCAAAATATGCATTGTTATGGCATGCCATGTCTTTATTGTCCAATATCAAATCACCATGTGGTCCCCTTAGGGTCCTACTGATTTATTTACACCCTTTTTATTATTTATATATAAGAAAAAGATTTATAATTATTTTGGACTTTGGTTGCTAAGTTATATTCATAGGCCTCTTTCGCTTTTCATATGCTTGATCTACATTTTTTAATTCAGACTTAAATTCAACCCATCTTTCTGGCTGCCCACTTTTTTGCATTTCTGTATGCCTTATTTTTACATTTTATACTTTTAAGTATTTGTGGTGGAAACCATGGAGGTTTTTGGGTGGGTTGTAGTCTTTAAGACAAGGAATAGAATTCCTGTACCAGGGCTTTAATTTTGTTACTTAAAATATCCCAATTTTGCTCTATCATCAGTTCACTGAAATCTATCTCCCAGTTCCATGAAACTAATTGTTTGCTAATATCACTAAAGTTTGCCCTACTGAAATGATGTACCACTGTCCTACTAGTCATCTTTGATGAAACCTCATTAATACTAAATTTCACCATGTTGTGGTCACTGGAACCTAAGGGATGTAAGATTCTGCAATCCTCTATATCGTAATCCAGGTTACTAAGTACCAAATCCAGAGTATGATTTTAATATGATCTTTAACATATTGTTCAAGATTATTTAGCAGAAAAAATTCTAAGAATCTTTGCTCATTTTGTGATTCTGCTTTTGGGGTCCCAACTCAGCCCTGGTAGATTAAAGTCACCCACTAACAGGAATTTCCAGCTTGGGTGAGATTATCTGAGCATTCTAGACGATTGATGTCATCTAACTGTGCATTAGCTAGTGACCTATATACACCACACCCACATTTAATTTGGGCATTTGGGGAGCTAACTTAACTCAAATCAGCTCGCTGTATCATTAATAATCATTTCTACACTTTCTGATGTAATATGATCCGTTATATAAGGGCAACAGCCCCACCCTTTTGGTGTGGCCTATCTCTATGATAGAGATGAAAACTGGGGATTTGTTTGTCCCATGAATCTTCCTGTTTCCACCATGTTTCAGTAATGGCACATAAACTAATATTGTATGTATTTAGTGTAAACACCAGTTCATCCAGTTTATTATTGAAACTTCTTGCATTTAATAACAGACAGTTCCAGTGTTTTGATTTTACTTACCCTTGCTTTGTTGATGTTTAGGATATACCTCCCCCCACTCAGGAAGGTTAAAGAATTGTCCATGTTCTGTTTTAGTGGTCGTGAGAAGTGGCGTTTCCATTCCTTATTTAAATGAATTCCATCCCTTGCAAATAGCCTTGTGTCAAAAAGTTTTCCCAGTTCTCCAGATAATCATTATCTTCTCTAAGGCACCACCCTTTTAACCACCCATTTAAGGTTTCAATTTCTGATTTCAGGTGAAAGTTTACCCTGAGGCTTGGTATAATACCTGAAATAATCAGGTCACATCCTCTGGCTTTTAAATCTGCGCCTACAGTATATACTCAAAGTCCCTTTGAATGTCAAGCATCCTTCTTTGCCCACGTCATTTATGCCTACATGAATCAATACCAATGGTTGCTCATTATGTTCCAAAGACCAGGTATAAAGACGCTCTTATGTCTGAGATTTTACACCAGGTAACGCACTCACAGTGGTTGAAGTTATCCTGTTTTACATGAAATTTAATCTGGATATTTGAGCATTGAGTCTCCTATCACCAAGACATCCCTTTCTTGGACTGGACGAGGATTATTTAACAAATAGGTTTCAAAGGGTTAAATATAGGGTGCTGTATCAGACTCTGTAATGGTTAAGTGTAGGGTTCCACAAGGTTCTATTTTGGGGCCACTTTTGTTTTCTTTGTTTTTGATCAACTAGTAAGTGTGATTAATAATGCTTCTCTAACACTTTAAGCCGACGATGCAGTAATCTACACGCAGGGCTTGTCAGTTGGAGATCTAGGTGTTTCTTTAACAGAGAAATGTGTAATTTTCAGTCTTCACTTATGGCCTGTAAATTACTCTTAAACAAATCTAAGACAAAGGTGATGGTTTTTGGTACCCCACCTAGACTGAGATCTGAGGTTAGTACTTTGGAGTTAAATCTCTTGATGGATTACTGTTTGACTATGTTGATACATTTCAATATCTTGGGGTATTACTAGATTCTCATCTAAGTTATGAATCTCATTTTTGAGGTTACCTCAAGAATACATTGTAGATTAGGTTCTTTGTACAGAATCCGTTCATTTCTTATTCCTGGAGTCTAGGCTGGTTATTTCAAATTGCCTTATTTCCTATTGTGAACTATGCAGCTATGATTACTGACACTGCTTCTACACAGTGATTTCAAAGAAATCCACTTTACTTCACTTGATAGCTAAGTTTGCTTTAAATTGTTCTAAGTCATCTCATCATTGTGTGATTTTGAAAGAAATGGGCTGGTTACGGTTTCATTAAATTTCCAATACTGTGTGGCTAAGTTCATATATAAAGTTATGGACTCTGGAATTCCACATAGTATTTCAAAGTTTTGAGACCGTATATTGATGGTCATTATTCTAGACATAGGTCAGACAGTAGGTTTCTCGAGATTCCTTTTATGAAATCTAAAAGTGGACAAAGATCCTTTGCTTATATTGCTCCATTTATTTGGAATGAAATTCCTCAAGATATTAGGTGGTTGTGTTCTGCCAAAAGTTTGCCGATGCATTAAGGATGTATTTTGAATCTCAATTTAATTGTAACTGTTTTTTGAATTTTTTTATTTATGAATTTTATACGTAACAAAGACATTTTTGTCTACAATTTGCTGTATTGTATATGTATGTTTGATTATGTATTGTCTGTATGCAATATATGGGTCGCATCTGTAAAGGAACTTGTTTCCAGTGTGCTTACCCGTTAAGCGTAATAAACAAACAAACAAACAAACAAACATCCCTTTGGCAATGCTGATTTCAGTGTCAACATGTTCTGCTTGTTTTCTATGACAAACTACTTTGGTGTCATATAGTTGCTGGGTTTGCTGATGTGTCCCTGTACCGTGATATCGTCTTGTACTAAAAGACTATATCTGTTTGATGTTAACACATTTGATAACCCTCCAATGTTTCGCTTACCTTTCCTGTTTTTCTGGGGACTATACTCCACTGTTCTGCCTTCTCCTCTGCATGTCATGATACTGCCTGAACATCACTGCATGGGCTTGTAGCTTCCTGTATGCTGCTGGTACCTACCTCTTCAGCTACATTATCTATGTAATCTTCTAAGCTACTTATATCAGTTAATATTTTCAGTCTGTTTCTAACTGCTACATTTTCAGCCTGCAAGGATTCTATTAATTTTCATTTGCACAAATGAAGTTAGTTGTACACTCACCCAGTGAGAACATTTGACAATTGCCACATGTGTTAGTTAGATAGTCTCCTAATTTAAATAGATCCATTTTATCTTGTTTACTGTAACACCGCAGTGCAACTCACTTTACTGACCCTTTTGTCCTATTGCTCTATTGAACATATGACACGTGCTAACGTGCATGTCTCTGCATGCGTCTCAGTGTGCGATGATGTGTTCCCTGCTCATGCTCACCCTGCTCTCTGCAGGTGGCTCTTATAACTAGAAAATGCCCTGGAAATGCTTTGGGGAGGTCACAGGCTTGCTCACAATAAAAGTTGTAAAATTAAAATTTTAAAATGCTCCTTGTGCATCCCTTGCTCATACATAAGGCAGGCACTGAATTTCAAAGTCCCAAACAAATGATTTAGTTACTTCTGCAGTGTTTGTAATCCTAGTGTCAGCCTTGGAACTACCACTCTCTACCTGTTTCCTGAAATGGAAACTAGGGCTCAAGGATTCTCTCAAATGTACTTGCTTGTTTGTAAACGAATAAAAGTGCTTGCTTCACAACAGTTGTACTCCTGGCAGTAGCTAAACCTCCATATAAGACTGCACTCACAGCAGGCAGCTCTTTAACTAGAAAATGCCCCAGAAAGGCTTCAGGAAGGATGGAAGCTTGATCACAACAAAAGTTGCAAAATTAAAATTTTAAAATGCTCCTTCTGTGTCCCTTGCTCATACGCAAGGCAGGCAGAGGATTTCAAAGTCCCCAAACAAATGATTTAGTTACTTCTGCAGAGTTTGTAATCCTAGTGTCAGCCTTGGAACTACCACTCTCTACCTGTTTCCTGATATGGAAACTAGGGCTCATGGATCCTCTCAAATGTATTTGCTCATTTGTAAATGAATAAAAGTTTGCTTCACAACAATTGTACTCCTGGCAGTAGCTAAGCCTGCAGTGATGTTTTATGCTTCTTGAGGTTAAAGGTTGGCATTAGCTATTCAGGCCACCTGAGTGATATTTTCTTTTGCCAAAATTTGGTTCCAGGTGATTTATGGAGGCAATGTAAAACACTGGCACTGCTCATTTATGCTGTCTGAGGCTAAAGATCCATGGTGATCATTTTGGCCACCTGAGGTGATATTTCTATTTTGCCAAAATGGCATCCAGGTGATTTATAAGGTTGGGGTAAAGGTAGGTAGTCATCATTTAGATCACCTGTAACCCATTTTGGCAATAATAAAACATCACCTCAGGTAAACCAAATGATCACTACAGATCTTTTATTCTGGCTCTATAAATTACATGGAAACTGTTCTTGAAAAATAAAAATATCATCTCAGGTTGCCTAAATTAGCACCTTGGACCTTTACCCTGGCTCCATAAATCATCTAGAACCCATTTTGGTAACAATAAAAATATCACGTGAGGTGGCCATAATGACCACTGCCTATATTTAACATCCAGTGGCCTAAATTGCTACTGCCTACCTTTACCCACCTGCATAAATCACCTGGACCACAAAGGCCAACAGTGGACATTTAGGCCAGCTGAGTTCATATTTTAATTTTTCTCAAAAATGGGTTACAGGTGATATATGGAGCCTGGGTAAAAGGACTGTGAATGTCATTTAGGCTAACAGAGGTGGTATTTGTATTTTGCCAAAAATTGGTACCAGGTGATTTATGGATGTAGGGTAAAGGTCATGTAGGCCACCTGAGGTGATATTTATATTTTGAAAAAAACAGGGTACCAGGTGATCTGTGGAGTCATTATAAAAGGTCAGTGATGGTTGTTTAGGCCATCTGAGAAGAAAGTTTTATTTTGCCAAAATGGGTTCCAGATGATTTATGGAGCTTGGGTGAAATGTCCGCAGTGGTGGTTTAGGTCAACTGAGGAGTTATTTTATTTTTTCCCAAAAATGGGTTTCTGATGATTTATGGACCCAGGGTGAAAGGTATGCAGTTGTCCTTTAGGCCACCTGAGGAAATAGGTAGTAGGTAGGTAGGTAGGCAGAGGGAGGCAGTATAGCACAGTGGTTTAAGGCTCTGAGGTGCAAATCTGGTGGCATCCAGCAGCCAAGTACTGTGTGACCCTGAGCAAGTCACTTAACTTTCCTGTGCTCCCAGGTTGCACTGTAAAAACTTTCAGCTTAGTGTGTTTCACCTGGTTAAACAACTAAAAAAATATATTTTATTGTTGCTAGAAATTGTTTCCAGGAGTTTGATGGAGCCCTTGAAAAAGGGCTGTGGTGGTCATTATGACACCTGAAGTGATATTTTCATTTTTTCAAAAATGGATAAAGGAGATTTATGGAGACAGGGTAAAACATCCACTGTGGTCCTTTAGGCCTCTTGAATTGATATTTTCATTTTGCCAAAATGGGTCGCAGGTGATTTATAGAGCCAGAGTAAATGGTCCACAGTGCCCTTTAGGCCACCAGAGATAATATATTTATTTTGCAGGTGCACCACAGAACATCCATTCTGTCTCCATAAATTATAAGGCACCCATTTTCTACAAAAATAAAAGTGTTACCCAGGTGATCTAACTGTCCACAGTTGACCTTTACCCTGGCTCCATGAACCACCAGGAATAGAGTTCTGGCAAAATTAAAAATATCACATCAGGTGGCCCAAATGGCCACCACAGATTATTCACTATCTCCATTAATCAACTGAAACCGATTTTCAGCCAAAAATATAATCTCGGGTGACCTAAATGATCACCTCCTACAATCTACCCTGGCTTCATAAATTGCAGAAAATGGGTTCCAGTTGATTTATGGAGCAGGGGTGAAAGATCTGTTTTACATTGATGCCACCTGAGGTGATATTTTTTATTTTTGCCAGAAATGGGTTTCAGATGATTTATGGAGTTTGGGAAAGGTAGGCAGTGGTCATTTAGGCCACCTGAGGTGATATTTTTATTTTGCCAGAAATGGGTTCCAGGTGATCTATGGAGTCATAGATATTTATTTGTTTGGCAAAATGTGGGTTCCAGTTTATTTATGGAGCTGGGGAAAAAGGTCTGTAGTAGAACTACAGGCCAACAGGAGTGATATCACCTCAGGTGGCTTAAATGACCACTGCAGTCCCTTTACCCCTGCTCCATAACTCACCTGGAACCACTTTTTGGTAAACATAAAATATCACCTCAGGTGGAATATATGACCACAACTGAAATTTTACAAAGGTTTCATTAAGCACTTGGAACCCATTTGTGACACCCATTTTTGGCAAAAACAAAATATAAGATAAGGAGCCCAAATGAACACTGTGGATATTTCACCCCAACTTCATTAATCACCTGTAATCTATTTTTGGCAAAAACTAAAAATATCACTACAGGTGGCCAAAATGACTTCCATAGACATTTTTGCAACAGGTACATAAATCACCTGGTACCCATTATGACTTAAAAATCACCTCAGGTGGCCTGAACAACCACCATGTAAAATTCACCTGGAACCCATTTTGCCAGGTATGAAAATATCATCCCTGGTTGCCTAAAGGTCCTCTGCATACATTTCACCCTGGCTCCATAAATCACCTGGAAGGGATAGTGAGGCTGAATAGAATGAATGGTGGGTGGGCAGAGGGGACAGTTAAAAAGCAGGAATACTGAATGAATATTTATGCTCAGTGTTCACAAAGAGGAGGGGGAAGTGCCTAATCCAATTAACAGAAGCACTCTTGATAGGGGGTCGATCCCAGTCCTTTCACAGAAGAAAGGGTTCTGCAAGAACTCCTAAAACTGAAGGTGGACAAAGCAATGGGTCCTGATGGAATTCACCCAGAATTCTAAAAAGAATTAAGGAGGAACTAGTGAAACCACTGGCTACTCTTTTAATAAATCATGGGAGGATGGTGTGGTACCTGAGGACTGGAGGAAGGCGGATGTGATTCCTTCACAAAAGTGGGACCAAGACAGAGGCAGGAAACTATAGACCTGTCAGTCTGACCTCTGTGGTAGGGAAAGTGATGGAGTCACTTCTGAAGGAAAGAATAGTTGAGTACCTAGAGGACAGTGGAGCACAGGACCCAAGGCAGCATGGGTTCACAGTGGGAAGGTCATGTCAGACGAATCTAATAGATTTTTTGACTGGGTGACCAAAGTAATAGACCAGGGAGGGGCTGTGGACATGGCCTACCTAGACTTTAGCAAGGCATTTGATGCAGTCCCACACAAAAGATTAATAGTCAAATTAACCAGCCTGGGAGGGACCCAGGGTGATAGCCCGGTAAAACATTGGCTGGACAACAGGACACAGAAGGTAATTGTAAATGGAGTCCTCTCTGAAGAAAGGGGTTACTAGTGGGGTACCGCAGGGTTCAGTATTGGTTCCAGTCCTTTAATGTCTTCATCAGTGACATTGCAGAGGGACTGGAAGGAAAATGCCTTTGCAGATGACACAAAGATCTGCAACAGGGTTGATATACAAGGAGGCATGGAAAGGATGAAAAGGGACTTGGCAAGGTTGGAGGAATGGTCAGAAGTATGGCAGCTAGGATTCAATGCAAAGAAGTGCAAATAATGCACCTGGGAAACAAGAACCCAGGGGAAGAATACACAATGGGTGGGAGGTAGTAACAACAACAAAAAGGAAAGGGACCTGGGGTAATCATATCAGATGACCTTAAGCAAGCAATGTGAGAAGGCAGTAGGAGGGCTGGGGGTATACTGGGATGTATAGGAGAGGCATCATCAGCAGAAAACAGGAAGTTGTTATCCCTCTGTACAGATAGTTGGTGAGACCCCATCTGGAGTACTGTGTCCAGTTCTGGAGACCCCATCTCCACAAGGACATAGACAGGATAGAGGCAGTCCAGAGGAGGGCAACTAAAATGGTGCAGGGTCTGCAAGAGAAGCCATATGAGGAGAGACTAAAGGAGCTTAATATGTATACCCTTGAGGAAAGAAGGGAGAGGAGGGACATGATAGAAACTTTTCAGTACCTCAGTGGAATCAACAAAGTCCAAGAGGGTAGCATCTTTCAGAAAAAGAGACTTGCAAGAACAAGAGGACACAATTTAAAGATAGAAGGAGGGCGGTTCAGGGGCAATGTGAGGAAGTATTATTTCACAGAGAGGGTAGTGAATGCATGGAACAGCCTTCCTGAGGAGGTTGTGGGTCTAAAACTGTGGGAGAATTCAAGAATGCATGGGACAGACATAAAGCAATTCTTGTGCAGGGTAGGAAGAAATAGGCTGTTGGTTAACTAGGATCTACGGCCTATCCTGTAGGTAGGAAATGGGCAGACTAGATAGGCCTAGCGGTCCTTATCTGCCGTCCAAAGTCTATGTTTCTATGTTTATAATTTCTGGTAAAAATAAAAATATCACTTCCTGGCCTAAATGACCACTACAGATCTTTTACTCTGGATCCATAAATTACTGGGAACCCATTTTGGCAAAATACAAATATCACCTCAGGTGGTCTAAACGACAACCTCAGACCTTTGGTCTTTTCAGAGCTCCATAAAACTCCTGGAAACATTTTCTGGCAACAATAAAAATATTTCCTGAGGTGGTCTAATGGACCACTGCATACCTTTCACCCTGGGTCCATAAATCATCTGGAACCCATTTTGGAAAAAATAAAATAACTCCTCAGGTGGCCTAAACCACCTAAGTGGAAATTTCATCCCAGCTCCATAAATCATCTGAAACCTATTTTTGGCAAAAAAAAACTTTCACCTCTGGTGAATGACTCCTGAGATCACCTGGAACCCTGTTGTTTTTTTCAAAAATATAAATATTACCTCAGGTGGCCTACATGACCACTGCCTTCCTTTTATCCAACATCCATAAATCACCTGGAAACATTTTTTATGGCAAAATATAAATATCACCTCAGTTGGCCTAAATGACCTCCACAGTCCTTTTACCCAGGCTCCTTAAATCATCTGTAACCCATTTTCAACAAAAATAAAAATATGAACTCAATGGCCTAAATGTCCATTGTTGGCCTTTGGGGTCCAGGTGGATTTATGGAGGTAGGGTAAAAGGTAGACAGCAGTAATTTGGGCCACCTGATGTTAAACATAGGCAGTGGTCATTTAGGTCACCTCAGGTGATATTTTTATTGTTCCCAAAATGGGTTCTAGATGATTTATGGAGCCAGGGTAAATGTCCAAGGTGCTGATTTATGCAACCTGAGCTGATATTTTTTTTTGCTGAGAATGGTTTCCATGTAATTTATAGAGCCAGAATAAAAGATCTGTGGTGGTCATTTAGTCCACCTGAGATGATGCTTTTATTATTGTCAAAAATGGGTCACAGGTGATCTAAATGATGACTACCCCAACCTTATAAATCACCTGGATGCCATTTTGGCAAAATAGAAATATCACCTCAGGTGGCCAAAATGATCACCGTGGATCTTTAGCCTCAGACAGCATAAAAGACCAGTGCAGACCTTTTACATTGCCTCCATAACATAAGGATACAAATATCACCTCAGTTGGCCTAAATGATCTCCACAGTCCTGGAACACATTTTTGTTAACAATAAAAATATCACCTCAGGTGGTCTAAATGGCAAATGCTGACCTTTAACCTCAGGAAGCATAACACACCACTGCAGACCTTTCACTTTGCCTCCATAAATCACCTGCAACCCATTTTTGGCAAAAATAGAAATGTGACCACAGGTGGTCTTAATGACCACCACAAACCTTTACCCTGGCTCCATAGATAACCTGAAACCAATTTTGGCAAAATAAAATGTCACCTTAGGTGGTCTAAAGGTGTACTGCAGACATTTTACCTTGGCTCCATAAATCACCAGGAACCCATTTTAGGCAAAAGAAAATATCACTCAGGTGGCCTAAATGATCATTTTGGACTTTACAGTGGTTTCATAAATCACCTGAAAACTATTTTTGGCAAAATAAAACTATCACCTCAGGTGGCCTAAACTACCACAGCTGACCTTTCACCCCACCTCTATAACTCATCTGGAACCAATTTTTGTGAAAAATAAAAATTTCACCTCAGGTGGCTTAAACAACCACCACAGACCTTTCAGCATTGCTCCATGGATTACCTGGAACCCATTTTGTGCAAAATTAAATATCACCTCAGGGCATAAATGATCACTGTGGACATTTACCCTTGTTCTATAAATCACCTGGAAACCCTTTTGACTAAAATAAATATATCATCTAGGTGGCGTAAATGACTCGTGGATCATTTGCCCCAGGTTCTTAAATCACCTATAACCCATTTTTGACAAAATAAAAATATCACCTCAGGTGCCGTAAATGACCACCATTATCCTTTCACCCCATTTCATAAATCACCTGGAATCCATTTTGACCAAAACAAAATATGGGGCGGGGACTTGCTCCAAACAATAATGGTGCAAGGTAGTCTAGTGTCAAACATTGCACCAGATATGATTCTCTAAGCAGCACTGCATCAAAGGCCATCCTCCTGCATCAAAGGTGGCTGCGTCAGCCTTGGCCCATACAAATGGTAGTGCCATGACACAGGTCATCTTGCACCACAGAAATGGTGCAGGACCGCACCTGTGGGAATTTCAAAGCTGCACCACTGACACCAAACATGTCAAAGTGCCATCAGCTGCTAGACCAGCCACAGTTGGTCTAAGGGACACTAGACCATATAAAGAGACTCAAAGCAGGTGGTCAGATCTGACTATGCCAATATTAAGGGCCAGTATTCTCCTGCAGAACTAGTTTAGGACAATTGGGGAGTAAGTTTGACCATTTCATCTCTCATTTTGTTTACTTAGCTTGCATCATTCTCATCCTTGATGTCATTTGTTTGATTCAGCTTGCACCATTTTACTTGGTTTGCACCATTTTACTCAGCTTGCACCATTTTTGTACTTGGTTTGTGTCATTTTCATTCCTTGAGTCATTTTCCTGACTTAACATGTGCCATTTTGACTCAACGCACTATTTATTTTGGTGCAGCTTGTGTCATTCCATACCTTACACCATTGAGTTGATGTAGTGGACCTCTTGCATCAGTTTTGGAGACGTTGTGACACAGACCTCTTTCCTTGCAAAATGTGGCACACAGTATTTTGCGCACCAAAATCTGATTCAAGCTGTTTGTTTGACATAGCTTGTGAAAGCTAAGGGCCCTTTGAGAATCCTGCCCCTAATTTCAGGTAGCCAAAATGAGCATCGCCGGCTTTCACACCAGTTCCTTTAATCACCTGCAACACATTGTTGGATATTTACTTAGGTGACCTAAATGACCACTTTTGACCTTTACACATGCTCCATTAATCACCTGGAACCTATTTTTTGCAAAAATAAAAATATCACCTCAGGTGGCATAAAGACCACCACACACCTTTCACTCCAACTCAATAAGTCACTTGGAACCCATTTTGCAAAATAAAAATTTCACCTCAGGTGGTCTAAATGACCACCGCGTACCAATCACCCATATTTATTATAGTGGCATGGTCACACCACTATAGTTAGGGTTTAGCAGTCACTTCTATGTTAAACTCAAAGTTTGCATGTTAATAACTTTGGACCCATTCAACAGATTTGCCTGAAATTTGATATGCGCGCTGGGACATGGTTGTTCTCTTGAACTGCCAAATTGCGTTTTGGTCAGACTTATGTTCTTTTCATATGAAAACACTGAAAAATGCAAAATTATCCATTTTGGAGCAGCTTTTGGGATTTTGGATGTGGCCCTGCATGGCCATTGTGTGGCCTGCTGCTCTGAGAGATGGTCCTCTTGAAAGAGCTTTGGTAGTCAGATATGCCGCTTTTGTTTGGTGAAACATATTAAGGCATTCAAAGTTATGCCACTTTTAAGTTCCCTTTATAAGTCAATGGGAAAATTTATATGTATGTTTTGGGAACACAGAATGGGGTTCCGGCCATCTCGTCCTGCCAGGTGATCAAAGAATTTGCAGCTTTGCGGTTCAAGAATCTTTGTCGCTGAGAATTTTAAAAATTCTTTAATCGCATGGTCCGCCACCTTGTGTTAAATTTTCTGATTGAAAAACACAAATATCTCGGCTCAGGGTCACTTCTTGAAGTAAACTTGGATGGATTTTACTTAGGAGTCTCCGATCTATTGAGCCATGCCTTTGGTTTGATCCAAATCAGTCTAAAAAGAGTTCTGAGCTTTTAAAATCTTAGTTTGTGGCTCACTACCGATCTTTGATCATGAGCCTGCCAATTTTTGATCGCAAGATTCCTTGATCGCAATCGTGCATTGCCAGTGAAGGACGATATGGCCAGATTTAAAAATAGATTTTCTCAGCCCAGTAGTGACCTAGAAAGTTAAATGAGGGTGTGTTTTGCTCAGGGGGCTGCGTTCTGTCCCATCTGAATACAAAAATTGTATTTTCAGTATGCCTGGTAGTCAAGCAACCCCCATCATGATTGAATAAAGCCTTCTTAATTCCCTGGTAGTCTAGTGACCCCCAATGTATATTTCATACATATTGCTTTTCATATCCCTGCTAGTCTCGTGGCCACCGATCGGTATTAAATTATTACAGTTGTTCATATCCCTGGTAGTCTAGAGGCCCCACCCTTGAAGTCGGTTGCTGGTGATTAATAAAGCTGGTGTAAAAGCTCTGAGGTAGTCATTTAGGCCACCTGAGGTGTTTTGTTTTGCTAAAATTTGTTCCAGGTGATATGAACCTGGAGTAAAATGTCTGTGGATGTCCTTTAAGCCACATGAGGTGATATTTTAGTTTTTGCAAAAACATGTTCCAGGTGAACTATGGAGCCTGGATGAAGGTTCTTTGTGGTTCTTTAAGCCACCTCAGGTGACATTTTTATTGTTTGTCATCAGTGGGTTTGAGGTGATCTATGGAGTCAGATTCAGTGTTCCTCAGTAATTGTTTAGAGCCACCTGAGTGCAATTTATATATTTGCTGAAAATGGGATCCAGGTGATTTATGGAGCCAGGGTGAAATGTCTGAGGTTGTCGTTTAGGCCACTTGAGGTTATATATTTATTTTGCCAAAAATGCATTTCAGGTGATTTATGGGATTTTGGAAAAGACAAGCAGTGGTCATTTAGAACACCTGAGGTTAAAGGTAGGTGGTGGTCATTTAGGCCACCTGAGGTGATAATTTTATTTTTGCCAATAATGGGTACCACATGATCTATGCAGTCATTGTGAAAAGTCTGCGATGGTTGTTTTAAGCCACCTGAGGTGGAATTTTTATTTTGTAAACAATGGATTCCAGGTGATATCTGGAGCTGAAGTGAAATGTCCATGGTGGTCATTTAAGCCATGTGAGGTGATATTTATAGTTTTGAAAAAGTGGCTTGCAGGAGTTTAATGGAGTTGGTGTGGAATCTCTGTGGTTATCATTTAGGAAACTAGAGGTGATTTTTTCTTTTGCTAAAATGTGTTCCAGGTGATATGAACTTGGGATAAAATGTCTATAGAGGTAATTTAGGCCACATGAGGTGATGTTTTTTTTGCCAAAAACATGCTCCAAGTGATCTATGGAGCCTGGATGAAAGTTTCTTCATGGTTCTTTAAGCCACCACAGGTGAAATTATTATTTTTCAAAAATGGGTTTTGGTGAGTTAAACAGCTGGAGTGAAAGATCAATGGTGGTTGTTTAGGCCACCTCAGGTGCTTTTAAATTTTTGGCAAAAGTGGTTTGTAGGTGATTGATGAAGCTGGTATAAAAGTCCGAAGTGGTCGTCGAGGCCTCCAGAGGTGATATTTTTGTTGTTGCAAAATGGGTTTTAGATGATTTATTGAGGTGAGGTAAAGATCCACAGTAGAGCTTTAGACCACCAGGCATGCTAGTTTTCTTTTGACAAAATGGTTTCCAGGTGATCTATGGAGCCATGGTGAATGTGATACAGTGGTCGTTTAGGTCATCTAAGGTGAAATTTTATTTTTGCCAAAAATTGGGTTCAAGGTGATCTAGAAAACACTGTGAAGGTCGGAGGTGTTTGTTTTGGACACTTGATGTGACATTTTATTTTTAGCAAAAACAAGTTCGGTAATTTATGGATCTGGAGTAAAGATCTGCAGTGGTCATTAGGCCACCAGAGGTGATAATTTTATTTTTGTTAAAATTGGTTCCATGTTGTGTATGGAGCAGGGGTAAAAAGCCATTTATGCCATCTGAGTTGATATTTAAATTTGTTGCCATTAATGGGTTTCAGGTAATATATGGAGCCAGATTCTCAAAATAAAATATTACCTCAGGTGGTCATTTATGACACCTGAGGTAATATTTTTATTTACAATAATGGGTTCCAGGTCATGTATGGAGCAAGGGTAAAATGGTTCCAGGTGATCTATGGAGCCAGGGTGAATGGCATGCAGTGGTCATTTAGGCCACCTGAGGTAATATGCAAGGGTAAAATGTCATTTATGCCACCTGAGGAGATATTTTATTTGTAGCCATAAATGGGTTTCAGGTGATCTATGGAGCCAGTTTCAAGTTCCTCCACGGTTGTTTAGGCCATCTGAGGTGATATATTTATTTTTCCAAAATGCATTTCTGGTGATTTATGGGATTGGGGAAAAAGGTAGGCAGTGGTCATTTCATCCACCGAGGTTAAAGGTAGGTGGTGGTCATTTAGGCCACCTGAAGTGATATTTTATTTTGTCTTTTGACAAAGATATAAATTTCACCTCAGGTGTCATAAATGACCAGTGTACCATTCAGCCTGGATCCATAGATCTCCTGGAACCCATTTTGGCAAAATAAAATATCACCCTGTTGGCCCATACGTCCACTGCAGATATTTTTCCCTGCTCCATAAATAAACTGGAACCTACATTTTTTGGCAAAAAAAGTAATATTGCCTAAATTACTATTTTGAATTTTTACACAACTCACATGAAAACCATTTTGGCAAAAAATATATCAACGTTGGTGGCCTTAACATCCACTGCTGACCTTTAACCCCAGCTTTATAACTCACCTGGAGCTCATTTTTGGAGAAGAAATGAACATTTCACCTCAGGTGACCTAAACAACCACCAAGGAACTTTGCACCTGGCTCCATAGATCAGCTGGAACACATTTTTGGCAAAAATCAAAATATCATCCCTGGTTGACTAAAGGTCCTCTGCAGACCCTTCATAAATCACTTGGAGAAAATTTCTGGTAAAATGAAAATATCACCTCTCTTGGCCTAAATAACCACTGCAGATCTTTTACTTGGGATCCATAATTATCTGGAACCCATTTTTGTCAAAATAGACCACCACCTACATTTAACCTCAGGTGGAGTAAATGACCAGTGCCAACCTTTACGCCAATCCTAAGAATCACCTGAATTGCATTTTTGACAAAAATTAATATATCACCTCAGCTTGCCTAAACCACAACCTCAGAACTTTCACCCCAGCTCCAATAAATTACCTGGAACACATTTTGGCAAATATATAAATTGCACCTCAGGTGGCCTAAACAACTACTGAAGAACATTGAATCTGGTTCCATAGATCACCTGAGACCCATTTATGGCAAAAATAAAATATCACCTCAGGTGGCATAAATGACCTTTCCCTTGCTTGATATATAACCTTGAACCCATTTTGGGTAAAATGAAAATATTACCTCAGGTGACCTAAATGATTACTGCAGATGTTTTACTACAGATCCACAAATTACCTGGAACCAATTTTTGGTAAACATAAAATGTCACTTCAGATGTCCAAAACAAACTGCATACCATTCACCCTGGCTCCACAGATCACCTGGAACCATTTTGGCATAAATGAAAATATCACCTTTGGGCCTAATGGTCCACTGCAGACCTTTATCCAGGTGCCATAAATCACCTGGAACCAATTTCTGGCATAAAATGTATAAATATATCACCCCAGGTGGCCTACCATGACCACCGGAGACCTTTCACCTCGGCTCCATAAATCACCAGGAACCAATTTTAGTAAAATCAAAACATTGCCTTTGGTGGCCTAAATGATGACTGCATATGTTTTACTACAGATCCACAAATTACCTGGAACCAATTTTTGGTAAACATAAAATGTCACTTCAGATGTCCAAAACAAACTCCACACCTTTCACAATGTTTGAACTTTTACACTGGCTAGAAAACTCACATGAATAGCATAGGGCCCACCAACACATGCTATTTGCTAGTTATATTACACTTTTTCAAAAGGTGAGGGAAGTCATTGCAAAAAAAAAAAATGTTAATGAAATGGTTAGGGTTAAACTGACAAAAGTTGGGAAATGAGATGTTGGGGTGAGCCCTACTCCCACCACCACACCTCAACATCCTCCACAGAGCAAGGGACGCTGGGTTTTGCCATGAGGTCATGAGGCCAAACTCCAGCTGATTCTCCTTTACTGTAACATGTCAACCTGTTTATACTTGGAATTGGGTGAGAGTTGGACCTTACTCCCCAATGGCACACTCCAGTGTCTTTTGCTGTGTGGGGATGGAGGTGGTGGTGGTGGGTTGAGGGCTCTTTCTTGATATCTATTTCCCCACTTTTGTCAGTTTAACCCTAACTGATGCATTAACAAAGGTTTTTCCAGTGTGTATCAATTATATATAGATGGTAAAGATGGATCACCCATAAGTGTGGGTGCCTCACAAACTGCAGATGGAAAGCGGACTGATAAAAAAATGCAGGCAATTAAGGTGACTCTGATAACATTAATATGCATCTCTAGTGGAACCAGGAGAAACAGAAGAGAGAAAACAATTAGTGCATTAGCTAGGATTTGAACCCAGGCTATCCAGAATTATGTTGACCTAATAAATGAGCAAAATTCAAAATGTTATGACATGAATCTACTCATGCTTTCAACAGCCAGCAGCAACTTTCTTTGCTATATGCATGTATTACAATGCTACATGCTCTTAAAGACAAGCCCAGTGATTTCACCAAGCTCCTCAGGAGGTCCACTGGATGTGTCTTGGTTTCACAAGCAAAGGTCAGATGTCTGAACCTAGCTGAGGCACTGGTATACTGCTTAACAAGGACACTCAGTAGTTATGCTGACTCTTATCATGGTTTCACCTTGCTCTTCCTGTTTTTACTTCCTTTACTGTTCATACTTCAACCCCTACGATTACTAAAAAAATAATAATATAGCTGGGTGAAAGATCAGTGGTGGTCATTTAGGCCACCTGAGGTTTTTTTATTTGCCAAAATTGTTTCTAGGTGATTAATAGTGGTGGTATAAAAGTCCAAAGTGGTCTTTGAGGCCACCAGAGGTGATATGTTTTTGTTGTTGCCAGAAATGGGTTTCACGTGATTTATGGAGGAGCGGTAAAAGTTTACAGTAGAGCTTTAGATCACCGGGCGCTTATTTTTATTTTTGCAGAAAATGGGTTCCAGGTGATCTATGGAGCCATGGTGAATGTGACGCTGTGGTCATTTAAGCCACCTGGGATGAAATTTATATTTTGGAAAAATGGGTTTTATGGAACAGGGATGAAAGATTGTTTTTTCACATTGATGCTACATGATGTGATATATGTATTTTGCCAAAATGGGTTTCAGGTGATTTATGAGATTTGGTTAAAAGTTAGGCAGTGGTCATTTAGGCAACCTGAGGTAATATTTTTATTTTTGAAAGAAATGGGTTTCAGGTGATCTATGGCATCATTGTGAAGGGTCTGCAGTGGTTGTTTTAAGCCAGATGAGGTGAAATTTTTATTTTTATAAAGCTCAGTTCCAGTTGAGATCTGGAGTTGGGGTTAAGTTCCATGGCAGCCGTTTAAAACATCTGAGGTGATCTTTTAGTTTTTCAAAAGTGGGTTGTAAGTGACTACTGGAGCTTGTGTAAAAAGTCTGAGGTCGTTGTTTAGGCTACCTGAGGTGATATTTGTATTTTGCCAATAATGGGTTCCCGGTAATTTATGGATCCATAGTAAAATATCTGCAGTGGTTATTTAGGCCAGGAGAGGTGATATTTTCATTTGCACCAGAAATTGGTTCCGGTGATTTATGGAGCCATGGTGAAAGGTCAGCAGAGGACCTTTAGGCAACCAGGGACAATATTTTTATTTTTGCCAAAATGGGTTCCAGGTGATCTATGGAGCCAGGTACAAGGTTCCTCAGTGGTTGTTTAGTCACCTGAGATGAAATTGTAACCCCCTGTTACCCGGGTTACTAGAATCCCAGTAAGACCTAGTTGTAGGCAGGGGAGGCAGCTTGAAACTCCAGTTAAATAGATTTCACACTGTCTCACTTGTTCTCAGTCTCAGCTGAGACTGAGGGATGACATCACCATAGAACTATCGCAGCTGCATGAGCCACTTTGGAATCTGCAGTTGGGAGTTAGATTAGAATTTTGAGAGTTTTTGAGCAGTGAGCAGCAGTTGTGTGTGAGCAGCCTTGAATAGAGGAGCACAGCAGTCGATGCACAGGCTCTTGAGTCTAAAGCTCTGATATAGAGCTACTTTTAAGGAAAGGTGTGTTTCTGCCAAAAGGGGAACACAGTAAGCTGTTCATGAAGTGGTGGAGGCTGCTGTTACTTGTCTCTGTGCCCCGTCCCTGAAGGATGGGGTAAAAGTTTGCCTGTTATTCCAGGGCAACCTCCTGATTCTGGCTAGAGAAGAAGCTGCCTTATTTTTTCAAAGTTGTGCTGTGGCACCAGAAGCTGTCAAGAATCGCCTGTGGGCACCTGCAACCAAAGGTGAGTTTGCTGTTACATGGGGCCTATTTTTCACCTGAACTGTTGTAAAGTGGGATTGGACTGCTTAATCAGTGGGAGCCCTGGAGGAATAGGCTAAGCCAAAGTAAAGAATATGTTCAAGTCCAGCACAATGGGAAAAGCCAAGACATGTAGAGGAAATGTGGTAACATTTACCCTTTAATCTACTTGCCAAGCTTTTCAGAAAGAGATGTTTAAGTATGTTCAAGTCTAGTACAGGGCAAAATCAAGACATGTAGAGGAAATGTGCTATGCATTTACCCTTTAATCTACACTGCCAAGCTTTTCAGAAAGAGATGTTTAATGTCCAGAGAAATGGCCGGGTATGAATTGTGGAAGCTAGTAATGGGAGACCCATCATTAGTAACCAGGTTCACCTCTACAGATTTGTTTCAGGTCTTATTACTTTGCCTCAGGCACTTAGCCAGTGCTGAGGAAAGTACCAAGACATGGGATTGAAAGGAAATTTCACTTTTGGAGTCAAAGGCTCTAAGGTGGTTTAGGGAGCCACTGGAAAATTGGGTTCCATGTCAAATGGAAGGTGTTCAAGGGCCGGCAGGGGAGCTGAGCCAGGAAAACCCCAATAGGTATACAGTCCAGGCTGTACCCAAAGTAGCATGCAAGTCTGGGCTGTGTGCCTTAGGGTCCAGAGCCTGAGGGCTGAAGTGTTGAGGAACTGTTATGTTTCTCTTATCTGCATTACCAGGAATGTAGCCTGTGGGGGTCTGTCTATGCTTTGTTCAGTTTGGATGTGAATAAAGCCACACTTTAGAATCCCATTCCTGGTATTGGACATTATAGTTATTGCTTCCTGTGCTCGGATTTACTTGGGTGCCCCTGTGCAGAGTAGCCAAACCTATCCCTTGTGCCCAGTAACCTAGTCCTTCCGAACCCAGTCCACCACCTGGTACTGCTGTCAGCTTCAGCAGCATACCACCTGTCATTTGCAAAAGGCAGGGGTGTAGGGGTTACAAAATGGAGGCACCACTTTGGATTTTAAATTAGGGAGGAAAGGTGCTCAGGCAAGGCTAGTGTTTTGGTTATCTGGCAGTGGTAGCCCAAAAAGCTGAAGCAAGTTTAACTAGTATGTCACGTGTGCTGTGAGTTTAAATGTCGCTTGTTAAAATGCCAACTGTTTACCAAGGAGCAGTAAAGCTGAAAGAGTATGCCCTGTCCTTCATCAAATATATATAGCATTTTGCCAGCTTTTAAAAAAAATTGTGTGTGATAAAGAAAAGTGTGAAAAACTAGGGTAGCAATAGGAAAATTGTGCCTGGATGTTGGAAGTGCTTTCTAAAGAACTGTTGTGAAAAGAAAAGTGTGGAAGACTTATGGTAGCAACAGGAAAATTGTGCCCTGGATGTCGGAAATGCTTTCTAAAGAACTGTGGTGATAAAGAAAAGTGTGGAGGACTAGGGGTAGCAACAGGAAAATTGTGCCCTGGATGTTGGAAATGCTTTTAGTAAACTGAGAGACTTGCTGTATTAATGGCCATGACAAATGGTTGAAATGGGCTCCCGTCATGGTTAGAGAAAAAAAAGTAGTTTCTGCAGTTTAAATTTGCCTGCTCGATGATCGCCGTGAAAGAAGAGCACTCACGAGGGAAAGAGGCTCATTTGCATGGTGTTGTGTGATTGTTCAGGCTGCAACCAGTCCCGCCCCCAGCCAGCTCTAGAGTGACTGCCCAGCATTCAGAGGGAGTGTGAGTGGTGTGCGTGTACTGGCTTAGTGGAGGAGCATTGCAGTGATTAAAAGCACTGTAAAAGTATTAAAAATAGACTTTACTGTTTAAAATCGGTCTCAACCCACATCTCGATCGACTGGAGTGTGGTGATTGAGGGACGATCCGCAGGATTGCCAAACCGCTTCCTTTCTGAGGCCTCCAAGACTGGCTGCAGGCCACTTTTTCCATCGCAGCAAACAGTTACTGAAAACAGTGAGTACCAACTGTAATAATTGCTCAAACAGTGATTTTTGCTGAAAGCCAGCTGAATATGTGTGCACCAGTGAAGTTGCTTTGCAAATAAAGACTGTGTCAAGTTTTACCACTAAAGCAAGTCTGTTAAGCCATTGACTGAGCATAGTTATGGGTTCAGCGTCAGCATAAAGTTTCAAAGCCAGTAAAGAGACTGGGAGTTGTAACAAAATATGCAGCACTAGTTACAGGCAATTTTGTGCTTGAAATCCTGAGGCTTTAAGGGACTGTGAGCTAAAGCAATGTTTTCAGCAAGTGAAAAGTCTGTGGCAAATCAAATAAATGTGCTAGGAAAAGAACAGTGCAAGTTTGTGCAGTTTGAGCAAAGTTATCAGTAGTGTGTGTAAATCAGATGCGCAGTGGCTTAACCCAATTTCTGAATATTGATGCGCAGGAGGCTGTCACCGCCATTATAGGGTAGGGTAGTATCAAAACACAGCATCACAGGAACCATTTTAAAAGTAAAAGAAAGTGTTCAGTGATGTGGGACTTTCAGTAACAGTGAGCATTTGTTTGTTTTTCTTGCAGTCATGGCCTCAGGAACAGCCCGTTACCCAGATCATGCCTGGGATATGGTAGCAGCAGAAGTAAATAAGTTAAGGACATTGAGAGGTGTTATTATAGAGGACAACTGCCTTCTCATGTAGCGATTCCTGGATATCCAGTGCAAGTGTGTTTAATATGCTTAAATGCTGGAAGGGACGTCTTCATGGTACCTCACTGTTCAGGGTGCTTAGAGAAATATGGTTTGTTAAGCACCCAAGATTAGTTTGGCTCCACATGGATGAAAGTTCAAGAATTAGTAGTTGGCAGCACACACCACCAGGCAGAGTCTGTTGAAGAAGGCCTCAGGGAGTGTGGCACAAAGCTAGAGGGTGCAGATTTGAAAACAGACCATATGCTGATGTTTCAAATGCTGGATTGCAGAGATAATTCAGACAGAGCATCAGTAGACCCTGAAGCTAGCCCAAGTCTCATAGGAGAAGATGAGATGAGGGAGGCCTTTGAATGGGAGGTATCGACCTCCACACCAGTGAAGAGTGGATAGTCTCAGGAGTGAGGATGACTGCTCACTCCTGGGCACAGATTCTCAGTGAGGAAGAAGAGGGGAGCCTATGTGGCCTTGTGAAAAGGAATGGGTACACAGCCTCAAGCTCTTGCCTCAGAAGAATGCATGGATGAGAGTGGTGATGCCACTGCCCTGGCTGTGCAAGAAGAAGAAGTCAGGGATCCATTTTCATCTCATTGAGAATGCGTAGCTGGCAGAACCAGGACTGGCCACTCCCAAGCCAGGCCAGTGGTCTCAGGTTGACCAAAGCTAGTAAAGAGGAGACTAGTTCGTGGAGAGGTGAATGAAATCTATGGGATGTCCTTTCCTACCTTTCCTCAGAGAGTCTGGGAGGAGATTGAGAACAGCAGGAAATCCTGGATTTGGGCTGAAGCAATGACATGTGTGCATCCTGGTGCAAACAAGCATGTCAGAAACAGAATGTTTCATGAAAAATACACCCAGTGGAAAAGAGGCAGGACTCTGTTTATGGACACTGTTAGAAACAGTGGATGGAGAGGGACGGAAACCTTTCAGTGTGAATTATGTGCACCCAGATGGGGTAATAATTCAAGCTTCTGACCCACTGTACTATTGGCCTCAATGCAAGGACCTCCCTGCAAATGTGCCCATGCCTACCAGATGGAAAGTAGAGCGGTGGTAGTCAATGCTGCCACTCCAGCCATTACAGTGCCTTTGTTGTTCTGCCAGTATGGACATCCAGGACTCAGGTGCCCCACTCATCAGTTATGTAGTGTACTGACTTTCCAGAATCCATTGACTGGCCCACCAGATGACTTCAGATCTAGAGAGGACACCAGCCCAGCTGTATCCTGATCCATCGCCTGGTAATCGGATTACGCCAGACCAGCTTTTTCCTTTTTTGTTCCTGTTTCAAGGTTCCATTTCCAGAGATGACATCATCCCAGTAGTTTCCAGGATGTGCCCTCCTGTAGTTCCCAGAAGATGTCCGCCCAGCTGTATTGGAAGAATGCTGCCAGGAGAGTCTTCAGCAGAGGAGCAGGTCGAGGCCATTTGTTCATTCTACAAGGGCTGGTAAGTTCAAACTTTTCTATCCTTATGGCATTGTAGTACTCACCCCACACTAGCAGACTCCAGAATGTGAGAACTGTCCTCAAAGACTCCCCCCTTTGGGACTTTAGCCTGCTAGAACTGTGCTTCACCGGGCTCTGGCCCAGGAGAAACTCTTTAATGGACTAGCTCGGGCACTGTGGTCACTAAATGGGAACTTTAGGGCACTCCATCCCCAGATGTGTATTGTAAATAATGTCATTGTTTTTCTACTGTTTTCTAGTGTATATACTGTTTTCTACCTTTTCTGAAAAAAATCTTTTGGGATTCTCCAGTGTTTTGATTGTAGGGGTTTAGATAGACTCTGTATGCAGATTAGGAGTGTGTGTTGTTTTCTTTTTCACAGGTGTTCCTGAAGAAGATAGAAGAAGACAAGAAGCAGAGGAGGGGTTGGTCGGAGTTCCTAAATAGTATTTTAGTGTGTCGATTTGAAAGTACTGTTGTTGTTGTTGTTGTTGTTACTGTAGTAACCTTTCCTTCCGAGGTGTGATTGTGGGGTTATGAGGAGTAATGCACAGGACTGTATTAGTTCTTGGTGTGGGTTACATGGTGCCCAAGGTTGGGGAGATCCCCTGTTTGTTTTGTTTTGGGATTTTAGTTAGAGGCAGACAGGGGATAGACAGGCTGTGGTCTTGAATGGCCATAGGGACTGCAGTGCTGAGCTATTTGGGCTATGCTCTGGACAGTTCTATCAGAGCCACTAGGCACTCATAGTTAGTGGGTAGAGTAGAGGCTGATACATCAGCCCAAAGCCTCTAGGCCCTTAGTGTTGCCTGCCTGTGCTAGCACATGGTAGGAGGAGACTGATCACCCTCCACAGGTGGCATAGGATGGGATGGCTCTGTTGGTAAATAATGACTGCAGACAGTCATTTTCCTGGCTTAGGTGAGGTAACCCCTGTTACCCGGGGTTACTAGAATCCCAGTAAGATGTAGTGATAAGCAGGGAAGGCAGTTGTGAAACTCCAGCTAAATGGATTTCTCACTGTCACTCTGTTCTAGGCTCAGCTGAGAGTGAGGGATGACATCATAGAACTATCGCAGCTGCATGAGCAACCTTGGAATCTGCAGTTGGGAGTTAGGTTAGAATGTTGGGAGTTTTTGAACAGTGAGCAGCAGTTGTGTGTGAGCAGTTATGAAGAAAGGAGCACAGCAGTCAGTGCACAGGCTCTTGGAGCCTAAAGCTCTGATATACAGTAGAGCTACTTTTAGGGAAAGTGTGTGTTTCCAAAAGAGGAACACAGTAAGCTGTTCATGAAGTGGTGGAGACCGCTGTTACTGTTTCTGTGCCCCATCCCTGAGGGAATGGGAGTAAAAGGTTTTCTGTTATTCCAGGGGCAACCTCCTGGTTCCAGCTAGGAAGAAGCTGCCTTATTTTTCCTAGTTGTGCTGCAGCACCAGAAGCTGTCAAGAATCACCTGTGGGGCACCTGCAACCAAAGGTGAGTTTGCTGTTACATGGGCCTATGTTTCACCTGAACTGTTGTAAAGTGGGATTGACTGCTTAATCAGTGGAAGGCCTAGAGGAATAGGTTAAGTCAAGTAAAAGTATGCTCAAGTCAGGACATGTAGAGGAAATGTGCTAAGCATTTACCCTTTAATCTACACTGCCAAGCTTTTCAGAAAGAGATGTTTAATGTCCAGAGAAATGGCCTGGTATGAATTGTGAAGCTAGTGGTGGAGACCCCCATCATTAGTAACCAAGTTCACCTCTACAGATTTGCTCTGTGGCTTTTTACTTTGCCTCAGGCACTTAGCCAGTGATGAGAAAGTACCCAGACATGGGATTGAAAGGAAATTTCTCTTATGGAGTTGAAGGCTCTAAGGTGGTTTAGGAAGCCACTGGAAAATTGGGTTCCATGTCAAATATAAGGTGTTCGAGTGGCCGGTAGGGGAGCGAAGCCAGGAAAAGCCCAATAGTGTACAAGTCGGCTGTGTACCCAAAGCAGCATGCAAGTCCGGCTGTGTGCCTGGTGGGTTCAGAGCCTGAGGCTGAAGTGTTGAGGAAATGTTATGTTTCTCTATCTGCATTACTAAAAATGTAGCCCCATGGGGTCCGTCTATGCTTTGTTTGTTCAGTTTGATGTGAATAAAGCCACACTTTAGAATCCCATTCCTGGTATTGGACATTACAGTTATTGCTTCTGTGTTCAGATTTACTTGTTCTCCTGTGGAGCAGCCAAACCTAGACCTTGTGCCAAGTAACCTAGTCCTCCTCGAACCCAGTCCCCACCTGGTACTGTTGTCAGCTTCAACAGCATACCACCTGTCATTTGCAAAAAGGCAGGGTGATGGGTACAAAATGTTATTTTATTTTTCCAGAAATGAGTTCCAGATGAGTAATAAAGCTGGGGTGAAAGGTCAACAGTGGTCATTAAGGCCACCTAAGTTGATTTATTTTGCCCAAAAGTGGTTTTCATGTAAGTCTTGTAGCAGGAGTAAAAGTTCAAAGTAGTCATTTAGGCAATAATATTTTTGTTTGCCAAAAATTGGGTTCCAATTTATTTATGGAGCTGGGAAAACAGTTTCTAGTAGACCTATGGGCCAACAGGATTGATATTTTTATTTTTGCCAAAAATAGTGCTCAAGGAGATCTGTGGATCCAGGCTGAATGGTATACGCTGGTCATTTAGAACACCTTAGGTGAAATTTATATCTTTGTCAAAATGGGTTCTAGATTACTTATGGAGCTGGGGTGAAAGGTCTGAGGTTGTTGTTTAGGCCACCTGAGGTGATATATTTATTTTGCCAAACATGGATTGAGGAGATTTATGGGATTGAGGTAAAGGTACGCTGTGTCATATAGGCCACCTGAGGTTAAAGGTAGGTGGCAGTCATTTAGACCACCTAAGGTAATATTTTATTTTTTTACCAACATGGGTTCCAGGTGATCAATGGAGTCATTGTGAAAAGTCCACAATGGTTGTTTAAGTCACCTGAGGAGAAATTTTTATTTTGCAAAAATAAATTCCAGGTAATATCTGGAGCTGAGGCAAAATATCCACAGTGGTCATTCAAGCCACCTGAGGTGATATTTTTTATTTTCCAAAATGGTTTCAAGGTGAAATGATGGAGCCATTGTAAAATGTCCAGTTTGGTTATTTAGGCCACCTGAGGTGATATACATTTTTTGCCAAACATAGGTTCAAGGAGATGTATGGTGCTGGAGTAAAAGGTCCACAGTGAACATTTAGGACACAAAGATGATATTTTTATTTTTGCCAAAATGGGTTCCAGCTAATCTGTGGAGCTAGGGTGAATGGTACTATGTGGTTGTTTAAGCCACCTGAGGTGAAATATTTTTTGCCAAAATTGGGTTCAAAGTGTTCTTTGGAAACACTGTGAAAGGTCTGAGGTATTTGTTTTGGACACATGATGTGACATTTTATTTTACCAAAAATGGGTTCCAGGTAAATTATGGATCTGGAGTAAAAGATCTGCAGTGGTCATTTATTGCACCAGTGGTGATATTTTTATTTTACTAAAATTGGTTCCAGGTGATTTGTGGAGCCGAGGTGAAAGGTCTGCAATGGTCATTTAGGCCATGTGGGGAGGGGATATTTGTATTCATTTTTTGCCAGGAATAGGTTCCAGATGATTTATGAAGCCTGGATAAAAGGTCTGCAGTGGACCTTAGGCCAGCAGGGGTAATATTTTCATTTTTGCCAAAAATGGTTCCAGGTGATCTATTTAGCCAGGGTGAATGGTATGCAGTGGTCTTTAGCCTACCTGACGTAATATTTTCATTTTACCAAAATTTGATTCCAGGTCGGTATGGAGCCAGATTCAATGTTCCTCAGTAGTTGCTTAAGGCCACCTGAGGTGCAATTTATATATTTGCTGAAAATGGGTTGCAGGTGATTTATGGAGCTAGGGTGAAAGTTCTGAGGTTGTAATTTAGGCCAGCTGAGGTGATATATTTATGTTTGCCAAAATGCAGTTCAGGTGATTCATGGATTAGGATAACGGTTGGCAGTGGTCATTTAGGCCATCTGAGGTTAAAGTTAGTTGGTGGTCAATAGGCCAACTGAGGTGATAATTGTATTTTTGCCAAAATGGGTTCCAGGTAATACATGGATCCAGAGTAAAAGATCTGCAGTGGTCATTTAGGCCAGGAGAGGAGATATTTTATTTTTACTGGAAATTGGCTTCAGGTGATTTATGGAGCCAGGGTGAAAGGTCTGCAGAGGATCTTTGGCAACCAGGGATGATATTTTCATTTTATTGCCAAAAATGAGTTCCAGCTAATCCGTGGAGCTAGTGTGAATGGTATGATGTGGCGTTTAGGACACCTGAGGTGAAATTTTATTTTTGCCAAAATTGGGTTCAAGGTGATCTTTGAAACATTGTGAAAGGTCTGAGAAATTTGTTTTGGACACTTGATGTGATATTTTATTTTACCAAAAATGAATTCCAGGTAATTTATGGTTCTGGAGTAAAAGATCTGCAGTGGTAATTTAGGCCACCAGAGTAATATTTTTATTTTACTAAAAACTTGTTTCAGCTGATTTATGGAGCATTTATTTCAATCTAGGATTACAATACCTTTGAGCTGAGGCTCTTTACAAAGGTTCCATGTCAGTGTGTGCAACAGTCATCATTTTTAGTTACAAACATATAATCATTGCCTTACAGACATGTAATAACCAGAACAAAGACTTGAGTTATGAGCAAGACAAGAGAAGGAGGTGGTGGGTGGGGAAGTAAGGTAGGAGATCAAGGGGAAAGAAGGTGCAGGGGTAAGTTGGAGTACGAGATGAGGTTGGGGTGGGGCAGGAGTGAAGATACAGGGAGGTGGAGAGGGCAGGAGACAGTGCAGCCAGGGGCCTTGTCAAGGGAATAAGACAGGTAAGGTGCTGGGTGCAAGGACTGAATTTAAGTGTTGGTGCTGCGGCATCTGCAGCTGGAATGATGGAAATGTTAAGATGGCAATCGCAGGATACAAGCAGTGAGAGGTGCAGCTTGATTTGAAGAGGTTAGTGTTGGAGCGTCAACATTTTTATTGAGTGTGACCTTTTTATCAAAATGGGTTCCAGGTTTTTATTGATCTGGAGTAAAAGATCTGCTGTGGTCATTTTGGTCACCAGTAGTGATATTTTTATTTTACTAAAAATTGGTTCCAGGTGATTTATGGAGCTGGGATAAAAGTCTGCAGTGGGCCACCATGGGTGATTTGTTCATTTTGCCAGCAGTGGTTCCAGATGATCTGTGAGCCAGGGTAAATGTTATGCAGTGGTTGTTTAGGCCACCTGAAGTAATATTTTTATTTTTACTGAAAATGGGTTCCAAGTTATGTATAAAACAAGAGTAAAATGTCCTTTATGCCAGCTGAGGTGGTATTTTTATTTTGCCATCAATGGGTTTCAGGTGATCTATGGAGCCAGATTCAAAGTTCTTCAGTGGTTGTTTAGGCCACCTGAGGTGAAATTTATATATTTGCCAAAAATGGGTTCCAGGTGAGATATGGAGCTCTGGTGAAAGGTCTAAGGTTATTGTTTTGGTCACCTGAGGTTATATATTTATTTTTGCCAAAATGCATTTCATGTGATTTATGGGATTGGGATAAAAGTAGGCAGCGGTCATTTAGGCCACCTGAGGTGATGACTTTATTTTGCTAAATGGGTGCTAGGCACCCAGTCATTGTGAAAAGTCCACAATGGTTTTTAAGCCACCTAAGGAGAATTAATTTTGTAAACAATGGCTTCCAGGTGATATCTTGAACTGAGGTGAAATGTCCATGGTGGTCATTTAAGCCATTTGAGTTTATATTTATAGTTTTGAAAAGTGGGTTGCAGGTGATTAATGGAGCTGGTGTAAAGCTCTGATGTTGTTGTTTAGGCCACCTGAGGTGATTTTTCTTTTGCTAAAATTTGTTCCAGGTGATATGAACCTGGGATAATATGTCTGTGGAGGTAATTTAGTCCACATGAGGTGATATTTTTACTTTTTGCCAAAACATGCTCCAAGTGATCTATGGAGCCTGGTTTAAAGTTTTCATAGTTCTTTAAGAAACCTCAAGTGAAAGTTTTATTTTTTAAAAAATGGGTTTTGGTGAGTTAAATAGCTGGAGTGAAAGTTGAACACTTGTCTATGTAACTGTTTTCTCTGTGCACCTGAGTGGTGTGGCCATACCTCTCAATGATTTGTCCCCAACTGTGGAACATTGCCTCTCAAAATGTGGAACAACTGAGCAAAATGTGGAACACATAATCAAAACTTTATCTCAGAAGCTCAGAAAACTGTTTCAAGGTTTACATTTATGTTCAGAACATCTGTTATTAGTTGAATAATATATTGTTTGCATCGTTTACTACAGAGTTTTGCTTTAAAATGTTAACGCTAAATGTGGACAAGTCCTCAGAATGTGGAACAGGGAGCTTTTTGAAGTAAAATGAGGACAGTTCCTCATAAAGTGGTACAGTTCAGGGTGTGGTGGTGGCCAAAACACATCACACATACCACACCACATCACATCTTCACACTAGTGACTACTACAACATCTCATGTACACAGATCACACTGTACTGTATCTGCACTACCATCAAATGTACTGTTAATATTACATTATCTTTCTGTGTTATGTTTAGTCACTGTCCAAACTGGATTAGTGTCTCACTGATGCTGCTTCTGTGCTCAATGGCCCACCTCTTGAGTTTTACCAAAATAGGTTCCAGGTAAATTATGGATCTGGAGTAAAAGATCTGCAGTGGTCATTTGGCCACCAGAGATAATATTTTATTTTTACTAAATACTGGTTCCATGTTATGTATGGAGCAAGGGTAAAGGTCATTTATGCCACCTGAGGTGATATTTTAATTTTTGCCATCAATGGGTTTCAGGTGATAAATGGAGCCAGATTCAAAGTTCCTCAGTGGTTGTTTAAGACACCTGAGGTGAAATTTATATATTTGCTGAAATGGATTGCAGGTGATTTATGGAGTTGGGGTGAAAGGTCTGAGGTTGTCGTCTGGCCACCTGAGGTGATATATTTATTTTGCTAAAATGCATTTCAGATGATTTATGGGATTGGGGTAAAGGTTGGCAGTGGTCATTTAGGCCACTTGAGGTTAAACATAGGTGGTGGTCACTGAGGCCACCTGAGGAGATAATTTTATTTTTGCCAAACATGGGATTAATGGAGTCATTGTGAAAAGTACACACTGGTTGTTTAAGCCACCTGATGTTATAGTTCTTATTTTGCCAACAATTGTTTCAAGGTGATATAATGGAATAATAAATCCAGTGTGGTCATTTAGGCCATCTGAGGTGATATCATTTCTTTAAGAAAATAGGTTTCAGTTGATTTATGGCACTGGGGTTAAAGGTCCACAGTGAACTTTTAAGACTAAAGAGTAATATTTTTATTTTTGCCAAAAATGGGTTCCAGGTAATCTGTGGAGCTAGGTGAATGGTACGAGGTGGTTGTTTAGGCCACCAGAGGTGACATTTTTATTTTTGCCAAAACTGTGTTCAAGGTGATCTATGTGTAACCCCCTACAAGTGTGGGTTCCTAAAACCATCGCTGGGTGTGCCTAATGGCTCCCGGTTTAGCTGGTGTTCAGAAAATGCCATTGGTTGTGAGTGCTTTAAAAGCCTCTGGTGCTGTCCCTTAAGAGCTGCCTGCTCGAGGCTCCAGTGGGTTGCATGGGGGATGGGGTTTCCTGCTCAATCCCACCAGAGCTGCAGTGGATGAGCTCCCATCTGTGGTCGCTATGAGTGCCAAAGGTAGCTTGCTCAATAGATGTGGCTGCTGGCTATAATTACTTAGAGTACTGGTGAATTTGTAGCTTGTTTAACCTGCTTTCTTTGCAGCTGGGACTTTGTGTACTTGGCCCCTCCATTTTGGACCTGGGTGGTTGAACTCGCCAATGGAGCGAGGGGAGCATTAAAATTTCGTAAATAATGACCAACCAGAATCAGGACTCAAACTGGATTCGCTGACCAATGGGATACAGCTAGTGATTCTGGAAAGCAGAGTTCTGGACCGTGGCACCTTTTGCACCAATGGAGGGTGAACTTAGTGACTGGTTGATGCCACCAATGGGATCGGGTGGCACCTGAACTGAGAGATTTGCCCATACTGCCCAGTGGCAGAGATGTTGTTGCTGTGAGCAAGGAAGGAGCTTGGGGCCTGCACCATTTGAGTGTTTGCACGGGAACGCTGCGGTAAGGCCAGTATACCTGGACCAATCTGCTGGGTAGCAGTCAGAGGAGGCTGTGCAGGAGCGTGGCTACCACAAGCCTCACCCTGTAGAAGACTGAGAATCTGCTTGAATCACGCTCGGTCTGTCAGGAATAGTGAAGCAACATCGGTTTGGCCCAGTGTATGGCATGCAGGGGATCAAGAAGGACAGCATCTGCCTGGTATGGTACCCTCTGCCTTGCATATTAATGTATGGAGAAGTGCTTGAAGTCCAGTCTCGGTCCTGTGAGTGGTGTAAGAGCACTCTGTCTACTGGAGTTGTGAGTACTAAATCAGGGTTGCTCCCGGCAAGTGGTCCTGGTGAGGGCAGGATCTTCTGGGTTCTGTACTGGTGACACCACCTGAGCCCACTGGCTCTACTTAAACTTCATAGGAATCAAATGCTTGTTTGTGTCAGGTGCAATCTAGGGTGCAACCCATTTTGGTAAAAATAAAATATTAACGCAGGTGGCCTAAATGACCACTGCAGATCTTTACTCCAGATCCATAAATTACCTGGAGCCCATTTTTGGTAAAAATAAAATGTCACATCAGATGTCCAAAACAAACTCCTTAGACCTTTCACAATGTTTCCATAGATCACCTTGAACCTAATTTTGGCAAAATAAAAAATTCACCTTAGGTGGCTTAAACAGCCACCTTGTACCTTCACCCTAGCTCCAGAGATTACCTGAAACATATTTTTGGCAAAAATAAAAATATCACCTCTTGTGTCCTCAAAGTTCACTGTGGACCTTTTACTCCAGTGCCATAAACCACCAGGAACCTATTTTTTGGCAATAACATTTATATCACCTCAGGTGGCCTAAATCACCAAAATGGACATTTTATCCATAACTTGCTCCATAATTTCACATTGAAACCATTTTTGGCACAGATAAGAAATATCACCTTGGGTGGCTTAAACGACCACCATGGATATTTCACTCAGCTCCAGCTATCATCTGGAATTCATTTTTGCAGAAATAAAATTTCCTCAAGTGACTTATACAACAATTGTGGACTTTTCACAATGACTCCATAGATCACCTGCAACCCATTTTGGCAAAATAAAAATTTTACCTGAGGTGGCTTAAATGACCACTGCCTACCTGTTACCCCATAAATCTCTGAAACCCATTTTGCCAAAAATAAATATATGACATCATGTAGCATAAATGTAAACCACATATCTTTCACTCCTGCTCTATAAGTCTCCTGGAACCCATTTTATGCAAAAATTAAAATTTTACCCCAGGTGACATAAATGATCACTGTATCACATTCACCCATAGATCACCTGGTACCCATTTTTGGCAAAAATAAAAAATAACCTCAGGTGGAATAAACGACCTCCATTGATCTTTCACTCCAGCTATTTAACTCACCAAAACCAGTTGTTGAAACAAATAAAACATTTCAACTCAGGTGGCTTAAAGAACCATGAAGAAACTTTCAACCAGTCTCCATAAATCAGCTGGAGCACGCTTTTGGCATAATCTAAAATATCGCTTCATGTGGCCTAAATGACCTCCAAATACCTTCCACCCCAGATTCATATCACCTGGAACAAACTTTAGCAAAAAGAAAAGCATCTCAGGTGGCCTAAATGAACACTGCAGATCTTTTACTCTGCATACATTAATTACCTGGATCCCAATTTTGGGAGACATACAAATACCACCTCAGGTGGCCAAACACCAACCTCAGGCTTTTAACACCAGCTCCATTAATCACCTGCAACCCACTTTTTAAAAACTAAAAATATCACCTCACGTGGCTTAAATGACCACTGTGGACATTTCACTTCAGCTCCAGATATCACCTGGAATCCACAGTTTGCAAAATTATAATATCACCCCTGGTGGCCTAAATGACTACTGCAAACCTTTCAACTTGGCTCCATAAATCACCTGGATTTTTTTTTGTTAAAAAAAAACATTGCATATGGTGGCCTAAATGACCACTGCAGATCTTTCACTGCAGATTCATGAATTATCTGGAACCCATTTTTGGTAAAAATAAAATGTCAAATCGGTGTCCAAAACAAACTCCTCAGACCTTTCACAATGTTGCCATATATCACCTTGAACACAATTTTGGAAAAATAAAATTTCACCTCAGGTGGCCCTAAATGGCCACCTGCACCATTCACCCTAGCTCCACAGATTACCTAGAACCCATTTTTGGCAAAAAATGTAAATATCACCCTTGTGTCTTAAAAGTTCACTGTGGCCTCTTAACACCAGTTCCATAATTCAACTGAAACTTATTTTTGGTAAAGAAGTGATATCACCTTCAGTTCACTAAATATCCACACTGGACTTTTACTCCATAATATCACCTTGAAACCATTTTGGCAAAAATAAGAACTATAACCTTAGAGTCTTAAATGACCACACTGGACATTTCACCTCAGCTCCAGATATCACCTGTAATTCATTGTTTTCAAAAATAGAAATGTCACCCCAGGTGGCCTAAATGACCATCATATCTCCACAGATTACCTGGAACCCATTTTGGTAAAAATAAAAAATCACTTTGGTTATAAAAGTTTACTGTGGACCTTTTACTCCAGTGTCATAACTCACCTGGAACCTATTTTTGGCCCAAAAATTATATCACCTCTGGTGGCCTAAATTACCACACTGGACTTTTACAAGTGCTTCATAAGTACCTTGAAACCATTTTTAGCAAAATACAAAATATCACCTCAGGTGGCCTAAACAAGCACCATGGACTTTTCTTCTCAGCTCCAGCTGTTACCTGGACTCAATTGTTTGCAAAAATAAAATGTTACCTCAGGTGACTTAAACCACTATCGCTGACTTTTTCACAATGACTCCATAGATCACCTGGGACATATTTGTGTCAAAATACATATATTACCTAAGGTGTTC